>CM047583.1:18683893-18708384 GCA_026184515.1 Peronosclerospora sorghi
GTGAGTCTACTTGACAAATTTTAAATTTGACTCAAATTCTCGCAAAACCGACTTTAACTGCAATGCCCTTTTGAACATGGTAAATGTCGAGTTACATCTAGTGTCATTATCGCTTTTTAGTTCGTGTACTTTCGACCCTGGCTGCTGCAGCCCAACAACTGACTGCAGTAGCTCCTGGCGTTGAACACTAGACTTGACAGAAACCGCCAGGCCTTTAATGCGTTTGTACACCGATTTAATATCCACTCGGGCACTGTCTTCTTCTGTTGTCATAGCCAGAATGCTAAAAAAACATAATCAGTAACGTTGAAAAAAAAATTATACAAACAACTGGACATAAACATACCTCATGCAATTGTCCTGAAGATCAGCCTGTATTTGCTCTTCCACTTGGTCCAATGTATCAGTATCGGGTTCTCCAAAGCAGGCAATACCAGCTCTGGCTACCAGATTAATGATATGAGCAAAACTACGGTGAGCATGCTATCTACATCAAAAGCCACGTCCGGTCTGTTTGCAAAAGAGGAAAACATTGTAATGTTGTTGCTTCCATTGTAAACCGTTGCATGTCCATGAATATCCAAGAATCTCAGTCGCTTTATCATTTTGTAATAATATTCCTCAAGATGCTCGCCACTGTGAGATCCTGGTCAAACGAAGAATGAATAAGTGAGTACTAGTCAGAAAAAGTTCCCAAGTCCCCAACATGCAAAACATACCTTCAATCTCCTCTAAAGCAAATGTAAAGCTTTCCAGTTTAAATTCGGAGTTGATCCAATGTCCGGTAAAGCCCATGTACGCATCCTTTCTTTCCGGGGAGCTCCAGCAATCATTGGTAAAGTGAATGGCTTGAATGTCCTTGAGATAGTTGTGCACTCGTGCACTCGTGCTGTCAGTGTTTGATGTTAACAAGGTAAAGATATTGGGCCCATTTTTTGTAGCCTCAGCCTTGACCATCATCGTAGAAGTTTTGCCACTGCTAGTGAAATTCAACAGATTGGTGAAAGAGTTCCTTTCAACTCTCGAACGCCAAGTCCAAGTCCGCAACAGCTTCCACGATCACTGTTTTCAGATTCACCGAATTGAGCTCCCACAAAGAAGTGTGTAGAAAATCAATAATGTTAGCAAAAAGAACCCAGTTCTTTGCAGCATCAATTTGACGTTGTCCTTACCAGATTCAGTATCGACTTTTTAGTCCCCGTCAGGAAAGATTCCAAGGACTGGTGGCCCTTCGGTACCAGTCTGACCTCTTTTAAAATTTTGTGGACCTTAGTCAAGTGGCGGCTCAAGTTGGCGCTCCCGTTGTCCGCAACAACAAGAGTTTGCTTGCACGACTGGGAGGCGGTGCATCGGTATGTTCTCTCTGTTCTCCCGTTTTTTGTCTCCTGTCTGACGAGCTCGAAATACTGCCACACCCATCTTTTAGTCTTCTTGTTGACACTAGCGGTTTCTTGCTGATCACCCGGTGTCACTTGACTATGCCCTGTTTGACTTTGGCTTGGCTGACTAGCACTGTCCGACGGTACATTACTGTCGTAGGAGTGTCCTTCCATGGTTCTCTTAGCTTTCACGGTGCTGGGGAATTAGTAATTACTTTTTTTTGGCAGTAGTGGTTGAAGGGAAATTGGGCTGTTCAGGACTACTGTACTGTAGGTGGTGTTTTGTTTTCATTTCGTTTCGTGTCTGGGTGTCTTAGCTATATATAGGGATCCAATGGAATCCATGGATCTTGGATCTGGATCCTAGCGCCAATCCAAGATCCATGGATATGGATCTGGATCTGGATCTGGGCGGAGGCACTGCCCTAGGGTGGAGGGGGGTGCGCCCGAAAGATAAAAAAGACAGTATTTTGCGGGTGCGTTTTTACCATAGTAGTATATAGATGTGTTATTAAATCAAGATCACGTAAATAGTGACATTACTAAGCTTTACGACCTGCGTAAATGGTCAAGGCCAACTCGTACACAAATTCTACGTCTTGTATACTAAACAACAAATATGGAAGCCCCATGGGGGTTTTAGAGGCGAAGCTTGGATTCCACGCTGCACTGCTGTACAACTGGTTGAGAGCCACGATATCACCGGGACTCAGATATTTCCTCTGCCCCATAGCTTTCGTGGCTGTGTCATTCATTACACATACTGCTCGTGATGTCAATGAAGTTGTCATCTTCATCGTTCAGATTGCAAAACCTTGTGGCCTTGCGAACGCAATCCGTTGTTAAGTCTCGTCCTCGCAGTAGTTTGGCTGGCATAAACCGTACGACATGGGGTAATGCATAATGCTCAGCGGATCATAGCGGCCACCAACCGTGACTTCTCGAATGCTCATTTCGGCCCAGACGCTCTGATCGATTTCATCCCAAAACATGGCGATCGTGCGCATCGTATGTTGGTGCACGTGGTACATTCCTAAGGAATGACCTATCTTGTGCATGGCTGTACCGTAGACGGTTTTCAAATCATCATCGACTTCGAAGCAGCGGTCAGCGAGGTTCATCATCTAAGCACCGTCTTCTAAAATGCCGATACTCGAGTTGCAGTCGTGACCGATCGTCGGGTGTTTAAAATCCACCCAGTTCTTGCACGAATCGCAGAATGACATTCCGTCTTTTTCACAGGTAGCAGTAGTGATGAAACGCACATTCGTGCTCCTTTCGTACCTCGACATGGCCTCGTAAATCAATTCCGCCTGGTTGGAATTAAGCGGGTACTCTTGGCTTAGCTGAAAGCACATGTGTGGCTACACACATCCGTAAGCGCACTGATCTTACCAGAGACAGTTGTCCTTGCAGTGTTCTGATAAAACAGAAGCTCCAAGATGCTAATGAGTTTCTGACCAAACGTCGCATTCCTCACGACATTTGGCGAGGACATTTTACTCCAGCACTTACTGATACGTGCTGGTCTTTCGTAATATGTCACTCTCTTTCTGGCGTTGCCTCAGCGGAATGTTTCCTTCTTGTAATACCGCGTTGAGACCAGCTGTGCTTGGTCCCTGTCACGAAATTGTGGATGCCGAAAGCGTGAGGGAAACATTGTATTTCCTGACATAAGATACAGTGAAGGCTTGCAATCCCATCTCGTTGTTGGAACGCTATTTATTCCCTGCCATATGTGTACAGCAAGACCCACTCAAAGCACTCATGAAAAGTCCAGTGGCGCAAAAATATCTACAAGATCGAGCCATCACTTTTGAGAATGATACACGAAGACTCTGCACGGCATAGAGTGTATGCTTTACAAAGGCAGCGTTTACTTCACAATTCGCCAAACCACATTTTTGAGACGAGAGCCGTATCTTCACAAACGACGCCGCCGTAAGTTGGTTTTAGCTAACGCTATGCACGCAATGATGACAACGACTCGATAAGAGAGTGTAAATGGCGCGTTCATGTTTTAGACGACGACACTCTTCTTTCGATGGGCTAGGCAATATAGCATACTGAATGTTGCAAATGACACACACAGGCAGTGATGAAAGCTAGTACAGCATCTTCAGTTCTCGCGAGCTATCCAATGAATTTGAAGCTGTTCAAAATTTTACCGATTCCCCACAACTGGCGTTAGTACCTCAACTTTTCTGGACTTGTGAAAGATTCGCGACCATTTTCTGAAACAGGGTGCCCTTTCGGTGAGGTTTCGACGGAATGACCTCGTCTGGGCCAAACGAGTACAAAAAGACAACCGGTGCAATCCTCAGAGCAACTTCCACATACTGGACGGCAAATGGCAACTGCTCTAAACGAGTCAATGTCGACTTGAAAGGCCCTCTACTCTGGGTACATTGGAATGTGATTACTACTGCGACATTTTCGGCGCGGGCTGTCACACCGATACGAAACCATGGGCAAGGATGACGTGACTACATGCTGTTGAGCGAACAAGGATACCGAATTCACCGGACGGCATCAGGCTGAACACACAAGCTGACGTCTGTTACTTTTGAGATTGTCTGCTTAAGCCTTTGCAGGACAGCCAGAACGGTAGTTTTTTCTCGTTTGCTGCCAACTCAACTGTTAAAGTCTTCATCGTCTTCATCATCTTCGTCGTCTTCTACATCGAAGACAGTTAAGCGACTGGGTGGCACAATGACGCACACAACTCCACGAGAAGCGGCCGTAACAACAGAAGCGGCATTTCTATTTGACTGCGAGGTCGTTGGAAAGGTAGCAACTATACGTCCCCGAGATCGGTCGATTGTAAAATTGTAAGTGGCGCCCTGAGCTAAGATTGTCTTGGTATCAACGTAAACAACTAATCAGTACATCAATGTTATTAATACCAAGCCCACCAGGCCTGTGCATGCGTCCTACCTCAAAGGAGACCGTGGGACTAGCATGCAAGAACTGAATGTTATCAAAAGACTGCAGGCACAACCATTCTGTGAATTAAGCAGCACAGATTGTGAGTGCTCCATCAATTTCCAGTTACAACTGGTCCAGGGCAGGTACCTTGCTGAATATGACCATTACCATTTCCTGCACATTCTAGTACACATGCAAGCTGTTCCTGCTTGTCTGGTGACCCATAAAAGTTGAATCCTCGGCAGACAACAGGACTCGTCGAAACCCCTTGAGAAAAGCTAATGACGGCAGCATCCCAAGTCAAGCGCGAGGGAGACTCGTGTCGAAGCTGAGAATCCACACGTTTAAGCACCCGCCGGAGTAGCAAAAGATCTGAACGTAATCGAAACCCGATCACTACTGTACAGCAATTGTCATGATCGTCCCGCTGGTTCCCATAGTGTCTGAGCGAGTTCCAATCAATTATCTCTTCACCAGTTTCGTCGTCGTCGCTCGGATCATCGTTTTCGGCAATATGATCAAATTTTCGCTTGCTGAATGGGTGACTTAAATGAATATGACATTCCTCCACACTATTGCTGGTATTACCGAGAGAAAAACACCCGCTATCAACCCGTCTAATTGTCTGCGCGAGCGCTACATTGACGGCGTCCAATAAGACAAGCCACTGATCTTGGATCTGCTTCATGAGATCGAGACATTTACCAGTTGGTTTTCCCGCACTATCTTTCGTTGGAAGTGGCTGCGCTGATAGCTGAAGTGAGACCGGATTGCCAAACGTAGTCTCTACTTTATACACATTGTGATGATCTTGTTGCTTTCGAAAAGAATGCGCACTTTCTGTTGCACGTTGTAAGAAATCGCACAAGCGCCGCAAGTTGAGAAGAGATTTCGAGTTGTTTGCAGCATCAGCTCCATTATTTCTTGCACCACTTGTGCCACTTCCCGGTCGATTTGTGTTCGAGTGGATGCGGGTACATTCTAATATCCACTGGAAAAATAACGCAAAATCCTGCAGAGTTTCGTGTATCGCTAATTGGAGTGCCTCCACTGCGATAAGAGTATCCCGTAACGTTTGAGTAAGAGCATCAAGAGCATCAATGGTAACACCTAGAGTACTTGCATAATTCTGAGGATTCCACTTGGCATGACCACGCAACTCGGACAGGTAAAATAGTGCTTCCACCAAGTTATGCTTCAACTTTCCTTCAATAAGTCTTCTGAGCGAGTCACAACCACTAAAAAGGGCTTTCTCCATTCGGTAGATGCTCTATCCGTCGTATGCATAGTCGATTAATCAATGAAATGAGTTACAAGTTGAGTTCTGCAAAATATACTACGTACTGACCATCTCTTGAATATCTTGAGCGAAATACTGGGCAAGCGCAGGCGGCGTAATCCCAGTCACTAACATTGATAACATGTCGCTCTGTGGCGAATCTTCACACGCGTATTTTTCATACAGTGACCCGATGAGCCCCATCTTTAGCTCAAAAATGGTCGTCGCAGCTTTCCACTCGTTTTTCATTTGTTTACCATGAGAAGCAATTGCATTAAACAGGATATACACGCGATCGATTGAGCTCGCCACAAGCGCCACATCCTCGTGAATCTGCTGAATAGCTGTAATATTCAAAGTCAACATCCGATACAACTTTGTGTTTGCTAGTTCATTCACAGGAGAAGTTGCTCCGTGGTTTGTATTCTTGTAAAACACCAGCAAAACAAAAACAAGGGACAAATCTGGTGCAACTTTTACCCTTTCAATACGAAAATGGCTTGCTGTAGCATGCTGTGGCTGTCCAATTGCATCCAATGCCCGAAACTCTTCGTCCGTAAAATGTTTCATCACATCCAAGCGAGTCAGCAGTACTGTGCCCATCCACCACAATGCAATGCAACCCCCTTCGTCCGCCGTGACTAAAAGGGTATCAGACGTAGCTACGCCAGCATTCTCAGCAGAAAAAAAACGTTGCGCTCGACTACGAAAGTGAAATTTCGGATGGGACATCGCGTCGACACTTTCAACAGCTCCTGAAACGTTTCGTTGGCTACTTGAGTGTTTTTTTTTCGCTGTAGGGATAGAAAGTTCCACCCAATGCATTGCAGTGATGCAGCATTTATGACACAAGGTTCCACATCTTTTTGGTAAACTCGTTCCCGACTCAATGTCAAAAATGACCACGTCGCCTCCGTCACAACCGACCCCAAGTTGCAAACCATCCGGTTTCCAGCTCAACGTCATCATTTTCAAACCAACGTCGGATGGATGAATGTGTAGCATTTTCTGCCAACTGGTTGTACGCTAGGAATACAATCTTGTTAGCAATAGAGCAAAGGAGAAGAACTGTTTTCAACTTTTATTGAAAGGATTGCACGCACATGGACGAGCAAGTGATGATCGAGAGTGATGAAAGCAATGAGGTCCATCGTGGGGCAGCACGCCAAGGCCAACGAGGTTACCGAGCGATCTTGCAGCGCCATAAAGGCGCGGTTAGGTGCCATAAGTTTTTTTTACTAAAAGGATTGCATGTTCATTTTATTGATGTGAAGTACACGGTTTTCCTATCCACAACGAATACACTTACCCTATGTTTCTGTTGCATTCCTTGGCAAAAGAAGCCATTTTAGCAGCATCAGTCAACGTGCAGCCGTGCGAAGTGTACACACGAGGTTCATTTGTTGAAATAGCACAAAAAGGTTGCAAATACTTAACGCGATCAATACTCACCACCTGGACAAGTTTCAGTGTGGGAGGATCAGCGGAAGATGTCAAACGGTGTGCGCAGCGTCGTAGCCCTGGCAAAGATTCAGTCTGGCACTGTACTTTATAATGCAAAACAGAAAGTGAAATATATTATGTATAGTTACTTAAGTCGCTATCCAGTCCTTACTGCAACTTTAAACTGTAACTGCTTTTTATATGAAAAAATGTATGGCTTACCTGCAACAGCCAATGGGCTTCCACTATACGGAAGAGTGCAAACTCCAAAAATGGGTACACACTCTTCCAACACTCCTCCTGGAAGACCGGAGGCTGTAGCTCCATCACTGTAAACCCAGCGCCGCACGCAACACTTGGATCCGCTGCGCTCCTAAGTCCTTTGTCAGCAAGTCAGCTAGCATATCCTCACTTGGCACGTGGTTGGCCACAACAATGCCCTTCTTCGTATAATCCTTGAGAAATTTTAGCTTGACATCGACATGCTTGGAACTTGATCCACTTGCCTCATCCTCCAGCTGCTGTATCGCGGCTTGGTTATCCATCTTGAACATCAGAGGCGTCTTTTCGTGCATCCCAATTTCAGCGACCAGTTGTCGCAAACCCAATGCTTCTTTACCGGCCATCGCCGCCGCAACAAATTCTGCTTCCGCAGTCGAAATCGCAACTGCAGTCTGCTTCCTGCAGGCCCAGCTTACGAGAATCCCATTAATAAAAACAACCATAGCTGAAACGCTCTTCGGATCGGTCTTGTCAGCAGCGAAATCTGCATCGCTGTAGAGCATCATCCGGAGTGGCATGGGCAAATCTTCATCGTGCTTTAGCACCAGCTTTAAATCCATCGTGCCCTTGAGGTATTTCAAAATACGCTTCGCAATCTTGTAGTCACCCAGCGTGGGTGTATGGGTCTTACGCGTGACTCGGTGCACGGCGAACGAAATTTCAGGACGCGTGCACCGAGCAACCCATAGCAAACTTCCCACAAGCGACTGGAACTGCTTCACACCCGGCAAATTCTCCTTTGGATGCACCAATAATAATTCTTGAAACTCCTTCACATCATCCAGCGCCAGCACCGGAGTTCGGGCTGGGTTCATCTTCTCGAGATTGTTTGTCTTGAGGATTTCTTTAATCGTTCCTTCCTGATCCAATACGTATCCAATCTTTGGATCACCTTGAATTCGTATCCCCAGGAACTTCGTAACGCTTCCCAAATCTTTTAACTCCAATACATTCATATCTTCAAAAAATTCCATCACAATCCCCTCACTGGTTCCAGTAACCAGGAGGTCATCCACATATGCGCCGACCACCACCGTTTCGGCGTCCTTGTGCTTTACAAAAATGCACGTATCGGTCACGCACTGTGCGAAACCAAATTTCTTCAATGTCTCGCATAAGCACTGGTGCCATAAGCGCCCAGCCTGCTTCAAACCATAAAGATTTCTTCTCAGCTTCAATGTAAGCTCCTTTTCAGAATCGACACCAAAATTTCGCAAAGTATCCACCGAGATTTCCATGCCTTGCGGTACCTGTAAGTAAATCTCCACATCTTCTTCAGACTTGGCTTTGGGGTAGGCACTAGGCACATCGCCGTGGCGTGCCGCTACCCCCCCCCCCACACTTGCGCCAAAACCAGAATCAACTTTACGTTGTTCAATTCCATAACAGTGGCAAACGTAAAAAAAATAATCGTCCCCGAAAACTTGCTTGTCGCCCCTGGCGACCAACCTCGCCTTGTACCTCTCTACCGACCCATTTGCACAGACTTTCGTCTTATATACCCATTTGGTCGGGAGAGGTACCTTGTCCTCAGGGCGGCGAACAACATCCCAGGTTTCCAAATCCTGGAGGGCCTTAAGCTCCTCCATTTCCGCCTGTATCCACATGCTTGATTTTGGGCCACCGTGCGCCTCACGGTAATTCTTCGGATCCGGCAGTATCATCTATCCACCTGTTGGCTCACAACCGGGGTCACATACTGCATACGCGCATAAAACGCCTTCCACATTTTCATTTATTCCAGTAATTTTTTTCGGGAATTTCCACACTTGGTGTCACCCTCTTGGCCCTTGAATCTTCATATTCTTGGACCTTTAATGTCTTCTTTGTCTTCCTTCGGGTCTTTCTCGTGCCCTGTACTGGTTTCTCGGCGCGCCTCGGCTCGTCTGCAGCCTCCGGTATTCCTTGACTTCCGCGCCCTTTATTTTGTGCATTCGAGCCAGCATTTCTTGAACGCGACTCGGACATTTACTCGAGTTCTTGGCTGCGTTCACCTTCCAACATCTTGGTTATTTTCTCACTTGTTTCTGCACTGAGTGTCTAGATCGCGGTGACGTGCCGCGTCACCACGACCACCCTGTCCTTCATCAGCAGCACCTTGAAATCCTTGGTTTCATCACTCTTTCCCAGAATTAGGGTGTGCTCGGCATGTTTTGCCAGCGTCTTCTTCTTCGGGTCACGCCAAACCATGGACGGGGACCCAAAAACCACGATATCATTTACTGCCGGCCTCTTGCTGGTCAGTACTTCCAATGGCGAAATTCACCCAACGTTTGATCTCGTCGGAGTACGGTTGAGTATGTACGCAGCATACTCAGCCGCATCCGACCAATACGTGAGGGGTACGCCTGACCCAAAAATCATGCACCGGACCATATTGAAAATGGTCCGGTTCATCCGCTCCGCCTTACCGTTTGAGGCCGGATTCCCTGGCTCCGTTATTTGGCGGTGGATACCGGTCTGCTTACAAAACAGATCCACGTTTCGGTACTCTCCGCCGCCATCCGTCCGCAGCACGTGCACCCTGCACGAAAATTCATTTTCAAACCAAGCCAGAAAGTGTCCAAACATCTTTGCTGCTAAATCCTTGGTGCGTGATGCAAAAACTCTGACGTAACTCGAATGATGATCCACGAATACAACCAATAATCGGTTGCCACGTCTGTCGCGGGGAGGGATCGGACCTTTGAGGTCACTGAAGATCACTCCTCCAATGCGGTCAATTGATGCATTTCCACCCGAATCTGTCTTCGGTTGCGCCCTTCTGGTAGCCTTCCCTTCAGCGCACGTAAGGCGATTCAGCCTATTCGTGTCCGTTAAGGCAATACCAGACCTCGGGTCCCAGTCCAACTGTGGTGGAGTCAAGTTCGAAATCGAATACATTTGTATCGACAACCTGACCACCACCATCGTGTCCAGCCTTCCAACTTACGGGGGGGGGGGGTACCCCGCGGACCACCATTCGAAATCTGGTCCGATCGTCCGCTGTTGGCAGACGACCGGTCATCATCCAGAGACACTTGGTCCGATTCCCTTATGACCATCTCACCTTGTGTACCCGATGGAATGGGCTAGTTACACACTCAGTGGATCGGGATCGCAGATCGATTTAATTCGGTCTTGAATATGAGACCGTGCTGGCTAAGTGTACCTAGGGCGGAACTCTTCACCCCAGGTACGTACAGACCAGAAACACTTCCAAAAGATAAATTCCAATAGGTCGATCGCCCAAACGATCTAGACCTGACCAATACGAAATAATGGAGGGTAGACCAATCAACCGGTCTAGCCCCTGACCAATATGAGAGAAGACCAAAACCGGTCCAAACTCCAACCAATGTTAAAATGAGCCAATATGTCCACGTGAAGACCCAATATGCCCGTGAAACTCCACAAACGATATCTCCACGTAAAGAACAATCCAGTGAATAGCACGTTCCAAACGTACTTGACTTAAAGTGTCGAGATCGCCAAATCGTACTCCCGTCGAGGGACTTCCGGTGGCCAAAGTGCGCGTGCGGCGCGTCCATACCGGGTATAATAGGCGAGAGGGGATAATTCAACCCTCTGCCCCCAAACACTCCGTGGCGGTCGGAGGCGACTAGTGTACGTGAAAAGAATAACGGCGACCCCTCGCTGCGGTGTAGACCAAGACCAGAAGAGGTTTTGCCACTTATTCCTAGACCAAAAGACTTTTACTTGGAAAATCCGCAACCAGAAGACTTCTACTTGGAAAAATCGCAACTAACCAATAATAGTACCTCCCTATGGTCCCTAATGTACCCACACAAAATTGTGTAAAATACCCAATGTCAGGTGACTCACCCCATCACCTGCGTTCTTGATACTCCTTGAATCTGATAGGCTAAAAAGCCCCCCTTGTTTAGACCAATCGGAAACTCGACCAACTGCCTTGACCAAAAGTGACCAAATTTGTGGTACACTTCACCACAGCCGCCCCTGAGTCCGACCGTGTCGCACAACGATAACGGTATGACTCACCCATCACTCGACCAACTGGACCTTGGTCACTCGCACTTCTTCACCATGGACCAAACATCTTCGACACCTGTGTCAGGTACTGTCTTTACTGCACTTGATCTTCTTATGCTTCCCTTTGACGCTCGTTCTTGTTGGTTCTGCAGAAACTCTATGTGCCGAGTCGCCACACCTTGCTTCGCCTGTCCAGTCGGCTCGGTCTGACAGCCCGCGTAACTCTCATGCACTTCAAACATCGGAAGGGTGTCAGACCGAAGCCGACACGCGGATGCAAGATATGCTCGCAGAAAACATGCGTCTCAGGACCCAGGTGGCCCACCAGGCAACACGAGGTACGCATCTTTGGTCTTCATCTTGTACTCTTCTTGACCCTCGTTTGTCTTCAGCTCTCATCTCTCCCAACATAGTCCAGGAAATAAGTGCCTTGGTCGATGCTGATAGGAAGTCTGACGATCACGCTGACCAGCTTCGACACATTTTGGAGGAGCTGATAAGCGCGCGCCATGAGCTGTCCCGTCTGGAGGCTCATCAGTCCCATCTCCGGGATCAACTTGCACTTGTTCGACGGCAGCAGCTGGACGGACAGCTTGATGCGACCTCACTGCGCATGCAGGGTGACGACCTCGCGCGACGCATTGCCGAGTTGCAAATTGCGATTCAAGACCGTACCGGGAAGGTCCGGTCCTGTCAAGACAGGTCCGACGCTTGGACGCAAGAGTCGGGTCGTCGTCAGTGGCACTAGACCAGTGCCGCCAGCGCTTAATGAACTTGCTACCTCCGTGTTCGACTGCTTCCTCCAGCGTAGATTGGTCCGCATCGGCAACCTTAGTCGCCTCGGGGCAAGACCAAGACCGCTTGAAGCAGGACCAAGACCGACGTCGCTCATTGGCTGATATTCACCATCCCGAAATTACATCCAAATCAAAGAAGCGCGCGGACGCGCCGGGTAGCTCGAGGGCGCGGGGCACTTCGCGCGGACCCGGAATCGGGGGGAAGTGTGCAGTGTCCCATAAGAGAGCCAAGACACAGGCGTTTCTCATGGACTCGGACTCGGACATGGACGACATCTACAGCCCCTCGGAAAGTCGAGCGCCCTCGCGCCGTACTGCAAGTCGCATCCAGCACACAGGGGTCTCGTCTGAGGAGGACTCTAGCGAAGGGTCCGGCGATTCCGAGTTCATGATCCCCATCCAGTCCCAGTTTGATCACAAACGAATTTGCGTGACAGTTTCGTCCAAGTGGCGTCGACAGTGGGGTCAGAGCAGAAGACCGGTCTACCAAGTGACGCTGCACCAGTATCGACATCCGCGACGCCGGCGCCTTCGGTTCTCCCCGGGACATCCGGGCTTCACAAGTACGCCTTATTGAAGAACATGGCGGTTGATACCAGCTCCCTTCCGCCGCGGACGTTTGAAGTCACTTGGCCGTGGTCGTCGGGGCAAATCGGCTGTTTACGCCGGTCTACCCTGACCAAGCAGCTTCTAGCCCGGTCTTTCTCTCGTCCGGACTCCTGGATTTTTCCACCGGCCAAGAAAACCCCTGCCGCGTCTGCATGGAGGGCGGACTTGATTACTTCGACGCAGATCTCCCGCCTGTATGGCGATGAACCATGGAAAATCTTCGAACACTCCAAGATAGGACTTGTGTTCCACTTGACTCCGTGGATCGTCACTTTGCTAGGCCGGGTGAAGAATTTCAACAAGATCCACGGCCAAGCAATTTGGGAAGCGTCCCACTACTTGGTGCTTCCTCCCGACCGGGTACGACAAGATCCGGGCCTGGCGACGTTCCAGAGCAAGCGCAAGCGACGTCGAATTCGAGCGGGCGAGGCTTGGCAATCCCTGTGCCAGTACATTTTGGACGGGATGCGAGCTCGCAAGTGTGACGTCGACGTATTCTTGTACCCGGTGTTCCTCCACATGCCGAGGCGTCGCGTTGAGAAGACCAGACTGCTGGTCGACGACGTCATATGGTACCCCGGTCTTGATTGATCTGAGCCGGTCTCGGACCTCAAGGATGCTTTGGTCCAGCTTGACCGGAAGGACCCATGGCGTAACCAGTTTCAGGATCAAGTAGAGAATCATCCGTCGATGGTCATCGGCCGTCTGTGGGGCGATAGCACGTGAAGTCGAAGGTAGTCGACCAGATAACTCGTAATACATGTCATCATTTCTTTTTCATATGTCCGATCGTCAAATCACTTGAACTAATTTTACCACTCTCTCTATAGTTGCACCGAACACGTTATCGTAAACAGTACCACTCCCATCAAGAAAAATAGTCATCACATTCATCATTCAGCTATTCCAATCCGTCACAGTTCATCACAATTTCACATCAACTCCGGACCTTCCACATCTTCACACCGGTCTTGACCGACCGATGCTACTGCGTGTCTTGGTCTTGGTCTTCATGGGTCTGCATCACTGCGAAGCGATTACGACTGACTCGTTCTCGTTCGAACTCTCGTAGAAGAGCCCCACAATTCAAGTCGAGCTCGTCGACCCACGTTGATTCATCATGGTCCTTCCATCGGACCAGGTACTCTCGGTGAGTCCGATCGAACCTGGACTTCTTGGTCGACCGAACATCCAAGACCTTCTCCACTTCAAACTCGTCTTCCTCTAATGGTCGTTCCCAACTGTCCTCCGGCAGTAACGCTTCATCGAAATCAAATCTTTTTCTTCGTCTACCAGACAGGGAGTTTTGGATCGATCAGGAAATTCTCGGACCAGCTTCAACTTGGACACATGCACAATCGGGAAGACCTTGTAATCTGTACCAGTTGTTACTAGACGGGCAGCGTGCTTACCAATCAGCTCGGCAACACGGAAAGGGCCGTGCCACATGTGAGCCAGCTTCTTTGCATAGTCCTCTTTCACTCGGTATAGGTATAGCCATACCCTCGCCCCTGGTTCTATACCGTGGGGTCGGACCTGGTCATTGGTCCGGTCTGCCCGGTCTTGTGTGGCCTGACGCAGCTTTTTGTTGACGACTTCTTTTGCATGATGGTAGTGTTTCTGGACCTGCATGCGCCAGCGTCGAGAATCGCGATCACGGGTCCGGGTGCAACCGATAGGTATCGCAGCTTCCAATGTCGACCGAGGGTCCCATCCATATGCCAGATAAAAAGGCGTTTGTCCTCGGACCCGATCGGTCGACGAGTTGAGTGCAAACACCAGCCTTTCTGCATACTCGTCCCAATCGCGCTGGTCTGGATCGGCAACGTACATCTTGATCGCCCTCGTTATGGTCTGCACCATGCCTTCCGCCGATCCATTTGCTTGCGGACGATATGCCATCGTCGCACTCTGCTTCTGGACCAGCATGTTATTGAACGACCGGAACACCTCGGCCATAAAACCGGGTCCTCGGTCGTGTCGGATGACCTCGCTGGCGCCTAACCTTCGGAACACGCATTCTTCGTAACTTTTGGCGATCTGCTCGGCAGACCGGGACGCACTTGCCTTCGCAATAACTAGACCGGTGAACAGGTCTACCCAGATCAACAACTCAGTATTGCCATATGTCGATTTAGGCAGCGACGGTATATGGTCCATCGCTATGACCTGGAAAGGGTAGGTAGCTTCGATATTTCCGGGCGATCGCCCCTTGATTACCGGTCTACCCTTTCCGGTCTCGCAATCCGTACAACAACCCACATATTTCTGTACACTTCGGAAAAGACCTCTCCAGTGAAAGTGGGACCTGATCTTGTGATACGTTCTGCCTATGCCCTGATGTCCCCCTTCTAGACTCACATGGTAGTGATGGAGGACATCCGGCTGCAGCAACTCAGGTATCACCAATTTCGCCAATCGGTCCCGGTCTGCACTGTCTTGGTCGGCATCGCGGCAGTAATATAGTAAACCATCCTCATCCACTTCGTAACTGTCTGCGATCTTGGCACAATATTTCGCTTGAGCATTCGTCAACTTAGACAATTCACCGCGCAGGTAGGTCTTCAAATTCACAATCCATTCTTCTTCGTCCTGCGGCCTTGAGGATCCGTTCTGCCCTTAGTCGTTGCACAACAGATTCACTCAACCGTTCCTTTGGGAACGGTTGGTGGGACTTCCGAGCTTTCGGTCTAGTCGCAACCATCACATGCACCTGGTCCGGAGCGTTCTTGGGTCCGATCACCTTGGGGAGCCTGTTTATATTCATCAATTCATCAAGAACGGCCTCCTCGGTGATCGTAGAACCTGTCTGGTCTCGCATGGCCTTGGTCGCGAGGTAGTCGGCGCTTCTGTTCCAGTCCCGTTTCACGTGCAACAGCTCGTGGTTGGCATGGTCTTTCAATGCCTTCATTACCCGATCATTTAACGACCTCAGCCGTGGAGACTTGCAGTCGATCTCTCCGGTGATCTGCCTGATCACTAGGTTGGAGTCACCACATATGATGACTCGCCCCTTCTCTTGCGACGACAGCAGGTCCAGACATAGAAGTAGACCTCGGTACTCCGCCTCGTTAACAGTAATATCCGGCGTGAAATCGGCAGCGGCCGCAACTATAGACCCTTGTGGCTACTTCCACAATATGGCACTATAGGCTCCGACCTTCTTCTTCACGCTTGCCGATCCGTCAAAACTTAAGACCAAGAGCTCTTCGTCATGGTCGACGGTCGGTGGCGGTCTCGAAACTGACTGCCGAGGTTGCTTCCTCGGGGAAATCGCTATCAATGCCTCGTCCACTTCAGACCGAGGGGTGATACTGGCAGATAATGTGCCCAATATCTCTTCCTCGCCCCTGGTGCACTTAACGACCTCGAGGGTCCACTGCGACAAGACCGCCGACCATCTGCCTAGACGTCCGTCCATCCCATTGGCTGGTAATAGCCAGGACAAAGTAGACCGTCTTGACAGGACCTTTATAGGTCGGCCAACCAGCAGGTTGTAACACACATCCAGAATTCGTAGCAACGCCAGAATTCTTTCTTGACAATTCCATAGTTCACTTCATTTGGCTTCAGCGTTCTGCTCGTGAACGTGACAGGATGGTACACACCATCATGATCTTGTACTAGAGTGACCGAGATAGCCCACTTACTGGCATATACAATAATGGTCGGCACTTTTTCGGGAGCGAAATGCTTGAGAACCGGTGCCGTCGCCATCTTAACCTTCAACATACCAAAGGCAAACTGTGCACGCTTCATATGATCTCCTGCCTCCACTTGCGGACAAACTGCAGCAAGAACAGAGTCGGCGCCCTCCTGTAAAATTGCCCGATCTCCTTCGCGCAACATATGATAGTCAACTTCCCGGAGCTCGTACAGCACAGCCGCGTAGATAGCAAAGTCTTCAGTGAATCGGCTATAATAGTTCAAGCTTCCCAGGAAGGACTGCATTGCCTTCAGCGATCTGGGGAACGGGAGGTTACTCAGCGAATCCAGGTCCTTGGGATTAGCCTCTAGACCATTGTTCGAGACCATATTGCCTAAATAGGCGACCTTGGACATACCCCAAAAACTTTTCACGGCACTGATAGACAGGATCCAGCGGTCGCATGTCTCCAAAAATCGTTCAACTTTCTCGCACAGATCTTTCCATGACGAGGCAGGTATCAGAATGTCGTCGATGTACGACCGCCTCCCCAGAACGGACGGTCCTCTTTCCCGATCGGGTTCACCCTCTGTAAACACATCATAATTTTCGGCAGGGTCCCGATCGGTCTTGATTTTGAAGTGTCCGTACAGTGCGTTGTCTATCAACCTTTGATAGATATGGGGTGCGTTCTTCAGATCGAACGGCATACGGTTCAACTCGAAAAGACCAAACGGTGTCAAAAATGCGGAAATCTCACGGGCTCGATCAGTCATCGAGACCACCCAAAATCCGCTTGCCATGTCCAGCGAACAATACCACAAGGTCTTGTCCAGGTCTTCCAACAAATCATTAATCAGCGGCATCGGGTACACCATAAGTTTAGTTAACCGTTTTACCAGCCGATAGTCGATGCACAACCTAATAACGACGCCGTTCTTCTTGATAACAATTACGATCGGCGAGGCCCATGGCGAGGCTGACGGTCTAATAATCTTGGTAGCCAACAGTCCTTTGATAAGATCAGAAAGCTTTTCCCGGTACTGTGGCGCCACGCGTCAACATCGCTGGGCAATCGGCTTGGCATCTCCAACATCAATATCACAAATCGCACCACGGGCTACAGGTGGTAAGGCGTTGCCCTTTCCGATCAGCAGATGTCTTTTCTTCCATATGATATTCTTCAACTGATCGATCTGGTCTGGAATGTTAAGGTCTTGATCACCCACTTGTAAATCATCCATTGTAACTTCGGGCGAGTCGGCAGACACTTCAGGGAGGACTGCATTTGGCTTTCCAGCTCCTGAATGTACTGTTCCCCTCCTTCATGTATACAGACTTGTTCATCTTCTGGGGTGATATCACCTAGACCATCTGGACCGGCTGGACGCCCCTGGTCTTGATCGACGGGCTGTCCTTCACTGATATCGGTCTGATTAGGAACACCGTCATGGTCCGACCTAGCAATTTCATGTTCCCCTTCTTCCGTTTTTTTCTCCGCTGTCGCCTGGTCTTGTGCTGACACCACGTTGACTAACCTTGGCTCGTCTACTTGATGGTCCACCGTTCCTGGTGACTGTGGCGCCTTTCTTCGGACCAACATCTTTCTTGGGGTGACATAACTTGGTCTTTCCACTAAAGGTGAGGTATCCTCTTCCACCGACCCATCATCGCTGACAAGACGGTGGTCGATTGGTACGCCAGGTTTTGCCACTCGACATACCGCCTCGATCCAATCGAGACGAACCCCATCTTCCTTGGTACCTTCCCTTCTGCTAACCACATACCGACAATAGTGTTATTGTCCAGTGTCAGCGGTTTGTCACCGATATTGGTAACACGGACAAAATCACGTCGACCAGCACTCTTTACGAAGGTCGAGACCCACCGATTGCCCCTGGTCAACCATAGCTTCCTCGAACGAAAACCTTTCTCAACCGGGGCATCGGCAGACCGATTGACTGGGATAGTGAGGTCTTGATCCCACCGGACCAGATCGGTATACGAACCATACAGAGGTCTTCTACCAGCCAACTGGACCTGGACCTCATCCGGAAGTGTAAGCACTCCATGAGACAGGTCTAGGCGAATACCAGCTGGGACCATGAAATCCATGCCTAGTAAAGCGTCCTGACCAGCCAACTTGCCAACCCATGCGCTGAAAAAGTAGACCAGCGATCCCGACAGAGTAATTTCCACACGCGTTCTTCCTTCGGTCATATAAGAGTTTTCACCGATACCGACGCATTCTTGTCTCTGGGTATCGTCTATACGACATCCGAACTTACGAGCAAAGGCGGAGTCGATTATCGATACTTCAGCTCCAGAGTCGAACAACATCGTCGCTTTCTGGTTATTAATCTTGCCACAGGATTTCGCCTGCTTGAACCATTTATCAGGCGCGTGATACTTCCAGTATCCGCGGGATTCTCCAGGCAGCAAGTCCAACTGCATAACCACCTTAGTCCGGGAGTACTCATCGGTCTTCAGACTGTAGACCGGATGGTCTCGGTCGACGCAATTCGGAATAGAACGTGTATTGTCGGTCTTATCCTCCGTGCCGACATATGCATAGATGTGAACCGTAGAACGCTCGGCTCGATCCAGATTCCAACCTGGCGAGCGTTCTAGTTTAACATCTTTTCTGCGTCCGGAGGCAGCATCCCCACGTGCTTGTCGGGCACGTACCACTTGCGCATCATGTTAAAAAATTCTTCAATCTTGCAGTGGCCGGCCTCGTGGATCTCTCCACATGACTTGCATACGAAGAGGCAGTGGTCCGTCGGGTGGCCGCGTCTCTCGCACTTCTTGCACACCATCTTCTTCCAGAAGTTTGGACCGTCATGTTTGCTCGACCCACAGTGGGAACACTTCTGACGAGGTCGGTCTGGATCGGACTTTCTTCCGTTACTTCCCTTCCGGTCCACCTGGTCGGACTTCGACTTGGTCTTCGGGGAAGGTCCCGCAACATAGACGTAACGATACAGGTCTTCATCCGATGACTCCTGGCTGGATGGACTTCCACTTTCCCCTTCTGACCCCGTGCTGTCATCAGCTACAATTGCCTTGACCGCTCGGGTCGGTCTGGTCCAAGGTCTCTTGACCGGATCGGTCTGGGTCTTGGAACGATAGAGACCTGATCCACCAGCGGTCTTCGCTCTCATACTACGCGACTGTTGTAACGTCCGCAGGGTCTGTTCGACTTCGCCCGCATCCTTAAGACGCAGTAGAGTAAGCTGGTCCGCCAGTTCTTGATCGTCAAGGGTACTAATGTAGTGACCCACATGTTCCAGAGCAGAACCGTTCGGCGAGTTATTCTCTTTAATTGTTATGCCGGCAAGAAGTGCAGCCACGTTCAACCGATGCAAATACTCGATCGGTGTCTCGTCTCTCCGCTTCTGCATATGGTGATACTTGCGGGCACTCGAAAATCCGGAGTTACAATATTGCCCTTCAAACTCTGCACATAGCTGATCCCAGTCAGACTGGACATCCCGAACCAACTGTTGGATCCAGTTGGCAGCCGGTCCTTTCAAAAAATCCCGGAGAATCAGACACCTTTCACTTTTCGGGGTCTGGTCTCGCAGGAACGCAGACTTGACCCGACCGAACCAAGACCGGACTGGTCTTCATCAGTATCCTTGCCAGTGAAGTCCTTGAGGTCGGTCGTCGCGGCCATACGGATGCGCGGAATTGCAGCAGATCCAAAGTCGTAAGCAATAGTGGAGGCTAGGTTAGCCTTGCGTAGCTTGCCAGCGCCCGTACCGTCTGACCCACAGTGGTCGTCAAGACCGCCGACCAACTCCATGTCACAGTCACTTGTCTTACTTGGTCTACGCGGTCTGGCCGGTTGCGGCTTGCGCTTCCCTTTGCCGACTTGCTTACCACTTCGAGTGGTCTTGGCCACAGATGTTACCGATTCTATATCCACATCTCGGCAAACATTGGCACTTTGCTGGGTAGAACGATCTTGGGCATGTGGCCGCAGAGATGGTCTAACCCGGTCTTCCATGAAACGCTCCATCATCGTCTCAAACATCGTTTGGACGTTAGCTGGAGTCATGGGCAACGTGTTGATACCCTCCTTTTGCGGAACTGAGGCCTGTGGGGGTCGCTGGAGTCCCGACTGGCAAGCAGCCCTTTGCTGCAGCATGTCCCTTTTTTGTTCAGGCTGGGCATGGTCCACCCCCATGGTCATCCGCTCGACACCGGTCTCCAACTCTGATGAGCTGTTAGAGGCCGGTGGAGACTGATAAACCGATTCGTCATCAGAACCAATGTCGACAAGCGCTTTGGAGGATTCAGCGACCTTCACTTCTGCGGTGGGAGTTGGGCGGCGAGCCGCCCCCACCAGTGGGACCAAATGGTCGTGGAAGGTCGACATTGACGATTTCAGCCTCCAAGTCTTAAATTCGAATAATTTTTGGACATCGGCGGGGTTCTGCATTTTAATGCCAGCATCCGCCAACATCGCCACCAAGTTTTTCACCAACAGTAATGGGCGATCACTCTGGACCGGCTCGGTAGTGGGACCGAGAAGACGGTCGGGGATCTGGAGGTTCAACACCCAAAAGACCACGTTAAAACGAACAAATCTTTTCAGCTCAAAAATGTAGTACATCTTGTTTAGGTCTTCTTCAGTGATGCCTCCATCTCCGACCTGCAACTTTTCTTCGAGGTCGTCTTCGTCGGCCGGCATTACCAACCCTTTTTTGGGCATCTTGGGGACCTTGGGGGCCTTGGGGAGCTTGGTCTGATCGTTCTGATCAGCCTCCAAGTATTTTTTGTCTTTTGATTTTCCATCAACTTTTTTATGCACATAAATAGGATCAAGACCAAGGTCCTGATCCTTTCCGGGACTATAGCAAGACTTGCTATAGTCCCGATCGGCTCCGGTGGGAGCCTTTTGGGGAGGAAAAAATATATTAATCCCGATCTGGTCCTCTACCAGGCCAGACCGGACATCGCCATCTTTATCGAGAACGAAGACATAAGGTGATAGCTTTTCCTTACGCCCTCTCCAGAACGATTCCAAATTCAAATCTTCAAATTCAATCTTTGATGACACCTCGCGGTGATATCCACGATCACCAAGTGATCCGGTCACGCGCACCATTGTGGTGGAGTCAATTTCGAAATCGGATACATTTGTATCGACAACCTTACCACCACCATCGTGCCCAGCCTTCCAACTTACGGGGGGGGGTACCCCGCGGACCTCCATTCGAAATCTGGTCCGATCGTCCGCTGTTGGCAGACGACCGGTCATCATCCAAAGACACTTGGTCCGATTCACTTAAGACCATCTCACCTTGTGTACCCGATGGAATGGGCTAGTTACACACTCGGTGGATCGGGATCGCAGATCGATTTAATTCGGTCTTGAATATGAGACCGTGCTGGCTAAGTTTACCTAGGGCGGAACTCTTCACCCCAGGTACGTACAGACCAGAAACACTTCCAAAAGATAAATTCCAATAGGTCGATCGCCCAAACGATCTAGACCTGACCAATACGAAATAATAGAGGGTAGACCAATCAACCGGTCTAGCCCCTGACCAATATGAGAGAAGACCAAAACCGGTCTAAACTCCAACCAATGTTAAAATGAGCCAATATGTCCACGTGAAGACCCAATATGCCCGTGAAACTCCACAAACGATATCTCCACGTAAAGACCAATCCAGTGAATAGCACGTTCCAAACGTACTTGACTTAAAGTGTCGAGATTGCCAAATCGTACTCCCGTCGAGGGACTTCCGGTGGCCAAAGTGCGCGTGCGGCGCGTCCAGACCGGGTATAATAGGCGAGAGGGGATAATTCAACCCTCTGTCCCCAAACACTCTGCGGTGGGCGGAGGTGACTAATGTACGTGCAAAGAAAAACGGCGACCCCTTGCTGTGGTATAGACCAAGACCAAAGGACTTCTACTTAGAAAAACCCTGCAACCAAAAGACTTTTACTTTTTAAGGCAAATCCACAACCAAAAGCCCTCTATCCGGAAAATCCACAACTAACCAATAATAGTACCTCCCTATGGTCCCTAATGTACCCACACAAAATTATCTAAAATACCCAATGTCAGGTGACTCACCCAAGACCAGCGTTCTTGATACTCCTTGAATTTGATAGGCTAAAAAGCCCCCCTTGTTTGGACCAATCGGAAACTCGACCAACTGCCTTCACCAAAAGTGACCAAATTTGTGGTACACTTCACCACACAACCTTTCAATGGTATCGTAGGCCAGGTGACCCAGACGCATATGAAAATGGTGTAGGCTGCCAGTGTGGACGTCCTTACTGACATCTTCCGACACACTGTTGACAACCATGTCACCGAAATTTTCCGAAAAACTTTGCGCCTTTTCGGCCTTCAACTTAGCCACAAAGACAGAACCATACGTCATCACGTCGAACAATTTTTCACCTTTTATCATGAGGCGCATCTTGCTGCCATCATCAACCATGGTGAAACCCTTTTCGCGCAACCTAGCAAGCGAGATCAGGTTTCGGGCTAGTTGCGGAGCGAAGTATACTTCGGTCAAGACAACGACCGTTTCACTCTTGTCGCACGTCCGCAACGTAAGCCGCCCGACCTTGGTTGCCCGAAGTGTGCCACCATCCGGCAAAGCAAAATTATCATCGGGACTGCAATCCCTAGCGTCTTCCAACAAACTGGCGTTCGACACCAAGTGTCTACTAGCCCCACTATCGATAATCCAGATATCTTCATTTGCGCTTCCATTTCCACAAGCATTTAAAATACCATCCATGGTCGAAAGCACGAAACGCTTTGACGACCCTTCATTTCCACCACGGCTCTGCCTTTGGGTGCATTCACCTCCACTTTTTCGGCGCTTTTCGGGGCAATACCTCTGTATGTGCCCCTCTCCACCACAGCCGTAGCACACGCGCCGCCCCTGACCAGATGTTGCTGCATGCACGTGCAACTTAGGGGCGGGCTTCGACTTTACCATGTCGTCTTCGAGCTCCTGCGCCCATGCGATTAACTCTTGCGCATGGCTTAGGTAATCCCCCCTTCTAGGGTCATACCTAGTCATCAACATTATCTTGAGTCGCGGCGCGGCATACTTGACGATATTTTCAACTATTAACTTTTCACTCGACCCGATTTC
The DNA here is from genome assembly GCA_026184515.1 of Peronosclerospora sorghi. Classification (NCBI taxonomy): domain Eukaryota; phylum Oomycota; class Peronosporomycetes; order Peronosporales; family Peronosporaceae; genus Peronosclerospora; species Peronosclerospora sorghi. The sequence goes on from CM047583.1 coordinate 18,707,386, forward strand.
GCGAGCCAGAGCTACTAGGTATAAATAGTGCTCCGTCCAGCTGCGTTGTGGATCCTTTTCACTTGCAAATCTCGCAGCGGCTTGGTGGTGGGATATCGTCGTCCTAAATCCCAACCACATCTGATCCATAACGTGGATCAACGTCGGCCACACCCGCCACCACCACGCAACATTGGTGCGGTAATATTCGGCGGCGGTGCCCTCCAAATGCTCGCCGAACTTGTTCACCTTTAATAGTTCACTCCACTGGAAGCCAGAGTTCATCTCTGAGATCTCAATGGATTCCATGAACCGGTACGCCCACTGGCGATACCCTGCACCGATACCGGGATATAACTCGCGTCCCGAAAACTTGTCGATGCTTATTTTCGGTATCGTGTACCCGGCGTACTGCACGGGTACACTTGGCTGCGCGGCTGGCGCTTCGTCACCGTCTGCACCTTGCGCCGCAGCGGGCGCCCCACGTGGTGCATTATGCGCTCTCGGGCGTGGCTTCGCGCCAGCTTCCACCCCTTCGTCCTAGGCCAGATCATCCAGTTCCATCTGCTGGCCGAACGGACGGTAGTTTTTCAAACTTTCACGGATGTTACTTTCCGGTATACGCACCGGCGCTTCTCTCTTGCGCTCGGGCGACCTCCTCGCTGGTGCGGGTCTAGCTTTCCCTGCATCAGGATCATTCGCAGCTCTTGCTGCTTCACGCCAATTGTTCAATAGCTCTCGGAATTGCTCCGGAGAGGGCATATCATCGTCATCAAAATCAATCATGTCAAACGTATTTAAAAAACTTCAATCACGTCCGGCACTAGCTTCTCTTTCAACAGAGGGCTTTCCACAAGCTCCACGGAACGTAACAATAAGAAAAACGTAATGCAAGGTGCTCCAAACGACCAAGAAAACTCCACTGGGTTACTTGACACAACTTGGGCTCATAACCTGTTGAAATAGCACAAAGAAGGTTGCAAACACTTAACGCGATCAATACTCACCACCTGGCCAAGT
>CM047583.1:18708484-18770881 GCA_026184515.1 Peronosclerospora sorghi
CAACAACTCAGTATTGCCATATGTCGATTTAGGCAGCGACGGTATATTGTCCATCGCTATGACCTGGAAAGGGTAGGTAGCTTCGATATTTCCGGGCGATCGCCCCTTGATTACCGGTCTACCCTTTCCGGTCTCGCAATCCGTACAACAACCCACATATTTCTGTACACTTCGGAAAAGACCTCTCCAGTGAAAGTGGGACCTGATCTTGTGATACGTTCTGCCTATGCCCTGATGTCCCCCTTCTAGACTCACATGGTAGTGATGGAGGACATCCGGCTGCAGCAACTCAGGTATCACCAATTTCGCCAATTGGTCCCGGTCTGCACTGTCTTGGTCGGCATCGCGGCAGTAATATAGTAAACCATCCTCATCCACTTCGTAACTGTCTGCGATCTTGGCACAATATTTCGCTTGAGCATTCGTCAACTTAGACAATTCACCGCGCAGGTAGGTCTTCAAATTCACAATCCATTCTTCTTCGTCCTGCGGCCTTGAGGATCCGTTCTGCCCTTAGTCGTTGCACAACAGATTCACTCAACCGTTCCTTTGGGAACGGTTGGTGGGACTTCCGAGCTTTCGGTCTAGTCGCAACCATCACATGCACCTGGTCCGGAGCGTTCTTGGGTCCGATCACCTTGGGGAGCCTGTTTATATTCATCAATTCATCAAGAACGGCCTCCTCGGTGATCGTAGAACCTGTCTGGTCTCGCATGGCCTTGGTCGCGAGGTAGTCGGCGCTTCTGTTCCAGTCCCGTTTCACGTGCAACAGCTCGTGGTTGGCATGGTCTTTCAATGCCTTCATTACCCGATCATTTAACGACCTCAGCCGTGGAGACTTGCAGTCGATCTCTCCGGTGATCTGCCTGATCACTAGGTTGGAGTCACCACATATGATGACTCGCCCCTTCTCTTGCGACGACAGCAGGTCCAGACATAGAAGTAGACCTCGGTACTCCGCCTCGTTAACAGTAATATCCGGCGTGAAATCGGCAGCGGCCGCAACTATAGACCCTTGTGGCTACTTCCACAATATGGCACTATAGGCTCCGACCTTCTTCTTCACGCTTGCCGATCCGTCAAAACTTAAGACCAAGAGCTCTTCGTCATGGTCGACGGTCGGTGGCGGTCTCGAAACTGACTGCCGAGGTTGCTTCCTCGGGGAAATCGCTATCAATGCCTCGTCCACTTCAGACCGAGGGGTGATACTGGCAGATAATGTGCCCAATATCTCTTCCTCGCCCCTGGTGCACTTAACGACCTCGAGGGTCCACTGCGACAAGACCGCCGACCATCTGCCTAGACGTCCGTCCATCCCATTGGCTGGTAATAGCCAGGACAAAGTAGACCGTCTTGACAGGACCTTTATAGGTCGGCCAACCAGCAGGTTGTAACACACATCCAGAATTCGTAGCAACGCCAGAATTCTTTCTTGACAATTCCATAGTTCACTTCATTTGGCTTCAGCGTTCTGCTCGTGAACGTGACAGGATGGTACACACCATCATGATCTTGTACTAGAGTGACCGAGATAGCCCACTTACTGGCATATACAATAATGGTCGGCACTTTTTCGGGAGCGAAATGCTTGAGAACCGGTGCCGTCGCCATCTTAACCTTCAACATACCAAAGGCAAACTGTGCACGCTTCATATGATCTCCTGCCTCCACTTGCGGACAAACTGCAGCAAGAACAGAGTCGGCGCCCTCCTGTAAAATTGCCCGATCTCCTTCGCGCAACATATGATAGTCAACTTCCCGGAGCTCGTACAGCACAGCCGCGTAGATAGCAAAGTCTTCAGTGAATCGGCTATAATAGTTCAAGCTTCCCAGGAAGGACTGCATTGCCTTCAGCGATCTGGGGAACGGGAGGTTACTCAGCGAATCCAGGTCCTTGGGATTAGCCTCTAGACCATTGTTCGAGACCATATTGCCTAAATAGGCGACCTTGGACATACCCCAAAAACTTTTCACGGCACTGATAGACAGGATCCAGCGGTCGCATGTCTCCAAAAATCGTTCAACTTTCTCGCACAGATCTTTCCATGACGAGGCAGGTATCAGAATGTCGTCGATGTACGACCGCCTCCCCAGAACGGACGGTCCTCTTTCCCGATCGGGTTCACCCTCTGTAAACACATCATAATTTTCGGCAGGGTCCCGATCGGTCTTGATTTTGAAGTGTCCGTACAGTGCGTTGTCTATCAACCTTTGATAGATATGGGGTGCGTTCTTCAGATCGAACGGCATACGGTTCAACTCGAAAAGACCAAACGGTGTCAAAAATGCGGAAATCTCACGGGCTCGATCAGTCATCGAGACCACCCAAAATCCGCTTGCCATGTCCAGCGAACAATACCACAAGGTCTTGTCCAGGTCTTCCAACAAATCATTAATCAGCGGCATCGGGTACACCATAAGTTTAGTTAACCGTTTTACCAGCCGATAGTCGATGCACAACCTAATAACGACGCCGTTCTTCTTGATAACAATTACGATCGGCGAGGCCCATGGCGAGGCTGACGGTCTAATAATCTTGGTAGCCAACAGTCCTTTGATAAGATCAGAAAGCTTTTCCCGGTACTGTGGCGCCACGCGTCAACATCGCTGGGCAATCGGCTTGGCATCTCCAACATCAATATCACAAATCGCACCACGGGCTACAGGTGGTAAGGCGTTGCCCTTTCCGATCAGCAGATGTCTTTTCTTCCATATGATATTCTTCAACTGATCGATCTGGTCTGGAATGTTAAGGTCTTGATCACCCACTTGTAAATCATCCATTGTAACTTCGGGCGAGTCGGCAGACACTTCAGGGAGGACTGCATTTGGCTTTCCAGCTCCTGAATGTACTGTTCCCCTCCTTCATGTATACAGACTTGTTCATCTTCTGGGGTGATATCACCTAGACCATCTGGACCGGCTGGACGCCCCTGGTCTTGATCGACGGGCTGTCCTTCACTGATATCGGTCTGATTAGGAACACCGTCATGGTCCGACCTAGCAATTTCATGTTCCCCTTCTTCCGTTTTTTTTCTCCGCTGTCGCCTGGTCTTGTGCTGACACCACGTTGACTAACCTTGGCTCGTCTACTTGATGGTCCACCGTTCCTGGTGACTGTGGCGCCTTTCTTCGGACCAACATCTTTCTTGGGGTGACATAACTTGGTCTTTCCACTAAAGGTGAGGTATCCTCTTCCACCGACCCATCATCGCTGACAAGACGGTGGTCGATTGGTACGCCAGGTTTTGCCACTCGACATACCGCCTCGATCCAATCGAGACGAACCCCATCTTCCTTGGTACCTTCCCTTCTGCTAACCACATACCGACAATAGTGTTATTGTCCAGTGTCAGCGGTTTGTCACCGATATTGGTAACACGGACAAAATCACGTCGACCAGCACTCTTTACGAAGGTCGAGACCCACCGATTGCCCCTGGTCAACCATAGCTTCCTCGAACGAAAACCTTTCTCAACCGGGGCATCGGCAGACCGATTGACTGGGATAGTGAGGTCTTGATCCCACCGGACCAGATCGGTATACGAACCATACAGAGGTCTTCTACCAGCCAACTGGACCTGGACCTCATCCGGAAGTGTAAGCACTCCATGAGACAGGTCTAGGCGAATACCAGCTGGGACCATGAAATCCATGCCTAGTAAAGCGTCCTGACCAGCCAACTTGCCAACCCATGCGCTGAAAAAGTAGACCAGCGATCCCGACAGAGTAATTTCCACACGCGTTCTTCCTTCGGTCATATAAGAGTTTTCACCGATACCGACGCATTCTTGTCTCTGGGTATCGTCTATACGACATCCGAACTTACGAGCAAAGGCGGAGTCGATTATCGATACTTCAGCTCCAGAGTCGAACAACATCGTCGCTTTCTGGTTATTAATCTTGCCACAGGATTTCGCCTGCTTGAACCATTTATCAGGCGCGTGATACTTCCAGTATCCGCGGGATTCTCCAGGCAGCAAGTCCAACTGCATAACCACCTTAGTCCGGGAGTACTCATCGGTCTTCAGACTGTAGACCGGATGGTCTCGGTCGACGCAATTCGGAATAGAACGTGTATTGTCGGTCTTATCCTCCGTGCCGACATATGCATAGATGTGAACCGTAGAACGCTCGGCTCGATCCAGATTCCAACCTGGCGAGCGTTCTAGTTTAACATCTTTTCTGCGTCCGGAGGCAGCATCCCCACGTGCTTGTCGGGCACGTACCACTTGCGCATCATGTTAAAAAATTCTTCAATCTTGCAGTGGCCGGCCTCGTGGATCTCTCCACATGACTTGCATACGAAGAGGCAGTGGTCCGTCGGGTGGCCGCGTCTCTCGCACTTCTTGCACACCATCTTCTTCCAGAAGTTTGGACCGTCATGTTTGCTCGACCCACAGTGGGAACACTTCTGACGAGGTCGGTCTGGATCGGACTTTCTTCCGTTACTTCCCTTCCGGTCCACCTGGTCGGACTTCGACTTGGTCTTCGGGGAAGGTCCCGCAACATAGACGTAACGATACAGGTCTTCATCCGATGACTCCTGGCTGGATGGACTTCCACTTTCCCCTTCTGACCCCGTGCTGTCATCAGCTACAATTGCCTTGACCGCTCGGGTCGGTCTGGTCCAAGGTCTCTTGACCGGATCGGTCTGGGTCTTGGAACGATAGAGACCTGATCCACCAGCGGTCTTCGCTCTCATACTACGCGACTGTTGTAACGTCCGCAGGGTCTGTTCGACTTCGCCCGCATCCTTAAGACGCAGTAGAGTAAGCTGGTCCGCCAGTTCTTGATCGTCAAGGGTACTAATGTAGTGACCCACATGTTCCAGAGCAGAACCGTTCGGCGAGTTATTCTCTTTAATTGTTATGCCGGCAAGAAGTGCAGCCACGTTCAACCGATGCAAATACTCGATCGGTGTCTCGTCTCTCCGCTTCTGCATATGGTGATACTTGCGGGCACTCGAAAATCCGGAGTTACAATATTGCCCTTCAAACTCTGCACATAGCTGATCCCAGTCAGACTGGACATCCCGAACCAACTGTTGGATCCAGTTGGCAGCCGGTCCTTTCAAAAAATCCCGGAGAATCAGACACCTTTCACTTTTCGGGGTCTGGTCTCGCAGGAACGCAGACTTGACCCGACCGAACCAAGACCGGACTGGTCTTCATCAGTATCCTTGCCAGTGAAGTCCTTGAGGTCGGTCGTCGCGGCCATACGGATGCGCGGAATTGCAGCAGATCCAAAGTCGTAAGCAATAGTGGAGGCTAGGTTAGCCTTGCGTAGCTTGCCAGCGCCCGTACCGTCTGACCCACAGTGGTCGTCAAGACCGCCGACCAACTCCATGTCACAGTCACTTGTCTTACTTGGTCTACGCGGTCTGGCCGGTTGCGGCTTGCGCTTCCCTTTGCCGACTTGCTTACCACTTCGAGTGGTCTTGGCCACAGATGTTACCGATTCTATATCCACATCTCGGCAAACATTGGCACTTTGCTGGGTAGAACGATCTTGGGCATGTGGCCGCAGAGATGGTCTAACCCGGTCTTCCATGAAACGCTCCATCATCGTCTCAAACATCGTTTGGACGTTAGCTGGAGTCATGGGCAACGTGTTGATACCCTCCTTTTGCGGAACTGAGGCCTGTGGGGGTCGCTGGAGTCCCGACTGGCAAGCAGCCCTTTGCTGCAGCATGTCCCTTTTTTGTTCAGGCTGGGCATGGTCCACCCCCATGGTCATCCGCTCGACACCGGTCTCCAACTCTGATGAGCTGTTAGAGGCCGGTGGAGACTGATAAACCGATTCGTCATCAGAACCAATGTCGACAAGCGCTTTGGAGGATTCAGCGACCTTCACTTCTGCGGTGGGAGTTGGGCGGCGAGCCGCCCCCACCAGTGGGACCAAATGGTCGTGGAAGGTCGACATTGACGATTTCAGCCTCCAAGTCTTAAATTCGAATAATTTTTGGACATCGGCGGGGTTCTGCATTTTAATGCCAGCATCCGCCAACATCGCCACCAAGTTTTTCACCAACAGTAATGGGCGATCACTCTGGACCGGCTCGGTAGTGGGACCGAGAAGACGGTCGGGGATCTGGAGGTTCAACACCCAAAAGACCACGTTAAAACGAACAAATCTTTTCAGCTCAAAAATGTAGTACATCTTGTTTAGGTCTTCTTCAGTGATGCCTCCATCTCCGACCTGCAACTTTTCTTCGAGGTCGTCTTCGTCGGCCGGCATTACCAACCCTTTTTTGGGCATCTTGGGGACCTTGGGGGCCTTGGGGAGCTTGGTCTGATCGTTCTGATCAGCCTCCAAGTATTTTTTGTCTTTTGATTTTCCATCAACTTTTTTATGCACATAAATAGGATCAAGACCAAGGTCCTGATCCTTTCCGGGACTATAGCAAGACTTGCTATAGTCCCGATCGGCTCCGGTGGGAGCCTTTTGGGGAGGAAAAAATATATTAATCCCGATCTGGTCCTCTACCAGGCCAGACCGGACATCGCCATCTTTATCGAGAACGAAGACATAAGGTGATAGCTTTTCCTTACGCCCTCTCCAGAACGATTCCAAATTCAAATCTTCAAATTCAATCTTTGATGACACCTCGCGGTGATATCCACGATCACCAAGTGATCCGGTCACGCGCACCATTGTGGTGGAGTCAATTTCGAAATCGGATACATTTGTATCGACAACCTTACCACCACCATCGTGCCCAGCCTTCCAACTTACGGGGGGGGGTACCCCGCGGACCTCCATTCGAAATCTGGTCCGATCGTCCGCTGTTGGCAGACGACCGGTCATCATCCAAAGACACTTGGTCCGATTCACTTAAGACCATCTCACCTTGTGTACCCGATGGAATGGGCTAGTTACACACTCGGTGGATCGGGATCGCAGATCGATTTAATTCGGTCTTGAATATGAGACCGTGCTGGCTAAGTTTACCTAGGGCGGAACTCTTCACCCCAGGTACGTACAGACCAGAAACACTTCCAAAAGATAAATTCCAATAGGTCGATCGCCCAAACGATCTAGACCTGACCAATACGAAATAATAGAGGGTAGACCAATCAACCGGTCTAGCCCCTGACCAATATGAGAGAAGACCAAAACCGGTCTAAACTCCAACCAATGTTAAAATGAGCCAATATGTCCACGTGAAGACCCAATATGCCCGTGAAACTCCACAAACGATATCTCCACGTAAAGACCAATCCAGTGAATAGCACGTTCCAAACGTACTTGACTTAAAGTGTCGAGATTGCCAAATCGTACTCCCGTCGAGGGACTTCCGGTGGCCAAAGTGCGCGTGCGGCGCGTCCAGACCGGGTATAATAGGCGAGAGGGGATAATTCAACCCTCTGTCCCCAAACACTCTGCGGTGGGCGGAGGTGACTAATGTACGTGCAAAGAAAAACGGCGACCCCTTGCTGTGGTATAGACCAAGACCAAAGGACTTCTACTTAGAAAAACCCTGCAACCAAAAGACTTTTACTTTTTAAGGCAAATCCACAACCAAAAGCCCTCTATCCGGAAAATCCACAACTAACCAATAATAGTACCTCCCTATGGTCCCTAATGTACCCACACAAAATTATCTAAAATACCCAATGTCAGGTGACTCACCCAAGACCAGCGTTCTTGATACTCCTTGAATTTGATAGGCTAAAAAGCCCCCCTTGTTTGGACCAATCGGAAACTCGACCAACTGCCTTCACCAAAAGTGACCAAATTTGTGGTACACTTCACCACACAACCTTTCAATGGTATCGTAGGCCAGGTGACCCAGACGCATATGAAAATGGTGTAGGCTGCCAGTGTGGACGTCCTTACTGACATCTTCCGACACACTGTTGACAACCATGTCACCGAAATTTTCCGAAAAACTTTGCGCCTTTTCGGCCTTCAACTTAGCCACAAAGACAGAACCATACGTCATCACGTCGAACAATTTTTCACCTTTTATCATGAGGCGCATCTTGCTGCCATCATCAACCATGGTGAAACCCTTTTCGCGCAACCTAGCAAGCGAGATCAGGTTTCGGGCTAGTTGCGGAGCGAAGTATACTTCGGTCAAGACAACGACCGTTTCACTCTTGTCGCACGTCCGCAACGTAAGCCGCCCGACCTTGGTTGCCCGAAGTGTGCCACCATCCGGCAAAGCAAAATTATCATCGGGACTGCAATCCCTAGCGTCTTCCAACAAACTGGCGTTCGACACCAAGTGTCTACTAGCCCCACTATCGATAATCCAGATATCTTCATTTGCGCTTCCATTTCCACAAGCATTTAAAATACCATCCATGGTCGAAAGCACGAAACGCTTTGACGACCCTTCATTTCCACCACGGCTCTGCCTTTGGGTGCATTCACCTCCACTTTTTCGGCGCTTTTCGGGGCAATACCTCTGTATGTGCCCCTCTCCACCACAGCCGTAGCACACGCGCCGCCCCTGACCAGATGTTGCTGCATGCACGTGCAACTTAGGGGCGGGCTTCGACTTTACCATGTCGTCTTCGAGCTCCTGCGCCCATGCGATTAACTCTTGCGCATGGCTTAGGTAATCCCCCCTTCTAGGGTCATACCTAGTCATCAACATTATCTTGAGTCGCGGCGCGGCATACTTGACGATATTTTCAACTATTAACTTTTCACTCGACCCGATTTCGCGAGCCAGAGCTACTAGGTATAAATAGTGCTCCGTCCAGCTGCGTTGTGGATCCTTTTCACTTGCAAATCTCGCAGCGGCTTGGTGGTGGGATATCGTCGTCCTAAATCCCAACCACATCTGATCCATAACGTGGATCAACGTCGGCCACACCCGCCACCACCACGCAACATTGGTGCGGTAATATTCGGCGGCGGTGCCCTCCAAATGCTCGCCGAACTTGTTCACCTTTAATAGTTCACTCCACTGGAAGCCAGAGTTCATCTCTGAGATCTCAATGGATTCCATGAACCGGTACGCCCACTGGCGATACCCTGCACCGATACCGGGATATAACTCGCGTCCCGAAAACTTGTCGATGCTTATTTTCGGTATCGTGTACCCGGCGTACTGCACGGGTACACTTGGCTGCGCGGCTGGCGCTTCGTCACCGTCTGCACCTTGCGCCGCAGCGGGCGCCCCACGTGGTGCATTATGCGCTCTCGGGCGTGGCTTCGCGCCAGCTTCCACCCCTTCGTCCTAGGCCAGATCATCCAGTTCCATCTGCTGGCCGAACGGACGGTAGTTTTTCAAACTTTCACGGATGTTACTTTCCGGTATACGCACCGGCGCTTCTCTCTTGCGCTCGGGCGACCTCCTCGCTGGTGCGGGTCTAGCTTTCCCTGCATCAGGATCATTCGCAGCTCTTGCTGCTTCACGCCAATTGTTCAATAGCTCTCGGAATTGCTCCGGAGAGGGCATATCATCGTCATCAAAATCAATCATGTCAAACGTATTTAAAAAACTTCAATCACGTCCGGCACTAGCTTCTCTTTCAACAGAGGGCTTTCCACAAGCTCCACGGAACGTAACAATAAGAAAAACGTAATGCAAGGTGCTCCAAACGACCAAGAAAACTCCACTGGGTTACTTGACACAACTTGGGCTCATAACCTGTTGAAATAGCACAAAGAAGGTTGCAAACACTTAACGCGATCAATACTCACCACCTGGCCAAGTTTCAGTGTGGGAGGATCAGCGGAAGGTATCAAACGGTGTGCGCAGCGTCGTAGCCCTGGCAAAGATTCAGTCTGGCACTGTACTTTATAATGCAAAACGGAAAGTGAAATATATTATGTATAGTTACTTAAGTCGCTATCCAGTCCTTACTGCAACTTTAAACTGTAACTGCTTTTTATATGAAAAAATGTATGGCTTACCTGCAACAGCCAATGGGCTTCCACTATACGGAAGAGTGCAAACTCCAAAATGGGTACACACTCTTCCAACATCATTCGCGTCGGAAGATATCATCCTGGGAACGCTTCCGCTGATGCCGTAAGAGATACTGTTTGACGGGGCCGTTGTTCAGTCCTTTCATATACACAGCTATTTGCGTCTAAAGGTTCATTCGCAATATATTTTGACAATATCTATTTACCTTCTGCGAGTAAGTTTGTATATCAAGCTTATCCTTGTTGGAATTATATGAAGCCATTTTCTTGTGGATGTCTAAACTCACTGGCCCTACCATCATAAAAGGATAAATTATGGCGCAGAAATGGCTTTGTCCAGAAGGATGAGGCTTGGATTGTAACTTCGTGAAAAGGCAAAATTCGGGCCATCGAAATAGAAATGGCTACATTTCGTCACCCGAGTTCTCTCTTCAGCACTCGCTGCAAATTGCGACGGTTGACGTCGAGTCCTTATATCCGTCGTCCGTCGTGTTCCGTCATGGAAAGACAAGCGTGCCTGATGTGACGCAGCTGGAGTGGCTCACGCGAGCTTTAACGGCGCAGATTGAGATCATCGGTCACCAGCCACAGTTTATGCGAAAGACCATGGGTGCGTGGATCGGGATGGAGGAAGAGGACGGTGAACAAGGCAAGGTGGACCTGAGCTGTGAAACGTTTGGATGGAAGGATGAGCTGGTGATTCGCAATAGCACCGTGCTGACGATGAAAAATGTCGAGCGGTTACGCAAGGTGATGCAAGCGCAGAGAGCACGTGCTCCAGTCGATGGGACGAGTGATTCGCATCCAGGGCAGGACGAGACACAGGAATAGAAGGCTCGAGTCGACGACAAGGAGGACGGCGCGGATCTACCGGACGGCGAAAAAGGGTGCACGCTTATGTAACAAGTTTCACTCTCCGCGGCTTGGGAGACGCACGAGTGGGCGCTCGACTCAGAATCGTGGCGTTGCGCTTGTCTCGTTCTGAGCGCTATGTAATGAATAAACTCACATGTTCCACCGTCAGTTCTGGTCCGTTCTCCCGTAGCATAATCACATCGAGGTCGTCAAAAGGCACGGACGTCGGAGGACCGTAGAGAATGGACATTTCCTTTGCACCCCACACCACCTCGTGCTCTCCAGTTTTGCTCGAAGCCTTTCCAGGCGGAGTGCAGCTAACCTTGTGGTCCTTTCAGTGCCCTCATTGGCATTGGGCATCACAGTAAAAGGCACACTTACAACGTGTGCAGCGTTTAAGCTCCCGGCCAGGACCCGCGCGTTTGTCGCACTTGGCACAGCGACGTAGTTCCGGATTTTCCATCAACGCAAGTTGTTCACCAGGAGGTAGGACGCGACGCTCCAAATCTGCACGTGTGTAAAAGAAGGCCATACCACGAAAATGTTCGCGGCCGTCGCTATTTGTCCCATTTCCCGTGTGCGTGCTGATGACTGACGAGAAGACGGCACCTCTGCCGACATGATATCGACCATCCACTCGCAATTCTTCCTTGCCTACAGCATCAATTTGAATGGCCTGTAGCTCGGCAAGCTTATCCCATGGCTTGAGCTTTCGTATTGCTCACAGGCTACGTAGAAAGCATCGAGCACCGTCGGCGTCATACCACTGCTCGATAGTAGTCCTGGACGCTCACTCACTTCCGCGACGGATGCAAGATCCTTTCGAATAAAGTGTTTGGATAATTCCCTACATTTCACGAAATTACAATTCAAGCCTCATCCTTGTGGACAAATTCATTTCTGCGCCATAATTTAGCCTTTTTTGATTATAGGGCCAGTGTGTTTAGACATTTGGACCAGTGAGTTTAGACATCCACCATTTTCTCTTCTCCGTCGTTCCAAGATGGTGAAACCCCATTGGTTGAAATGGGTAAGTACGTTTTGAGTTACCTTCATGTTTAGCATTTCAGTTTGGTTATATTTGATTTGGGTAGCTCTACATAATACACTTTTCATTTTACTCTCTTTTAGACTTATAGACTTAAGCGGCTTCGCGTGGCGCACGTCACTGTGGTGGAGTCAAGTTCAAAATCGAACACTGAAGTGTCCGGAACTCGACCACCATCGCGCCCAGCCGACCAACTTACGGGGAGGGTACCCCGAGAACCTTCGCCTGTGTGCCGATTGGGTGACCTGTAGCCGGTGCGTATACGCACGGTGCGACTAGCGCACAGAGGAAGACTCTTCCTTAAAGCGGTAGCTACCGCTACTTAGCCGATACGCCCTTGTAAAGGGCTTAGTAGGAGAGTTCTCCTACTCGGGGCCAAGATTCCCGGGTTGGTTTACTACTTAGCCTTAACGGCTGTATTCCCTTTACGGGATGTAAGTAAAGGGAGGGCTCCCTCTTACCTACGACACTCACTGCGCGCGCGACCGGTCGAGGTCCCACGTCCGCAAGATAGAGTGAAATGATGTAAACTGAATATATTTAATATGTAATTAGCCTAAACTAATATAAACTATATGTAATACTAAGTAGAATATTCCTAATTCGTACCTAGCTAAAATGTAGTGTACACACCTGTGTACTGACACGTGGATGGATGACACACCACCACACCAAGGGCCCCTGCCCTGATTGGTTAAAATAACCAAAGGTTCAGAACCTTTCAAACCGGTCAATACTGACCTCAACCGTGGTGTACTCATGTACACCAACACTAAATGTAACCCGAATGTAACCCCGTTACATCCTCCCCCATCAAGACTATTGCTTACGCAATAATCAAAATCTTGTTGGAGAACTCCAACGCCAATTCCTCTGGCCCTCCATATGTACACCTCCAGTGGTGCTATAACGTCTCCTCTAGAAGAGGTAGACTACTCCGAAAACTCGGAGGTGGATGCCCTTGGGGATACCTCCCCAACGGTTAGCCGCTCCAACAGCGCCGAACGGCGTTGTCGGCAGCCTAATCCGTTCCCCACACGTGAGGAAAATGCGCTAACCAGTGCGCCACCCCTGCCCATATCGAATGATACATCCGAATCGCCAAAGGCGATCGTCACTAATGAGATGGACGCAGCTCAAGACACCTAACTTGCCGCACAGGCACTAAGGGCTGCGTTACGTGCCCCTAAACGCCCGTCAAGGGCGGCTTATAATGTTGATGGTCCTCGTGACCTTCCAAGGTGGGCCAGGCGTTTGGTAAGGACCAGTTTAGCGTCCTATACCCCTGGCCCCGCGGCTGAACAGCCGTATCAACTCGAACGCCGTGAGAAACTCCGGTAACAACTGCTTGCACAAAAGCAGTTCACTAGCGTCTCATACCGAGAGCGCTTAAACAGGCAGGCACAGGGTGACCCTGTTGAGAACCTCCGCGAGGTTCCTTTCGTTCTTTCTCCGGGAGAAAGTGCTGATGATGCAGAGAAGAAGTTCCGCGCTTGGGCGGAAGGGGAGAAGCTTCTCCCCAGCTTCGATGAGCCGCATGACAGTTATTCCCGTCGAGACATTTGGGTGTAGAGGGTGTTGCGCCTGACATTTTCCAAAGCCAAAGCGATGGAGCAATTACGTGCTCCGTATTGCACGCGCTACGCCAGCTTCCCTGTCTCCACCATGGTTCCAGAGGACGGTGTGAGCGTCACATCTGCCTCCGGCGAACTCCCAACTACTGGGAGTGAAGGGGCTTCTAGTGCCCCTTTGGTCGTTCACCTGCATCGGGATTCTCCCGCTCGAAAGCGTCTACGAACTCGCGGCAATCCTGCCGTAGGGGAGTTGCGGACTCCCAAGAACTCTGTGAGTGTGGATAACCCTTCCACTTCACCAGATACTAGGTTTGACCCCGATGACGGCGTCGCGCCATCAGACGCTACACATGATAATGTGGGGTACCCTCCGCATCGAGCATTGGAGGAGGAGGTCGCGCAATTGCGACGTGAGATTCGTGAGCGCTGTGATCGACACAGCCATCGCATCCATGATGTCCACGAGGGACTTCGCGATGGGTGGGGTGCCACTGAACGCTTTGAGAGGCGGCTTGCCTTTCTCCGGACGACCGTTGCAGAGCTTCTTGGTCACATTTTAGCCCTGTCGGGCTTCCTCCGCCCTGCCGTGTCTTACGGCTCTTACGGCTATCCGACTTTCAAACCCCCTCCAGGAGGGGGCATGCTTCCGGTTCCTGGTATGGCTTAAGCATACCGACATAAAATGTTGGATGCGTACGCATCCCCTTCGGAATGTACAAGGTATACTATAAGCCCTTTCGGGCTAGTACCTTAAAGGGTCCCACAAACCTGGGTTGCAGTTTATTGCGCAACACATTTGAAACTGCATGTGTAGGAAAATTTTTAGCGTTTAATAAAACACTTTCTCCTACTTTGTACACCCTTTTGTTACGCCGCCCCTTTCGGTCAGCTTTCTCCTTCTGATTGTCTTGGATTTCCGCCATGGCATCGCAGACGTGTCGTAAGACACTAAGGCGCGTCGATACGAACTTATCGATGTGCTTTCGCACAGATACAGGGCTGACATCGGGGAATCCTCCCCCTCAAGCCCTGTGCCACACACACGTGGCGTCAACGGAACCCTCGGATTCACTAATCCGTTCACGTAAAACGGGGTAAACCCCGTAGATGCATGTACCGAACTGTTGATAGCAAATTCGACCATCGGAAGCATCTCACTCCAACTCTTTGGAAAATCCGGACATAAACTCCGGAGAGTGTCCTCAACAACGAGATTAACGCGTTCCGTCTGACCGTCCGTCTGCGGATGATCCGCAGTGGACATAAGGAGCTTGGTGCCTAGCACCTTAAACAACGCCTCCCAAAGCTGTCCCGTAAAACGGGGATCCCGATCCGATACAACGTAATCGGTTATACCATGCTATCGAAAGACAAGGTCCAGGAACACTTTCGCTGTTCTTGTCCATCAATGGACTCTGTCACCGCCACCAGGGGAGCCATCTTGCTCAATCGGTCTACAAAGACCAATATGCCGGTGTTCCCGGCCTTATCCTTCGGAAAACCGAAGATAAAATCCATGCTAATGGATTTCCAACACTCCGTTGGAACCGATAATCTCGCCCAAGGCGCAGCTGAACTTGCAGAGGGTTTAACCCTCTGACACGTCTCACAGGTGCGTATATACGCACCGACCCACTTATACATATTGGGCCACCAATACAAAGTGCTTAAAGCACTGTAGGTCTTATCCCGACCTAAATGACCACCGGTAGGGGCGTCATGTGCCTCAAAGAGGACTCTATACATTAGTTCCTCATCATGAGGAACTACCACCCGCGGAGTGTCCTCCGAGCTCGTGCTATAAAATAGCAGACCGTCACAGTACCTGTAACGGTGTAAACGAGCTTTAGCTCGACTTGACAGGGTTCGCTCAGACGAGCCAAGACCATTTTCACCTAACGCGCTGATAAGCGCCGTACAGTGTGGTTTTTTCTGATACGCCTGGCGTAAGAGGTCCACCCCAAATGTGGTGACAAATGTCGCGTGAGCGATCTCGTAATTGGGACGACGCGATAACGCGTCTGCAAGCGCGTTCTGCTTGCCAGGTTTATACTGAACTTCAAAGTTGTACTCCGCAAAGAAGGAGATCCAACGGGCTATCCGTTGAGAGAGATGAGGCGACTTTGTCGCTGTCCGTAAGGACGCGTGGTCAGTATAAACCACGAACGGCTTTGAGCCGAGTAAGTGAACCCTAAATTTAACAAGAGCATACTTCATTGCAAGTAGATCCTTGTCATGAACGGGATAATTCCGTTCCGCAGCTTTAAGCTGCCTCGACTCAAACGCAATTACGCGTTCCCTTCCTGCATCGTCTGCTTGTAACAAAGCACATCCGATTGCGAAATCGGAGGCGTCGCAGACGACACTAAATGATTTCCCAGAATCTGGAAGACCAAGAACGGGAGCTTTCAACAAGCTCCCCTTAACCGCTTCAAAAGCGTTTTGGTGTTCGGTTTTCCAACACCAATCAACATCCTTCTTAAGAAGGTCGATTAATGGCTTCGCCATTTCAGCGTAGTTCTCGCTGTACTTGTGGAGATAGTTGGCTAATCCAAGCCACTTCCGTAAATCTCTAAGATTTACAGGCGAAGGCTACTCCACAATGGCTTTCACCTTCGCGGGATCCGCCCGCACTCCATCCTTACCGATGAAACATCCGAGGAAAGGAATTTCCTCAGCACCAAAGATACATTTTGATGCGTTTGCATACAGCTTATGCTCTCGCATACATTCGATCACCGCTGGAAGGTGTATCAGATGCGTCTGAACATCAGACGAGTCGTCTTCCGCACGACTATCAACGAGTATATCGTCGAAGTACGTCTGAGCGTACTTCCTATAAGGGCCGAAGAGTTGAGTAACCAAGCGATTGAAAGTCGCTGGTGCATTCGAAAGCCCCTGTGGCATAACAAGCCACTCCCACAGCATGCCACTAGGCGTGCTGACCGCTGTAAGCGGAATATCGGATGCTCGCATGAGCACCTGATAATACCCGTCCACCAGATCTAAGGCACTGTACACCGTACAGCCCACCATATTGTTCTGGAGGACATCCTTCCGAGGAATCGGAGTCTGCATGGGTACAGTAGCTGCATTCAGATTGTTGTACGCATGCACAATGAGCCACTTCCCGTTCGGTTTGCGAACACAAAAAGTGGGAGATGAATGGGGAGACTTGCTCTCCCGTACCATCCCTGCCTCTTCTTTCCCCTTAAAGAATGCGTCGATAACGTCGCATTGCTCCTTGGGGAGAGGCCACTGCCTAGTGACGCAATATTTGGTTCCAGGAACCAAATCAATTTCATGTAGGACTCCCAGATCCGGTGGTAACCCCAGCGGCGGGTTGTCACTAATGACATCTCCAAATTCCTTTAGTAAGGAATGGTAAGGGTTCTCAGGATCCGCGAGGAACTTGAGACCGCTTCGGGCATCCAATGCCTGTTTGGTTTGCACCAAAACTGACTCGTCCATCGTGGATGAGGAGTTCAACTCCTCTTCCAGACGTAATAAAACAACCTCGTCGATTTCATCTGCTTTCGAAGCAGTTTCAAACTCGTTGAAGGACATCTACTCCAACGACAACAGTTCGCCTATCCCAGGCAACCGTTCAAGGCTTACGCCTTCTTTGACAACAACTGTCACACTATTCAGCATCCTGTAGGACTGCTGACTACTGGCCTCGGGACTCATCCCGGGACCCAGATGGGGGGAGTCAATTGCCCCATCTATTGGAAGCGCCTCGCGCCTATCCACAGAGGTCTCTACCTCTACCACCGGTGACTCGCCGGTCTCACCTACAACGGCGTAGTCGGAATCATTTCCGACGTGCGAAAGAGACGAACTACGGGTCTCTTCGCTTGGAATTTCCTCGCGCTTAACCACAGGGGTCTCTAACCCTACCACTGGAGTCGCCTCAGAGGAATCCACCTCTGCCACTGGCAACTCACCAGTCTCGCCGTTAACGGCGTGGGGATTAACCGCGGAGACCCCCTCGTTAAGGAACTCTTCCTTAACTCCATTGGGAATGATCATTTAAGACATCCCAATCTCTGGCATCTCACGCCAGAATCGCTTTTGCGATCGAGCAAAGGTGGGTTCATAACTCGCCAATGCTTCACCCGACCGCGGGTGTGTTGAGCCAATGGACTTAGACTTCCAGTCTATCCATGGCTCGTGGCGTTCCAGCCACTTCATACCCAGAATGAGGTCATACCTCGAGTCAAAATCCAGAACTAGGCAACGTTCTAAGCTGTCGAAGTCTGCAAACTTCAGCTTAAGGTCAATCGAGACCTTGGGTACAGAAACCTGTGCGCCCGTCGCTAGACGGACCGTGACAACGTCACTAGAACGTGCCTCTAGGGCCTCGGCATACAGCCGACTCTTCACAACAGAAGCTCGTCTGACATAATTGTCAGACGCTCCAGAGTCTATCAAGACTCTCCAAGGCTTATCAAAGCCTTTCACGTCCGCAAGGACTACTAGCAAACCTGGCTGGTACACCAACCCGGTGCTAGAAAGCACCGTTTCCCTCGGGGCTTTGTGCTGTCGTCCCCTACCCTGGGGCTTAACAGCACTGAGGGGTCCCGCAGTAGGCGCCCCGCACCTACTGGGAGCCGTCGTTTCCCGACGGCTTGGACAAGGGCTTTTTCCCATCCTTGGTCCCTTGTAGCGAGTATCTCGCTGGGGATTTTTCGGACATCTGTTCCTCAGATGATCTATGCTCCCACACAGGAAGCATCTCAGCGGCCCATGTCGCTGCAGCATAGCTAAGAGCTCCGCCTCGAAGCTCTGCAAAGAAGAGTCAGTGTGACTCTTAGAGGGAGTTTTCTCCTCTGCTTCGACCTGACTCAGGTCCATGGGTTCGGGACCCACCTTACAGGAACGGAAGTGTTTCTCGGCGTTGAACGCCATCTTGAACTCCTCCTCCAGGGATTGGGGTCGGCATCGGAACAATTCCGAACGTGCTGGCCCTTCTCTCAGGCCTCCCATGAAGACGGGGATGGACACATCATCCGAATACGCTTTCGCGTACATCCCTCCCAACAGGGTCTTAAGCTCCTGGATATAAATCTACAGGTCCTTAGTGCCTTGACGGCACCTCAGGAACGCCTGTTGATTCTTGAAAACCAGATCAGGCGTTGCGTACATGTCCATAATATTCTGCTTAAGGATCTTCCATGTTGGGAACACGTCTGTGACTGAATCCGAACACGTAAAAGACCATGTACGGGCTTTACCCGTAAGAAGGGTCAATTCAAGTCCCACTTGCAAGTGATCAGCGGTTATATTCGCTGCGGCGAAGGCCGTTTCGAGCTCTCGCAACCACACGTAAAGGTTGTCACCCTTCTCCCCGGTGAACTCCTTTATTTTAAACGATAATGGAGGGCGCACCCCCGTGGGATGACCTCCACTAAAACTCGCCTCATGAGCGGTGAGGGCATTTACCCTTGCCTTTGCAGCCTCAAAGCCCTGCTCCACTAGGAGCTTCATGCCTTCTTCCCCCGTTAAGGGTAACAGCCTTTTAAAGGCTTCCTGCTGGACGAGGGTCAAACTATCCCAATCGTCCGGATTCATCCTTTGCAGAGGATGCCTAGTCTACCAACACAGGTGTTGGATTGACTACAAGTGCTACCATATGTAGCCGGTACGTATACACACGGTGCGACTAGCGCACAGAGGAAGACTCTTCCTTAAAGCGGCGTTCGCATCTACTTAGCCGATACTCCCTTATAAAAGGCTTAGTAGGAGAGAGCTCCCTACTCGGGGCCAAGATTCCCGGGTTGGTTTACTACTTAGCCTTAACGGCTGTATTCCCTTTATGGGATGTAAGTAAAGGGAAGGCTCCCTCTTACCTACGACACTCACTGCGCGCGCGACCGGTCGAGGTCGCACGTCCGCAAGATAAAGTGAAATGTAAACTGAATATATTTAATATATAATTAGCCTAAACTAATATAAACTATATGTAATACTAAGTAGAATATTCCTAATTCGTACCTAGCTAAAATGTAGTGTACACACCTGTGTACTGACACGTGGATGGATGACACACCACCACACCAAGGGCCCCTGCCCTGATTGGTTAAAATAACCAAAGGTTCAGAACCTTTCAAACCGGTCAATACTGACCTCAACCGTGGTGTATTCATGTACACCAACACTAAATGTAACCCGAATGTAACCCCGTTACATGACCGATCAGTACTGCAGGACGCCTGGTCCGATTTAGCATCTGAGTTCTAACCTTGTGTACCCATTGGTATGGGTGGTAACACACTCGGTGGACCGTCGCGCAGTATGGGTCTTGATAGGTACCGATATGGATGGTACCACTTCTGAGGTACTATTACCAAAAAACCAACGAAAGATAATCCTGTGGTAAAGTGTGCCAGAAAGTTGGGCCTAATTAAGGGCTTAATTGTGGGCCTAATTAGGGGTGTGACTGCAAACACAAATCGGGTGCGTAATCGTGTACGATTGTGTGTACCACGGTGTATACAGGTGCGTGTACGACTGCGGGGTACAAATACAGGACATAAACGGGGCATCGTGAGGAGGTACGACTATGTACATGTAGCCGGTGCGTACACTCACGGTGTGGCTAGCGCACAGAGGAAGACTTTCCTAAAGCGGCGATGTGCCGCTACTTAGCCGATACGCCCTTATAAAAGGGCTTAGTAAGAGAGAACTCTCTTACTCGGGGCCAAGATTCCACTTTGGTTTACTAGTTAGCACAAGATAACGCGTTAACACAAGGCTCCCTTAATAAGGGGGTAGCTAAGGGAAGAACTTAACTTACGCTACTACACTCACTACGCGCGCGACCGGTCGAGGTCGCGCGTCCTGTAGACTTTTGGGTGAAATGTAAACTGAATGTATATTTTTATATATGTAATTAGCCTAAATTAATTTAAACTAATGTAAACTATATGTAATACTAAGTAGAACTTACTAAATTCGTACCTAGCTAAAATGTAGTGTACACCACCTGTGTACTAACACGTGGCTGGCTGCCACGCCTCCACCAAGGGCTCCTGCCCTGATTGGTTAAAATAACCAATGGTCCAAAACCTTTCAGATCGGTCAATACTGACCCCAAACGTAGTGTACTCACGTACACCACATACTAAATGTAACCAAATGTAACCCTGTTACATCCTCCCCCATCAAGACTATGCTTACGCAATCAATCAATTTTAGTTGGAGAACTCCAACTGCCAGAACCTCTGGCAAACGATGAGCACCATTAGTGGTGCTGTGGATTCTCCTCGAGAAGAGGAGGTAGACTATTCCGAGAACTCGAGGTGGATGCCCTTGGGGATATCTCCCAAAAAGGCTAACCGCTCCGACAACGCCGAGCGGCGATGTCGGCAGCCTAATCCGTTCCCCACACGTGGGGAGAATGCACTAACTAGTACGGCACCCCTGCCAATGTCGGATGATACATCCGGATCGCCGAAGGCGATCATCACCAATGAGCTGGACGCAGCTCAAGAAACCCAACTTGCCGCACAGGCACTAAGGGCTGCGTTACGCGCCCCCAAACGCCCGCCACGGGCGGCATATAATTTTGAAGGTCCTCGTTACCTTCCAAAGTGTGCTAGGAGTATTTTAAGGAATGGTTTAGAATCTCATACCCCTGGCCCTGCGGCTGAACAGCCGTATCAATGCGAACGCCGTGAGAAACTCCGGCAACAACTGCTCACACAAAAGCAGTTCACTAGCGTCTCATACCGAGAGCGCCTCGACAGGCAGGAAGAGGGTGCCCTGTTGAGAACCTCCACGTGGATCTGTGGTGGAGTCAGTTCAAAAATAAGTTCAAAATCGAACACCGTAGTGTCGAGAACCTGACCACCATCGTGCCCAGCCTTCCAACTGACGGGGGGGGGGTACCCCGGGAACCTTCGCCTACTATCCGATCTGATCGTCCGCTGCTAGCAGATGACCGATCATCAGCATAGGACACCTGGTCCGATTCGTTCGTCATCTCACCTTGTGTACCCGATGGAATAGGCTGGTTACACACTTGGTGGATCGTCGCTGGGAATTGATGTGGGTCTAAAAACGTGAGACCGTGGTGGGTGGTGTACCCTGGGCGGAACTCTTCACCCTGGGTACGGGCAGACCAATTATTCTCGGAGAAAGTATACTCCATAGGGCATATCGCTTAACCAATCGTAGAGCCCAACCAATACGAGAACAAAAGTCCAATACACAATATAGAGATCCAACGGGAACGTGCTAAACTCCACGAACGATATCTCCACGTAACAATACAAAAACTTGATTACACGTTCCAAACGTGTGTGACTTGGGCTTGTGAAGTCGACCAATGCGTACTCCCGTCGAGGGACTTCCGGCGGGCCAAGTGCGTCTGTGACGCGTCCCGGCCGGGTATAATGAGCTAGAGGAGATTACTCGGCCCTCTGCTCCCAAACCCTATGCGGCGTGCAGAGGCAACTGATGTACAATGCGAAGATGCTAACGGCTTCTTGTTGAGTTAAAAGCCAAAAACGGTAAAACCAAAACTATCTCCCTACGGTCCCCAATATGTACAAACATGAAAATATGTAAATACACGCAATATCATGTGACTTACCAAAATCCGTGTTCTTGACACCTCTCACACACGATTATCCCAAAGGCCTCCTTGATTTCTACCAATCCGATCACCGATAAGCCGATCGGTGTGCTGCTGACACAAAGCAACCAAAATTCTCGAGTCCGCTTCACCACAGCCGATCCTGAGTCTGGTCGTAGCCGCGCAACGGTAGAGACCCGATCTCACCATATTCCATATCTTCACAGTAGCGGACTTCACCGATGGAAAGATCTTCGAGTCCACCTTCGCCAGGTACTTGCCTTGTACACCTGATCATCTTGTGACCACTCTTGACGTTCGTTGCTGCAGGTGCCCTGTGTTCCTCATCGCTGCATATCAATTCGCCTACCAGATCGGCCCAATCTTACAGCCCTTTCAACACTCCAGAGTCCTACACACCGGATGGGAATCAGATCGGGGTCGATAAGCTCCGGAAAACAGTCCGGGAGCTCCAGTCGCAGTTGGACGTCAAGAATACTTCACTCCTGCAAGTGCGGAAAGAGGTGGACACTTTGATCCCCATGTCCACGAAGTTGCAGGAGGTGATAGCTGAAAACGCGCATCTCCGGGCCCATATCGCCCAACAAACAACGCGAGGTAAGCCGATCGGCCTGTTTTCGTCTTGGATCTGCTATAATCTTCCTTTGCGTGCAGATCGGTTGCCCACCGACATCGCCAGAACGTTCAGCGATTTATTCGCGGCTGATCAGCAGTCGCATGACCACTGCGATAAGCTCCGACCGATCTTGGATGGGCTGATCGGCCCACGGCATGATCTGTCTCGTTTAGAGGCAACAGGTCACACCTCCTGGAACAGCTCGCGCTGGTCAACCGTCAGAGGTTGGAGGATCAGTCCGATCGGACTTTACTCAGCACCCAACAGGGTGACCTGGAGAGGCAGATCGGCGAGTTGCAGGTCGTGGTCAGGGAGCAGATCGGGAAGGTCGAGTCCTTCCAGAGCCGATCGGACGCATGGACCCAGGAGTCAGACCGTCGCTGGGCGGCCGTAAATCGGTGCTACCAACAGTTGACCGACTTGTTGCACCGGCGTCCGGCTGCAGGCTCTAGCGTTGACCGATCTGCACCAAGATCGGAAACGACGCCATTCAATGGCTAAAAGTCAATATTCCAAGACTCCAAAAACTTCCAAGAAGCGTAAGGACACGTCGAAGGGCTCAAGGGCGCGGGGCATAGCGCTCGACTCCGAACTCGAGGAGAAGAGAGCGGTGCCTCAAAAGAAAGCCAATACATTGGCGCATCTCCCAAGCCCCAGATCGGACTCATGTGATACGTCTATCATCATCAAATCTCGTGCGCCCTCTCTCCCCCGCGCCGCTAACACCAAGCGTAAAGAGGCCTCCTCCGGAGAGGACACGGGGGACGGATCAAGCGATTCCGAGTTCTTGATCACTGCTTTATCCAAGTCCCGATCCGATCAGCGCCGAGGTCCCGTTCCTGCGAAGCCTGAATCGGGGGCTAATAAGGCGATCATCTCCCAGGGTGATGGTGTTGCACGGACGCGTGAGTCAACAGGATCAGTGCCCTTATTCCATCCCGGCACATCTGGGATGCGCCATCACGCCCGATTGAAAGGGGTGTCGATCGGAGATCGACCTTTTCCATCGCTGACTTCAGATGCCACTTTTCCATGGTCACCGGGGCAGATCGGTAGCTTGCACCGATCCGCCTTGACCAAGCAGATACTAGTCCGGTCTCTATCGCGTCCAGACTCCTGGCTTTTTCCTCCAGCTTCAAAGGCTCCTTCCGCTTCTGCATGGCAGTCGGACCTGTTCACAGTACCACAAATCGCCCGTCTGTATGCAGATAGACCATGGGAAGTGTTGCTCAGCGCCAAGTTGGACTCCATGTTCGCGTCGATTCCTTGGATCGATTCGCTTCTGTTTCGACTTCGGGTTTTTAACACAGATCGCCTGGCATCTCACTGCCAGGCGATCTGGGAGTCTACCCATTATCTCCTCCTTCCCGCGGGTCGGAAGTTACGTGACAAAGACCTGATATTGTATCGGAAGCGCCGGAAACAGCGCCGCAGTCGGGCGGGCGAGGCCTGGCTGATCCGTGCCAGTTTATTCTGGAAGGGATGCTGGCCCGCGAGTGCGACATCGACATCTTTTTGTATACGGTGTTTCTTCACATGGCCAAGCGTCGCGTTGAGAGCCCCTGGGCGTTGACTGAGGACGGCATCTGGTATCCTGGTCTCCATAGTGACGAGCCGGTCACAAACCGTAAGGACGCTTTGATCCAGATCGATCGGAAGGAGCCCTAGCGCAATCATCACCAGAACCAGATCGAAGACCATCCGGCGTTGACTATCGGCCGTCTGTGGGGTGACTGCGAATCTTGATGATGCAGTTAGATGACCAGATAATACATAATACATGTCATCATTTCTTCCAAATTCCTGATCACCCGATCACTTGACCATATTTCATCACTTTCTCCAAACTTGCACCAACACGTTTTCACACACAGTTTCCATCCACATCGCGAAAATTATCACCACGTTTGTCACTCCACTACTCCAGTTCATCACAGTTCATCAAACTAATTCACAATAGTTCAGACCTTACACATATTCACACCGATCGATATACTGATCGGTGCTACTGTGTGTCTTGATCTTCGTCTTCATGTATCACAGCGAAGCGATTCCGACTGACTCGTTCTCGCTCGAACTCTCGTAGCAGTGCTCCACAATTTAGATCGAGTTCGTCGATCCAAGTTGCTTCGTCATGATCCTTCCATCGGACCAGATATTCTCGGTGGGTGCGACCGAAACGTGTCTTCTTGACCGATCGGACATCCAGCACCTTTTCCACCTCGAATTCGTCCTCTTCCAATGGCTTTTCCCAACTGTCTTCCGGCAGCAGAGCTTCATCAAAATCGAATCTCTTCGCTTCGTCCACCAGACAGGGCATTTTAGGCCGATCGGGGAATTCTCTAACCAGCTTCAACTTGGAGACGTGCACGATCGGAAAAACTTTGTAATCCGTGCCGATCGTGATCAGACGGGCAGCATGCTCACCGATCAGCTCTGCTACACGGAAAGGACCGTGCCACATATGAGCCAACTTCTTTGCATAGCCTTCCTTGACCCGATCGAGGTATAACCATACCCTCGCCCCTGGTTCAATACCATGAGGGCGGACCTGATCGTTATTCCGATCTGCTCGATCTTGCGTGTCCTGACGCAACTTTTCGTTGAAGACTTTTTTCGCGTGCTGATAATGCTTCTGGATCTGCATACGCCAACGACGGGCATCGCGATCGCGGGTCCGATTGCAGCCGATCGGTATCTCCGCTTCAATTGTCGATCGAGGGTCCCATCCATACGCCAGATGGAAAGGCGTTTCTCCTCGGACCCGATCGGTTGAAGAGTTGAGTGCGAATACCAGTCTCTCTGCATACTCGTCCCAGTCACGTTGGTTCGGATCGGCCTCGTACATCTTGATCGCCCTTGTGATTGTCAGCACCATGCGTTCAGCCGATCCGTTCGCTTGCGGACGATATGCCATCGTCGCGCTCTGCTTCTGGCCTAGCATGTTATTGAACGATCGGAACACCTCAGCCATAAAACCGGATTCACGATCGTGTCTAATATCTTCGCTGGCAACGAATCTTCTGAACACGCATTCCTCGTAACTCCAGGCGATCTTCTCCGAAGATCGCGATGCACTAGCTTTTCGATCACTATACCAGTGAATAGGTCGATCCAGACCAGCAGCTCAGTGTTGCCGCGTGTCGATCTAGGCAGCGACGGTATGTGATCCATCGCTATCACCTGGAAAGGGTAGGTAGCCTCGATATTTCCGGGCGATCGGCCCTTGATTATCGGTCTGCACTTTCCGGTCTCGCAATCTGTGCAACAGCCCACATATTTCTGCACGCTACGAAAAAGTCCTCTCCAGTGAAAGTGGGCCCTGATCTTGTGGTATGTCCTGTCTATGCCTTGATGTCCCCCTTCTAGACTCACATGGTAGTGATGAAGGACATACGGCTGCAGCAACTCAGGGATCACCAGTTTCGCTAGTCGATATCGATCGGCACTGTCTTGATCAACGTCACGTCAGTAATACAGCAATCCATAGTCGTCCACATCGTAACTGTCCGCGATCTTGGTACACTCTTTTGCCTGATCATTTGTTAACTTGGACAGTTCACCGCGCAGATAGGCCTTCAAGTTGACGATCCACTCTTCTTCGTCTTGCGTCTTGAGGATCCCTTCCGCCCTTAGCTGTTGTACAACGTACTCGCTCATCCTTTCCTTTGGGAACGATCGGCGAGACTTCTGAGTTCGCGATCTAGTTGCCGCCATCACATGCGCCTGATCAGGGCTTTCCTTGGGCTTGATCAACTCCGGGAGCCTGTTTATGTCCATAAGTTCATGTAGAACGGCCTCGTCGGTGATCGTCGCCCCGATCTGGTCCCGCATAGCTTGGGTCGCGAGGTGATCGGCGCTTCTGTTTCAATCCCATTTCACGTGCAATAGATCGTGGTTGGGATAGTCTTGCAGTGCCTTCATCACCCGATCATTCAGCAACTTCAGCCGTGGCGCCTTATAGTCGATCTCCCCGGTGATCTGCCTTATCACTAGGTTGGAGTCACCACATATGCTGATCCGCCTTTTCTTTTGTTATGACAGCAGATCGAGACATAGAAGGAGCCCCCGATATTCCGCCTCGTTGACCGTTATGTCAGGCGTGAAATCAGCGGTGACTGCTACTATAGACCATTGTGGTAACTTCCACAGTATGGCACTATAGGAGCTGACTTTCTTCTTCACGCTAGACGATCCGTCGAAACTCAAGACCAGAAGTTCCTCATCCCTATCGACGATCGGTGGCGGCAGTGAGATTGACTGTCGAGGTTGCTTCCTTGGGGCAATCTCCACCAGAGCTTCATCCAATTCAGACCGAGGGTTGATACTGGCAGCCAATGTGCCCAATATCTCTTCCTCTCCCTTGGTGCACTTGACGACCTCGAGGTACCACTGTGACAATATCGCTGACCATCTGCCTAGCCGACCGTCCATCCCATTTTACGATAATAGCCAGGCCAACGTCAACTTCTCGATAGAACCTTTACAGATCGATCGACCAGTAGGTTGTAGCACACATCCAAAATCCGTAGTAAAGCCAGAACTTCCTTTTCGACGATCCCATAGTTAACTTCGTTCGGCTTCAACTTCCGGCTCGTAAAAGTGACCGGGTGGTACACTCCATCATGTTCTTGCACTATAGTGGCAGAAATGGCCCACTTACTAGCATACACAATGACGATCGGCATTTTTTCCAGATCGAAGTGTCTGATAATCGGTGCCGTCGCGATCTTGGCCTTCAGCATACCGAAAGCAACATTTGCACGCTTCATGTGGTCCTCTGCCTCCACCTGCGGAAAATCTGCGGGCAGATCAGAGTCGCATCCCTCCCGTAAAGTTGCCCGATCTCCTTTGCGCAACATATGGTAGTCGACTTCCCGGAGCTCGTACAGCACGGCCACGTAAATCGCGAAGTCTTCAATTAAGCGGCTGTAGTAATTTAAGATCCCTAAGAAGGACTTCATTGCCTTCAGTGATCTGGGAAACGGGAGGTTGCTCAGTGACTCCATATCCTTGGGATTGGCCTCCAGCCTACTGATTGACACCATATGACCTAAATAGGCGACCTTGGACATGCCCCAAAAACTCTTCACAGCACTGATCGACAGGTCCAGTGATCGCATGTCTCCAACAACCGTTCGACTTTCACGCACAGATCGCACCATGACGAAGCAGGGATCAGAATGTCGTCGATATACGATCGCCTCCCCAGAACGGACGGTCGCCTTTCTCGATCGGGTTCACCCTCTGTAAATACATCATGGTTTTCGGTGGGGTCCCTATCGGTACTGATCTTGAAATGTCCATACATTGCGTTGTCGATCAGCCTCTGGTAGATCTGGGGCGCGTTCTTCAAACCGAACGGCATACGGTTCCACTAGAACAGACCGAACGGCGTAACAAATTCGGAGATCTCGCGAGCCCGACCGGTCATTGAAACCACCCAAAATCCACTTGCCATATCCAGTGAGCAATAACATAGGGTCTTGTAAAGATCTTCTAGCAGATCGCTGATAAGCGGCATCGGGTACACCATAAGATTGGTCAACCGATTTACCAACCGATAATCGATACACAACCTGATGTCGACGCAGTTCTTCTTTATCACAATTACGATCGAGGAGACCCACTGCGTGGTCGACGACTTAATGATCTTGGTAGCCAACAGTCCTTTAATAAGATCAGACAATTTTT
The DNA here is from genome assembly GCA_026184515.1 of Peronosclerospora sorghi. Lineage (NCBI taxonomy): Eukaryota > Oomycota > Peronosporomycetes > Peronosporales > Peronosporaceae > Peronosclerospora > Peronosclerospora sorghi. Next base: position 18,736,765 of record CM047583.1, read on the forward strand.
CGCGGTACTGTGGCGCCACACGTCGGCATCGCTGGGCGATCGGCTTGGCATCACCCACGTCGATGTCACATATCGCTCCGCGAGCAGCAGGGGGTAAATGATTGCCTGTCCCGATCAGCAAATGTTTCTTCTTCCATATGATCTTCTTTAGCTGATCGATCTGGTCGGGACTGTTGACATCCCAATCACCCACTTGCAGATCGTCCAAGGTGACTTCGGGCGGATCGGCAGACACTTCAGGGAGGACTGCCATCTGGCTCTCCAGCTCCTGAATGTATTGATCCCCGCCCCCATGTATACAAACTTGATCTTCTTCTAGGGCAACATCACCCAAAACGTCCTGATCAGTTGCAAACTGCTGTTCCCGATCGGCAGGATGCTCTTCAACGACATCGATCTGGTTAGGCGCGCCATCGTGGTCCGCCCCAGCAATCCCATGTTCCCTTTTTTCTATTTCCGGCTCCGCTGTCGCCTGTTCTTATAACACCATCATGTTGACGAACCTTGGCTCATCTGCTTGATGGTCCACCGTGTCCGGCGACTGCGGTGCCTTTTTTCGAATTAACATCTTCTTTGGGGTTACATAGCTGGGTCGTTCCACCATAGGTGAGGTATCTTCTTCCACCGGTCCATCATCGCTGATCAGATCGGTGGTCGCTTGGTATGCCAAGTTCTGCCACTCAACATACCGTCTCGATCCGATCGAGACGAACCCCATCTTTCTTGGCGCCTTCCCTTCCGCCAGCCACATGCCAACAATAGTATTATTGTCGAGCGTAAGCGGCTTGTCACCGATATTAGTGACTCGAACATAATCATATCGGCCGGCGCTCTTCACAAAGGTCGACACCAACCGATCACCCCTGGTCATCCATAACTTCCTTGATCGAAAACCTTTGTCGACCGCGGTATCAGCGAATTGGCCGACTGTAATGGTGACATCTTGGTCCCACCTGACCAGATCGGTGTGCGATCCGTATAGGGGCCGCCGACCGGCTAACTGGATATGGACCTCATCCGGGAGTGTAAGCCCTCCATGAGACAGATCTAGGCGAATACCTGCCGGCACCATGAAATCCATTCCTCACAGGGCATCCTGACCCGCCAGCTTGCCAAACCAAGCGCTGAAGAAGTAGACCAACGAACCCGATAGGGTGATCTTCACGCGCGTCCTTCCTTCGGTCATGTAAGAACTTTCACCTATTCCGACGCATTATTGTCTCTGGGTGTCGTCTATACGACATCCGACCTTACGATCAAAGGCGGAGTCGATAATTGAGACTTCGGCCCCAGAGTCGAACAACATCGTTGCCTTCTGGTTGTTTATCTTACCACAGGCTTTCGCCTGCTTAAACCATTTGTCGGGCGCATGATACTTCCAGTATCCGCGAGACTACCCAGGCAGCAGATCCAGCTGTATGACCACCTTCGATCGGGATAATTCATCGGTCGTGAGATTGTAGACCGGATGATCCCGATCGACGCAATTGAGAATAGCACATTAATTGTCGGTTTTATTCTCCTTGCCGACATATGCATAGATGACAAACGTAGATCGCTCGGCTCGATCCAGATTCCAACCTGGCAAACGTTCTAGTTTAACATCTTCTCCACGTCAGATGGAATTATCCCCGCGTGCTTACCCTCACATACCACTTGCGCATCAAATGGAAGAACTCTTCGATATTGCACTGGCTGGCCTCGTGGATCTCTCCACATGACTTCCACACGAAGAGGCAGTGATCGGTGGGGTGGCCGCGTCTTTCGCACTTCTTGCATATCAGCTTCTTCCAGCAGTCCCCACCATCATGCTTGCTTGACCCGCAGTGTGAACACTTCTTGCGAGGTCGGTCCGGATCGGACTTGTTCCCACTCCTGCCCTTCCGATCTGCCTGGTTAGGCGTCGATCTGGTTCTTGGGGCAGGTTCCGTAACGAAAACGTGGCGATACTGTTCCTCGTCTGACTCCCGACTGGACTGGCCGCTACTTTCCTCTTCCGACCCAGTGCTGTCTTCAGTCGCGATCGCCTTAACAGCACGGGCCGATCTGGTCAGGGGCCTCTTCACCGGATCGGTCTGGGACTTCGATCTGTAGCGACCCGGTACAACGGTGACCTTCGCCCTCATGCTGCGTGAGTGTTGCAACGTCCGCAACGTCTGCTCCACTTCCTCCACATCCTTGAGGCGCAGCAGAGTGAGCTGATCTGCCAGCTCTTGGTCATCAAGGGTACTTATATAGTGACCCACGTGCTCCATAGCGCACCTGTCGGCGGGTTTCCTTCCTTGATCACTATCCCGGCGCGAATTGCAGCCACGTTCAAGCGGTGCAAGTACTCAATCGGCGTCTCGTCGCCTCGTCGCCTCGATTCTGCACATGATGGTATTTGTGGGCGGTAGAGAACCCGGAGTAGCAGTACTGCCCCTCAAATTCTGAACATAGCAAATCCCAGTCAGATCGGACATCCCGACCCAACTGTTGGATCCGGTTCGCAGCCGGTCGTTTCAGCAGATCCCTGAAGATCATACACCGTTCCTTTTTTTGTGTCTAATCCCGTAAGAAAGCAGACTTGACCCGACCAAACCACGATCTGGCTTGCTCCTCGTCGGCGTCCTTGCCAGTGAAATCCTTGAGATCCGTAGTCGCAGCCATGCGAATGCGTGGGATCGCAGTAGATCCGAAATCAAAGGCGGTCGTAGAGGCTAGGTTAGCCCTGCGCGTTCTGCCCGCCCCTGCACCGTCTGACCCATAGTGGTCATCCGGATCGCCGATCGACTCCATGTCGAAATCGCTGTTCTTGCTTGATCGGCGCGGTCGGGCTGTCTGCGGCTTGCGTCTTCCTCTGCCAACTGGTTTGCCACCTCGGGTAGCCTTATCCGTTGATTCCACTGACTCCATATCAACATCCCGGCAAGTATTGACATTTTGCCGGGAAGATCGGTCCTGGGCATGCGGGCGCGGAGGCGATCGGCATCGGTCTCCCATGAAACGCTCCATCATTTCCTCAAAGATGGCTTGGACGTTAGCTTGGGTCATGGGCAGCGTGTTGACATCCTCCTTTGGAGGTACTGAAACCCGTGGGGGCTCCTGGGGCCCCGACCGGCATGCAGCCCCTTGCTGCCGCACATCCTTTTTATGCTCCCATGGGGTACTATCCTCCTCCATGGTCATCCGCTCAACACCGACCTCCAACTCCGATGAGCTATTACAGGCAGGTGGAGACTGATACAGCGACTTATCATCGGAGCACATATCATCGTATGCTGCTGTGGTGGAGTCAAGTTCGAAATCGAAAACATTAGCATCGATAACCTGACTACCACCATCGCGCCCAGCCTTCCAACTTTCGGAGGGGGTACTCCGCGGACCACCACTCGAGATCTGGTCCGATCGTCCGCTGCAAGCAGACGACCGGTAGTCATCAGAACCCACTTGATCCGATTGTTTAGTGTCCATCTCACCTTGTGTACCCGATGGAATGGGCTAGTTACACACTCGGTGGATCGGGATCGCAGATTGGATCGAAGCGGTCTTGAATAGAGAAGACCGATCTGGGTAGGTATCTCTGGGGAAGAACTCTTCACCCCAGAAACAAACAGACCAAAAACACTTCCAAGAGATAACTTCCAATAGGTCGATCGTCCAAACGATCTAGACCTGACCAATACGAATTAATAGATGGTAGACCAATCAACCGGTCTAGCCCCTGACCAATATGAGAGAAGACCAAAACCGGTCTAAACTCCAACCAATGTTACAATGAGCCAATATGTCCACGTGAAGACCCAATATGCCCGTGAAACTCCACAAACGATATCTCCACGTAAAGACCAATCCAGTGAATAGCACGTTCCAAACGTACTTGAGTTGATGTGTTGAGATCGCCAAATCGTACTCCCGTCGAGGGACTTCCGGTGGCCAAAGTTCGCGTGCGGCGCATCCAGACCGGTTTTAATGGGCGAGAGGGGATAATTCGACCCTCTGCCCCCAAACACTCCGCGGCGGGCGGAGGCGACTAGTGTACGAAAAGGGAATAACGGCGACCCCTTGCTGTGGTGTGAACCAAGACCAGAAGAGGTTTCAGCCAGTTATCCGAGAGCTAAAAGATTTCCTTACTTAAATTATAACCTCTGTCCTAAAAGGTAGAACCACAACTAAAATACTACTACCCTATAGTACCTAAATGTACCCCACAAAATATATAAAATACCCAAAGTCGGGTGACTCACCAAAACTTGCGTTCTTGACACTTCTTGAGTCTGATAGGCTGAAAATCCCCCTTGTTTAAACCAATCCGAAATTAGACCAAATGCCTTGACGAAACTTGACCAGAAGTGTGCAAAATTTTGGGCACGCTTCTCCACAGCCGCCCCTGAGTCAGACCGTTTCGCACAACGACAACGGTCTGACCTCTTCCATCAAATTCAGTTGAACCTTGGTCATTCAGACTTTTCCGACATGGAGCAACCATCTTCTTCATCCGTTCCAGGTACTTGCACTGCTGGACTTGACCTTCTTGTATTTCCTTAACGACCGTTCTTGTAGGCACCTCGCATACCACGTCATCGCATGTCACTTCGCCCGTCCGGTCGGTCCGGTCTGGCAGCTCCCATCGTTCTACTGCACCTCAGACATCGGCAGGGCATCAGACCGGGACCGACGCGCAGTTGCAAGACGCACTTGAAGAGATCGCACGTCTCCAGGAGCAGATTGCTCAACAGGCGACACAACATAAGCATGCATGTCCGGTCTTCACCTTGGACCTGTTCTAACCTTCGTTTGTCTTCAGACCGTATACCTCCAGCCCGTATACCTCCTGGCATCAGCAAGGCGATCAATGCCCTGCTTGCCGCCGATCAGCAGTCGAACACGCATGACCTCCATTTGCGTCAGGTTTTGACTGGACTCATAACCGCGCGCAACAAGCTGACCCGCTTGGAAGCTCATCAGCTTCATCTTCGGGAGCAGCTTGTGCTTGTCCAACAGCAGCAAGCGGAAGGCCTGCTGGACCAGACCACGTTGAGCGTTCAAAGCGACGATCTCGAGAGGCGTCTCACCGAGCTCCGAATTTCGATACAAGACCAGACCGAGGAGGTCCTGTCTTGTGAACGCAAGTCGAACGATTAGACGCAGGCAGCGAACGGTCGTCGGGCGGTATTGAAAGAATGTCATCAGCGCTTGGTTGACCTGTTGCGTCCTCGTCGGCATCCGGTTGCTGCCTCCAGCGTAGACCGGTCTGCGTCGGCCGCCTTGTTGGACCTACACCGGGACCAAGACCAAGGCCGCTCATTGGCCGAAATTCTCCAGCCCGAAATTGCACACAAATCAAAGAAGCGTGCGGACGCGCCGGGTAGCTCGAGTGCGCGGGGCATAGCTTGCGACCCTGAACTCGAAGGGAAGCGTGCGGTGCTCCATAAGCGAGCCAAGATACAGGCGCCCCTCGTGGGCCCAAGCTTGGACGAGGATGACGACAGTAACATCTCCAAAAATCAAGCGCCCTCGACCGCCGGTGCTGACCATGCCAAGTATTCAGAGGTCTCGTCCTGGGATGACTCCGGCGAAGACTCCGGTGATTCGGAGTTTGCTGTCCCCATCCCAACCAAGTCGCGAACAAGTCCACATGAAAGTTTTGTTCAAGTTGCATCGACTTCGGAGCAGACCAAGAAGACCGGTCCGCATGGTGGCGCTCCACCACCTCATGCGTCGACAAAGTCAACACCTACGGTCTTGCCTGGAACGTCCAAGCTCCACAAAGATGGTTTGTTGGCCAACGTGGCAATTGACAGTTCTTCCCTTCCGCCACGAACGCGTGAGGATACTTTGCCGTGGTCGTCAGGGCAGATCGGTTGTTTACGCCGGTCTACCCTGACCAAGCAGCTCCTGGCCCGGTCTTTCTCTCGTCCAGACCATTGGCTTTTCCCGCCGGTGAAGAAAGTTCCTGCCGCGTCGGAATGGCGGCCGGACTTGATCACGTTGGCACAGATCTCCTGCTTGTACGCTGACGAGCCGTGGAAGATTTTCGAGCATCCCAAGCTGGGGTTCATCTTCCACTCGACTCCGTGGGCCAATGCTTTCATGAGTCGGGTGAAATATTTTAACAAGACTCACGCTCAAGCCATCTGGGAGGCATCCCACTATCTGGTGCTTCCCCCGGAACGAGTTCGGCAAGACCCTGGCTTGGTGACTATCCAGAACAAGCGCAAGCGGCGTCGGATCAGAGCGGGTGAGGCCTGGCAGTCCCTGTGCCAATATGTTTTGGACGGGATGCTGGCCCACGAGTGCGACGTCGACCTGTTCTTATATCCAGTTGTACTTCATATGCCGCGGCGTCGCGTCGAGAAGACCCGGCTGCTGGATGACGGTGGCACATGGTACCCCGGTCTTGGGTGCACTACACCGGACTTGGACCTCAAGGATGCTTTGGTCCAACTAGACCAACAAGAACCTTGGCGTAACCAGTACCAGGACCAAGTTGAAAAGCATCCGTGGTTGACCGTCGGCCGTCTGTGGGGTGATTGCGAGTGAGGTCGTAAGTAGTCGACCAGATAACACTTAATATATATCACTGTTCTTTTTCACATGTTCGGTCATCAAATCACTTGAGCTAGTTCCACCACTTTCTCCAGAGTTGCACTAGACACGTTATCGCCAACCGTTCCACTTACATCGCGAGAAAACAATCCACGTTCGTCACTCCACTATTCCAATTCGTCACATATTCACAATACACAATACACGAGGCACAAGACCTTCCACCTCTTCACGTCGGTCGGGAAGACCGATGCTACTGCATGTCTTGGTCTTGTTCTTCATGGGTCTGCATCACTGCGAAACGGTTCCGACTGACTCGGTCCCGTTCGAATTCTCGTAGTAGTGCTCCACAGTTCAGGTCGGACTCATCGATCCAAGTTGTTTCATCATGGTCCTTCCATCAGACCGGATATTCTCAATGGGTCCGGCCGAACCTGGTCTTCTTGACCGATCGGACATCTAAGACCCTTTCCACTTCAAATTCGTCCTTCTCCAGCGGTCGTTCCCAACTGTCCTCCGGTAGTAATGCTCCATCGAAATCAAACCGTTCTGCCTCGTCTACTAGACAGGGAATTTTGGGACGATCAGGTAATTCTCGGACCAGTTTTAACTTGGACACATGTACGATCGGGAAGACCTTGTAATCTGTACCAGTTGTTCCTAGACGGGCAGCGAGCTCACCGATCAGCTCGGCAACACGGAAAGGGCCGTGACACATGTGAGCCAGATTCTTCGCACAGCCCTCTTTCACTTGGTCTAGGTATAGCCATACCCTCGCCCCTGGTTCTATACCGTGGGGTCGGACCTGGTCATTGGTCCGGTCTGCCCGGTCTTGTGTGGCCTGACGCAGCTTTTCGTTGACGACTTCTTTTGCATGCTGGTAGTGTTTCTGGAACTGCATGCGCCAGCGTCGAGCATCACGATCGCGGGTCCGAGTGCAGCCAATAGGTATCGCGGCTTCCAGTGTCGACCGAGGGTCCCATCCATATGTAAGATAAAAAGGCGTTTCTCCTCGGAACCGATCGGTCGACGAGTTGAGTGCAAACACCAGCCTTTCTGCGTATTCGTCCCAATCGCGCTGGTCTTGATCGGCAACGTACATCTTGATTGCGCTTGTAATAGTTTGTACCATACGTTCTGCCGATCCATTCGCTTGCGGACGATATGCCATCGTCGCGCTCTGTTTCTGGCCCAGCATATTGTTAAACGACCGGAACAACTCGGCCATGAAACAGGGTTCTCGGTCGTGTCTGATGACCTCGCTGGCGCCGAACCTTCGGAACACGCATTCTTCATACTTTTTGGCGATCTTCTCGGCAGACCGGGACGCACTTGCATTCGCAATAACTAGACCGGTGAACAGGTCTACCCAGATCAACAACTCAGTATTGCCATATGTCGATTTAGGCAGCGACGGTATGTTGTCCATCGCTATGACCTGGAAAGGGTATGTAGCTTCGATATTTCCGGGATATCGCCCCCTGATTACCGGTCTACCCTTTCCGGTCTCGCAATCCGTACAACAACCCACATATTTCTGTACAATTCGGAAAAGACCTCTCCAGTGAAAGTGGGGCCTGATCTTGTGATACGTCCTGCCTATGCCCTGATGTCCCCCTTCTAGACTCACATGGTAGTAATGGAGGACATCAGGCTGTAGTAACTCAGGCATCACCAATTTCGCCAATCGGTTCCGGTCTGCACTGTCTTGGTCGGCATCGCGGCAGTAATATAGTAAACCATCCTCATCCACTTCGTAACTGTCTGCGATCTTGGCACATTCTTTCGCTTGAACATTCGTAAACTTAGACAATTCACCGCGCAGGTAGGTCTTCAAATTCACAATCCATTCTTCTTCGTCCTGCGGCCTTGAGGATCCGTTCTGCCCTTAGTCGTTGCACAACAGATTCACTCAACCGTTCCTTTGGGAACGGTTGGTGGGACTTCCGAGCTTTCGGTCTAGTCGCAACCATCACATGCACCTGGTCCGGAGCGTTCTTGGGTCCGATCACCTCGGGGAGCCTGTTTATATTCATCAATTCATCAAGAACGGCCTCCTCGGTGATCGTAGCCCCGGTCTGGTCTCGCATGGCCTTGGTCGCGAGGTAGTCGGCGCTTCTGTTACAGTCCCGTTTCACGTGCAACAGCTCGTGGATGGGATGGTCTGTCAATGCCTTCATTACCCGATCATTTAACGACCTCAGCCGTGGAGCCTTGCAGTCGATCTCTCCGGTAATCTGCCTGATCACTAGGTTGGAGTCGCCACATATGATGACTCACCCCTTATCTTGCGACGACAGAAGGTCCAGACATAGAAGTAGACCTCGGTACTCTGCCTCGTTAACCGTAATATCCGGCGTGAAATCAGCAGCGGCTGCAACTATAGACCATTGTGGCAACTTCCACACTATAGCACTATAGGCGCCGACCTTCTTCTTCACGCTTGCTGATCCGTCAAAACTTAAGACCAAGAGCTCTTCGTCATGGGCGACGGTCTGTGGCGGTCTCGAAACTGACTGCCGAGGTTGCTTCCTCGGGGCAATCGTTATCAATGCCTCGTCCACTTCAGACCGAGGGGTGATACTGGCAGCTAATGTGCCCAATATCTCTTCCTCGCCCCTGGTGCACTTAACGACCTCGAGGGTCCACTGCGACAAGACCGCCGACCATCTGCCTAGACGTCCGTCCATCCCATTGGCTGATAATAGCCATGCCAAAGTAGACCGCCTTGACAGGACCTTTATAGGTCGGCCGACCAGCAGGTTGTAACACACATCCAGAATTCGTAGCAACGCCAGAATTCTTTCTCGACAATTCCATAGTTCACTTCATTTGGCTTCAGCGTTCTGCTCGTGAACGTGACAGGATGATACACACCATCATGATCTTGTACTAGAGTGGCCGAAATGGCCCACTGACTAGCATATACAATAATGGTCGGGACCTTTTCGGGATCGAAATGCTTCAAAATCGGTGCCGTCACCATCTTAGCCTTCAACATACCAAAAGCAAACTTTGCACGCTTCATATGGTCTTCGGCCTCCACTTGCAGACAATCTGCAGCAATACTAGAGTCGGCGCCCCCATGTAAAGTTGCCTGGTCTTATTCGCGCAACATATTGTAGTCCACTTCCCGGAGCTCATACAACACAGCCGCTTAGATAGAAAAATATTCGATGAAGCGGCTGTAGTAGTTTAAACTTCCTAGGAAGGACTGCATTGCCTTCAGAGACTTGGGAAACGGGAGATTGCTTAACGAATCCAGGTCCTTAGGATTAGCCTCTAGACCATTGTTCGAGACCATATGACCTAAATAGGCGACCTTGACATGCCCCAAAAACTTTTTATGGCGCTGATAGATAGGTTCCAGCGGTCGCATGTCTCCAACAATTGTTCAACCTTCTCGCACAGATCGTTCCATGAAGAGGCAGGTATCAGAATGTTGTCGATGTACGACCGCCTCCCTAGAACGGACGGTCTTCTTTCCCGATCGGGTTCACCCTCTGTAAACACATCATAACTTTCGGCAGGGTCCCGATCGGTCTTGATTTTGAAGTGTCCGTACAGTGCGTTGTCTATCAACCTTTGATAGATCTGGGGTGCGTTCTTCAGACCGAACGGCATACGGTTCCATTCGAAAAGACCAAACGGTGTCACAAATGCGGAAATCTCACGGGCTCGATCAGTCATCGAGACCACCCAAAATCCACTTGCCATGTCCAGCGAACAATACCACAAGGTCTTGTCCAGGTCTTCCAACAAATCATTAATCAGCGGCATCGGGTACACCATGAGTTTAGCCAACCGATTTACCAGCCGATAGTCGATGCACAGTCTAATGTCAACGCCGTTCTTCTTGATAACAATTACGATCGGCGAGGCCCATGGCGAGGTCGACGGTCTAATAATCTTGGTGACCAACAGTCCTTTGATAAGATCAGAAAGCTTTTCCCGGTACTGTGGCGCCACGCGTCGACATCGCTGGGCAATCGGCTTGGCATCTCCAACATCAATATCACAAATCGCACCACGGGCTGCAGGTGGTAAGGCATTGCCCTTTCCGATCAGCAGATGTCTTTTCTTCCATATGATATTCTTCAACTGCTCGATCTGGTCTGGAATGTTAAGGTCTTGATCACCCACTTGTAAATCATCCATTGTAACTTCGGGAGAGTCGGCAGACATTTCAGGGAGGAATGCCATTTGGCTTTCCAGCTCCTGAATGTACTGTTCCCCGCCTTCATGTATACAGACTTGTTCATCTTCTGGGGTGATATCACCTAGACCATCTGGACCGGCTGGACGCCCCTGGTCTTGATCGACGGGCTGTCCTTCACTGATATCGGTCTGATTAGGAACACCGTCATGGTCCGACCTAGCAATTTCATGTTCCCCTTCTTCCGTTTTTTGCTCCGCTGTCGCCTGGTCTTGTGCTGACACCACGTTGACTAACCTTGGCTCGTCTACTTGATGGTCCACCGTTCCTGGTGACTGTGGCGCCTTTCTTCGGACCAACATCTTTCTTGGGGTGACATAACTTGGTCTTTCCACTAAAGGTGAGTTATCCTCTTCCACCGACCCATCATCGCTGATAAGATCGGTGGTCGATTGGTACGCCAGGTTTTGCCACTCGACATACCTCCTCGATCCAATCGATAGGAACCCCATCTTCCTTGGTACCTTCCCTTCTGCTAACCACATGCCGACAATAGTGTTATTGTCCAGTGTCAGCGTCTTGTCACCGATATTGGTAACACGGACAAAATCACGTCGACCAGCACTCTTTACGAAGGCCGGGACCCACCGATCGCCCCTGGTCAACCATAACTTCCTCGAACGAAAACCTTTCTAGACCGGGGTATCGGCAGACCAACCGACTGGGATAGTGAGGTCTTGGTCCCACCGGACCAGATCGGTATACGAACCATACAGAGGTCTTCGACCAGCCAACTGTACCTGGGCCTCATCCGGGAGCGTAAGCACTCCATCTGACAGGTCTAGGCGAATACCAGCTGGGACCATGAAATCCATACCTAGTAAAGCGTCTTGACCAGCCAACTTGCCAACCCAAGCGCTGAAAAAATAGACCAGCGATCCCGAAAAAGTAATTTTCACACGCGTTCTTCCTTCGGTCATATAAGAGTTTTCACCGATCCCGACGCATTCTTGTCTCTGGGTATCGTCTATACGACATCCGAACTTACGAGCAAAGGCGGAGTCGATTATCGATACTTCAGCTCCAGAGTCGAACAACATCATCGCTTTCTGGTTATTAATCTTGCCACAGGATTTCGCCTGCTTGAACCATTTATCAGGCGCGTGATACTTCCAGTATCCGCGGGATTCTCCAGGCAGCAAGTCCAACTGCATAACCACCTTAGACCGGGACCGGGAGTACTCATCGGTCTTCAGACTGTAGACCGGATGGTCTCGGTCGACGCAATTTGGAATAGAACGTGTATTGTCGGTCTTATCCTCCTTGCCGACATATGCATAGATGTGAACCGTAGAACGCTCGGCTAGATCCAGATTCTAACCTGGCGAGCGTTCTAGCTTAACATCTTTTCTGCGTCCGGCTGCAGCATCCCCGCGTGCTTGTCCGGCACGTACCACTTGCACATCATGTTAAAAATTCTTCAATCTTGCAGTGGCCGGCCTCGTGGATCTCTCCACATGACTTGCACACAAAAAATCAGTGGTCAGTCGGGTGGCCGCGTCTCTCGCACTTCTTGCACACCATCTTCTTCCAGCATTTTGGACCATCATGTTTGCTCGACCCACAGTGGGAGCACTTCTGACGAGGTCGGTCCGGATCGGACTTGCTTCCGTTCCTTCCCTTCCGGTCTACCTGGTCGGACTTCGACCTGGTCTTCGGGGCAGATCCCGCAACATAGACGTAACGATACTGGTCTTCATACGATGACTCCTGGCTGGATTGACTTCCACTTTCCCCTTCCGACCCCGTGCTGGCTTCGGATACGATCCCCTTGACCGCTCGGGTCGGTCTGGTCCAGGGTCTCTTGACCGGATCGGTCTGGGTCTGGGTCTTGGATCTGTAGCGACCTGATCCACCAGCACTCTTCACCCTCATGCTACGCGACTGCTGTAGCGTCCGTAGAGTCTGTTCAACTTCACCCGCGTCTCTAAGACGCAGAAGAGTAAGCTGGTCAGCCAGTTCTTGTTCTTCCAGGGTACTAATGTAGTGACCCACATGTTCCAGAGCAGCACCGTTCGGCGGGTTATTCTCTTTGATTGTTATGCCGGCACGAAGTGCGGTCACGTTCAACCGATGCAAATACTCGATCGGTGTCTCGTCGCTCCGCTTCTGCATATGGTTATACTTGCGGGCACTCGAAAATCCGGAGTTACAATATTGCCCTTCAAACTTTGCACATAGCTGATCCCAGTCAGACTGGACATCCCGACCCAACTGTTTGATCCAGTTGGCAGCCGGTCCTTTCAACAAATCCCGGAGAATCAGACACCTTTCACTTTTCGGGGTCTGGTCTCGCAGGAACGCAGACTTGACCCGACCGAACCAAGACCGGTCCTGGTCTTCATCAGCATCCTTGCCAGTGAAGTCCTTGAGGTCAGTCGTCGCGGCCATACGGATGCGCGGAATTGCAGCAGATCCAAAGTCGTAAGCAGTAGTGGAGGCTAGGTTAGCCTTGCGTGGCTTGCCAGAGCCCGTACCGTCTGACCCACAGTGGTCGTCAAGACCGCCGACCGACTCCATGTCACAGTCACTTGTCTTACTTGGTCTACGCGGTCTGACCGGTTGCGGCTTGCGCTTCTCTTTGCCGACTTGCTTACCACTTCGAGTGGTCTTGGCCACAGATGTTACCGATTCCATATCCACATCTCGGCAAACATTGGCACTTTTCTGGGTAGAACGATCTTGGGCATGTGGCCGCAGAGATGGTCTAACCCGGTATTCCATGAAACGCTCCATCATCGTCTCAAACATGGCTTGGACGTTAGCTGGAGTCATGGGCAACGTGTTGATACCCTCCTTTTGCGGAACTGAGGCCTGTGGGGGCTGCTTGAGCCCCGACTGGCAAGCAGCCCTTTGCTGCCGCATGTCCCTTTTTTGTTCAGGCTGGGCATGGTCCACCCCCATGGTCATCCGCTCGACACCGGTCTCCAACTCTGATGAGATGTTAGAGGCCGGTGGAGACTGATAAACTGATTCGTCATCAGAACCAATGTCAACAAGCGCTGTGGAGACTTAAGCGACCTTCACTGCTGCGGTGGGAGTTGGGCGGCGAACCGCCCCCACCAGTGGGACCAAATGGTCGTGGAAAGTCGACATCGACGATTTCAGCCTCCAAGTCTCAAATTCAAATAGTTTTTGGACATCGGCGGGGTTCTGCATTTTAATGCCACCCTCCGCCAACATCGCCACCAAGTTCTTCACCAACAGTAATGGGCGATCACTCTGGATCGGCTCGGTAGTGATACCGAGAAGACGGTCGGGGAGCTGGAGGTTCAACACCCAAAAGACCACGTTAAAGCGAACAAATCGTTTCAGCTCAAAAATGTAATACATCTTGTTTAGGTCTTATTCATTGATGCCTCCATCTCCGACCTGCGACTTTTCTTCGAGGTCGTCTTCGTCAGCCGGCATTCCCAACCCTTTGTTGGGAATCTTGGGGACCTTGGGGAGGTTGGTCTGATCGTTCTGATCAGCCTCCAAGTATTTTTCGTCTTTTGATTTTCCATCAACCTTTCTATGCACATACATAGGATCAGGACCAAGGTCCTGATCCTTTCCGGGACTATAGCAAGACCTGCTATAGTCCCGATCGGCTCCGGTGGGAGCCTTTTGGGGAGGAAAAAAATCATTAATCCCGATCTGGTCCTCCACCAGGCCAGACCGGACATCGCCATCTTTATCGAGAACGAAGACGTAAGGTGATAGCCTTTCCTTACGCCCTCTCCAGAACGATTCCAAATTCAAATCTTCAAATTCAATCTTTGATGACACATCGCGGTGATATCCACGATCACCAAGTGATCCGGGCACGCGCACCATTGTGGTGGAGTCAATTTCGAAATCGAATACATTTGTATCGACAACCTTACCACCACCATCGTGCCCAGCCTACCAACTTACGGGGGGGGGTACCCCGCGGACCTCCACTCGAAATCTGGTCCGATCGTCCGCTGCTGGCAGACGACCGGTCATCATCCAAAGACACTTGGTCCGATTCACTTAAGTTCATCTCAACTTGTGTGCCCGATGGATGGGCTAGTTACACACTCGGTGAATCGGGATCGCAGATCGATCTGATTCGGTCTTGAATATGATACCGTGCTGGCTAGGTGTACCTAGGGCGGAACTCTTCACCCCAGGTACATACAGACCAGAAACACTTCCAAAAGATAAATTCCAATATGTCGATCGTCCAAAAGATCTAGACCTGACCAATACGAATTAATAGAGGGTAGACCAATCAACCGGTCTAGCCCCTGACCAATATGAGAGAAGACCAAAACCGGTCTAAACTCCAACCAATGTTACAATGAGCCAATATGTCCACGTGAAGACCCAATATGCCCGTGAAACTCCACAAAAGATATCTCCACGTAAAGACCAATCCAGTGAATAGCACGTTCCAAACGTACTTGAGTTGATGTGTTGAGATCGCCAAATCGTACTCCCGTCGAGGGACTTCCGGTGGCCAAAGTGCGCGTGCGGCGCGTCCAGACCGGGTATAATAGGCGAGAGGGGATAATTCAACCCTCTGCCCCCAAACACTCCGCGGCGGGCGGAGGCGACTAGTGTACGTTAAAAGAATAACGGCGACCCCTTGCTGCGGTGTAGACCAAGACCAGAAGAGGTTTTTGCCACTTATTCCTAGACCAAAAACCTTTACTGGAAAAAATCCGTAACCAAAAGACTCCTACTTGGAAAAATCGCAACTAACCAATAATACTACCTCCCTATGGTCCCTAATGTACCCACACAAAATTATGTAAAATACCCAATGTCAGGTGACTCACCCAAGACCGGCGTTCTTGATACTCCTTGAATCTGATAGGCTAAAAAGCCCCCTTGTTTAGACCAATCGGAAACTCGACCAACTGCCTTGACCAAAAGTGACCAAATTTGTGGTACACTTCACCACACGATCTGGACCTCCACCCGGCCAGATCGGACATCGCGATCCTTATCGACAACGAGAACATAAGGCTATAGCCGTTCCTTATGTCCTCTACAGAACGATTCCACATCTAACTCGTTATAATCGATTCTTTGCGAGATATCATCTCGGTGTTATCCACGATCACCAAGTGATCCGGGCACGCGCACCATTGTGGTGGAGTCAAGTTCAAAATCGAACACCGTAGTGTTGAGAACCTGACCACCATCGTTCCCGGCCGTCCAACTTACGGGGGGTACCCCGCGAACCTTCGCATACGATCCGATCTGATCGTCCGCTGCTAGCAGACGACCGATCATCAGCATAGGACGCCTGGTCCGATTCGTTTGTCATCTCACCTTGTGTACCCGATGGAATGGACTGGTTACACACTTGGTAGATCGGTGCTGGGAATTGATGTGAGGTCTAAAAACGTGAGACCGTGCTGGGTAGTGTACCCTGGGCGGAACTCTTCACCCTGGGTACGGGCAGACCATTTATACTCCAAGTAAATATACTTCAAAGGGCAGATCGCTCAATCGATTGTAGAGCCCAACCAATACGAGAATAAAAGACAAATATTCCAATATAGAGATCCAATGAGAACGTGATAACTCCAAGAACGATATCTCCACTTATCAATCCAAAAACTTGATTACACGTTCCAAACGCGTACAACTTGAGCTTGAGAAGCCGACCAATGCGTACACCCGTCGAGGGACTTCCGGCGGGCCAAGTGCGTCTGTGACGCGTCCCGGCCGGGTATAATGAGCTAGAGGAGATTACTCGACCCTCTGCTCCCAAACCCTATGCGGCGTGCAGAGGCAACTGATGTACAATGCGAAGATGCTAACGGCTTCTTGTTGAGTTAAAAGCCAAAAACGGTAAAACCAAAACTATCTCCCTACGGTCCCCAATATGTACAAACATGAAAATAAGTAAATACACGCAATATCATGTGACTTACCAAAATCCGTGTTCTTTACACCTCTCACACACGATTGTCCCAAAAGCCTCCTAGATTTTCACCAATCCGATCGTCGATAAGCCGATCGGCGTGCCGCTGACATTAAGTGATTGAAATTCTTGAGTCCGCTTCACCACAATCGCAAGCTCCGTTAAGCTCGTGGATCCTATGCAAACGTCCGTCCTGGTGGCTGACGATGATGTCACTGCAAGACGTTTCCTCCGACCCATCACCTGGAAGAAAAACGGCAACCTCATCCTGCTTCGGATAATTTTACCTTCGGCGGTCCATTCCAGTGTCATCCCGAGTAACCATTTTCAAAGCGATATTGTTGCGCTTGCCGGTTTGTCCCACTGCAGATTAAAACATCCAAATGAACGGATTCAAGGCATAAATCATACGTTGCAATAACTGCAACGTCTCTTCATGTAAACCATTACGAAGTCCCTCCGCGCCAACACGTCCTCTTCATCAAAGAAATATAGTTGACTAAACTTGGGCTGCTCGCCTGCAACCGGAAGCAAAGAAAGAATTCGATGATGGATCTGGCCGTGGATCCGGAACGTGTACACTACGTTTGGCGTTAGCGCCTGGTCGACTTGCGCAACAATTGAATTGAAGGCCAAGGCGCTATTGTATGCCCGGATTTGCCTCAAATCGTCTACCAACTTCGTCGATATTCCGAAGAAACGCCTTCATTTCTTCAAGAGGCGCCCCAATCTCCGCCAGACTCACCCGGCCATCTCTGCATAAAAAAAATTCACCTTCCGCTCTCTAACAAACAACTCTACATTGTTGGCAAGCTTCAGAAGGAGCTACGAGATTGTGCACCTCGGGTAGCTCCAACTGCCGTTGCTGTTCACCTTGACGCTGTCGTCCACCTTTTTGACGTTGTCGCCTCACCGCAGTCGCCACTTGCAATATTCTCTCTCCAGCACGATTGCAAAACAGTGGGGGTTCTCTTACGGGAACAACAGACTGCATCCTGATGTTAGCAGGTTGTATAGGCCTGAAGTTCCGCATATTAGAGGTTGAACCCTTGCAACTTCAACCGACGAAAAGCGTCCATGAACAGGTCCATATTGGCCAATCAGAACACTCCGACCTTCGAGCAGCGTGTTATGAATTATTTTATATATCTACTAGCATAGTGCCCCGTTGTACCAACGGGGCACTAATTTTAATATTTGTAACACTGCAGAATGTAAATTGGGGTTGAACGGAGAAAAATGCGAAGTCACGGCAAATAGATATACACTATCTATCTATATATAATAGTTTCTGACTTTGACTTGCTTCAGACTTGATATCTTTGATGGTTTCTTGGCTGGGGACGAGATTTGATTTTGTTATACGTTGTCGTCATCATCATCTTCGTCGTCGTCGTCATCATCATCGTCGTCGTCGTCGTCTTCTTTCTGTACGGACTTTTGCCTTTGTCGAGGAATTCGTTGCCTTCTCTACGGTTTCAATAGTATCCTCGTCATCGCTCCCGTCTTCTTCCTCCTCATCATCATCTTCAGCGTCCTCCAACGCATATCCCTTCTCACGTGCTTCCTCCAGTGCTTCCTCCAATTCTTCATCTTCGATTTCTCCTCCTGTTCTTCCACCAATTCTGCATCTTCGATTTCCTCCTCCACCTCCTCCATTTCGCTTTCAGCAGCTGCCATGGCTTTCTTCGCATCATCCACTTCTACGTCGTCTCCTTCTACTAAGCCTTCATCAAGTTCATCCTCAGCATCATCTATTTTGTTGCCGGTGCGTACACGCACGGTACGGCTAGTGCAGAGAGGAAGACTTTCCTTAAAGCTGCGTTCGCCGCTACTTAGCCGATACGCCCTTATAAAAGGGCTTAGTAAGAGAGAACTCTCTTACTCGGGGCCAAGATTCCACTTTGGTTTACTATTAGCTTTCGCTAATGCCTTAACACAAGGCTCCCTTAACAAGGGGGTAGCTAAGGGAAGAACTTCCCTTACGCTACTGCACTCACTACGCGGGCGACCGGTCGAGGTCGAGCGTCCAGTAGTCGTTGAGTGAAATGTAAACAATATGTAATACAAAGTAGAACTTACTAAATTCGTACCTAGCTAAAATGTAGTGTACACCACCCGTGTACTAACACGTGGCTGGCTGCCACGCCTCCACCAAGGGCTCCTGCCCTGATTGGTTAAGATAACCAATGGTCCAAAACATTTTGGACCGGTCAATGCTGACCCCAACCGTAGTGTACTCACGTACACTACATACTAAATGTAACCCGAATGTAACCCTATTACATCCTCCCCCATCAAGACTATTGCTTACGCAATAAATCAAATTTAGTTGGAGACCTCCAACTGCCAAAACCGCTGGCTAACCATGAGCACCATTGTGGTGCTGTGGATTCTCCTCGAGAAGAGGAGGTAGACTATTCCGAGTACTCGAGGTGGATGCCCTTGGGGATATCTCCCAAAAAGGCTGACCGCTCCGACAACGCCGAACGGCGATGTCGGCAGCCTAATCCGTTCCCCACATGTGGGGAAAATGCACTAACTAGTGCGCCACCCCTGCCAATGTCAGATGGTATATCCGGTTCGCCGAAGGCGATCGTCACCAATGAGCTGGACGCAGCTCAAGAAACCCAACTTGCCGCACAGGCACTAAGGGCTGCGTTACGCGCCCACAAACGCCCGCCACGGGCGGCCTATAATTTGGAACGTCCTCGCGACCTTCCAAAGTGGGCTAGAAGTGTGGTAAGGAATGGTTTAGCATCCTATACCCCTGTCCCTGTGGCTGAACAGCCGTATCAATGCGAACGCCGGGAGAAATTCCGGCAACAACTGCTCACGAAAAAGCAGTTCACTAGCGTCTCATACCGAGAACGCCTCGACAGGCAGTCACAAGGTTCCCCTGTTGAGAACCCCCGCGAGGTTCCTGTCATTCTCTCTCCGTGAGAAAATGCCGAAGATGCAGAAAAGAAATTCCGCGCTTGGGAGAGAGGGGAGAAGCTCCTCCCCAGCGTTAATGAGCTGCACAACAGCTATTCCCGACGTGACGCTTGGGTGGAAAGGGCGTTGCGCATGGCATTCTCCAGAGCCAAAGCGATGGAGCTATTACGTGCCCCTTATCGCACGCGCTACGCCAGCGCCTCTGCCCCCACCACCGTTACAGAGGACAGTGTGAGCGTCACATCAGCCTCCGGCGAACTCCAACTACTAGGAGTGAAGGGGCTTCTCGTGCCCCTTTGGTCTTTGATCTGCAGCGGGATTCTCCCGCTGAAAGCGTCAACGAACTCGCGACAATCCTGCCGTAGGGGAGTCTCGGACTCCCAAGAACTCAGTAGTGTGGATAACCCTTCCACTTCACCAGATACTGGGTTTGACACCGATGATGGCGTCGCGCCATCAGACGCTCCACGTGATAATGTGGGGTGCCCTCCGCATCGAGCATTGGAGTATGAGGTCGCGCAATTGCGACGTGAGATTCTCGAGCGCTGTGATCGACACAGCCATCGCATCCATGATGTCCACGAAGGACTTCGCGATGGGTGGGGTGCCACTGAACGCTTCGAGAGGCGGCTTGCCTTTCTCCGGACGACCGTTGCAGAGCTTCTTGGTCGCATTTTAGCCCTGTCGGGCTTCCTCCGCCCTTCCGTGTCTTACGGCTCTTACGGCTATCCGACTTTCCAACCCCCTCCAAGAGGGAGCCCGCCTCCGGGTCCCGGTATGGCTTAAGCATACCCACATAGAAGGTTGGGTGCGTACGCATCACCTTCGGGATGTCCAAGGTATACATCAATCCCTTTCGGGCTAATACCTTCAAAGGCCCCACAAACCTGGGGCGCAGTTTATTCCGCAACACATTGGAAACCGCATGTGTAGGAAGGTTTTTAGCGTTTAATAAAACACTTTCTCCTACTTTGTACACTCTTCGTTACGCCGCCCCTTGCGGTCAGCCTGCTCCTTCTGCTTGTCTTGGCTTTCCGCCATAGCATCGCAGACGTGTTGTAAGACTCTAAGGCGCGTCGATAAAAACTTATCGATGTGATTTCGCACAGATACAGGGCTGACATCGAGGAATCCTCCCCCCTCAAGCCCTGGGCCACACACACGTGGCGATAACGGAACCCTCGGATTCACCAATCCGTTCACGTAAAATGGGGTAAACCCCGTAGATGCATGGACCGAATTGTTGATAGCAAATTCGACCATTGGAAGCATCCCACTCCAACTCTTTAAAGAATCCGGACATAAACTCCGGAGAATATCCCTCACAACGCGATTAACGCGTTCCGTCTGACCATCCGTCTGCGGATGATTCGCAGTGTACATGAGGAGCTAGGTGCCTAGCACCTTAAACAACGCCCCCCAAAACTGTCCCGTAAAACAGGGGTCCCGATCCGACACAACGGAATCGGGTAGACCATGCTGTCGAAAGACACGGTCTAGGAACACTTTCGCTGTTCCTTGTCCATCAATGGACTCTGGCACCGCCGCCAGCTGAGCCATCTTGCTCAAACGGTCTACAAAGACCAATATGCCGGTGTTCCCGGCCTTATCCTTCGGAAAACCGAAGATAAAATTCATACTAATGGATTTCCAACACTCCGTTGGAACCGATAATTTCGCCAAAAGCGCAGCTGAACTTGCAGAGGGTTTAACCCTCTGACACGTCTCACAGGTGCGTATATACGCACCGACCCACTTATACATGTTGGGACACCAATACAAAGCGCTTAAAGCGCTGTAGGTCTTACCCCGACCTAAATGACCTCCGGTAGGGGCGTTATGTGCCTCAAAGAGGACTCTATACTTCATTTCCTCATCATGAGGAACTACCACCTGCGGAGTGCCTCCGCGCTCGTGCTATAAAATAGCAGACCGTCACAGTACCTGTAACGGTGTAACGAGCTTTAGCTCGACTTGACAGGGTTGGCTCAGACGAGCCAAAACCCTTTTCACCTAACGCGCTGATAAGCGCCGTACATTGTGGGTCTTTCTCATACGCCTGGCGTATGAGGTCCACCCCAGATGTGGTGACGAATGTCGCGTGAGCAAGATCGTAATCGGGACGACGCGATTGCGCGTCTGCAACATGTTCTTCTTGCCAGGTTTATACTGAACTTCAAAGTTATACTCCGCAAAGAAGGAGAGCCAACGGGCCATCCGTTGCGAGAGATGAGGCGACTTTGTCGCTGTCCGTAAGGACACCTGGTCAGTATAAACCACGAACGGCTTTGAGACGAGTAGGTGAACCCTAAACTTGACAAGGGCATACTTCATTGCAAGTAGCTCCTTGTCATGAACGGGATAATTCCGTTCCGCAGCTTTAAGCTGCCTCGACTCAAACGCAATCACGCGTTCCCGTCCCACGTCGTCTGCTTGTAACAAATCACATCCGATTGCGAAATCGGAGGCGTCGCAGACGACACTAAATGGTTTCCCAGAATCTTGAAGACCAAGAACGGGAGCTTTCAACAAGCTCCCCTTTACCGCTTCAAAAGCGTTTTGGTGTTTGGTTTCCCAACACTAATCAACGTCCTTCTTAAGAAGGTCGGTTAATGGCTTCGCCATTTCAGCGTAGTTCTCTCTGTACTTGTGGAGATAACTGGCTAATCCAAGCCACTTCCGTAAATCTCTAAGATTTACAGGCGAAGGCCACTCCACAATGGCTTTCACCGCGGGATCCGCCCGCACTCCATCCTTACCGATGAAGCATCCGAGGAAAGGAATTTCCTCAGCACCAAATATACACTTGGATGCGTTTGCATATAACTTATGCTCTCGCATACATTCGAGCACTGCTCGAAGGTGTATCAGATGCGTCTGAACATCAGACAAGTCGCCTTCGCGCGACTATGAACGAATATATCGTCGAAGTACGTCTGAGTGTACTTTCTATTTGGGCAGAAGAGTTGAGTCACCAAGCTATTAAAAGCCGCTGGTGCATTCGAAAGCCCCTGTGGCATAACAAGCCACTCCCACAGCATGACACTAAGCGAGCTGACCGCTGTAAGCGGAATATCGGATGCTCGCATGAGCACCTGATAATACCCGTCCACCAGATCTAAGGCACTGTACACCGTACAGCCCGCCATATTGTTCTGGAGGACATCCTTCCGAGGAATCGGAGTCTGCATGGGTACAGTAGCTGCATTCAGCTTGTTGTACGCATGCACAATGAGCCATTTCCCGTTCGGTTTGCGAACACAAAAAGTGGGAGATGAATGGGAGACTTGCTCTCCCGTACCATCCCTGCCTCTTCTTTCCCCTTGAAGAATGCGTCGATAACGTCGCATTGCTCCTTGGGGAGAGGCCACTGCCTAGTGACGCAATATTTGGTTCCAGGAACCAAATCAATTTCATGTAGGACTCCCCGATCCGGTGGTAACCCCAGCGGCGGGTTGTCACTAATGACTTCTCCAAATTCCTTTAGTAAGGAATGGTAAGGGTTCTCAGGATCCGCGAGGAACTTGAGACCGCTTCGGGCATCCAATGCCTGTTTGGTTTGCACCAAAACTGACTCGTCCATCGTGGATGAGGAGTTCAACTCCTCTTCCAGACGTAATAAAACAACCTCGTCGATTTCATCTGCTTTCGAAGCAGTTTCAAACTCGTTGAAGGACATCTACTCCAACGACAACAGTTCGCCTATCCCAGGCAACCGTTCAAGGCTTACGCCTTCTTTGACAACAACTGTCACACTATTCAGCATCCTGTAGGACTGCTGACTACTGGCCTCGGGACTCATCCCGGGACCCAGATGGGGGGAGTCAATTGCCCCATCTATTGGAAGCGCCTCGCGCCTATCCACAGAGGTCTCTACCTCTACCACCGGTGACTCGCCGGTCTCACCTACAACGGCGTAGTCGGAATCATTTCCGACGTGCGAAAGAGACGAACTACGGGTCTCTTCGCTTGGAATTTCCTCGCGCTTAACCACAGGGGTCTCTAACCCTACCACTGGAGTCGCCTCAGAGGAATCCACCTCTGCCACTGGCAACTCACCAGTCTCGCCGTTAACGGCGTGGGGATTAACCGCGGAGCCCCCCTCGTTAAGGAACTCTTCCTTAACTCCATTGGGAATGATCATTTCAGACATCCCAATCTCTGGCATCTCACGCCAGAATCGCTTTTGCGATCGAGCAAAGGTGGGTTCATAACTTGCCAATGCTTCACCCGACCGCGGGTGTGTTGAGCCAATGGACTTATACTTCCAGTATATCCATGGCTCGTGGCGTTCCAGCCACTTCATACCCAGAATGAGGTCATACCTCGAGTCCAAATCCAGTACTAGGCAACGTTCTAAGCTGTCGAAACCTGCAAACTTCAGCTTATGGTCAATAGAGACCTTGGGTACAGAAACCTGTACGCCCGTCGCTAGACGGACCGTGACAACGTCACTAGAACGTGCCTCTAGGGCCTCGGCATACAGCCGACTCTTCTCTACAGAAGCTCGTCTGACATAATTGTCAGACGCTCCAGAGTCTATCAAGACTCTCCAAGGCTTATCAAAGCCTTTCACGTCCGCAAGGACTACCAGAAAACCTGGCTGGTACACCAACTCGGTGCTAGAAAGCACCGTTTCCCTCGGGGCTTTGTGCTGTCGTCTCCTACCCTGGGGCTAACAGCACTGAGGGATCCCCCATTAGGGCGACCCGCACCTACTGGGAGCCGTCGTTTCCCGACGGCTTTGGCAAGGGCTTTTTCCCAACCCTTGGCCCCTTAAAGCGAGTATCTCGCTGGGTATTTCGCGGAAATCTGTTCCGCAGATGATCCGTGCTTCCACACAGGAAGCATCTCAGCGGCCCATGCCACTGCAACATAGCTAAGATCTCTGCTTCGAAGCTCTGCGAAAAAGAGTCAGCGTGACTCTTAGCGGAAGGTTTCTCCTCCGCTTCGACCTGACTCAGGTCCATGGGTTCGGGACCAACCTTAGAGGAACGGAAGTTCCTCTCGGCGTTGAACTCCATCTTGAACGCCTCCCCCAGGGATTGGGGTCGGCTTCGGAATAGCTCCGAACGTGCTGGTCCTTCTCTTAGGCCTCCCATGAAGACGGGGATGGACACATCATCCGAATACGCTTTCGCGTACATCCCTGCCAACAGGGTCTTCAGTTCTTGGACATATGTTTCCAAGTCCCTAGTGCCCTGAAGGCACCTCAAAAACGCCAGCTGATTCTGTAAAACCAGATCAGGCGTGGCGTACATGTCCATAAGCTTTTGTTTAAGGACTTCCCAGGCTGGGAACACACGCTCGTGACAGAATCCGGACACGTAAACGCCCATGTACGGGATTTGACCGTAAGATGGGTCAATGCAAGTCCCACTTGCAAGTGATCAGCGATCACATTCGCTGTGGCGAAGGCCGTTTCGACCTCTCGCAACCACACGTAAAGGTTGTCACCCTTCTCCCCGGTGAACTCCTTTATCTTAAATGATAATGGGGGACGCACCCCCGTGGAACCACCTCTACCTAAACTCGCCTCACGGGCGATGAGGGCATTGACCCTTGCCTTCACGGCCTCAAGGCTCTGATACACTAGGAGCTGCATGCCTTCTTCACCCAGTAAGGATAACAGCCTGTTAAAGGCTTCCTGATGGACGAGGGTTAACCTATCCCAATCGTCCTGATTCATCCCTTGCAGAGGATGCCTTAGTCTACCAACACAGGTGTTGGATTGACTACAAGTGCTACCAGATGTAGCCGGTGCGTATACGCACGGTGCGGCTAGCGCACAGAGGAAGACTTTCCTTAAAGCGGCGTTCGCATCTACTTAGCCGATACGCCCTTATAAAGTGCTTAGTAGGAGAGAGCTCTCCTACTCGGGGCCAAGATTCCCGCTTTGGTTTACAATTAGCTTTCGCTAATGCCTTAACGCAAGGCTCCCTTACTAAGGGTGTAGCTAAAGGGAGGGCTCCCTTTACGCTACTGCACTCACTACACGCGTGACCGGTCGAGGTCGTGCGTCTGTAGTCGTTGAGTGAAAATGTAAACTTAATGTATATTTAATATATAATTAGCCTAAATTAATTTAAACTAATGTAAACAATAAGTAATACTAAGTAGAACTTATTTCGTACCTAGCTAAAATGTAGTGTACACCACCTGTGTACCAACACGTGGATGGCTGACACGCCACCCCCAAGGGGTCCTGCCCTGATTGGTTAAAATAACCAATGGTTCAAAACCTTTCGAACCGGTCAATACTGACCCCAACCGTAGTGTACTCACGTACACCACCTACTAAATGTGACTCGAATGTAACCCTGTTACATCCAAGAACTTAAGACCCTGTTGGCAGGAATGTACGCGAAAGCGTACTCGGACGATGTGTACATCCCCGTCTTCATGGGAGGCCTGAGAGAAGGGCCAGCACGTTCGGAGATATTCCGAAGCCGACCTTAATCCCTGGGGGAGGCGTTTAAGATGTCGTTCAACGCCGAGAGGAACTTTCGTTCCTCTAAGATGGGTCCTGAACCCATCGACCTGAGTCAGGTCGAAGCGGAGGAGAAATCTTCCGCTAGGAGTCACTGTGACTCTACCTCGCAGGGCTCCGAAGCGGAGCTTCTTGCAATGTTGCAGCGGCAGTGGTCGTTGAGATGCTTCCTGTGTGGAAGCACGGATCATCTGCGGAACAGACGTCCGAAAAATCTCCAGCGAGATACTCGCTATAAGGGGCCGAGAGCGGGTAAAAAGCCCTCGCCCAACCCGTCGGGAAACGACGGCTCCCAGTAGGTGCGGGTCGCCCTACTGGGGGATCCCTCAGTTCTGTTAAGCCCCAGGGTAGGAGACGACAGCACAAAGCCCCGAGGGAAACGGTGCTTTCTAGCACCGAGTTGGTGTACCAGCCAGGTTTGCTGGTAGTCCTTGCGGACGTGAAAGGCTTTGATAAGCCTTGGAGAGTCTTGATAGACTCTGGAGCGTCTGACAATTATGTCAGACGAGCTTCTGTAGAGAAGAGTCGGCTGTATGCCGAGGCCCTAGAGGCACGTTCTAGTGACGTTGTCACGGTCCGTCTAGCGACGGGCGTACAGGTTTCTGTACCCAAGGTCTCTATTGACCATAAGCTGAAGTTTGCAGGTTTCGACAGCTTAGAACGTTGCCTAGTACTGGATTTGGACTCGAGGTATGACCTCATTCTGGGTATGATGTGGCTGGAACGCCACGAGCCATGGATATACTGGAAGTATAAGTCCATTGGCTCAACACACCCGCGGTCGGGTGAAGCATTGGCAAGTTATGAACCCACCTTTGCTCGATCGCAAAAGCGATTCTGGCGTGAGATGCCAGAGATTGGGATGTCTGAAATGATCATTCCCAATGGAGTTAAGGAAGAGTTCCTTAACGAGGGGGGCTCCGCGGTTAATCCCCACGCCGTTAACGGCGAGACTGGTGAGTTGCCAGTGGCAGAGGTGGATTCCTCTGAGGCGACTCCAGTGGTAGGGTTAGAGACCCCTGTGGTTAAGCGCGAGGAAATTCCAAGCGAAGAGACCCGTAGTTCGTCTCTTTCGCACGTCGGAAATGATTCCGACTACGCCGTTGTAGGTGAGACCGGCGAGTCACCGGTGGTAGAGGTAGAGACCTCTGTGGATAGGCGCGAGGCGCTTCCAATAGATGGGGCAATTGACTCCCCCCATCTGGGTCCCGGGATGAGTCCCGAGGCCAGTAGTCAGCAGTCCTACAGGATGCTGAATAGTGTGACAGTTGTTGTCAAAGAAGGCGTAAGCCTTGAACGGTTGCCTGGGATAGGCGAACTGTTGTCGTTGGAGTAGATGTCCTTCAACGAGTTTGAAACTGCTTCGAAAGCAGATGAAATCGACGAGGTTGTTTTATTACGTCTGGAAGAGGAGTTGAACTCCTCATCCACGATGGACGAGTCAGTTTTGGTGCAAACCAAACAGGCATTGGATGCCCGAAGCGGTCTCAAGTTCCTCGCGGATCCTGAGAACCCTTACCATTCCTTACTAAAGGAATTTGGAGAAGTCATT
The DNA here is from genome assembly GCA_026184515.1 of Peronosclerospora sorghi. Classification (NCBI taxonomy): domain Eukaryota; phylum Oomycota; class Peronosporomycetes; order Peronosporales; family Peronosporaceae; genus Peronosclerospora; species Peronosclerospora sorghi. The sequence continues at coordinate 18,764,375 of CM047583.1, forward strand.
AGTGACAACCCGCCGCTGGGGTTACCACCGGATCTGGGAGTCCTACATGAAATTGATTTGGTTCCTGGAACCAAATATTGCGTCACTAGGCAGTGGCCTCTCCCCAAGGAGCAATGCGACGTTATCGACGCATTCTTCAAGGGGAAAGAAGAGGCAGGGATGGTACGGGAGAGCAAGTCTCCCATTCATCTCCCACTTTTTGTGTTCGCAAACCGAACGGGAAATGGCTCATTGTGCATGCGTACAACAAGCTGAATGCAGCTACTGTACCCATGCAGACTCCGATTCCTCGGAAGGATGTCCTCCAGAACAATATGGCGGGCTGTACGGTGTACAGTGCCTTAGATCTGGTGGACGGGTATTATCAGGTGCTCATGCGAGCATCCGATATTCCGCTTACAGCGGTCAGCTCGCCTAGTGTCATGCTGTGGGAGTGGCTTGTTATGCCACAGGGGCTTTCGAATGCACCAGCGGCTTTTAATAGCTTGGTGACTCAACTCTTCTGCCCAAATAGAAAGTACACTCAGACGTACTTCGACGATATATTCGTTCATAGTCGCGCGAAGGCGACTTGTCTGATGTTCAGACGCATCTGATACACCTTCGAGCAGTGCTCGAATGTATGCGAGAGCATAAGTTATATGCAAACGCATCCAAGTGTATATTTGGTGCTGAGGAAATTCCTTTCCTCGGATGCTTCATCGGTAAGGATGGAGTGCGGGCGGATCCCGCGAAGGTGAAAGCCATTGTGGAGTGGCCTTCGCCTGTAAATCTTAGAGATTCACGGAAGTGGCTTGGATTAGCCAGTTTTCTCCACAAGTACAGAGAGAACTACGCTGAAATGGCGAAACCATTAATCGACCTTCTTAAGAAGGATGTTGATTGGTGTTGGGAAACCAAACACCAAAACGCTTTTGAAGCGGTAAAGGGGAGCTTGTTGAAAGCTCCCGTTCTTGGTCTTCCAGATTCTGGGAAACCATTTAGTGTCGTCTGCGACGCCTCCGATTTCGCAATCGGATGTGCTTTGTTACAATCAGACGATGCAGGAAGGGAACGCGTAATTGCGTTTGGGTCGAGGCAGCTTAAAGCTGCGGAACGGAATTATCCCGTTCATGACAAGGATCTACTCGCAATGAAGTATGCTCTTGTCAAATTTAGGGCTCACCTACTCGGCTCAAAGCCGTTCGTGGTTTATACTGACCACGCGTCCTTACGGACAGCGACAAAGTCGCCTCATCTGTCCCAACGTATGGCCCGTTGGCTCTCCTTCTTTGCGGAGTACAACTTTGAAGTTCAGTATAAACCTGGCAAGCAGAACGCGCTTGCAGACGCGTTATCGCGTCGTCCCAATTACGAGATCGCTCACGCGACATTCGTCACCTCATCTGTGGTAGATCTCATACGCCAGGCGTATAAGAAAGACCCACAATGTACGGCACTTATCAGCGCGTTAGGTGAAAAGGGTTTTGGCTCGTCTGAGCCAACCCTGTCAAGTCGAGCTAAAGCTCGTTTATATCGTTACAGGTACTGTGACGGTCTGCTATTTTATAGCACGAGCGCGGAGGCACTCCGCGGGTGGTAGTTCCTCATGATGAGGAACTGAAGTATAGAGTCCTCTTTGAGGCACATAACGCCCCTACCGGAGGTCATTTAGGTCGGGGTAAGACCTACAGCGCTTTAAGCGCTTTGTATTGGTGGCCCAACATGTATAAGTGGGTCGGTGCGTATATACGCACCTGTGAGACGTGTCAGAGGGTTGAACCCTTTGCAAGTTCAGCTGCGCCTTTGGCGAGCTTGTCGGTTCCAACGGAGTGTTGGAAATCCATTAGTATGGATTTTATCTTCGGTTTTCCGAAGGATAGGCCGGGAACACCGGAATTTTGGTCTTTGTAGACCGTTTGAGCAAGATGGCTCAGCTGGCGGCGGTGCCAGAGTCCATTGATGGACAAGGAACAGTGAAAGTGTTCCTAGACCGTGTCTTTCGACAGCATGCTCTATCCAATTCGGTTGTGTCGGATAGGGATCCCCGTTTTACGGGACAGTTCTTGGGAGCGTTGTTTAAGGTGCTGGGCACCAAGCTCCTCATGTCCACTGCGGATACCCGCAGACGGACGGTTAGACGGAACGCGATAATCGCGTTGTTGAGGATATTCTCCGAAGTTTATGTCCGGATTCTCCAAAGGATTGGAGTGAGATACTTCCGATGGTCGAATTTGCTATAAACAATTCGGTCCATGCATCTACGGGGTTTACCCCGTTTTACGTGAACGGATTGGTGAATCCGAGGGTTCCGTTGACGCCACGTGTGTGTGGCCCAGGGCTTGAGGGTGGATGATTCCTCGATGTCAGCCCTGTATCTGTGCGCAAGCACATCGATAAGTTTTTATCGACGCGCCTTAGTGTCTTACGACACGTCTGCGATGCCATGGCGGAAAGCCAAGAAAAGCAGAAGGAGAAAGCTGACCGAAAGGGGCGGCGTAACAAAAAGGTATACAAAGTAGGAGAAAGTGTTTTATTAAACGCTAAAAACCTTCCTACACATGCGGTTTCCAATGTGTTGCGGAATAAACTGCGCCCCAGGTTTGTGGGGCCTTTGAAGGTATTAGCCCGAAAGGGATTGATGTATACCTTGGACATCCCGAAGGTGATGCGTACGCACCCAACCTTCTATGTGGGTATGCTTAAGCCATACCGGGACCCGGAGGCGGGCTCCCTCTTGGAGGGGGTTGGAAAGTCGGATAGCCGTAAGAGCCGTAAGACACGGCAGGGCGGAGGAAGCCCGACAGGGCTAAAATGCGACCAAGAAGCTCTGCAACGGTCGTCCGGAGAAGGCAAGCCGCCTCTCGAAGAGTTCAGTGGCACCCCACCCATCGCGAAGTCCCTCGTGGACATCATGGATGCGATGGCTGTGTCGATCACAGCGCTCGCGAATATCACGTCGCAATTGCGCGACCTCCTCCTCCAATGCTCGATGCGGAGGGAACCCCACATTATCACGTGGAGCGTCTGATGGCGCGACGCCATCATCGGGGTCAAACCCAGTACCTGGTGAAGTGGAAAGGTTATCCACATTCCCAGAAATCGTGGGAGTCCGAGACTCCCCTGCGGCAGGATTGCCGTGACGTCGTTGACGCTTTCGAACGGGAGAATCCCACTGGGAGTCAACGACCAAAGGGGCACGAGAAGCCCCTTCACTCCCAGTAGCTGGGAGTTTGCCGGAGGCAGATGCAGAGCTTGCATTTCTCTCCGGCACCACATCGAGAGCAGGGCGCGTGTAGTAAGAGGCAGGTAGTTTCCCTTGCGCTTTGGCCTGGGCATAGGCCAAGCGTAACGCCCTCTCTACCCGAACGTCGGGTTCGGAAAAGCTGTTGTACAGCGCATTAAAGTTGGGGAGCCGCTTCTCCCCTTCCACCAAGCGCGGAATGACTGTTCTGCGTCCTCGAAGCTTTTGTCCCGTAAGTGAACAAATGGAATCTCGTGGAGGATATCCACGAGGGCACCGCGTGCCTGCTTCCCGAGGGGCGTTCGGTAGGACTTAACGGTATAATGTTTGGGCGTTAGTAGTCGGACCCGGAGTTGGTTCCGACGCGCAATTTCACGCGGCAGTATATCCGCTGGCCCAGGCCCAGGGGTATAGGAGGCTAAACCCCTCTTGACCGCGTTCTTAGCCATTATTTGAGGGTCACGATGTCCCTTCCGTGCCCGTACGGCACGTCGGTCCTCATGAACCGAGGCCGGTTGATTGGTGATGGTCGCCTGCGGCGACCCGGATGCATCACCCCTAGTGGGTAAAGGTGGCGCACGAGTTAGTGCGTTTTCCCCACGTGTGGGGAATGAGTTGGATGAGCTACAGCGCCGAACGGCACTGTCGGAGCGGTCAGCCGTTGGGGAGATCTCCCCATGGGCATTCACTTCCGAGTTATCGGAATAGTTTTCTTCCATAGCACCACTAAAGGTGCAGATGGTCAGCCAGAGTTTGTGGCAGTTGGAGTTCTCCAACAAAATTTGTTTATTGCGTAAGTAATAGTCTTGATGGGGGAGGATGTAACAGGGTTACATTCGAGTCACATTTAGTAGGTGGTGTACGTGAGTACACTACGGTTGGGGTCAGTATTGACCGGTTCGAAAGGTTTTGAACCATTGGTTGTTTTAACCAATCAGGGCAGGAGCCCTTTGGGGTGGTGTGTCAGCCATCCACGTGTTTGTACACAGGTGGTGTGCACTACATTTTAGCTAGGTACGAATTTGGTAAGTTCTACTTAGTATTACTTATAGTTTACATTAGTTTAAATTAATTTAGGCTAATTATATATTAAATATACATTCAGTTTACATTTTCACTCAACAACTACAGACGCACGACCTCGGCCGGTCGCGCGTGTAGTGAGTGCAGTAGCGTAAAGGGAGCCCTCCCTTTAGCTACACCCTTAGTAAGGAAGCCTTGCGTTAAGGCATTAGCGAAAGCTAATTGTAAACCAAAGCGGGAATCTTGGCCCCGAGTAGGAGAGTTCTCTCCTACTAAGCACTTTATAAGGGCGTATCGGCTAAGTAGCGGCGAACGCCACTTAAAGGAAAGTCTTCCTCTGTGCGCTAGCCGCACCGTGAGTATACGCACCGGCTACATTGGATGTATGTCTCCAAGTCACTAGTGCCCTGACGGCACCTCAAAAACGCCAGATGATTCTGGAAAACCAGATCAGGCGTGCCGTACATGTCCATAAGCTTTTTCTTAAGGAGTTCCCAATTCGGGAACACGTCCATGACCGAATCCGAGCATGTAAAAGCCCATGCACGGGCTTTACCCGTAAGATGGGTCAGTTCGAGTCCCACTTGCAAGTGATCCGCGATCACATTCGCTGTGGCGAAGGCCGTTTTGACCTCTCGTAACCACACATACAGGTTATCACCCTTTTCACCGGTGAATTCCTTTATCTTAATAGACAATGGGGGACGCACCCCCGTGGAACCACCTCTACCTAAACTCGCCTCACGGGCGATGAGGGCATTGACCCTCGCCTTCAAGGCCTCAAGGCTCTGATACACTAGGAGCTGCATGCCTTCTTCACCCAGTAAGGATAACAGCCTGTTAAAGGCTTCCTGATGGACGAGGGCTAACCTATCCCAATCGTCCTGATTCATCCCTTGCAGAGGATGCCGTAGCCTATCAACATAGGTGTTGGATTGACTACAAGTGCTACCAGATGTAGCCGGTGAGTACACGCACGGTGCGACTAGCGCACAGAGGAAGACTTTCCAAAAGCGGCGATTTGCCGCTACTTAGCCGATACGCCCTTAAAAAAGGGCTTAGTAAGAGAGAATTCTCTTACTCGGGGTCAATATTCCACTTTGGTTTACTATTAGCTTTCGCTAATGCCTTAACACAAGGCTCCCTTAACAAGGGGGTAGCTAAGGGAAGAACTTCCCTTACTCTACTGCACTCACTACGCGCGCGACCGGTCGAGGTCGCGCGTCTAGTAGTCGTTGAGTGAAATGTAAACTATATGTAATACTAAGTAGAACTTACCAAATTCGTACATAGCTAAAATTTAGTGTACACCACCTGTGTACTAACACATGGCTGGCTGCCACGCCTCCACCAAGGGCTCCTGCCCTGATTGGTTAAAATAACCAATGGTCCAAAACCTTTTGGACCGGTCAATGCTGACCCCAACCGTAGTGTACTCACGTACACTACATACTAAATGTAACCCGAATGTAACCCTGTTACATATTTTGTCTAGCGCATCCAATTTCTTCATTTTGGCAACATGCAAGTCGTGTGTAATATGATTACGTATTTTCTTGGACAAACGTCGACGACCGTCTGGTTCTTCTTCGTCGTCGTCATCATCTTCGACGTCTTCATCATATTGCTCATCTTCCGTAACAGTGCTGTGCTTTTCTTCTTCCTCCTCCTCCTCCCCATCTTCAGTGTCCTTCAACTTGATTTCCTCCTCTTCCTCGTCTTCGATTCTATTCTACGTAAGTCAGTCAATTTCAACCAATCAAAATGAGAGCTACGTACACCAAAATACGGATCAAATTTTATTATATATATAGACTAGCATAGTGCCCCGTTGTACCAACTGGACAATAAATTTAATATTTGCATAGTGCCCCGTTGAATTAATATTTGCAACACTGCAGAATGTAAATTGGGGTTGACCTGAAACAAATGCGCAGTCAGGGCAAATAGATATACACTATATTCTATATTATATATAATTGAGCCAGTAAGTAAGTCAGGCTATATGCTATTCTACGTAAGTCACTTTATACCCTGCTCCTTCCTGACCAATGGACAAATGTCAATTTCAGCCAATCAAACTGAGTGAGAGCTGTCAGTTTCAGCCAATCAAAATGAGAGCTACGTACACCAAACATATAGTCATTTGTATACATCGAGCTACGTACACGAAAAGACGGATCGAACTTTATTATATATATAGATATATATAGATGTCGTAAAGCGGACTTTTTTATTAGGCTAAAATAGGGCCTAATGTT
>CM047583.1:18780881-18804720 GCA_026184515.1 Peronosclerospora sorghi
AATCGCGCCAACTGCTACTTGAACGACTTCCGGTGCTTGATCAAGTCTGATCAAGGTATATTACGACTGGGCAGAAGTTTCTAGCCCCTGATCGAGCCTTTCAGTACCAGATCGCACTTGCGATCAAGACACCTGATCGCATCTGCGATCAAGACAGAGTATTGTTGATCGACGGTTATTAACGTCAGCCAAAGCCTGATGAAGCCTAATTACCACTGATCTACATCGTTTCAGCACCTGATCGCGTCGGACTGCCGCCTGATCGCACTTGCGATCAAGACGGAATATTGCTGATCGTTGGTTATTAGCATCGGTCCAAACTTGATCAAGACTGATCGCGGCTAATTGACGTGGTTTAAGCACCTGGTCGCACGTGATCACGCCTGATTGCATCGGTTGTATCGTCACAAGTTAGTTAATTCAATCTTGCACAAGAATTCGCTGTGCGCTGTCCCCGCCACCTGAGGAGCGACCCACGCCTAGCCTTCTGGTACACAAGGTGAACAAGAACACAAGCAGTCGAAGACATCCGGAGGACCCCCTTCGTTAGTCGGCAGTCTGGGCGCCGTGGTACCGCCTGATCAAGTCTCAAAAACTTCGATCAGCCGCTCCACCACATAGATATATATAGATATATATATAGACGGATCAAATTTTATTATATATATATAGATATAGATATATATATAGATATATATAATAGAATTCGATCCGTCTTTTGGTGAACGTATCTCTCATTTTGATTGGCTGAAATTGAATGACTTACGTAGAATAGCATCCAGCCTGACTTACGTAGATGCTATTCTAAGTAAGTCACTTTATACCCCGCCGTCATTTAATCTTCCTGACCAATGGACTGAGATGAATATCCGATTCTACGTAAGTCAATGGAATATCGTAAAAAACGTTGCTCCAGAATGGCGAAAAGATTCATTTCACTCCTCCATACTCCAAAGGTTAGTAGTTCAACAGCCTTTTTAAACGCTGTGTATGCAATGGCGACCTGTTTAATATACTGATAATGCACCAGTTGTGACAGATAGTATTAGAACTGGTACACAAGTGGACAAACACCTATGTAAAAACCTTTAAAGAACATGGGCTTGAATGTATAGTTAAAAGAAAAGAATAATATCGAGATTTAAGACTTGGACATTCGCATCAAGTTATATCCACGTTAAATTGAGCCATGGAGATGTGGCGAAGATTTTGTTGTATGTATATAAATTGCCCCAATTTACATTCTGCAGTGTTACAAATATTAAATTTAGGGAGCCGCTATCTAGCGCTCACTTTTCGCTAATCAGCGCTTAGCCCCAAAATTATCAGCCAATCAAATTTTACTCCGATCCACTCACTCTTTTTTTTGCAAAATTGATCGATGAAACAGGCGGACGGCGCTGTACTTGTTTGCGCGGCGAGTTTCTGGACGAAAATTATATTAAACTGAAAATAGGTACTCTCTAAGACAAGGCACACCAATTCGCTATACGGAGATGTATTAGGATAAATTGGACTCTCACAATACAAATAAAACCTGCTGTCATAAGGCCATTTGGTAAAATGTCCGAGCCTCCGCACAATAGCCCTTTGCAGAGTAGCCGAGATCTTGAGTTTTTTTTACTAACCATTTTTCATGCGTAAGTTTTCCGTCTCTCGAACAGGATTAGAACAAATCGTATCTCCCTCTATGGGGCACACATACACTCGGCTTAAAGCGGCAAAATGTTAGACTCCCTCCACAGTACAAGCGTAACCGAGGATAACACACTTCTCACCAGCAACGGTACATTTGGCTTCAAATTATACGTTTCCGCTACTCCCTTCCCCTGTATGACCTGTCTTCTCTGTGGTAAAGTGTACCACAAATTTGGTCACTTTTGGTCCAGGCAGCTGGTCGAATTTCGGATTGGTCTAAACAAGGGGGGCTTTTTAGCCTATCAGATTCAAGGAGTGTCAAGAACGCAAGTTTTGGTGAGTCACCTGACATTGGGTATTTTACATATTTTCATGTGGGTACATATTGGGACCGTAGGGAGGTAGTATTGGTTTGAGTTGTGAATTTGCCTAAAAGAGAAAAAGTCGTTTGGAATCTTTTTGGTTTTGCCTTCGGGCTAACACCTCAACAGGAGGTCGTTTAAACCTTTGATATGTGCATCAGTCGCCTCCACCCGCCGCGGAGTGTTTGGGAGCAGAGGGTAGAATAATCCCCTCTAGCTCATTATACCCGGTCTGGACGCGCCACATGCGCATTTGGCCAGCCGGAAGTCCCTCGACGGGAGCACGCATTGGTCGACTTCCTCAAGTTTAAGTCAAGTACGTTTGGAACGTGCTATTCACTGGATTGGTCTTTACGTGGAGATATCGTTTGTGGAGTTGGGCATATTGGGTCTTCACGTGGACATATTGGCTCATTTTAACATTGGTTGGAGTTTAGACCGGTTTTGGTCTTCTCTCATATTGGTCAGGGGCTAGACCGGTTGATTGGTCTACCCTCTATTATTTCGTATTGGTCAGGTCTAGATCGTTTGGACGATCGAACTATTGGAATTTATCTTTTGGAAGTGTCTCTGGTCTGTACGTACCTGGGGTGAAGAGTTCCGCCCTAGGTACACCTAGCCAGCACGGTCTCCGATATTCAAGACAGAATCAGATCGATCTGCGATCCCGATCCACCGAGTGTGTAACTAGCCCATTCCATCGGGTACACAAGGTGAGATGAACTTAAGTGAATCGGACCAAGTGTCTTTGGATGATGACCGGTCGTCTGCCAGCAGCGGACGATCGGACCAGATTTTGAGTGGAGGTCCGCGGGGTACCCCCCCCGTAAGTTGGAAGGCTGGACACGATGGTGGTGATCAGGTTGTCGATACAAATGTATTCGATTTCGAACTTGACTCCACCACATCTCCACTTCACAGCTACCAGATGGAAGACACTTATCATTCTTGCTGTCGGTGCGAAACTAATAGCTAATACCACAAGATGCTATACGTATCGCGAGATGGCGGAGGTATTCGAAGCATAATTCGCTTAAAGACTTGACTAGTCCACGATGAGGGCATGTATTCGACGTTTTCCCACGAATTTTGCGTATTTCCTACAAAGAGCGCTTAGCGGTGAGTGCACAAAAACGCGACTTTTCAAGAATAAAACTTACTCGTAACATCCTTTGCGCAAAAACTATCGGCGAGTGATGTCGGATAAATTGTTTCAGGAAAATGTAAACTTGATCCGACAGCGCCAATCCGTTTCCCACGCTTTTGGCTGTCATCTTCCACCATCGCAAAAAGTCATTCATACACATATTCCAGATACAGAAACAGCAGCATGTTCTAATAACTTGTCGATTGCGTGGGAAGATCCGACACAGTTGAACACTAGCATCAATGCTGTGTAGACGCGCATCATTACATTAGTTCACATTAGTTAATTCCTCCATCTCCATTGTCCGCTGCAACTTACGCACTGGAACTTCTTTTAACAGCTGAAAGTGAATGTGATTAAGCGTTGCGAGCCACTGAGACGTGTCACGACAATAGCAGCTTTGGACTCGATTCAGCGCCTCCTCCACTGCCTCGTTCGGCTCACAAGGCCTGGGTGGATCTTTGACTTGGGCGTCAGCCAATCAGCGTGCAGCATTTCAGGTGGAGGGGTTCCTTATATGGGGGTGAGCGCTGATTAGCGAAAAGTGAGCGCTAGATAGCGGCTCCCTAAATTTATTGCCCCGTTGGTACAACGGGGCACTATGCTAGTATAGATAGATAAAAAGTTTTAAGTCAATAAATCACGCTTAAATCCACTAAGCGCTACAGACCTAGAACAATACATAAAAGTATTATCAGCCAATCCGTTTCCAACATACGATTTACCTCGAAAGCCAAACATGGCTACGTCGAAAATCTACATTAAATCAGGACGGAGACAACCGCAGCTCTCATGACGCTGTTGCATCACGCGTACCGGAGCGTCAGCGAAAGCGGGATGCAGAGCGTTCACGACGGGTGGAGGCGACCATTGGCATTGCCTTGAATAGAGATGTGGTGTGGTGGCGGTGACGCCTTCAGACTGTGGATAGCAGAGCGAAGTGGGAAATCGAGGGTGACCAGCCCAATCTTTAATTTGTGCTACGAGTTGGGGAAGGTGCAGCTACCACGTTTGGGTGGACCAGCGATTGTACTTAGGAGTTTCTAAAGGCTTCCGAGAGCAAATCCGGGGTACAGCTCCGCGTTGGCCTTTACCTGAATGGGGTGCAAGTCGACAGGAGTGTGACTACTGCTGCAGGAGGCCCGTATTTATTCCGTATACATGAGCAGGTGCACCACCAATTGGGGATCTTCTTCCGAGGAATGGGGAACCAGCAGCCTTTGCACAGCTTTACGTATATGACACCGCGAACCGCGAACGAGGCTGCCAATTGGATCGCACGTATATCAGGTCTGAATCGCGAAGTGGTGGAGCAGCTACTGCAGATGCTACGGGACGGGACCTATGCTGCACAGTTTAAGAACATCCAGCTACTTCTTGAAGAGGGCAGAGTAGCAGCAGAGTTTCTCCGATGTGTCTGCTTGCCTCAAGAGGCCGTGATTCAATACGGCACAATGTTCAGGTGGCAGCGATCGTGATCGGGGATGGCTCTGAAGATGTGGATAAACATGATGTTGTCTTACGTGCTGCGGGGGATGGTCGGCTTCAGCGTATATCTGAGATTTTGGGGGTACATGGCTCTGCAGTACCCTCTCCTCTTCCCGAAAAGGGAGGATGAATCAGGACCAACCGAGTGCACCAGGCGAACGGTCAGCATGGCCGAGTTTTATAGGTATCGCTTGCATCCCCGTGTCGGTGACGAAGATGCACTGATCAGGGGTAGTAGACTTCGACAACAGCACATCGTAGATGCGTATGTTGCTGTTGAACAAAGCCGACTTCGTACCTCAACCTGGACCAAAAGAAGCTGCTGAGTGAATTGTACCACGGGCTTCAGGATGCTGTCTCAGCGGGGGATACTGATGCTGGGGGACTCGGACGACGCGTAGTGTTGCCTTCCTCATTCTCAAGTGGACCACGTCATATCGTGCAGAATTACCAGGATGCCCATGGCTATTTACACATGGGATGGGTGTCCCGATTGATTCATAACCTCACATGCAACCCAAAGTGGCCTGAGGTCGCTCGGGCACTTTTGGAAGGGCAAGGCTCAAGCGATAGACCGGACATTTTTACGAGAGTCTTCCGAATGAAGCTTAAGGAACTGTTTTCGAATCTGAATAAGGGGATGGTCTCGGGAAAGACGGTTGCCAGGCTACATGTGATGGAAACTACAAGCGGTCGATGATATTGACAGGTTGATTTCAGCCGTTTTTCCTCTCTATGAGACTATAAGTTGCATGGTCTGTGCAGCATTGCATATCTGAATTCTCCGTGCCATGAGGACGGAAAGTTCAGCTAAATATTCTTCAGAAATGAAACAAGTCAGGATACAGATGGTTACCTGATGAACAGGCTGCGAGATCTTGGGACGACAGTTAATATGCGTGGCGTTCCTTTCGGTAATCGATGGGTTGTTCCCCACAATCGGTATCTCTCGAAAAAGTACAATGTGCACATCAATGTAGAGGTGTGTAACAACGTGCGGACGGTGAAGTACTTCTTCAAGTATGTCTACAAGGGCCATGATAGAGCGGCGGTCGTGCTCGCAATAAAAGCTGAAGCAGGTGAACCCAAGCAGGCTCGAACAGAGGTAAATGAAATCAAGCAGTACCTGGACTGTCGCTGTTTCTCCATCATAGACTGCGTGGAGGCTGTTCAAATTTGATCTGGATGATCACTTCCCGATACTTCAACGGCTGCAGATTTACCTGGAGGGTCAGCAGATGTGCTTTTTGAGGATGATAGCGACCTATTGGATGTATATAGTGGATGCCGAATTGGCTGAGACACCCCCGACGGCGTGGTTCCGAGCTAATAACGAGTTTTGGGTTGGTACGAACATTGCCTTACTCAGAGTGCCGCGTTTTTTGTTATTGGAAAGGCAACAATAAGCGGTGGAGTCCGAGGGAACGTCGGTTCGCTATTGATCGGATCTACTATGCACCACCTATGTCTGGAGAACGGTTCAACCTCTGGATGCTCCTGAATTCACTGAAAGGGGCAAGTTCGTTTGCTGATTACGCACGGTGAATGGTCATCAGTGCGGCACATTCCAGGAGTTGTCCGTTGCAATGGGACTATTGGAAGATGATCTTGATTAGCATGAAGTTCTCGCAGAAGCTGCTGTATGAGCATCCTGCCGGCTGTTTCGAGAGATGGTTGTCTCCATTCTCATGTTCTGCGAAGTTAGCAGCCCACTGCGATTGTGGGAGGAGCAGTGGGATCAGCTGGGGGAGGACGCAGCGTGCCTTATAAGGCAGGAGCGGTGCAATGATGCATTGCATGTTAACAAGCAGGAGGTACAGAGCAGTACCCTGTACGAGCTGGAGATGTCTCTAAATAGGAACGCGCGAACGTTGGCTGACGTTCCGCCCATGCCTCTGAGTGTCTACGATCTGATGGATGGTGGAGTCAACCCAGGCAACCGGCTCATTCGGGATGAGTGTGAGCATAATACTGCGGAACTTAGCGCAAATGCTGCATCAGATAAGCTAATGCTAACTGCAGACCAGAAGCGAGTGTATTGGGCCATCCAGAGGGTAGTGGCAGCTCAAGAAGGAAAGGTCTTCTATATCCACAGCAGGTAAGACACTTGTTTGGTCGACTTTTTTGGCAAAGTTACGAGGAAAAAGCAAGGTAGTTCTTGCGGTGGCGTCCCGGAATTGCTTCACTGCTCGTACCAGGGAGCAGAACGGCACATTCACTATTTAAGATTCCCATTGTAATCATCGAGGAAACGTATTCGCACAAACGGACCTGGCTGAATTATGACAGGAAATAGCTTTCATCGTGTGGGATAAAGGGCCAAGGATGCATCGTCATGCAGTGTAGGAAGGTGGACAGCTCATAGAGGGATGTCATGCGAAGCGATTATGCGTTCGGTGGGAAAATGGTCGTGTTTGGGGGCGATTTTCGGCAGATCTTGCCAGTGGAGGACGTGCCGATATTGTTGCTGCTTCGTTGTCCCGGTCGTATTTGTGGATGCATGTTAATCTTTTTTTGCCTCTGACCATTAAGATGCGTGTGTCAGCTGTAACTGCAGCACATGGTGATCATAGAAGACTCGCACGCGAGAGCTTTGCCAGTTGGCTGCTGGCCGGTGGAGATGGAGCCGTGGAAGCACGGTCTTTCTCAGATGGTGGTGACCCCGACTGGATAAGGTTCCTGAGGAACATCAACTTACGCCACAGAACCGGGCTCATTGGTACCCACGTGGGTCATGGTGGCTACCCGGGAGAGGTGCATCATGGCGCCACGGAACGAAGCCGTTCACCTGATCCAATGAGAAGTTGCTGGAGTTGACTCCTGGCGTGGCGCGCATCTTCTTAAGTGCTGATAGCTTGGGAGGAAACTGCGACATTGAATGTGGCGCTGGCAGCTGATGCCATTTATCGAGCCAGTGGAATTCCTCCAGCTCGCTTCTTTTGTCAGTGGAGTGTTGCTGTTCCTGATTGGGTGCTGCTTTCAAGTTGGTGCTCCCATGATGCGTCTACGGAACTTGAATGCGGCAGGTCGATTGGGCAATGGCTCCCGTTTGATTGTGACTAAGTTGGGAGTTGGAGTTCTCGAAGGGCCAGTTCTGCGTGGCCCTATCCCGAGTTACAAGCTCACACGGAATCAAGATTCGCAGCTGCGCTCGTGATGGCACGAGTGAGAGTACATGAGCATGGCCGTTTATTTCAGGGAAGTCTTTTGCATGTGTTTTATTACTATAGTATGTATAGGTTGTACCATGTGTGCGGGTATCACAGTAATATATATACGAGTCACCGGTATTCTAGAAATCTGTATCTTCAGTTGTACTTTGATCCTGCTCTTTAAGTGCGGGGCCATTCAGTTGAAGTTGGCTTTGTATTAACTAATTAACACAACCTTATACCTTCTCGGCTATGACTAAGTTTCTACAAGCTACTGAAATGCTGTTTTCTTTCTTCGGTCTTTTTTTCGGATTTAGCTGTTGCGTCGGTGTTGGTTTCGTCCGTCGTATTGCTTTTGCCAGGTCATTTTGTTCAGGAGGTTTGTCGCTCCATACTACCGGGGTCCCGTTTGGTAGTATGGAACCTGAATTTTGGTCGGTATCGAACCCGTGACCTATCGCTTGAAGATCGGGTGCCCAACGAGTGCACCAGGGAAGGACCCCATGCGGGGTGATCACTAATGTATCGATTCATCGAAATTAGCCACGTAACACGAGTTTTTGTTAGCCATCTTTGGACGTGAAAAAACTGTTACATTACAGGTTATACCGCTACTGTAAGGCTTCAATGATTTTCCGTAAACGTTAAAGACTTTAACGCAAGCTCTAAACCATCCATTGAGTGGATCATCGTATCCATCGATCCTGCATACGATATCCGTAGTCCATAAGGTTCACCCATATCAGATCCCGGACCTACAGCTATTTGGGTTTTCTTAAGCAAGTAATCACAGAAGTCATCCACGTTGTGCAGAACGATGCTCTTGTCAGCTGTGTGCGCCCTCTTGCCTTCAAAATAGAGGGCAAGGTCCACAAACACATAGAAGGAGGAGGTGGGGTAGGCAAAGCGAACGTTGGGCATCTCTTGAAGCCGTTTCGCGAGAAATTGACGCTTCAAGTCCAGGCCGTGAAGATTTGCGGCGATTCGACTTTTCCCCTCTTCTAGCATCTCAAGTTCCATTTTCAAGGCTTCAATAGCCATGATTTGACCAACACTATTCGCGCACGAGGTCAATTGACCTTGCATGAGATAGCAAGGCTCAATAAAGTGCCTCGGACCAGCCATGTAGCCAATACGCAAACCCGTCATGGCGTACGCCTTGGAGAACCCGTTGATAACGATCGTGCGTTCAAACATTCCCGGAATGGAAGCGAAACTCTTGCAAACGCGCTCTGGCACGCCTTCATCTTGGTACACGAGTTGCTCGTAGATTTCGTCGGATATGACAATCACATGGCGGAATTGTGGCTTGCGAAGGATAGCAGCAATCTTTTCGAGTTGCTCCGGGCCATGAAGTGTGCCAGCTGGGTTGCTTGGATTGCAAAGCATGAGGATTCGGATCTCTGGATTTGTGGCCAGTGTCTCCTCAAACTTGAGGGGGTTAATCAAGTAGTTGTCTTCTAACGTGTTGCGCAATTGAACAAACTGAGTCTTGACCTGAGCGATAATTCCTTCATAGCTTCCCCAGTAAGGCGATGGCAGTAACACTTTGTCTCCCGGACGCAATATCGCGAGAATGATGTGATATAAAGCTTGCTGAGCACCACCGCAGATCTGAATCTCTTTCGGGTCATACGTCAGACCTTTGGCACGTTCGAGATACTGTGCAATGATCTCCCGCAACTCGACCATGCCACGCATATCGCAGTATTTGGTTTTGCCTTCCTGAAGTGCTCGAATACCAGCTTCCAACACGCGTTTCGGCGGTTGAAAATCAGGTTCTCCAATACACAAAGAGTACACATGCTTGCCTTTCGCTTCCATCTGCTTCGTGACCCCAAACATCGCAAGAGTCTTTGATACCTTTGTTGTATCAAGCACGGGGCTCAAAGGATATTTCTGAGCCATTGTCAACTCCCGTGAGGAAGCCTCATCAGCCACACTGTTTGTCACGTCTACCGCACCAGTACCATAGCAACCAAGCACGCGAACGTACGAGCACATGCCCCTCAAGCTCGCAATCGCTTCCGCAACGTTTGCGTCGCCCTGGCGACCAAGTATATCCATATAAAAGATGAATTTAGCCTCACCGGCACTCGGGTGGCTACTGCTCCACGGTCGACTTTCGAGTTTGCTTAGATCGATACCACGGGATTCGAAGATGCCCAGTGCGCGGTATAACTGACCGTGTTGATTGCCGGAAGCAAAGGCGAAGGCCAGGGACAATTTACACGCACTAATATGGAGCGACGGCTCCATCACTGTCTTGGACACGAGCCAAAATCTCGTTTGCGTCTCCGTCGTAGCCCGGGGCCATTTGATCTCACCCACGACAGCCAAGTCGTATTTGAGGACAAGGTCATAAGTCTCATAGCAACTGCCATGTGTCGCGGTCTCGATGGGAACGACGGCAAACTCGACACTTTCGTCTTTCACCGCCGCGATAGTATCCTGGATGGATGCGTAACTGATAGGTTTCGAGTCGTTCAATCGGCTCAGGATCTCGTTCACGGCCACTTTTGCAGGAGCAAAATCAGCATTTTCGTGGTATGCAATTTGTGTTGACGTTCCCACCGCCATTAGGAGATTTTGGCTCGAATGTAACGAAGGAAATTCCGAAATGACACGATCATGGAGATGAATGAATGCCTGCCTAGCAGAGCTTGGTAGTGTTACAGTAGTGGGTATTTCCATGCACCACAGTTACTTTGGTTGGTACACACGAATTGAATCATCTCTCTAAACGGACCGATTAGATGGCTAAATTGGAATCTCAGCAACGATTATTGATAATAGTGGGGATGCAACGATTGGATGAGCTGGAAAAAGCTAAACTTAGCGATTAGATGAGATATGTATCTGGAAACTCCCAGCTCATCTAATCGCTAAGTTTAGTTTGTTTAGATAGGATGATGATTACTATTTGCAGTACGCACCTCCGGCAAATCACATCCTTACACCTACTACAAAATTGAATACCCGTCGAAATCGTTACATTTTCCCGCGGCTTCTAAGTCGAAATTGGTACATTTTGCTGCGGCTTTTCCAAGTCGAAATCGGTACATTTTCCAACAGTATTTTTCTCACTGGTTCATTCACTAGCATAAGCATATCCAAGTCCTCGTTCGCTGTTACTCCCGTACTGGAATCTAAAGTCACGACGATACAACCGTTGGCTTCAGTTCGATCTGTGAACTGAATTGGGTGGACGAGCTTCAGTGAGTGCCGAAAAGACGAAGCATGTCAATTTGTAGCTACGATGCAGGTCCACAAAAAAAAATTATCGCTTTGTCTAAATCAGACACTGCTGCTAGTACAAGAATGTAGGATAGTGAATGGGGAAAGATCGAGTTATGGATTACAGTTAGAGTTAGAATGTTTTAGCACGCACATCGTAAGACCATAAAAGAAAAGGTGTTTTTACGATAATTCTCGAGCAGGCGGCTGGTTTTTGGTGTATGTTGATCCAATGATACTACTCGCTGTAGCGATTGGCATTCACGTCTTGGGTTTCTACAAATTTCGATCAGTGAATCCTCAATCATTTTTGCATGTTTGGATGTACCGAATGTAGGACTGGTGAGACCGGTACTTCAATATAAGAAGTATCGGTACATGTAGATCTTATGCCAGAGGACAGTTTTTTGCGTCTAGCATCAGCCCTTGTTCTTTCTGGCCGGTACTGTCTGGCCGGTACTGCTCTGGCCGGTACTGGCTCTGGCCGGTACTGCTCTGGTCTCATTTGCTGAACAGTTGCAATTACCCCAATTCGTCCGACGTGAACTTAAGTCGGCGCGTGGGTTCTTCCAGCATAATATGCATGAGTGTTGAAGTTGTAGCGATCCTATCTATGTCATATGTCCTACACTACTTATCCGTACCTTATAATAGTACCCAGATCCTTAAGTACGCTATCTCTTAAACGTACGGAATTATCAATGCTATAAATGAAAGGGAAATGATATTCGCCGCACACTTTTGGCTATTTGCCGCCACACTTTTATTCCTTTAAGAGCATCTCCACCGCGCAGTGTATATGGTAGTGTAAACTCCGGATACATTACGCAATTATTTGGGCGTCCATCCACCGCGCCTTTTTATACAGGAAATCGCTATATTTTTTACATATTGGGTATCAATAGATATCCCATAGTGCGAATATACATTCCGGGATAGACACTGTGTAAAACCTGCGCAGCTACCCATTTTACTGAAAATGAGCCAGGAAGACGAACGTGTTGCAACTGCTTCGACCCCACAGCGGGCGCGAGGCAAGAACTTCATCCCGATGAAAGCGCCTTGCTGGCAACATGTTGGTTGCGGATATCAGTAGACCCCATCGCCGGCTGCGACCAGCAGTCGTCGACGTTCTGGGAGAAAATAACTGCTGAGTTCAGCAGCAGCAAAGATGAAAGTTCGCCAGAGCGAACTCTGGCAGCCCTACAGTGTCACTGGACTACCGTGTCCAGGGCTGTCTCGATCGTCTGCGGTATATTCAATCGCCTCTTACGGGACCTACCTTCAGGGTGGAACGAGGAAATGGCCCTGGAGGAGACCTTGAGGCGGTTTCAAGACCAACCAAAGAAGCCCTTCAAATTCCTGAAAGCGCTCCACGTTTTGAAAGACGCACCAAAATTCAAAAGGATTGGAGATGCTGTTCCCGCGGTGACTGACAGTCCAGCGGGATCGCTGGCTGATGATTCCGGTGAGCGCTCGCCCGGAAATAAACGGGCGAAACGAAGATCGTCGGCAGAAGAAGATCGAGTAGATCGTCGGCGACAGCTCGTCCAAGCGGCACGTGACCTCGTGCGAATCGCAGAGGAGAAAAAACGCGTTGCCGAAGAGCTAAAAAAAATAGCTGAAGATGAATACGCGTTGAAGCTATTCGGTAGTGATCCAGACTCGGAGGATTACAAAGAATTTATTAAGCTGAAACGGCAAGAGTACTTAGCCAACTTCAAGCGTAGACTCGAGCAATTACAAACAGAGAAGTTACAGCTCCATCTCGTCCCCGAAGTTTTGCCAGATATGTTCAATAAGATCTTGCTGTAGCTGTTTGGCCAAGTCAGAATTGTGTATATATCGTAGGTTTGCTCGCTGTACCTCCATTTCAGCAGGAATCTGAGGAGCCGGTCTTATCAGAGGACGCTCAAAGTCTTCGTCAAACAGATACTCATGAGGCTTGTAAGTATGACGTTCGTCTTCCACTATCATGTTGTGCAGGATGATACAAGCAACGATGATATCCTTCATACTGGAAGCACTCCACAGCTTACATGGAGTGTTCAGTATGCGAAATCGTGCCTGAAGCACACCGAAGGCTCGTTCCACATCTTTCCTTACAGCCTCCTGTTGTCGTGCAAAGAGCTTCTGTTTGTTGTTTAAAGGATTGGGTACGGTCTTGACAAAGGTTGACCAGTTCGGGTAAATATCATCAGCAAGCAAGTATGTGGACCTATAGGTATTACCGTTGACACGAAACTCTGCTATAGAAGATTTACCGTTGACAAAATCCTGGAACAATGTCGACCGTTGTAAGACATTGATATCATTTTTGGATCCTGGCATTCCAAAGAAGGCATGCCAAATCCACAAATCTGACGTTGCCACTGCTTCCAAAATGACAGTGGGCTGTTTGTATCTACCTTGATACATTCCCGCCCACGCTTTAAGGCAGTTTTGCCATTCCCAGTGCATGCAGTCCACAGACCCAAGCATACCAGCAAATCCTCGAGCGGTATTGGTTTCCAAGATAGACGCTATGTCTGCCTCGTTAGGGGCACGTAAATACTCCTGGCCAAAAACCTCAACAACAGCGCAACAACACCGTTGCAGACTTTCAAGAGCTGTGCTCTCGGCAAGCCTGAGATTCTCATCTAATGAATCTGCAGGAGCTGCATAGACAAGCATTCTCAAGGCAGCGGTGATTTTCTGATGATCAGAGAGCCCAAGTCTACCCGGTGCATCCGCCTTTTGTACGAAGTATTCTTCATGGTGAGCGATGTCATTAAGAATGCGATTGAACACTTTCTTCGACATTCGATATCGTCTTCCAAATTGTTCGTCGTTGTATATCGGTCTTGCAGAAATAATCATTCCACAATCTCTCATGTGCATGCAAATGATTACGATTGACATTAGGCATTCGTCCTGGCCTTGACCCTCCGCGTCGGTTTTGGCGTTCTTCCTCCTCTTCCTCAGAATCCATTTGATCCCATTGCATCATAATTAATGCAAACTGGTGCAGTTCTTCATCAGAATCTGACATTTGAGTCGGCTGTTACGGTCGAGAGCGGTCAAGAATGTTTTTCTACAGAACGTTGCACCAAAAGTGAGAACAGTTTGATCCTCGTAGCCGAATTCTAGAATGAACTGATCAGAGCTGAAGAAGCACAGATGATCCCAACGTCGTTGGTGACTCACGTTACAGTCTTGTACAATGAAAGTGAGCTTTATTTGGTCTCTATGTGAGCCTGTTCCAATACGGTAAGCAACTGTGATGCTAGAACGCCCCAGTTTTAGAGAAAGGCGGAAGCATTCAGCTGCATGTAACCGGATAAACAGTCATTTAGCGAGTGACGCGGTGCCGCTTACAGAAAAAACTATTTATATTTTGCGACCCTTTTTTCCCCGTCGGTGCTTTTTACACTACCATATACACTGCGCGGTGGAGATGCTCTAAGTGCTGACACTTCATCATCATGGCATACTCACACCTCAACATGTCATACTCACACCTCAACATGACATACTCACACCTCAACACGCGACTCATCAGCTACAAAACCATGTTTGACACAATCAGTTCATTAACTTTAGCCATTGTGGCTAGTACAGGTCCTAGATTTGTGGCCTTGCTGGCTGCACCGGGCACACCTTTGGACAGACTGCTGCTGCTCTACGTATTCAAATGCAGAAGGGGGTCTGCGGATGGAGCTTGCTCTTCGTGGGCGACCGCGCCTCCTGGTAACCCTGGAAATCTCAGTGATGTGCGGGGCCGGAGCGTCGATTAGCTCGTTCACACGTGATAGCACAACCTCCGCTTGGCTCCTGCTCAGCTGGCGGACAGCTGAACCAAGTCGCTCCTGGGTTTGCTGCAGTCCGGCATCAACTTTGGAAGTTGATTCACCGGCACTTGGACACACCATTCGCGAGTTCCCGTAGGAGGCCCGCCCACTCGAACCTCCACGGGGGGGGAACATCCTCCAGCTGCAGATACTTCCCACTCTTCTGATTGTGTTAAAAGGCACTGGATGGTTGTGTTAAAGACATCTCTATTGAACGCGTTCCAGACGCGTTTCGGCCCCCGACGGGGGTCTCGTCAGTGGCTTTACCAATTGAGAAGTGAGCACTGCTTCCAAACTACAAACTGACTGACTGACGTTCTAGAATGATATAATTTAACTACCGTAGACTACTTCAATAATAGCAACCTGTCGTCGCTACCACTTTACTGTCAAGTGTATTTCCAACTGCTTGGCCTTCATCTTGTGGCAGCAAGGAAGCCCCCAGACCCCCTCCTTCGAGCAGGAGAAGTCTGTCCCGTCGTTGATCGCGTAAAACTCCTTTTTGAGCTTGTTCATCGCGCATCGGGAGATATTCAAACGCAAATCGAAGAACATCATCTTGGTGAAGAAGTGGTC
Source organism: Peronosclerospora sorghi (assembly GCA_026184515.1). Lineage (NCBI taxonomy): Eukaryota > Oomycota > Peronosporomycetes > Peronosporales > Peronosporaceae > Peronosclerospora > Peronosclerospora sorghi. The sequence continues at coordinate 18,796,312 of CM047583.1, forward strand.
GATCCGAGACTTGTCGCTCTGTTCATTGTCACGCTATTCCGTCAGATGGCCGAGCCACATCTCGCAGGTGCGCTTCACAACCGTGAACAGGTCGCATACAGATCTGCGTATGTACTCTTTGAGCACAGCCTGCGATCCTTCGACTCTCGACGTCACGGTACAACTGAGATGTATCAATTTGTTTACCCAATTAGACACGAACTTCTCCTTATGGGGAATCCAGGTTTCCAAATATATATCCTTGCCTACATCGGCGTACAGCAAGCTACACTCCGCATCGAAGGCCTGATGAGTCGCAATCCTGGACAAAGCAGGCCACCTGCCGTAGAATGCGTTGAAAGATGCCGCGTCGTCGAACATATTCTTGCACTTTGCAACCACGTTTTTTATGTACCACTGGCACAGCAAGCCGTGGCTGCCCGTAATTTTTCTATAAAGAATAAAGAAATAATTTACAAACCGAGAGCCATTCTGGCGCATGCTCCGGTGCGTATATTTTTGAAAACTCTAAACCCCGGGAAGACCACCACGGCGTTCATGAAGCCAATCTCTCGGTCATCCACGATAACGTCCGACTCCAGATTGAGGTGCAGCCTGATCTGATGCAGAACTCAGAAGTAGTACTCTCTATTTTATCTGCGGCAAAGCAAACGCGACGCTAAAAGTGCGACCGCAACAGTCCACTTCGTTGATAAGCGGCATACCGTGCTTATTGGTCTTGCACGTGCAGTCCATCCGAAGGACGCAACTGAACCTTGAAACAAGGGACATGACCTCCGGCTTCAAGAAAAGCAATATCCTGATTTTCCCACCCTTGCAAAGCTTCGTGCTGTACATGAACGTTTGTTGGCGCATCTTTACCATCAGTGCTTTGACTGATGATCGGCCGCAGAGGATGTCACGCAAAGCCAAATATTTCGAGTGGTAGACATCGCGAGCATTGATATTGATGCTTTCAGTCTCCTTGAGGTTTATTAGCTTTCATACCACCCTCGAGGAGCTGCGCAGCCAAGTTGCGCTGCCTTGCAGTCATTTTTTTACCTTGGGGCGATCCCCTCATGAAACTCGTGACGGTCTTCAATTGAATTAACGCGCCATGTTAACGTCGCGTTCTTTGTCGAGGTGTACCCTACAACTTTGAACGGACAACCAAGCGCCCGCGAGCTGGTATTGCGACGCCTTGTAGCTTCAGGCAAGTCAAGAGTGTTCCGATAGGCGCCACCAAAGTGACACTTTAGAACAACCCTCCTGTTGTCGGAGCGTTCGACGGAAAACCTGGTCCCCTGCGCTGAGAAGTGCCATTTCAAACGGTCGACCATGTCATGCTTGGAGAGGAAGCTCTCCTCAAGTAGCTTCTGTACTCTGTCCATGTTTCTACTGCGTTGTGTTTTGTCAAGAGTTGAAACGCAGAAAGCATGGCGGCAAATATCCAAAAATGTGGCGGCGAATATCATTCTCCTAAATGAAAATACGTATACCCGGGTTTTAGTACAAACTAAAATAACGAATATTTTTAACACTCCTCCTCATTGTTAATTTCGTCAATCACATCCGTTGCAAGCCGATCGCGCTTCACTACTATCGAATCATGGTACAGCTAATTCCCTGAATAGTCCATCAGCTAGCATCGCCTTCGTTCCAACACCTATCTAATGATAGCAACGTATATAGGCGTTCGAAAAGGAGATGGTAGCTGGTAGATTAACTAAGGCATTAGCTGTACCATGATTCAAGAGTTGCAAAGCGCGATCGGTCTGCAACAGATGTTTATGACGTGATTCACAATGATCAAGAGTGTCCTTTGAAAAAACGCAGCTTGGTTATCCATTCAAAGTTGCATTGGTAGATTCTTCTTGACTCAACTTCTTCAAGCAATTCCATGAAATTGAGTAGTTGCACCACGTTACTTGACGCCGCATAATATTACGCTTCCACCGTCGAAAGTGAAACTCCACCTTGCTTTTTGCAAATCCATCCCAATAATCTTCATTCAACAAAAAATTCCACCTGTAGTTGACTTTTTGTATTCCGTTTCCCCACCGTAGTCTGCATCACTGTAGGCCTTGAGCTTGAAACCTTTACTTGAGTCATCAGGTCTTTGCATAGTCAACTTAAGTGACTTTGTACCTTATAGGTACCTCGTTATCTTCTTTGACAATTCCAATCTGTGATTGTAGGCGCGTGATTACGTCTTGTAGCCTATGAACTGAACGGTATATCTGGCCTTGTGCATTTTGAAACCCACAGCAAACTTCTGACGAGTGATTGAAAGTCCAATTGTAATTTTTCGCATAGTTGTGAGCTTATCGCTGGGTTTCAAGGCTAAGTCTTCGAATTCTTGCCCGATTGGAGTTCTGACTGTGTCTGCATCAACCAATCCAAAATATTTTATGATACCATCAATCGTGACTTCTTGGTCCAGCTTGTATCCAAAGTTACAGTCGAAAGTAGCTCGCATCCCTAGAAATTTGGATACCATACCCAAACTTTTGATTTCCAAACTTCTTAAGCCCTCCAAAAATACAGTACAAGCTCCTTTGTGACAGTTACGATTAAATCGTCGACGTTAATTCCAACGATAACCGCTTTTCCTTCAACTTGCTTGACATACAAGCCATCACGGTGATACACTGTGAAAATTGCAAATCCAGCAATTTTTCGTGTATCAACCGATTTCATATTGTTCCTGCTTGTTTGAGTCCATAAAGCGTCTTCTCGAGCTTGAGAACTTTTTTCACTTGATGTAGCGCCTTGTCCCCAACCATCGCATCATGCATTCCTGAGCGAATATGCAGGTAAAAACCGTGTCATTTTCCGATGCCTTCACATAGGCATTTCGTCGTGCGTTCGCGGTCAAGTCAAGTGGAATGTGCAGGCACATTACTGATGACCGTCAATGCTAAGATCAGATTTACGGTTCCCATGTCAACGGTTGCAGCAAAGGTCAACGTGTAATCGACCACAAAACTCTGTTCAATTCTAAAAGCAACCGGTCTTGCCTTGTACCTCTCGATCTTCCCATTTTCGTCCAACTTGGTCTTAAACAACCATTTTTATGAAGTGGACGGCAATCCTCTGGTTTTTCTACGACCGTCTGCACTTCATTTCACTCTAAAGCATCTAGCTCCATCTTCATCGCAGTTCTCCATTTGTTCTTGTTTGAACTATTCATCGCTTGACCAAAATTCTTTGGATCCATTTCCGTTAAAAAAATTACGGACCCAATTTTTTCAATTTCTTGGAATCAATGTTCGGCTTTAGTATCCTCAGGGATCACTTGCTTTTATTCATTTTCTTGGGCTGACTTCATGTCACGTGCCTCTTGCGTTTCTACTTCGTTTTTTCTTGGGTTTCTTCTTCGAAGCTTCCAATTGGCCAGGTTGATAGTCAGGAGGAGAACCTCCTGACTGTCAATCTTCTAGAAAACGTTGTTGCATCTTACAATTTTGATCCTAGTCCAAGGTTTCAATGTTTTCACATGCTGTGTGACAACTACCTTGCGATACAACTTTAGATACACCTTGTCTCCCATTCCTTCTTCGCTTTTGCCGATATTCTCGCCGCTTGATCTCTATGAGCTAACGCGTTTTTTTCAATATTGTGAACACTGTACACGGAAATCCAAACACAATGATTTCGCCAAGATTTAGCTTTTTGTCAAATATTCCAAACGGGAGAGGCGCTCAAAATTTCCATTACTTGGATTTCGGTTCAATATGTAGGCAGCATATTGAACTGCATCGCCCCAAAACGAAAGTTATAGTCCTCTTGAAAGCAACATACTACTTGCCATATTTATGACCGTGCGATGCAGGCGTTCAGCTTCTCATTCCTTGCTTGATTATTAGCTTAACTTATTTTTCGCTCGGTACCCTTCTTTGAGCAGAAAACATCAAGGGTTTTATATTCGTATACACCTTCGGTACCTAATATATGAACCTTGCAGTTAAACTGCCGCTCGAAAAATTCCAAAAAAACGTTCAAAATTTTTGGCAGCAGCATCTTTTGTCTTCACCAAAATACTCGGACGTAGTTAGATTTATAATCAACGAAGTTGATCATGTATTTTTTACCCAATCGATATTTCGGAGTAATTGTTCTTTTCAAATCGATGCAAGTTACGCCGCCAACCCGATCAATTGGTGCATTTGATCCACTGTCTTTGACTGATCGCGGATTTTAGTTTGTTTGCCTTGGGCAATCGTCAAACAATTCATCCGTTTCCTATAAGCCAGCTTTATTCCACTCGATGGACATTTTGCCAAGCGTTCCACGGAATCGTAATTCAAATGTCCTCTTCTTGTATGAAAATAATTACTGACCCTTTTTGGATGTCCATTTCACGGCTTGAATCGGAATCATTTTCCTCCATGATGGTGAAAAGGATTTGGACTTTTGGATCATCATCTATGACGACGTTTACCATGAAAATAAGCAACTTCTTTGCTTTTCAATGTCAAGATTTGTTTTTCTGGTGACCGTATGCAGCGTGTTTTTCTTGCCCTTGCTTTACGCCATTTCACAACCTTTTTCCTTTAAAAGACCTTATTAAAGAATGTTTTTTTGAGAGTTTCTCCCCGTATCTACGTTATTAACACGTATATGCTTGGTATCACCGCTAGCCATCACTTGTATCTTGATCCATCCTTTTCTTGAAACTTTTCGCGTTTTACCATCAGCTTCGTAAAACATGCCGTTCACACCTTCATCATCTCGCAAGTGTTCTGAATTGTTCACAATGTGCATTCTGGCACTGCTATTTAAACTCCACTTGCTTCCATCAATCCCAGATAGGTTTTTGCTAATGGTTAGCGAAAAATGAACCTTTTGTCGCTCTTCAGGGACATTATGAACGAATGTGTACAAATTTTCCAAGACTCTTTGCTTGCGGGAATGTTGTGAAATATAGATGAAAGTTTCCAACCAGTTTGTACCTGTATACCGTTGATCGGTTTGGAGCGATCGGTTTGGTAGAAAAGAAAAAAGGATTTTGTGCCAATCGTGTGTCAGGAGTGTCAAGTACGCAGTTTTAGGTGAGTCGCACGATTTTTCATGTAGTTTACATATGAGGTTTTTAATTGGATATTAAATATAGTGTTCGTTTTTCTCTGGTTTACGCAAAAGTACCCCCTCCTGCTACGGAGTCTTTGGGAGCAGAGGGCTAACAGGGTCCCCTCTAGATTAACTTACCCAGCCGGGACGGGTACAGACGCACTAGGTCCACCGGAAGTCCCACGATGGGAACGCGCAGCTCTAACGACACTCACCCTTAAGTACCACACGTTTGGAACGTGTTATTGTTATCAAGTATATTAATTATTGACGTATTTGGAGTGACGATTTCCGCTCTATTTATACACCGAAATTACATTGGATCATCTATAACGTTGGACATTGGCGTGTTTAGGGTGAAACTTTCCGCCCTAGTCACAAGCTTCCCCGGAAGTGGTAAACTTCGTATTGATTCCCCCTGAAATTAATATTGCGCGACGGTCCTCCGAGTTTGTTGCCACCCAAACCAATGGGTACACAAAGTGAGAAGTATGAAGATAAATCAGACCAGGCGTCCTGCAATGCAGATCGGTCACCCGATCGACACCCAGGTGTGGTGGAGTCAAGTTCAAAATCGAACACCGTAGTGTCGAGAACCTGACCACCATCGTGCCCAGCCTTCCAACTGACCGGGGGGGGGGGTACCCCGCGAACCTTCGCCTACGATCGATCTGATCGTCCGCTGCTAGAAGACGACCGATCATCAGCATAGTACGCCTGGTCCGATTTCTGCGTCTCCATCTCACCTTGTGTACCCGATGGAATGGGCTGGTTACACACTTGGTGGATCGTCGCCGTTAATTGATGTGGGTCTAAAATGTGAGACCGTGCTGGGTTGTGTACCCTGGGCGGAACTCTTCACCCTGGGTAAGGACAGACCAATTTTACTCGGAGTAAGTATACTCCATAGGGCATATTGCTTAACCGATCGTAGAGCCCAACCAATACGAGAATAACAGACCAATACTCCAATATAGAGATCCAACGAGAACGTGATAAACTCCACGAACGATATCTCCACGTAACAATCCAAAAACTTGATTACACGTTCCAAACGTGTGTGACTTGGGCTTGTGAAGCCGACCAATGCGTACTCCCGTCGAGGGATTTCCGGCGGGCCAAGTGCGTCTGTAACGCGTCCCGGCCGGGTATAATGAGCTAGAGGGGATTACTCGACCCTCTGCTCCCAAACCCTCTGCGGCATGAAGAGGCAACCAACGTACTTAGAAAAGATGCTTACGACTTCCTTGATGAGTTAAAAGGTCAAAAAATCCCAAACTAACCAATCCTATCTCCCTACGGTCCCCAATATGTACATACATGAAAATATGTAAGTACACGCAATATCATGTGACTTACCAAAATCCGTGTTCTTGACACCTCTCGCATACGATAGGCTTAAAAGCCTCCTTGATTTCCACCAATCCGATCTCCGATAAGCCGATCGGTGTGACGCTGACACAAAGTGACTGAATTTCTTGAGTCCGCTTCACCACAGCCGCCCCTGAGTCTGGTCGTAGCCGCGCAACGGTAGCGACACGATCTCACCACATTCCAGATCTTCACAGTAGCGGACTTCACCGATAGACAGATCTTCAAATCCGCCTTCGCCAGGTACTTGCCTTGTGCATCTGATCATCTTGTAACCTCTCTTGACGTTCGTTGCTGCAGGTGCCGTGTGTTCCCCATCGCACCATGACAATTCTCCTCCCCGATCGGCCCGATCTGACAGCCCTTGCAACACTCCAGAGTCCGACACAACGGATGGGCATCAGATAGGGGTCGATAAGCTCCGGAAAACAGTCCGGGAGCTCCAGTCGCAGTTGGACGTCAAGAATACTTCACTCCTGCAAGTGCGGAAGGAGGTGGACACTTTGATCCCCATGTCCACGAAGTTGCAGGAGGTGATATCTGAAAACGCGCATCTCCGGGCCCAGATCGCCCAACAAACAACGCGAGGTAAGCCAATCGGCCTGTTTTCGTCTTGGATCTGCTCTAATCTTCATTTGCGTGCAGATCGGTTGCCCACCGACATCGCCAGAACGTTCGACGATTTATTCGCGGCTGATCGGCAGTCGCATGACCACTGCGATCAGCTCCGACCTATCTTGGATGGGCTGATCGCGCACGGCATGATCTGTCTCGTTTGGAGGCCTACAGGTCACACCTCCGGGAACAGCTCGCTCTGGTCAACCGGCAGAGGTTGGAGGATCAGTCCGATCGGACTTTACTCCGCACCCAACATGGTGACCTGGAGAGGCAGATCGGCGAGATGCAGGTCGTGGTCAGGGATCAGATCGAGAAGGTCGGGTCCTTCCAGAGCCGATCGGACGCCTGGACCCAGGAGTCAGACCGTCGTTGGGCGGCCGTAGATCGGTGCTACCAACAGTTGACCGACTTGTTGTACCGGCGTCCGGATGCAGGATCTAGCATTAACCGATCTGCATCTGCCGCTCTGATCGATATGCACCAAGATCGGAAACGACGCCATTCATTGGCAAAAGTCAATATTACAAGATTCCAAAAACTTCCAAGAAGCGTAAGGACGCGTCGAAGGGAGCGGGGCATAGCGCGCGACTCCGAACTTGAGGAGAAGCGATCGGTGCCTCAAAAGAAAGCCAAGACGCGGACGCATCTTCCAAGGTTAAGATCGGACGCAGGTGACACGTCCATCGCCGTCAAATCGCATGCGCCCTTACGCCCCCGCGCTGCTCACACCAAGCATATGGAGATCTCCTCCGGAGAGGACTCGGGGAACGAATAGGGAGATTCTGAGTTCTTGCTCACTGCTTTGTCCAAGTACCGATCCGTTCAACGCCGAGGTCCTGTTCCGGTGAAGCCTGCATCGGGGGCTGATAAGTTTATCAGCTCCCAGGGTGATGGTGTTTCACGGACGAGTGAGTCAACCGAATCGGTGCCTTCATTCCATCCCGGCACATCTGGGCTGCGCCATCACGCCCGATTGAAAGGGGTGTCTGTCGATCGGAGATCGACCTTTTCCATCGCTGACTTCAGATGCCACTTCGCCATGGTCATCGTGGCAGATCGGTAGCTTGTACCAATCAGCCCTGACCAAGCAGATACTAGCCTGGCCTCTCTCGCGTCCCGACTCCTGGCTTTTTCCTCCAGCTTCAAAGTCTCCTGCCGCTTCTGCATGGCGGTCGGAACTGGTCACAGCACCACAAATCGCCCGTCTGTATGCAGATGAGCCATGGAAAGTGTTCGTCCGCCCCAAGATGGGGTCCATGTTTGCGTCGACTGCGTGGATCGACTCGTTCTTAGGTCGAGTGAAGGCCTTCAATGCAGCCTGCAGCCAAGCGATCTGGTAGTCTACACACTATCTAGTGCTTCCTCCTG
>CM047583.1:18804730-18844223 GCA_026184515.1 Peronosclerospora sorghi
TTAAAAGCCTCCTTGATTTCCACCAATCCGATCGCCGATAAGCCGATAGGCGTGCCGCTGACACAAAGTGACTGAAATTCTTGAGTCCGCTTCACCGCACAGGCGAAGGTCCGCGGAGTACCCCCTCCGTTATTTGGTCGGCTGGGCACGATGGTGGTTCAGTTCCGGAAACTTCGGTGTTTGATTTTGAACTGGACTCCACCACACAACCAAGCTTCTCCCGACCGAATCCGACGTTGTTTCCGTTGTTTCTGGAACGCCGCTAGATCCTTGTCCACCTTCACTTGTCCAGCGGGAAGCACCAGATAATGGCTCGATTCCAAGATCTCTTGTCAGTGTACGCAGTAATACTGTTCAAGTCGTCCCAAGAACGAGGTGATCCACTGAGTCGGTGTGAACATTGCGTTCAGGTCGCGGCTCAGTAAAATTTCCCATGGCTTGGCGCCATACAGACGAGCGACCCGCGATCCGGTGACAATATCGGGTCACCACTCGGTTGCAACTTGATGACGAACCGCCAGCGGGAGAAGCCAGTAGTACGGACATGATAAAGTGCGGGTCAGCTGTTGCTTGATCGGAACAGATCGCCGCAACGGATCAATTTGCCCCGGAGACCAAGGTTCGTCGGCAGCCAGACCCGAAGGAGGGAAAGGCACGTCAACCTTTAATGCCCCCAAAGGTGTATGACGATAAAGGCAGGAAGTTCCGGGCAAAAGAGTTGGTTTGGGTGCCTCAATGGGCGGCTTCGGTGGTTCTTGGACGCTTTTACCATTCGGGTTCACCACTTGGTCTGCTCCTGACGTTGACTCTTCAACTGCGGCAGCAGATCGACGACGCTGGGTGGATCGGGACCGTGCTAGAGCGGAAGCCAGCTCAACTGAATCCGTTGATCCACCCTCAGAGTCCGCACCAGGCGCAGCTAATGCAGATTTGGGCTGACCAACCGTTGGTGCCGAGAGCACTTGATTTTTCGTGACTTGGATTGACCTGGATGAATCTCGCTGTTGCGTGGAGAAGCTTCGCCGATGTCTTGGCTCTCTTCAGCGGTGCCGCTGTCTTCTCCTCGTAGTCCGGATCGGCCGATAGGTCCCGCGCCCTCGCGTCTCTTGATGCGCCCTTACGCTTCTTGTTGTGCGTGCAGATTTTGGTGGGCGGAATTTCAGCCATTAAACGGTGAGAATTTCCGCCCGATTTTGTTTGGAAACAACGCCAGCAGAATGCGCCTGTGAGTCCGCGAGGGCGCTCGATGCTACTCCTCAAGGAAAGCGACCAGAGACTAGCGAACTGGATAGACACGTAGCCAACTCATCACGGCACCGGTAGAGTATTCCCCAGAGTCGATTAGACTCTCGTGTCCAAATGCCGAGCCGATATTGGGAGGCAGCAATTCTTTCGGAGTAATCGTCGATCGTGAGCCTTAGCTCGGCGATCTGCCGATCCATCTCGCGTCTTTGCGAATATAAGAGCGATCGATCGCCCTGAGGCCCCGAGAACTGCCGAACGACCACTGCGAGCTGCTCTCGAAGATGCGATTGGTTGATTCGAGACGAAGCATGTCGTGACGAGTTCGGATCGACTCCTCCAACATCGTTTGGAGCAGATCGAAGTGGCCGTGTACCTGCCGTACGGTATCGACAAGTGTCTGCACGGTTGAAAAGACGTCGATCAATAGTGGATCTACATACAGAAGGAAATGAGGATCGATCTAAAGTGGGGTTAACGGTGGATTGACGTACCTGATCGTTTTTTTTGCGAAGCCGAGACCTTGGGACGTTTGTTATCGGCTATCAAGTCTGAACGATCAGCTTTTATAGCGTCTATTAGCTTAGAGAATCGTTCCGTGTCATGGCGCATTTTGTCGAACGCGGCGTTGGCCACGATCTGCTTTTCGCGCTCAACTTTCAACTCCTTTCGTAAGGCATCAATTGTAACAGGGTTACATTCTGGTTATATTTAGTATGTGGTGTACGTGAGTACACTACGGTTGGGGGTCAGTATTGACCGGTCCGAAAGGTTTGGACCTATTGGTTATTTTGACCGATCAGGGCAGGAGCCCTTGGTGGAGGCGTGGCAGCCAGCCACGTGTTAGTACACAGGTGGTGTACACTACATTTTGGCTAGGTACGATTTAGTAAGTTCTACTTAGTATTACATATAGTTTACATTAGTTTAAATTAATTTAGGCTAATTACATATTAAATATACATTCAGTTTACATTTCACTCAAAAGACTACAGGACGCACGACCTCGACCGGTCGCGCGCGCAGTGAGTGTAGTAGCGTAAGGGAGGTTCTTCCCTTAGCTACCCCCTTATTAAGGGAGCCTTGTGTTAAGGCGTTAGCTTGTGCTAACTGGTAAACCAAAGTGGAATCTTTTCCCCGAGTAAGAGAGTTCTCTCTTACTAATCCCTTTTATAAGGGCGTATCGGCTAAGTAGCGGCAAATCGCCGCTTCTGGAAAGTCTTCCTCTGTGCGCTAGCCGCACCGTGCGTGTACGTACCGGCTACATCTGGTAGCACTTGCAGTCAATCCAACACCTGTGTTGGTAGGCTACGGCATCCTCTGCAAGGGATGAATCAGGACGATTGGGAAAGGTTAACCCTCGTCCAGCAGGAAGCCTTTAACAGGCTGTTATCCTTACTGGGTGGCGAAGGCATGCAGCTCCTAGTGGAGCAGGGCCTTGAGGCCGTAAATGCAACGGTCAATGCCCTCATCGCCCATGAGGCGAGTTTAGGTGGAGGTCGTTCCACGGGGGTGCGTCCCCCATTGTCCTTTAAGATAAAGGACTTCACCGGTGAATAGGGTGATAACCTTTATGTGTGGTTACGAGAGGTCGAAACGGCCTTCGCCACAGCGAATGTGATCGCTGATCACTTGCAAGTGGGACTTGCACTGACCCATCTTACGGGTAAAGCCCGTGCATGGGCTTTTACATACTCGGACTCGGTCATGGACGTGTTCCCGACCTGGGAAGTCATTATGCAAAAGCTAATGGACATGTATGCAACGCCTGATCTGGTTTTCCAGAATCAGCTGGCGTTTCTGAGGTGCCGTCAGGTCACTAAGGACTTGGAAACATATATCCAAGAACTTAAGACCCTGTTGGCAGGGGATGTACGCGAAAGCGTACTCGGACGATGTGTCTATTCCCGTGTTCATGGGAGGCCTGAGAGAAGGGCCAGCACGTTTGGAGCTATTCCGAAGCCGACCCCAATCCATGGGGAGGCGTTCAAGATGGCGTTCAACGCTGAGAGGAACTTTAGTTCCTCTAAGGTGGGTCCTGAGCCCATGGACCTAATTCAGGTTGAAGCGGAAGAGAAACCTTCCGCTAGGAGTCACTCTGCCCCCTTTTGTAGAGCTTCGAGACGGAGCTCTTGGCTATGTTGCAGCGGCGCGGACCGAAAAGGTGCTTCCTGTGTGGAAGCGTGGATCATCTGCAAAACAGATGTCCGTGGAACCCCCAGCGAGAAATTCTCTTTAAGGGGCCAAGGGTAGGCAAGAAGCCCTCGCCCAAAAAGTCGGGAAACGACGGCTCCCAGTAAGTCCAGGAACCCTACAGGGAGATCCCTCAGTGCTGTTAAGCCCCAGGGTAGGGTACGACAGCACAAAGCCCCGAGGGAAAGGGTGCTTTCTAGCACCGAGTTGGTGTACCAGCCAGGTTTTCTGGTAGTCCTTGCGGACGTGAAAGGCTTTGATAAGCCTTGGAGAGTCTTGATAGACTCTGGAGCGTCTGACAATTATGTCAGACGAGCTTCTGTAGAGAAGAGTCGGCTGTATGCCGAGGCCCTAGAGGCACGTTCTAGTGACGTTGTCACGGTCCGTCTAGCGTCGGGCGTACAGGTTTCTGTACCCAAGGTCTCTATTGACCATAAGCTGAAGTTTGCAGGTTTCGACAGCTTAGAACGTTGCCTAGTACTGGATTTGGACTCGAGGTATGACCTCATTCTGGGTATGAAGTGGCTGGAACGCCACGAGCCATGGATATACTGGAAGTATAAGTCCATTGGCTCAACACACCCGCGGTCGGGTGAAGCATTGGCGAGTTATGAACCCACCTTTGCTCGATCGCAAAAGCGATTCTGGCGTTAGATGCCAGAGATTGGGATGTCTGAAATGATCATTCCCAATGGAGTTAAGGAAGAGTTCCTTAACGAGGGGGGCTCCGCGGTTAATCCCCACGCCGTTAACGGCGAGACTGGTGAGTTGCCAGTGGCAGAGGTGGATTCCTCTGAGGCGACTCCAGTGGTAGGGTTAGAGACCCCTGTGGTTAAGCGCGAGGCACTTCCAAGCGAAGAGACCCGTAGTTTGTCTCTTCTGCAGGTCGGAATTGATTCCGACCACGCCGTTGTAGGTAAGACCGGCAAGTCACCGGTGGTAGAGGTAGAGACCTCAGTGGATAGGCGCGACGCGCTTCCAATAGATGGGGCAATTGACTCCCCCCATCTAGGTCCCGGGATGAGTCCCGAGGCCAGTAGTCAGCAGTACTGCTGAATAGTGTGACAGGTGTTGTCACAGAAGGCGTAAGACTTGAACGGTTGCCTGGGGTAGGCGAACTGTTGTCGTTGGAGGAGATGTCCTTCAACAAGTTTGAAACTGCTTTGAAAGCAGGTGAAATCGACGAGGTTGTCGTATTGCGTCCGGAAGAGGAGTTGAACTCCTCATCCACGATGGACGAGTCAGTTTTGGTGCAAACCAAACAGGCATTGAATGACTGAAGCGGCCTCAAGATCCTTGCGGGTCCTGAGGACTCTTACCATTCCTTGTTGAAGGAATTCGGAGATGTCGTCAGGGACAACCCACCGATGGGGTTACCACCGGATCGGGGAGTCCTACATGAAATCGATTTGGTTCATGGAACCAAATACTGCGCCAATAGGCAGTGGACTCTCCCCAGGAGCAATGCGACGTCATCGACGCATTCTTCAAAGGGAAATAAGAGGCAGGGATGGTACGGGAGAGCAAGTCTACCCATTCATCTCCCACTTTTTGTGCTCATAAACCGAACGGAAACTGGCTCATTGTGCATGCGTACAACAAGATGAATGCAGCTACTGTACCCATGAAGACTCCGATTCCTCGGAAGGATGACCTCCAGAACAATATGGCGGGCTGTACGGTGTACAGTGCCTTAGATCTGGTGGACGGGTATTATCAGGTGCTCATGCGAGCATCCGATATTCCGCTTACAGCGGTCAGCACGCATAGTGGCATGCTGTGGGTGTGGCTTGTTATGCCACAGGGGCTTTCAAATGCGCCAGTGACTTTTAATCGCCTGGTGACTCAACTCTTCCGCCCAAATAGAAAGTACGCTCAGACGTACTTCGACGATATATTCGTTCATAGTCGCGCGGAAGGCGACTCTTCTGATGTTCAAACGCATCTGATACACCTTCGAGCGGTGCTCGAATGTATGCGGGAGCTTAAGTTATATTTGAACGCATCCAAATATATCTTTGGTGCTGGGGAAATTCCTTTCATCGGATGCTTCATCGGTAAGGATGGAGTGCGGGCGGATCCCGCGAAGGTGAAAGTCATTGTGTAGTGGCCTTCGCCTGTAAATCTTAGATATATACGGAAGTGGCTTGGATTAGCCAATTATCTCCACAAGTACAGCGAGAACGACGCTGAAATGGCGAAGCCATTAATCGACCTTCTTAAGAAGGACGTTGATTGGTGTTGGGAAACCAAACATCAAAACGCTTCTGAAGCGGTAAAGGGGAGCTTGTTGAAAGATCCCGTTCTTTCTCTCCCAGATTCTGGGAAACCATTTAGTGTCGTCTGCGACGCCTCCGATTTCGCAATCGGATGTGCTTTGTTACAAGCATACGATGCAGGAAGGGAAAGCGTAATTGCGTTTGAGTCCAGTCAGCTTAAAGCTGCGGAACGGAATTATCGCGTTCATGACAAGTAGCTACTTGCAATGAAGTATGCTCTTGTCAAATTTAGGGTTCACCTACTCGGCTCAAAGCCGTTCGTGGTTTATACTGACCACGCGTCCTTACGGACAGTGACAAAGTCGCCTCATCTCTCCCAACGGATGGCCCGTTGGATCTCCGTCTTTGCGGAGTATAACTTTGAGGTTAAGTATAAACCTGACAAGCAGAACGTTCTTGCAGACGCGTTGTCGCGTCGTCCCGATTACGAGCTCGCTCACGCGACATTCGTCACCTCGTCTGTGGTGGATCTCATACTCCAGGCGTATGAGAAAGACCCACAGTGTACGGCGCTTATCAGCGCGTTGGGTGGAAAGGGACTTGGCTCGTCTGAGCCAACCCTGTCAAGTCAAGATAAAGCTCGTTTACACCGTTACATGTCCTGTGACGGTTTGCTATATTATAGCACGAGCGCGGAGGACACTCCGCGGGCAGTTGTTCCTCATGATGAGGAACTAAACTACAGAGTCCTCTTTGAGGCACATGATGCCCCTACCGGGGGTCATTTAGGTCGGGATAAGCCTACAGCGCTTTAAGCGCTTTGTATTGGTGGCTCAACATGTATAAGTGGGTCGGTGCGTATATACGCACCTGTGAGACGTGTCAGAGGGTTAAAACCTCTGCAAGTTCAGCTGCGCCTTTGGCGAGCTTGTCCGTTTCAGCGGAGCGTTGAAATCCATTAATATGGATTTTATCTTCGGTTTCCGAAGTATAAGGCTGGGAACACCGGCATTTTGGTCTTTGTAGACCGTTTGAGCAAGATGGATCACCTGGCGGCGGTGCCAGAGTCCATTGATGGACAAGGAACGGCAAAAGTGTTCCTAGACCGTATCTTTCAACAGCATGGTCTACCCGATTCCGTTGTGTCGGATCGGGACCCCTGTTTTACGGGACAGTTTTGGGGGGCGTTGTTTAAGGTGCTAGGCACCTAGCTCCTCATGTACACTGCGAATCATCCGCAGACGGATGGTCAGACGGAACGCGTTAATCGCGTTGTGAGGGATATTCTACGGAGTTTATGTCCGGATTCTTTAAAGAGTTGGAGTGGGATGCTTCCAATGGTCGAATTTGCTATCAACAATTCGGTCCATCCATCTACGGAGTTTACCCCGTTTTACGTGAACGGATTGGTGAATACGAGGGTTCCGTTGACGCCACGTGTGTGTGACCCAGGGCTTGAGGGGGGAGGATTCCCTGATTTCAGCCCTGTATCTGTGCGAAAGCACATCGATAAGTTCTTATCGACGCGCCTTAGAGTCTTACGACATGTCTGCAATGCCATGGCGGAAATCCAAGACAAGCAGAAGGAGCAAGCGGACCGCAAGGGGCGGCGTAACGAAAAAGTATACAAAGTAGGAGAAAGTATTTTATTAAACGCTAATAATATTACTAAACATGCAGTTTCCAACGTGCTGCGGAATAAACTGCGCCCGAGGTTTGTGGGACCTTTTAAGGTACTAGCCCGAAAGGGCTTATCGTATACCTTGGACATCCCGGAGGCGATGCGTACGCATCCAACCTTCTATGTGGGTATGCTTAAGCCATACCAGAACCCGCAGGCGGGTCCCCTCTCGGAGGAGGGTGAGAAGTTGGATATACGAAAGGCGCGACAGGTCGGAACATCTCCGACAGTGTTGAAATAAGACCCTGAAGCTCCGCAATGAGAGACTCGATAGAGGCAAGCCGCCCCTTGATCCGTTCATTCGTACTCCCTTCATTGCGGAGTCCCTCTTGAGCATCTTGGATGCGACGGCTGTGCCGATCACAGCTCTCATGAAACACACGTCGCAATAGCGCAACACCCTCCTCCAGTGCTCGATACGGAGGGTACTCCACATTACCATGTGGAACACCTGATGGAACGACGCCATCACCGGGGTTAGACCCAGTATCTGGTAAAGTGGAAAGGGTATCCATATTCCCAGAGCTCGTGGGATTACGAGACTCCCCTGCGGCAGGATTGCGGTGACGTCGTTGACACTTTCGAGCGGGAGAATCCCACTTAGAGTCAACGACCAAAGGGGCTGAAGAAGCCCCATCACTCCCAGTAGCTGGGAGTTTGCCGGAGGCAGATGCTGTGCTTGCATTGCTCTCCGGCACCACATCGAGAGCAGAGCGTGTATAATAGGAGGCAGGTAATCACCCTTGCACTTTGGCCTGGGCATAGGCCAAGCGTAGCGCCCTCTCTACCCGAAAGTCGTGTTCGGAAAAGCTGTTATACAGCGCATCGAAACTAGGGAGGCGTTTATCCCCTTCCGCCAAAGCGCGGAATGCCTGTTCTGCGTCTTCGACGCTTTCGTCCCGCAAGAGAACAAAGGGAATCTCGCGGATGATATCCACGAGGGCACCGCGTGCCTGCTTCCCGAGAAGCTCTCGGTAGGATTTGACAGTAAAATGTTTGGGCGTTAGTACTCGGGCCCAGAGTTGGTTCCGACGCGCGATTTCACGCGGCAGTATAGCCGCTGGACCAGGGGTATAGGAGGCTAAAACCCTCTTTACCACGTTCTTAGCCCTCTTTTGAGGGTCGCGAGGTACCTTCCGTGCCCGTACGGCACGTCGGGTCTCATGAACTGAGTACGGTTCATTGGTGGTGGTCGCCTGTGGCGACCTGGAGGTATCGCCCCTAGCGGGTAACGGTGGCGCACGAGTTAGCGCGTTTTCTCCACGCGTGGGGAATGCGTTGGACGACCGACAGCGCCGTTCGGCGCTGTCTGAGTGACCAGCCGTTGGGGAGATCTCCCCAAGGGCATCCACTTCCGAGTTATCGGAATAGTTTTCTTCCATAACACGACTAAAGGTGTTCATGGATAGCCAGAGGTACTGGCGTTGGACTTCTCCAACAAAAATTGATTTATTGCGTAAGCAATAGTCTTGATGGGGGAGGATGTAACAGGAGTTACATTCGAGTTACATTTAGTGTCGGTGTACATGAGTACACTACGGTTGAGGTCAGTATGACCGGTTTGAAAGGTTTTGAACCATTGGTTATTTTAACCAATCAGGGCAGGAGCCCCTGGGGGTGGCGTGGCAGCCTGCGACGTGTTGGTACACAGGTGGTGTACACTACATTTTAGCTAGGCACGAATTTGGTAAGTTCTACTTAGTATTACATATAGTTTACATTTCACCCAACCGACTACAGACGCACGACCTCGACCGGTCGCGCGTGTAGTGAGTGCAGTAGCGTAAAGGGAGCCCTCCCTTTAGCTACACCCTTAGTAAGGGAGCCTTGCCGTTAAGGCATTAGCGGAGCTAGGCGCGCGACCACGCCCGGTCGCGCGCGCAGTGAGTATTGTAGCCTAAAGAAGTTCTCCCTTACGCTACCTCCCTTTATAAGGGAAGCCTTGTTACAAGGGGTTAGCGAAAGCTATCTGTAAACCACCCCGGGAATCTTGGCCCCGAGTAGGAGAGCTCTCTCCTACTAATTCTTTTTATAAGGGCGTATCGGCTACGTAGCGGCGAACGACGCTTAAAGTAAAGTCTTCCTCTGTGCGCTAGCCGCACGGTGCGTGTACGCACACGGCTACACTCCTGGCGTTCTCATTGATACGGTTGTTCAGCCGCAGGTACAGGAGTATAGAATGCTAAACCATTCCTTACCATAGTCCTAGCCCACTTTGGGAGGTCACGAGGACCTTCAAAATTATATGCCACCCGTGGCGGGCGTTTGGGGCCGCGTAACGCAGCCTTTCATGCCTGCGCGGAACGTGGGTTTCGTGAGCTGCGTCCAGCTCATTGGTGATGATCGCCTTCGGCGATCCGGATATAGCATCCGACATTGGCAGGGGTGGCGCACTAGTTAGTGCATTTCCCCCACGTGTGGGGAATGGATTAGGCTGCCGACATCGCCGTTCGGCGTTGTCGGAGCGGTCAGCCTTTGGGGAGATATTCCCGTTGGAGTTCTCTAACTATAATCGATTATTGCGTAAGCAATAGTCTTGATAGGGGAGGATGTAACAGGGTTACATTCTGGTTACATTTAGTATGTGGTGTACGTGAGACACTACGGTTGGGGGTCAGTATTGACCGGTCCGAAAGGTTTGGACCTATTGGTTATTTTGACCGATCAGGGCAGGAGCCCTTGGTGGAGGCGTGGCAGCCAGCCACGTGTTAGTACACAGGTGGTGTACACTACATTTTGGCTAGGTACGATTTAGTAAGTTCTACTTAGTATTACATATAGTTTACATTAGTTTAAATTAATTTAGGCTAATTACATATTAAATATACATTCAGTTTACATTTCACTCAAAAGACTGCAGGACGCACGACCTCGACCGGTCTCACGAGCAGTGAGTGTAGTAGCGTAAGGGAGGTTCTTCCCTTATCTACCCCCTTATAAAGGGAGCCTTGTGTTAAGGCGTTAGCTTGTGATAACTTGTAAACCAAAGTAGAATCTTGGCCCCGAGTAAGAGAGTTCTATCTTACTAAGCCGTTTTATAAGGGCGTATCGGCTAATTAGCGGCACATAGCCGCTTTAGGAAAGTCTTCCTCTATGCGCTAGCTGCACCGTGCGTGTACGCACCGACTACATCAATGGTTTTTTGGGACCGATCGACCTCGATTCGGTGCTCATCTTGTTCGCCGACAATTTGAGTGTTGCCCGAGCCGTCTGAAAGGTCCGATCGGTCAGAAGTTTGAACATGCGGAGCGTGCGGGCACCGATCGCCTTCTAAGACAAATATTAGTGAAAAATGTGGCAATCGGAGATCAAATCGATTTACCTGGTACATTGGATTCGGAAGATTGCATGGAATCGAAGACTATTTGTGAGATCGGGCTGCTACCCTTGTGCGGCAGAGACCAGACTCAGGGGCGGCTGTGGTGAAGTGCAATTGAAAATTATCGACCAGTTTGTACCAAAGTACCAGTTGTCAAGGCAGATAGATCGGGTTGGCTAAAAGGATGGAGTGTTTTGGGCCAATCGTGTGCTTGGAGTGTTTTGTACGCAGATTTGAGGTAAGGCACAAGGTTTTGCATGTAGTTTAGATATTGGATTTTAATTGGTTTATTAAATATAGTGTTCGTATTACATTGGGTTGCATAAGTCGCCGCTCCGCAGGAGTCATTGGGAGCATAGGGCTAACAGGGTCCCCTATTGCTCATTAAGCCCGGCCAGGATAGAGTTCCACCGGAAGTCCACGACGGGAAGCACCCATTACGTTCACTCACCCTTCAAGTTCGGCCATTTTAGGAGACGTGTTTATTTGTCGGGGTTACTCATCGCGATCTGCGATCAAGTGCCAGAAACTATTATTGGCTGGATTAATCACTGCTTAGCAGTTAAGTGCCTGAAACCCTATTGGCTGGATTACTCACTGCTACGTGCAGTCAAGTGCCAGATTTAACCGCATTCGAAGTGAATATTTCCGCTTCGTTTGCCGATCGACCATATTGGATTATCTTTTCGTTGGAATTTTGGATCAGTACCCCAGAAGTGGTACACCCGTATCAACACCTACTGAAGTATCCACTAAGCAACGGTCCACCGAGTGTGTAGCCACCCATACCAATGGGTAAACAAGGTGAGACACGAGACGAATCGGACTCGGCGTCCTGTAATGCCGATCGGTCACCGGATTGGCACCAAGGCGAAGGTTCGCGGAGTACCCCCTCCGTTATTTGGTCGGCTGGGCACGATGGTGGTTTAGATCCGGATACTTCGGTGTTCGATTTATACTTGTCTCCACCATACATACGCTTACATTAAGCAACTAGAAGGACTCATGCACCTACGGTTACGGATTGAAACCTGGCGAAGAAGATAACGCGATACCTCAAAGGTATGAAATCACTTAAGGTCACTATTTATAAGTCTGAAGACTTAAGTGATGTTTTGAAGGTCAGGGCATACAGTGGTGCCAACAAGGTGGAACCAAAGAAGATCACAAATCAACTACAGATGGGATGATTTTCATCGATGGCATGTTAGTAAGCTGGATTTACATGAAGCAAGGTGGTGTCTCGCATTTGACGATGGAAGCGGAATATTATGCGGCGTCGACTAAGGTGGTGCAGTTACTCGGATTAAAGGAGTTGATTAAAAAAATTGGAGTTCAAACGAAGCTTCCTATGCAAATTTGCATGGACAAACAAGCGGAGATCAAGATTTCAACGGTCTCGAAGGTAACTAAAAGATAAAGACTCAAGTTTATTATATCAAAGTTACAAGAAATAACTATCGAGCCTGTCTACGTTGGATCGAAGGGAATAACAGTTGATGGATCTAGCAAGGCGTTAGCTGTTCCTAGATTCGAAAAGTTGCGAAGCGCGATCAGCTTGCAACAGGTGTGATCGACGAAATCACATTGACGTGGAGTGTTGGAAATATTCGTTATACTGGCTTTATCAAAATCGGGTATATGTATATTTTCAATTATAGCAATGCTCATTTCGTACTTTTAAGTAGATAAGTTGAAGTACTCGAACTCGATTCTGAGTACCTAAGTTTAGGTACAGATAAGTAGTATAGGATACACGACGGATGGCAGATCGCTAAAACTTCAACTTCTTATGCATATAACATGTTAGGACAGATAATCACTTCTCAATACACATTCAGTCAAACAAGTCCCTGACTTGGTCATCTTTATCTACTGTATGCGAACTGTCTTGGGGTGTTGTTTTCATCGTCAACGGACTATTGGTTGCTATATAATTCAACAAAGACGAATTCAGTATATTCAAGGTCTTAAACATCTACGATTCAAGTTTCTTTCAATCTACGCAAAGATGGACAATGAACCATTTCAACATCGTCTACTTAATCTCTTATGTGGCTTTTACCGTGGAAATGCGCCATGGAAGAAGTGCAGATAAATGCGCTCAATGAACACGTGCTGCCGACGAATAAGGCTTTGCTCGCTATCATCTTCATCCTCATCTCGTAAATCGATTTGAAAGTCCTTATTTGGTGCGTTTCGACCAGATATGTCCAATATTATGATACTCATAGGTTATGGAGAAACTTACAGGGTCAAAGCAAGCGGCTGCACGCGAGTTTTATGGCTTGTATTGGTTGAATTTGCGGAGGTATGATTGTCGCCACTATTAAAAGGCTCACTGAGAATATTATATATAGATTAGATTAATTTAAACTAATGTAAACTATAAGCAATACTAAGTAGAACTTACTAAATTCGTACCTAGCTAAAATGTAGTGTACACCACCTGTGTACTAATACGTGGCCGGTTGCCACGCCTCCACCAAGGGCTCCTTCCCTGATTGGTTAGAATAACCAATGGTCCAAAACCTTTGGACAGGTCAATACTGACCCCAACCGTAGTGTACTCACGTACACCACATGCTAAATGTAACCAGAATGTAACCCTGTTACAGTACAGGTACCTAGCGAACACCGACAAACACCGACGAACACCGACGAAAAACGGATAAACCAGGTCGACTGGTCGACGGAGGAAGCTGGAATGGACGGTTCTGATTGGCTGAAATTAGGGAAATGGTAGATCTAGGGTTATAAGCGATAATAAAGTTCTCCTTTTGCGTACGATCGGGCAGATCGTTTACAGGGACGGCAACTAGGGCCTCCCTTCTTCTAGTATACATGTCTACGTCCCGGGCGGGAGCACTTTGTGCGTTTTTGGCCCACCGGTAGGCGTAGAGTGTTGCGAACCCGTCGCAACTCCGCCCGCTGTGTCAGCGGTTCTTCTCGTAAATGTTTTTTTGTTCTTTGGGAACATGATTGAGCAGTGTGCTCTCACCTCTTCCCCTTTGGTTCTTGTTTGGCCCCTAGAGTTCGGCTGCTATAAGCCCCCCACGGGAACTCTAGGTGGATTTAGTGAAGTTTACCCTCCCCCGTAGGTCTAGGCTAAGAATAAAGTTATTTTGGGTATTCTATTAGCTGATTACGACTGAAAGGCTCCGCGATTGGGCAGTGAAGACTTCCGCTGCTTGATCAAGTACCCCCTTCGCTGATCAACACTTTATCGACACTCTACAACCTTCGACCAGCGTTCATCTGATCGCTACCACGCCAACTAGTGCCTGATCGACTAAATCCATCAGACCGATCAGGTTGATCAGGTCGATCAAGTCGATCACGATCTGATTTTCGACAATTGGCTCAGATCACCCCTGATCACCCCCTGATCAACGACCAGAGGCCCCGATCATCGGCTATTTGAGCCTGATCAAGCCTGATCGACAACAGTCGCTTCATCACAAGTTAACTCAATCTTGCAATAAGGAATTGCAGCGTCTCATCTCCGCCACCTGGAGAGCGACCCACGCCCAAGCCGTCTGGTACACAAGGTGAACAGGAACACAAGCAGTCAAAAGACAAAATGAGGACCCCCTTCGTTAGTCGGCAGTCCGGGCGCCGTGGTAACGCCTGATCAAGCGTAAAAAAACTTTGATCAGCCGCTCCACCACAATGGTGCGCGTGCCCGGATCTTTGGGCGACGCGGGATATCACCACGATTCTACGCAAGATGGCGCTGATGCGGACGTGAAAACGGAAGCGGAAACAGAAGTGAAGATAAAATTTGAAAAGGAGGAGGTGGTTGTGACGATGGAAGGCAGTTTGCCGTCGTCATGCCTGAAGAAGAAAGGAAATGCTGATCATCAGGACCTGGGGAGGAATCTTCATGAGATAAAGGAGGAGAAGCCTCAACCACCTCCCGAGGCTCCTTCGGGAGCCCATGCGGATCGTAACGCAAGTTAGGATCCGCCAAATTTATATGTGTATGATGATCCGGATTGGGATCTGGTGGTGAAGTATTACAAGACCGACCAGCCGAAGATGTTGATGAGGGCGCCTGGGCGGAGAGCAACGAAAGTCGATCAAGTACGCCACCAACGGAAGCCGATCTGGTGAAGACGAAAGACCGAAAGGTTTACAGAGGAAAACTGGAAGATTTCTTATTGACGAACTCGATCATGAGCCTGCTCGGGTTATGATCAGCGGGAAGCTGAACGGACCGGTCGATCAACCAGATACGGACCGTAAGGACAAGCTCACGAACGTGATAAGGCTAACACGACTCATCAATCAGGCCGGTCTGACGACAGGCGCCTAAGATGCTGAAGAGTTGTTTGATCAGGACCTAGAAGATCTGGCAGAAGCTACCAAGCAGTTGTTTTATCAGTTGGTACCTATTGTGGTCCAAGCTGCTAAGGTAGAACCCTCGCACTCCCCGTTGAAGATTGAAGCGGGCCCTTAAATCAACGTGGCAGAGTACACGGTATCGTCCTGTTACGAATCTGCTTCTTCCGAAGGCGATGAGCCTGAAGTGGAGTCGAGCAGTGCCGGAAGTATAGAGACCAAGATCACCAGGATGACAGTTTGACAGAAAGATGAATCCAAGTTTCAGTTATCAAGACAGAACCTCAATCGATCAAGGCAGAAGATGATCAAGTATCGCAACATCCACAGCTGCAGACATTTTTGATAAGGCTATGGAGAAGTTTCTGGATGAGGAAAGAAGCAAGTTGACACCTGGAGTCGTTGGCACAAGAAAACGCCAGCTAAAGCCAGGAATAACTGCGTCGATCAAGGATATTGAAATGGAATCCGTGCATTCGCTTTGTGATCAGCAGTCAAAGCCAGGAAGATCGACGACGGTCAAGGACGTTGACATGGAATCCGTGTATTCGTTCCATGATCAACGATCCCAGAGTGAGTACATTGATCCAGATGAGACGATCACACTGCCGCGACGAGCCACAGTCGCGTCCGCGTACACTGGGATACCTGATCAACAGCCGATTACCAGGATCCGGATGTCCGCGATCAGTGATCTGAATGAATTTTCGGGGAAAGAAGGAGATGAAGATCAAGCGCGGAATTGGATTAGTCGCCTCAAGTTAGCATTTATGCGCGATCAAGCTTCTGATCACGAAAAGTGTTTGATATTGGGCGTTCTACTAAAAGGGCCAGCGCGCAATTGGTATCGCCTGCTGAGTAGATCTAATCGCTCAAGTTGGAAAAGTCTCGTGGATGAGTTTTAAACTCAATACTGTGGGAGAGGTAAATCGGCATCCCGCCAGTATTATTACACGAAGCAGCGATCGGATGAAACTCCTATTGAGTATCTTCACCGGTTGAATGTGGCGGGACTGCGAGCCAAGTTGCCGATCAGGGACGGATCGTCTACGATCTTACGCGAGCATGTGCAACATTTTCTGGACACATTGGCCAATCGCAAACTCGCTGATCAACTAGCACTTTTTCGGTTGGATAACGCCACAGATTTGGAAGAGACGCTGCGGGCTTATGCACGCGATAAGTTGTGCTAGCCAGCGGCGGCGGTAGGCACCATCCGATTTCGCCAGAAATTCGGTGATGATCGATCATCTGTCCCTGCGCGGAAACCTAGAGCAGTGCGTGCGATCGAGAAGATGTCAGGGAGTGAAGAATCAAGTGCCGACGACAGTGGAAGTGATGCTGATCAGCTCCGTTACATGATTGCTGCTATGCGCGATCAACCAGAGGCGCAAGATCAACCTGGTGAGTCCCGATCGGGCAAACAAAGTGATTCAAGTGAATTTGATCAAGGGGCGATGAAGAAGTGCAGTCATTGTGGATCGATCAGGCACGATAAATTACGTTTCTGGAAGCGCCTGACCTGTCTGAAGTGTGGCAAGAAGTGAAACCCGACCGATCAATGCTTGTACGTCTGCCGAGAATGCGGCGAAGTTCACGATGCGGGCAAGTGCCCTATGGAAGAATTTTCTAATCGCATCTGCCAGTAGTACAATCCCAGCAAGAATGCTGGAATGTTGCCCAAGGAAGCCGAAGATTTGTTAAACTAGGACGCTCGCCAGGTTGGAATCTGGTACGAGACGAGCGTTCTGGTTTGTGTGTTTTTGCATATGTGGATAAGAAGATGGCTGATCAAGCAGCAGAAAGAGATAATAAAAAATGTGATTAGCCTGATTTACCACGTTTGGCTAATTTCCGTATTGATGAGTTTTCTCGGTCCCCGGTGATCATGGAAGTTGATCTATTTCCGGGTGAGTCACGTGGATATTGGAAGTACCACTCGCCAAAGACATGGTTTAAACAAGCCAAGGCGAGCGGTAAAATTAATAAGGAACGTGCTACGTTGTTTTTTGATTCTGGTGCCGAAGTGTCGATCATCGACTCAACCTTTGCTCGTAAGGTGAGTTGTCAGATCGACGCGAGTCAAAAGCAAGAATGTGTCGGCATCGGAGAAAGTGCATACCTCACAAAAGAGCAAACTAAAATCAAGATTACGTTAGCGGCCTCGTTGGTTTATTATTTCCATGCATGCGTGGGCAAACTTGTCGGTCAAGATGCTATATTGGGTATGGATTTTATGATACCAGCTGGTGTTCGATTGGACGTCGCCCATGGTGCACTAATTTTTCCTGATGAAGTTATCATCCCATTAGAAGGACGTCGACAGCTGTACGGGTCAAGTGGAAATTACATGAAGCTTTATCAGTACGAACAGATCCCAGTGGGTCGATTTGCTGACGTTCTGATTCGTGATCAACGATCTCGGAAGTTGTGGATTACTCGTGGAAAAGATTGTGTCCCCACTATCACTAGGGGCGTGGGTAAATTACGGTATCTGCGTATTACGAACGTCGTTGATCATCCGATCATCATACAAGACGATACGATTTTAGGTATCTGGATGAACAATGACGACGTTCCCCGTCGCCCTGGATTTATTTCGGTGGGATCCAATCGATAGAAGGAGTGGAAAATCTCGCGTATCAAGCTTCTCCCAATTCTGTACATGACGATCAAGAAAGTGTCGATCAGGGTCCCTTAGTCGAGAAGAAAGAGTATCCTACTCCTCGAAGTATTTTAGTACGACCCACGGACCCAATCGTGACGTCGGTGGCATTAGTAACCGGAGGGTCTCTAAAGGTGCAGGAAGTGCAAGAGAGGTGCGATCAGGAGCTGGAGGTGAAAGGTACGACCCTGGATCACGAAGTTGAGCAACCTGTTACAAGAGATGAGCCTGATCAAGATACACGTGATCACCTCGTCTCAGCCGATCCTAGCGGATCTGGTGTGATTCCTATCGATGATTAAGTTTGCTACCATGAAGGGGGAGATTTGTACGTGGAAGAATTGGAGAAGCAGCTTTCTACGTTGCATGAAGTGTCTGAAAGCATCGAAGAAATAACTAAGGATGATTTACAAGTTGTTGATCCATTGATCAATACACCAGAAAAAATGGATCAGCTTCGCGGTATAATTTGGGCGAAGAAACATCTGTTGATCGGGAAAGGAACGCGCTACCTCCTGCTGCACGTGGAGTTGTTTGTGATATCGATGTAGGCAATGCGCGCCCGATCGCCCAAAAGTGTCGAAAGGTAGATCCGCAATTTCGCGAGAAGTTATCGGCCTTGATCAAGGGGCTATTGGCGACTAAGATCATCCAGCCGTCTACGTCACCCTGGGCATCACCTATAGTGATCATAGGTCATGGTCATCGAGCTGCCTTCCAAGGAGAGACTCGGTGTGAAGCTTATGCCTACGAAGGATGGCGTCATTGATCATGGTTTAGCTATTGACAACATTAATAATCCATTATTGGAAAATAAGATACAATCAGGAGATTTGATTGTGGCTATTGGTGGAAAGAGTGTGGATGGCATGGGATTCTCCGACGCGATTGATTTGATTCGAAAGATGCCTCGACCGTTGGCTATTTCGTTTGAGATTGATGAAGTGCGACGTAAGGAAGTTGTGCGGGAGAAGTTCCAACTGAACAAAGAGAATGATCTTGATACTCAGCTAACCACATATGATGTGGTGTTTTATATTGGTCCAATGAAATTGAATCTTGAAGAAGCTGTGCGATACGGTATCGATGGTGCTGTGGTACGCGCGTTGAAAGGCCAAGCTAAGACGAGTGGAATGATTACTGTTGGTGATATTGTGTACAAGGCGAACGAAACTGATGTGGTGTGTATGCCGTATCTTAAAGTTATGAATGTCCTTCGTAACGCGACGGCGACAAAAACGGTACAATTTGTACCGAAGGACAAGTTGGCTGATGTTCAGCGTGTGAATTCACGTCACTAAGAGTCTTTCCGCCTTCGAGAGTCGACGTCTAATGTTAGGTAAAAGTTGATGAATAATCCACGCATTGTAAAATACGATAGTCATGATGGAGACGGTAATCAATCGATCGCCTAGCTTATTCTCAATAATCAAGCCGCAACAATTAAGAAAGGGCGCATGTACAAGCAGGGACGTGTGATGCGCATGTAAAAGAGATTTGATAACGCGGGGAAAGCTTCATGGGGATGGAAGTTTCTCATCGAACGCAGGCCATCGCCAACCGGCTGTGGCTTAATGAAGCGTTTGCTTCGTTCAAATATACGTGTGGTGAAGTAGAGTCTTTATTTACGTGTGGTGAAAGTAGAGTCTTTATTTTTGGCATGAAGAAGATAATCTGCGGCTGTTATTACTCCATGGTATATCTTCACGCCAAGACCTTCAATATTAGCGCGATGTTGTGGTTTAAAGCTGAAAACATCGGTGGCCATCTTCTTCTTCCATAGTAAATGAACTGTGGTGAAGCGGACTCGAGAATTTTGGTCGTTTTGCGTCAGCAGCACACCGATCGGCTTATCGGCGATCGGATTGGTGGAAATCAAGGAGGCTTTTAAGCCTATCGTGTGCGAGAGGTGTCAAGAACACGGATTTTGGTAAGTCACATGATATTGCGTGTACTTACATATTTTCATGTATGTACATATTGGGGACCGTAGGGAGATAGGATTGGTTAGTTTGGGATTTTTTGGCCTTTTAACTCAACAAGGAAGTCGTAAGCATCTTTTCTAAGTACCTTGGTTGCCTCTTCATGCCGCAGAGGGTTTGGGAGCAGAGGGTCGAGTAATCCCCTCTAGCTGGTTATACCCGACCGGGACGCGTTACAGACGCACTTGGCCCGCCGGAAGTCCTTTGACGGGAGTAAGCATTGGTCGGCTTCTCAAGCTCAAGTTGCAAACGTTTGGAACATGTAATCAAGTTATTGAACTGTTTCGTGGAGATATAGTTCGTGGAGTTTATCACGTTCTCGTTGGATCTCTATATTGGATTATTGGTCTTTTATTCTCATATTGGTTGGGCTCTACAATCGATTGAGCGATCTGCGCTTTGAAGTATATTTACTTGGAGTATAACTGTCTGCCCGTACCCAGGGTGAGGAGTTCCTCCCAGGGTACACTACCCAGCACGGTCTCACATTTCTAGACCCACATCAATTCACGGCGACGATCCACCAAGTGCGTAACCAGCCCATTCCATCGGGTACACAAGGTGAGGTGGAGACGCAGAAATCGGACCAGGTGATCGTAGGCGAAGGTTCGCGGGGTACCCCCTCACGTCAGTTGGAAGGCTGGGTACGATGGAGGTCAGGTTCTCGACACTACGGTGTTCGATTTTGAACTTGACTCCACCACAATCGTGCACGTGCCCGGATTCGAACCAGGGATATCACCGAGATGATATCCCGCGAAGAATCTATTATAACGAATTAAATGTGGAATAGTTCTGGAGAGGACATAAGGAACGGCTATCGCCTTATGTTCTCGTTGTCGATAAGGATGGCGATGTCCGATCTGGCCGGGTGGAGGACCAGAACGGGATTAATAAGTTTTTTCCTCCCCATAAGTCTCCCACCGGAGCCGATCGGGACTATAGCAATTCTTGCTATAGTTCCGGAAAGGATCAGGACTTTTGTCCTGATCCTATGCATTTAAATGAATGTTTTGATCAAAAGAAAATAAAAGATGAAAACTAGTTGGAGGCTGATCGGAACGATCCGATCCATTTTCCCAAGGTCCCCAAGCAGAGGCGTAGAATGCCATCCGACGAAGACGACTTGGAAGAAAAGTCGCAGGTCGGGGTGGGGTTATCAAGGAAGAAGACCTGACAAGGATGTATTACATCCACGAGTTAAGGCGATTTACTCGTGAAGACCAGGTCATGCGGATTTTGAACCGCCAGATCCCCGATCGCCTTCTCCGACCCACCACCGAGCCGATCCAAAGCGATCGGCCGTTGCTATTGGTGAAGAGCCTGCTGGCGATGTTGGTTGAAGTCGGCATTAAAGTGCAAAACCTCGCCAACGTGCAGAAACTGTTCGATATGGACACTTGGAAGCTGGAGATGTCGATGTCGACCCTCCATGATCATTTGGTGCCGTTGGTGGGGGCGGTTCGACACCCAACTCCCACCGTGGCATTGAAGGTCGCTGAGGCCACGGCAGAATACGATGGTGTGTGTACGATGATAAATCGATGTATCAGTCTCCACCTGCCTCTAATAGCTCATCGGAGTTAGAGGTCGGTGCTGAGCGGATGACTATGGGGGCGGATCGTACCCCCATGGGAGTATAAAAAGGAAGTTCGGCAGCATGGGGATGCATGCCGGTCGGGGCTCCAGGACCCCCCACAGGCTTCGGTACCTCCAAAGGAGGATGCCAACACGCTGACCATGACCCAAGATAACGTCCAAGCCATGTTTAAAGCAATGATGGAGCGTTTCATGGGAGACCGATGCCGATCGCTTCTGCGCCCGCATGCCCAGGACCGATCTGCCCGGAAAAATGTCAAAACTTGCCGGGATGTCGATATGGAGTCAGTGGCGTCAACGGATAAGGTTACCCGAGGTGGCAAACCAGTTGGCAGAGGAAGACACAAGCCGCAGCCAGCCCGACCGTGCCGATCAAGCAAGAACAGCGATTTCGACATGGAGTCGATCGGCGATCCGGATGACCACTATGGGTCAGACGGTGCAGGGGCGGGCAGAACGCGCAGGGCTAACCTAGCCTCTACGACCGACTTTGATTTTGTATCTACTGCGATCCCACGCATTCGCATGGCTGCGACCACGGATCTCAAGGATTTCACTGGCAAGGACGCCGACTAGGATCAAGCCAGATCGTGGTTTGGTCGGGTCAAGTCTGATTTCTTGCGGGATCATACACCAAAAAAGGAACGGTGTCTGATCTTCAGGGATCTGCTGAAAGGACCGGCTGTGAACTGGATCCAACAGTTGGGTCGGGATGTCCGATCTGACTGGGATTTGCTATGTTCAGAATTTGAGGGGCAGTACTGCTACTCCGGGTTCTCTACCGCCCACAAATACCATCATGTGCAGAATCGAGGCGCGAGACGCCGATTGAGTACTTGCACCGCTTGAACGTGGCTGCAATTCGCGCCGGGATAGTGATCAAGGAAGGAAACCCGCCGACCGGTGCGCTATGGAGCACGTGGTTCACTATATCAGTACCCTTGATGCCCAAGAGATGGAAGATCAGCTCACTCTGCTGCGCCTCAAGGATTTGGGGGAAGTGGGGCAGACGTTGCGGACGCTGCAACACTCAAGCAGCATGAGTGCGAAGGTCGCCGTTGGATCGGGTCGCAACAGATCTAAGACCCAGACCGACCCTGTGAAGAGGCCCCTAACCAGATCGGCCCGTGCGTTTAAGGCGATCGTGACTGAAGACAGCACTGGATCGGAAGAAAAAAGTAGCGGCCTGTCCAGTCGGGAGTAAGACGAAGACCAGTATCGCCACGTTTTCATCACGGAACCTGCCCCAAGAACCAGATCGACGCCTAACCAGTCATATCGGAAGGGCAGGAGTGGAACAAGTCCGATCCGGACCGACCTCGCAAGAAGTTTTCTCACTGCGGGTCAAGAAAGCATGATGGTGGGGATTGCTGGAAGAAATTGATATGCAAGAAGTGCGAAAGACGCGGCCACCCCACCGATCACTGCCTCTTCGTGTGCAAGTCATGTGGAGAGATCTACGAGGCCGGCCAGTGCAAGATCGAAGAGTTCTTCCATCTGATGCGCAAGTGGTATGTGAGGGTAAGAACGCGGGGATGTTTCCATCTGACGTGGAGAAGATGTTAAACTAGAACGTTCGCCAGGTTGGAATCTGGATCGAGCCGAGCGATCTACGTTTGGCATATATGCATATGTCGGCAAGGAGAATAAAACCGACAATAAATGTGCTATTCTCAATTGCGTCGATCGGGATCATCCGGTCTACAATCTCACGACCGATGAATATTCCCGATCGAATGTGGTCATACAGCTGGATCTGCTGCCTGGGTAGTCTCGCGGATACTGGAAGTATCATGCGCCCGACAAATGGTTTAAGCAGGCGAAAGACTGTGGTAAGATAAACAACCAGAAGGCAACGATGTTGTTCGACTCTGGGGCCGAAGTCTCAATTACCGACTCCGCCTTTGATAGTAAGGTCGGATGTCGTATAGACTACACCCAGAGACAAGAATGCGTCGGAATCGGTGAAAGTTCTTACATGACCGAAGGAAGGACGCGCGTGAAGATCACCCTATCGGGTTCGTTGGTCTACTTCTTCAGCGCTTGGGTCGGCAAGCTGGCCGGTCAGGATTCCCTGTTAGGCATGGATTTCATGGTGCCGGAGGGTATTCGCCTTGATCATTCTCATGGAGTGCTTACACTCCCGGATGAGGTCCAGATCCAGCTAGATGGTCGGCGGCCCCTATACGGATCGCACACCGATCTGGTCAGGTGGGACCAAGATGTCACCATTACAGTCGGCCAATCCGCTGATACCCCGGTCGACAAAGGTTTTCGATCAAGGAAGTTATGGGTGACCAGGGGCGATCGGTGGGTGCCAACCTTTGTGAAGAGCGCCGGCCGATATGATTATGTTCGAGTCACTAATATCGGTGACAAGCCGCTTACACTTGACAACAATACTATTGTTGGCATGTGGCTGGTGGAAGGGAAGGTGCCAAGAAAGATGGGTTTGTCTCGATCGGATCGAGACGGTATGTTGAGTGGCAGAACTTGGCATACCAAGCGACCACCGATCTGATCAGCGATGATGGACCGGTGAAAGAAGATACCTCACCTATGGTGGAACGACCCAGCTATGTAACCCCAAAGAAGATGTTAATTCGAAGAAATGCACCGCAGTCGCCGGACACGGTGGACCATCAAGCAGATGAGCCAATGTTCGTCAACATGGTGGTGTTACAAGAACAGGCGACAGCGGAGCCGGAAATAGAAAAAAGGGAACATGGGATTGCTGGGTCGGACCACGATGGCGCACCTAACCAGATCGATGTCGTTGAAGAGCATCCCGCCGATCGGGAACAGCAGTTTGCAACCGATCAGGACGTTTTGGGTGATGTTGCCCTAGAAGACGATCAAGTTTGTATACATGGGGGCGGGGATCAATACATTCAGGAGCTGGAGATCCAGATGGCAGTCCTCCCTGAAGTGTCTGCCAATCCTCCCGAAGTCACCTTGGACGATCTGCAAGTGGGTGATCGGGATGTCAACAGTCCCGACCAGATCGATAAGCTAAAAAAGATCATATGGAAGAAGAAACATCTGCTGATCGGAAAAGGCAACGCTTTACCCCCTGGTGCTCGCGGAGCGATCTGTGACATCGACGTGGGTGATTCCAAGCCGATTGCCCAGCGGTGTCGACGTGTGGCGCCACATCGCGAAAAATTGTCTGATCTTATTAAAGAACAGTTGGCTACCAAGATCATTAAACCGTCGACCTCGCCGTTGTACTCGCGAATTGTGATTGTGATCAAGAAGAACGGCGTCGACATCAGGTTGTGTATCGATTATCGGTTGGTAAATCGGTTGACCAAGCTTAAGGTGTACCCGATGCCGCTTATCAGCGATCTGCTAGAAGATCTTGACAAGACCCTATGGTATTGCTCACTGGATATGGCAAGTGGATTTTGGATGGTTTCAATGACCGATCGGGCTCGCGAGATCTCCGCATTTGTTACGCTGTTCGTTCTGTTCGAGTGGAACCGTATGCCGTTCGGTTTAAAGAACGCGCCCCAGATCTACCAGAGGCTGATCAAAAACGCATTGTATGGACACTTCAAGATCAGTACCGATCGGTACCCCACCAAAAACCATGATGTATTTACAGAGGGTGCACCCGATCGGGAAAGGAGACCGTCCGTTATGGGGAGGCGATCGTATATCGACGACATTCTGATCCCTGCTTCGTCATGGAGCGATCTGTGCGAGAAGGTCGAACGGTTGTTGGAGGCATGCGATCGCTGGAACATGTCGATCAGTGATGTGAAGAGTTTTTGGGGCATGTCCAAGGTCGCCTATTTAGGTCATATGGTGTCAATCAGTAGGCTGGAGGCCAATCCCAAGGATATGGAGTCACTGAGCAACCTCCCGTTTCCCAGATCACTGAAGGCAATGAAGTCCTTCTTAGGGATCTTAAATTACTACAGCCGCTTCATTGAAGACTTCGCGATTTACGCGGCCGTGCTGTACGAGCTCCGGGAAGTCGACTACCATATGTTGCGCAAAGGAGATCGGGCAACTTTACGGGAGGGATGCGACTCTGATCTGCCCGCAGATTTTCCGCAGGTGGAGGCAGAGGACCACATGAAGCGTGCAAAGGTTGCTTTCGGTATGCTGAAGGCCAAGATCGCGACGGCACCGATTATCAGACACTTCGATCCGGAAAAAATGCCGATCGTCATTGTGTATGCTAGTAAGTGGGCCATTTCTGCCATTCTAGTGAAAGAACATGATGGAGTGTACCACCCAGTCACTTTTACGAGCCGGACGTTGAAGCCGAACGAATTCAACTATGGAATCGTCGAAAAGGAAGTTCTGGCTTTACTACGGATTTTGGATGTGTGCTATAACCTGCTGGTCGGCCGACCTGTAAAGGTCCTATCAAGAAAGTCGACATTGGCCTGGCTGTTATCAGCCAATGTGAGGGACGGTCGGCTCGGCAGATGGTCAGCGATCTTGTCACAGTGGTCCCTCGAGGTCGTCAAGTGCACCAAGGGGGAGGAATAGATATTGGGCTCATTGGCTGCCAGTATCAACCCTCGGTCTGAAGTGGATGAAGCTCTGATGGATATTTCCCCAATGAAGCAACCTCCACAGTCAATCTCACTGCCGCCACCGATCGTCGATCGGGATGAGGAACTCCTGGTCTTGAGTTTCGACGTATCGGCTAGCGTGAAGAAGAAGGTCGGCTCCTATAGTGCCATACTGTGGAAGTTACCACAGTGATCTATAGTAGCAGCCGACGCCGATTTCACGCCTGACATAACGGTCAACGAGGCGGAATATCTGGGGGCTTCTTCTATGACTCGATCTGCTGTCATCACAAAAGAAAGGTCGGATCATCATATGTGGTGACTCCAACCTAGTGATAAGGCAGATCACCGGAGAGATCGACTGTAAGGCACCACGGCTGAAGTTGTTGAATGATCGGGTGATGAAGGCGCTGAAAGACGTTCCCAACCACGTGCTATTGCACGTGAAACGGTATTGGAACAGAAGCGCCGACCACCTCGCGACCCAGGCTATGCGGAACCAGATCGGGGCGACGATCACCGAGGAGGCCGTTCTACATGAACTTATGGCCATAAACAGGATCCCGGAGTTGATCAAGTCCAAGGACGGCCCTAATCAGGTGCATGTGATGGCGGCAACTAGATCGCGAACTCAGAAGTCTCGCCGATCGTTCCCAAAGGAAAGGCTGAGCGAGTTCGTTGTACATCAGCTAAGGGCGGAACGGATCCTCAAGACGCAGGACGAAGAAGAGTGGATCGTCAACTTGAAGGCCTATCTGCACGGTGAACTGTCCAAGTTAACGAATGATCAAGCGAATAAGTGTAACAATATCGCGTACAGTTACGATGTGGATGAAAATGGATTGCTATATTACTGCCGTGACGTTGACCAAGACAGTGTCGAACGAGATCGACTGTCGAAACTGGTGATCCCTGAATTGCTACAGCCAGATGTCCTTCATCACTACCATGTGAGTCTAGAAGGGGGGCATCAAGGCATAGGCAGGACATACCACAGGATCAGGGCCCACTTTCACTGGAGAGGAATTTTTTGGAGCGTGCAGAAATATGTGGGCTGTTGCACTGATTGCGAGACCGGAAAGATCAGATCTATAATCAAGGGGCGATCGCCCGGAAATATCGAGGCTACTTACCCTTTCCAGGTGATAGCAATGGATCACATACCGTCGCTGCCCAGATCGACGCGCGGCAACACTGAACTGCTGATCTGGGTCGACCTGTTCACTGGTCTGGTGATTGCGAAGGCTAGTTCATCCCGATCTGCGGAGCAGATCGCCCAGAGTTATGAAGAATGCGTATTCAGAAGGTTCGGCGCCAGCGAGGTTATCAGACACGATCGGGAACCCGGTTTTATAGCCGAGGTGCTCCGATCGTTCAATAACATGCTGGTCCAGAAACAGAGCGCGAAGATGGCATATCTCCCGCAAGCGAACGGATCGGCTGAACGCATGGTTTAGACAATCACAAGGGCGATCAAGCTGTACGAGACCGATCCGAACCAACGTGACTGGGACGAGTATGCAGAGAGGCTGGTATTCGCCCTCAACTCTTCAACCGATCGGGTCCGAGGAGAAACTCCTTTTTATATGGGGTATGGATGGGACCCTCGATCGACAATTGAAGCGGCGATACCGATCGGCCGCACTCGGACCCGCGATTGCGATACCCGTCGTTGGCGAATGCAGGTCCAGAAGCATTATCAGCATGCAAAAGAAGTCGTCAATGAAAATTTGCGTCAGGCCACGCAAGATCGAGCAGATCGGAATAACGATCAGGTCCGCCCTCATGGTATTGAACCAGGGGCGAGGGTATGGTTATACCTCGATCGGGTCAAGGAAGGCTATGAAAAGAAGTTGGCTCATATGTGGCACGGTCCTTTCCGTGTAGCAGAGCTGATCGGTGAGCATGCTACCCGTATGATTACGATCGGCACGGATTATAAAGTTTTTCCGATCGTGCATGTGTCCAACTGAAGCTGGTCAGACAATTCCCCGATCGGCCTAAAATGCCCTGTATGGTGGACGAAGCAGAGAGGTTCGATTTTGATGAGGCTCTGCTGCCGGAAGACAGTTTGGAATTGCCATTGGAAGAGGACGAATTCGAGGTGGAAAAGGTGCTAGATGTCCGATCGGTCAAGAAGACACGTTTCGGTCGCACCCACCGAGAATATCGGGTCCGCTGGAAGAATCATGACGAAGCAACTTGGATCGACGAACTCGACCTAAATTGTGGAGCACTGCTACGCGAGTTCGAGCGAGAACGAGCCAGTTGGAATCGCTTCGCTGTGATGCAGACTCATGAAGATGAAGATCAAGACACACAGTAGCACCGATCAGTATATCGATCTGTGTGGATATGTGCAAGGTCTGAATTATTGTGAATTAGTGTGATGAACTGTGATAGACTGGAGTAGTGGAGTGATGAACGTGGTGATAATTTTTGCGATGTGGATGGAAACTGTGTGTGATAACGTGTTGGTGCAAGTTTGGAGAAAGTGATGAAATTTGGTCAAGTGATCGGGTGATCAGGAATTTGGAAAGAATGATGACATGTATTATGGATTATCTGGTCAGCTAACTGCCGCATCAAGAATCGCAATGACCCCACAGGCGTCCGATAGTCAGCGCCGGATGGTCTCCGATCTGGTTCTGGTGTTGATTGCGCCAGGGCTACTTCCGATCGATCTAGACCAAAGCGACCTTCATGTCTGCAATCGGCTCGTCACAATGAAAACCGGGGAACAAGAATCCGTCGTCAGCTACTACCCCGGCTTTCTCAACCCGACTCTTGGCCATATGGAGAACCATAGGATATGAAAAGATGTCGATGTCGCATTCGCGGGCCAGCATCACTCCCAGAACAAACTGGCATAGGGTCTGCAAGGCCTC
This sequence comes from Peronosclerospora sorghi, assembly GCA_026184515.1. Taxonomy (NCBI): domain Eukaryota; phylum Oomycota; class Peronosporomycetes; order Peronosporales; family Peronosporaceae; genus Peronosclerospora; species Peronosclerospora sorghi. The sequence continues at coordinate 18,833,395 of CM047583.1, forward strand.
GCCCGCCCGACTCCGGCGCTTCTTCCGGTTTTTTTGGAATGAGATGAGGCCTTGATCATGTTGCGCTCGATCAGGAGGAAGCACTAGATAGTGTGTAGACTACCAGATCGCTTGGCTGTAGGCTGCATTGAAGGCCTTTACTCGACCTAAGAACGAGTCGATCCACGCAGTCGACGCAAACATGGACCCCATCTTGGGGCGGACGAACACTTTCCATGGCTCATCTGCATACAGACGGGTGATTTGTGGTGCTGTGACCAGTTCCGACCGCCATGCAGAAGCGGCAGGAGACTTTGAAGCTGGAGGAAAAAGCCAGGAGTCTGGACGCGAGAGAGGCCAGGCTAGTATCTGCTTGGTCAAGGCTGATTGGTACAAGCTACCGATCTGCCACGATGACCATGGCGAAGTGGCATCTGAAGTCAGCGATGGAAAAGGTCGATCTCCGATCGACAGACACCCCTTTGAATCGGGCGTGATGGCGCAGCCCAGATGTGCCGGGATGGAATGAAGGCACCGATTCGGTTGACTCACTCGTCCGTGAAACACCATCACCCTGGGAGCTGATAAACTTATCAGCCCCCGATGCAGGCTTCACCGGAACAGGACCTCGGCGTTGAACGGATCGGTACTTGGACAAAGCAGTGAGCAAGAACTCAGAATCTCCCGATTCGTTCCCCGAGTCCTCTCCGGAGGAAATCTCCATATGCTTGGTGTGAGCAGCGCGGGGGCGTAAGGGCGCATGCGATTTGACGGCGATGGACGTGTCACCTGCGTCCGATCTTGACCTTGGAAGATGCGTCCGCGTCTTGGCTTTCTTTTGAGGCACCGATCGCTTCTCCTCGAGTTCGGAGTCGCGCGCTATGCCCCGTTCCCTTCGACGCGTCCTTACGCTTCTTGGAAGTTTTTGGAATCTTGTAATATTGACTTTTGCCAATGAATGGCGTCGTTTCCGATCTTGGTGCAGATCGGTCAACGCTAGAGCCTGCATCCGGACGCCGGTACAACAAGTCGGTCAACTGTTGGTAGCACCGATCTACGGCCACCCAACGACGGTCTGACTCCTGGGACCAGGCGTCCGATCGGCTCTGGAAGGACCCGACCTTCGCGATCTGGTCCCTGACCACGACCTGCAACTCGCCGATCTGCCTCTCGAGGTCACCATGTTGGGTGCGGAGTAAAGTCCGATCGGACTGATCCTCCAACCTCTGCCGGTTGACCAGAGCGAGCTGTTCCCGGAGGTGTGACCTGTAGGCCTCCAAACGAGACAGATCATGTCGTGCGCGATCAGCCCATCCAAGATAGGTCGGAGCTGATCGCAGTGGTCATGCGACTGCCGATCAGCCGCGAATAAATCGTCGAACGTTCTGGCGATGTCGGTGGGCAACCGATCTGCACGCAAATGAAGATTAGAGCAGATCCAAGAAGAAAACAGGCCGATTGGCTTACCTCGCGTTGTTTGTTGGGCGATCTGGGCCCGGAGATGCGCGTTTTCAGATATCACCTCCTGCAACTTCGTGGACATGGGGATCAAAGTGTCCACCTCCTTCCGCACTTGCAGGAGTGAAGTATTCTTGACGTCCAACTGCGACTGGAGCTCCCGGACTGTTTTCCGGAGCTTATCGACCCCTATCTGATGCCCATCCGGTTTGTCGGACTCTGGAGTGTTGCAGAGCTGTCAGATCGGGCCGATCGGGGAGGCGAATTGTCATGGTGCGATGGGGAACACAGGGCACCTGCTGCAACCAACGTCAAGAGTGGTCACAAGATGATCAGGTGTACAAGGCAAGTGTCGTAAAGCGGACTTTTTTTATTAGGCTAAAATAGGGCCTAATGTTGGACATTTTATTAGGCCCATAGGGGGCCTAATATTATGACTAATATTAGGACCTAAATTAGGGGCCTGATAGTGGACGCAGATAGTGGATACAATAGTGCATAATTAGGTACCGCCACGTGTACCACGGTGGGTACAGTAGTACGTACCACCGTGGTGTACATAGACAGGATATTGAAGGGGCACGGAAGATGTGCTGATTACTTACAGGTACGCGGCGGACACCAGCGAACAAACAGGGAACAAGCGGAAAAATAAGGTGGACTGATGTACGGAAGGCGTTTCGAATGGACGAAGCGGATTGGTTGAAAGTAGGAACAGGGTAGATCTTAGGGTTTAATTGCTAATATAGTTCTCCTTTTGCGTACGATCGCGCTGATCGTTTTTTTTGGGAAGGCACCTTTGCGCCCCCACCTTATTGAAACCTCTACGTCCCGGGCTGGAGCAATAAGTGCGGTTTTGGCCCACCGTTTGGCGTAGAGTGTGAGAACTCACCCCGCAACTCCGCCCGCAGTGTCTGCGGTTCTTCGTTTAAAGGTTTTTTGGTTTTTTTGGGAACGTGATCGAGCAGTGCTCTCACCTCTTCCCCGTGAAATTAACGTTTGGCCCCTAGAGTTCGGCTGCTTTAAGCGCCCTACGGGAACTTTAGGTGGATTTTAATATAAATACCTTTTCCTCATAGTCTAGGCTAGTAGCGCATTGATTTGGGCGTTCCTTAGCTGTTTGACGGCTTAGAGGCTCCGCGATCAGTCAGTGAAGACTTCCGCTGCCTGATCAAGTTCCCCCCCTACCGATCAACACCTGATCGACACTTTTTGCGAATCGTGATCATGATCGCTGATCGCAAATCGCGCCAACTGCTACTTGAACGACTTCCGGTGCTTGATCAAGTCTGATTAAGGTAAATTACGACTGGGCAGCAGTTTTTAGCCCCTGATCGAGCCTTTCAGTACCAGATCGCACTTGCGATCAAGACACCTGATCGCACCTGCGATCAAGACAGAATATTGTTGATCGACGGTTATTAACGTCAGCCAAAGCCTGATCAATCCTGATTACCACTGATCTACATCGTTTCAGATCCTGATCGCGTCGGACTGCCGCTTGATCGCACTTGCGATCAAGACGGAATAGTGCTGATCGTCGGTTATTAGCATCGGCCCAAACTTGATCAAGCCTGATCGCGGCTAATTGACGTGGTTTAAGCACCTGATCGCACGTGATCACGCCTGATCGCATCGGTTGTATCGTCACAAGTTAGTTAATTCAATCTTGCACCGAGAATTCGCTGTGCGCTGTCCCCGCCACCTGAGGAGCGACCCACGCCTAGCCGTCGGGTACACAAGGTGATCAAGAACACATGCAGTCGAAGACATCCGGAGGACCCCCTTCGTTAGTCGGCAGTCTGGGCGCCGTGGTACCGCCTGATCAAGTCTCAAAAACTTCGATCAGCCGATCCACCACACAAGTACCTAGCGAAGGTGGACTCGAAGATCTGTCCATCGGTTATGTCCGCTACTGTGAAGATCTGGAATGTGGTGAGATCGGGTCGCTACCGTTGCGCGGCTACGACTAGACTCAGGAGCGGCTGTGGTGAAGCGGACTCAAGAATTTCAGTCACTTTGTATCAGCGGCACGCCGATCGGCTTATCGGCGATCGGATTGGTGGAAATCAAGGAGGCTTTTAAGCCTATCGTGTGCGAGAGGTGTCAAGAACACGGATTTTGGTAAGTCACATGATATTGCGTGTACTTACATACTTTCATGTATGTACATATTGGGGACCGTAGGGAGATAGGATTGGTTAGTATGGGATTTTTTGACCTTTTAACTCAAAGAGGAAGTCGTTAGCATCTTTGCTAAGTACTTTGGTCGCCTCTGCACGCCGCAGAGGGTTTGGAAGCAGAGGGTCCAGTAATCCCCTCTATCTCATTATACCCGGCCGGGACGCGTTACAGACGCACTTGGCCCGCCGGAAGTCCCTCGACGGGAGTACGTATTGGTCGGCTTCACAAGCTCAAGTTACGCACGTTTGGAACGTGTCATCAAGTTTTGGATTGTTACGTGGAGATATCGTTCGTGGAGTTTATCACGTTCTCGTTGGATCTCTATATTGGAATATTGGTCTTTTATTCTCGTATTGGTTGGGCTCTACGATCGATTGAGCGATCTGCCCTTTGAAGTCTATTTACTTGGAGTATAACTGTCTACCCGTACCCAGGGTGAAGAGTTCCTCCCAGGGTACACTACCCAGCACGGTCTCACATTTTTAGACCCACATCAATTCACGGCAACGATCCACCAAGTGTGTAACCAGCCCATTCCATCGGGTAAACAAAATGAGATGGAGACGCAGAAATCGTACCAGGCGTCCTATGATGATGATCGGTCGTCTTCTAGCAGCGGACGATCAGATCGGATCGTAGGCGAAGGTTCGCGGGGTACCCCCCCCTGTCAGTTGGAAGGCCGGGTACGATGGTGGTCAGGTTCTCGACACTACGGTGTTCGATTTTGAACTTGACTCCACCACATAATCTTAGCGACAAAGATCGTGTTAAACCTTCATAATGAGTGCCAAGCGGCACACACAGCGTCTCATCAAAGTCTTGAACCTTCATCATGCGAATGACGTGAAAATTATGGCTTGGAATTATGGCTTGATTGACCCTAAGGAAGAGAATATTGAGCCAGATAGTGTGGGAGCCGAGTGCGCACGATTTTTCGTTGCCTTATCATCGTGATTGGACCAGCCATTGGTCTTAAAAGCTGCGCCTGTGTCTTGGCTTTCTTTGGCGGTGCTGCTGGTTTCATTTCATGGTCTGGTTCACTTGTTACGTCCCGCGCCCTACCGCCCCTCGCCGCGACTGACGCTTCCGATTGAGTGAGTTGTTAAATATTTGAATTGTGGATGGATATTTTCCGGCCAATGAGAAGGCCAGATAGTGTAGGAGCCGAGGGAGCACGACTTTTCGTTGTCTTTATCATCATGATTGGACCCGCCGTTGGGCTTAGAAGCTGCGCCTGTGTCTTGGCTTTCTTTAGCGGTGCTGCTGGTTTCATTTCATGGTCTGGTTCACTTGCTACGTCCTGTGCCCTAGCGCTCCTCTCCGCGACTGACGTTTTCCTATTGAGTGTGATGTTAAACATTTTAACTGTGAATGAATATTTTCGACCAATCATTTCGACCCGCGGCGGTTAGATCGCGACGGCCAGATCGCGAGACCAATCTGATCAATCAAATTACAGAGGGTCGCGACTGCCAGAACGCGACGGCCAGATCGCGAGTTAAATCTGATCAATCAAATTACAGAGGGTAGCGACGGCCAGATCGCGACAGCCAGATCGCGACGGCCAGATTGCGAGGCAAATCTGATCAACCAAATTACAGAGGGTCGCGACGGCCAGATTGTGGTGGAGTCAAGTTCAAAATCGAATACATTTGTATCGACAACCTGACCACCACCATCGTGCCCAGCCTTCCAACTTACGGGGGGGGGGGTACCCCGCGGACCTCCACTCGAAATCTGGTCCGATCGTCCGCTGCTGGCAGACGACCGGTCATCATCCAAAGACACTTGTTCCGATTCACTTAAGTTCATCTCACCTTGTGTACCCGATTGAATGGGCTAGTTATACACTCGGTGGATCGGGATCGCAGATCGATCTGATTCTGTCTTGAATATCGGAGACCGTGCTGGCTAGGTGTACCTAGGGTGGAACTCTTCACCCCAGGTACGTACAGACCAGAAACACTTCCAAAAGATAAATTCCAATAGGTCGATCGTCCAAACGATCTAGACCTGACAAATACGAAATAATAGAGGGTAGACCAATCAACCGGTCTAGCCCCTGACCAATATGAGAGAAGACCAAAACCGGTCTAAACTCCAACCAATGTTACAATGAGCCAATATGTCCACGTGAAGACCCAATATGCCCGTGAAACTCCACAAACGATATCTCCACGTAAAGACCAATCCAGTGAATAGCACGTTCCAAACGTACTTGACTTAAAGTGTCGAGATCGCTAAATCGTACTCCCGTCGAGGGACTTCCGGTGGCTAAAGTACGCGTGCGGCGCGTCCATACCGGGTATAATAGGAGAGAGGGGATAATTCAACCCTCTTCCCCAAAACACTCCGCGGCGGGCGGAGGCGACTAGTGTACGTGAAAAGAAGAACGGCGACCCCTAGCTGCGGTGTAGACCAAGACCAGAAGAGTTTTTTTGCCACTTATTCCTAGACCAAAAACATTTACTTGGAAAATCCGTAACCAAAAGACTCTTACTTGGAAAAACCACAACCAAAGGCTCTTACTTGGAAAAACCGCAACTAACCAATAATACTACCTCCCTATGGTCCCTAATGTACCCACACAAAATTATGTAAAATACCCAATGTCAGGTGACTCACCCATGACCGGCGTTCTTGATACTCCTTGAATCTGATAGGCTAAAAATCCCCCCTTGTTTAGACCAATCGGAAACTCGACCAACTGCCTTGACCAAAAGTGACCAAATTTGTGGTACACTTCACCACATCCGCCCCTGAGTCCGACCGTGTCGCACAACGATAACGGTCTGGCCTCACCCATCACTTGACCAACTGGACCTTGGTCACTCACACTTCTTCACCATGGACCAAACATGTTCGACACCTGCGTCAGGTACTGCCTTTACTGCACTCGATCTTCTTATGCTTCCCTTTGACGCTTGTTTTTGTTGTTCTTGCAGAAACTCTATGCGCCGAGTCGCCCCACCTTGCTTCGCCTGTTCGGTCGGCCCGGTCTGACAGCCCACGTAACTCTCATGCACTTCAAACATCGGAAGGGTGTCAGACTGAAGCCGACGCGCGGATGCAGGATATGCTCGCAGAGAACACGTGTCTCAGGACCCAGGTGGCTCACCAGGCAACACGAGATGCGCATCTTTGGTCTTTATCTTGTACTCTTCTTGACCCTCGTTTGTCTTTAGCTCTCATCCCTCCTAGCGTAGTCCAGGCAATAGGTGCCTTGGTTGATGCCGATAGGCAGTCCAGCGATGATGCTGACCAGCTCCGACACATTTTGGAGGAGCTGATAAGCGCGCGCCATGAGCTGTCCCGTATGGAGGCTCATCAGTCCCATCCCCGGGATCAACTTGCACTTGTTCGTCGGCAGCAGCTGGACGGACAGTTTGACGCGACTTCACTGCGCATGCAAGACGACGACTCGCGCGACGCATTGCCAGGTTGCAAATTGCGATTCAAGACCAGACCGGGAAGGTCCGGTCCTGTCAAGACAGGTCCGACGCTTGGACGCAAGAGTCGGGTCGTCGTCAGGTGGCACTAGACCAGTGCCACCAGCGCTTGATGAACTTGCTATCTCCGGGTTCGACTGCTTCCTCCAGCGTAGATTGGTCCGCATCGGCAACCTTAGTTCACTCGGGGCAAGACCAAGACCGCTTGAATCAGGACCAAGACCGCTTGAAGCAGGACCAAGACCGGTTGAAGCAGGACCAAGACCGACGTCGCTCAATGGCTGATATTCAGCATCCCGAAATTACATCAAAATCAAAGAAGCGCGCGGACGCGCCGAGTAGCTCGAGGGCGAGGGGCACTGCGCGCGGACCCGGAATCGGGGGGAAGCGTGCAGTGTCCCATAAGAGAGCCAAGACACAGGCGTTCCTCATGGACTCGGACTCGGACATGGACGACATCTACAACCCCTCAGAAAGTCGAGCGCCCTCGCGCCGTACTGCAAGTCGCATCCAGCACACAGGGGTATCGTCTGAGGAGGACTCCAGCGAAGGGTCCGGCGATTCCGAGTTCATGATCCCCATCCAGTCCAAGTCACGAACGAAATTGCGTGACAGTTTCGTCCAAGTGGCGTCGACAGTAGGGTCAGAGCAGAAGACCGGTCTGCCAAGTGACGCTGCACCAGTATCGACATCCGCGACGCCGGCGCCTTCGGTTCTCCCCGGGACATCCGGGATTCACAAGTACGCCTTATTGAAGAACATGGCGGTTTATACCAGCTCCCTTCCGCCGCGGACGTTTGAAGTCACTTGGCCGTGGTCGTCGGGGCAAATCGGCTGTTTACGCCGGTCTACCCTGACCAAGCAGATTCTGTCCCGGTCTTTCTCTCGCCCGGACTCCTGGCTTTTTCCACCGGCCAATAAAACCCCTGCCGCGTCTGCATGGAGGGCGGACTTTATTACGTCGGCGCAGATCTCCCGCCTATACGGCGATGCACCATGGAAAATCTTTGAACACTCCAAGATAGGACTTGTATTCGACTTGACTCCATGGAACGGCACTTTGCTAGGCCGGGTGAAGAATTTCAACAGTATCCACGGCCAAGCAATTTGGGAAGCGTCCCACTACTTGGTGCTTCCTCCCGACCGGGTGCGAAAAGATCCGGGCCTGGCGACGTTCCAGAGCAAGCGCAAGCGACGTCGAATTCGAGCGGGCGGGGCTTGGAAATCCCTGTGCCAGTACATTTTGGACGGGATGCGAGCTCGCGAGTGTGACGTCGACGTGTTCTTGTACCCGGTGTTCCTCCACATGCCAAGGCGTCGCGTTGAGAAGACCAGACTGCTGGCCGACGACGGCACATGGTACCCCGGTCTTGATTGCGCTGAGCCGGTCGCGGACCCCAAGGATGCTTTGGTCCAGCTTGACCGGAAGGACCCTTGGCGTAACTAGTTTCAGGATCAAGTAGAACATCATCCGTCAATGTCATCGGCCGTCTGTGGGAAGATAGCAAGTGAAGTCGTAGGTATTCGACCAGATAACTCGTAATACATGTCATCATTTCTTTTCATATGTCCGATCGTCAAATCACTTGAACTAATTTTACCACTCTCTCCATAGTTACACCGAACACGTTATCGTAAACAGTTCCACTCCCATCACGAAAAATATTCATCACATTCATCATTCCGCTATTCCAATCCGTCACAGTTCATCACAATTTCACATCAACTCCGGACCTACCACATCTTCACACCGGTCTAGACCGACCGATGCTACTGCGTGTCTTGGTCATGGTCTTCATGGGTCTGCATCACTGCGAAGCGATTACGACCGACTCGTTCTCGTTCGAACTCTCGTAGAAGAGCCCCAGAATTCAAGTCGAGCTCGTCGACCAAAGTTGATTCATCATGGTCCTTCCATCGGACCAGGTACTCTCGGTGAGTCCGACCGAACCTGGTCTTCTTGGTCGACCGAACATCCAAGACCTTCTCCACTTCAAACTCGTCTTCCTCTAATGGTCCTTCCCAACTGTCCTCCGGAAGTGACGCTTCATCGAAATCAAATCTTTTTTCTTCGTCTACCAGACAGGGAGTTTTGGGTCGATCCGGAAATTCTCGGACCAGCTTCAACTTGGACACATGCACAATCGGGAAGACCTTGTAATCTGTACCAGTTGTTACTAGACGTGCAGCGTGCTCACCGATCAGCTCGGCAACACGGAAAGGGACGTGCCACATGTGAGCCAGATTCTTCGCATAGCCCTCTTTCACTCGGTCTAGGTATAGCCATACCCTCGCCCCTGGTTCTATACTGTGGGGTCGGACCTGGTCATTGGTCCGGTCTGCCCGGTCTTGTGTGGCCTGACGCAGCTTTTCGTTGACGACTTCTTTTGCATGCTGGTAGTGTTTCTGGACCTGCATGCGCCAGCATCGATCATCGCGATCGCGGGTCCGGGTGCAACCGATAGGTATCGCAGCTTCCATTGTCGACCGAGGGTCCCATCCATATGTCAGATAAAAAGACTTCTCTCCTCGGACCCGATCGGTCGACGAGTTGAGTGCAAACACCAGCCTTTCTGCATACTCGTCCCAATCTCGCTGGTCTGGGTCAGCAACGTACATCTTTATCGACCTCGTTATGGTTTGCACCATGCGTTCCGCCGATCCATTTGCTTTCGGACGATATGCCATCGTCGCACTCTGTTTCTGGCCCAGCATGTTATTGAACGACCGGAACACCTCGGCCATAAAACCGGGTTCCCGATCGTGCCTGATGACCTCGCTGGCACCGAATATTCGGAACACACATTCTTCGTAACTTTTGGCGATCGGCTCGGCAGACCGGGACGCACTTGCCTTCGCAATAACTAGACCGGTGAACAGGTCTACCCAGATCAACAACTAAATATTGCCATATGTCGATTTAGGCAGCGACGGTATATGGTCCATCGCTATGACCTGGAAAGGGTAGATAGCTTCGATATTTCCGGGCGATCGCCCCTTGATTACCGGTCTACCCTTTCCGGTCTCGCAATCCGTGCAACAGCCCACATATTTCTGCACACTGCGGAAAAGACCTCTCCAGTAGAAGTGGGACCTGATCTTGTGATAGGTCCTGCCTATGCCCTGATGTCCCCCTTCTAGACTCACGTGATAGTGATGAAGGACATCCGGCTGCAGCAACTCGGGGATCACTAATTTCGCCAATCGGTCCCGGTCTGCACTGCCTTGGTCGGCATCGCGGCAAAAATACAATAATCCATTATCATCCACTTCGTAGCTATCCGCGATCTTGATGCACTCTTTCGCTTGATCGTTCGTCAACTTGTACAGTTCACCACGAAGTAGGTCTTCAGGTTCATATTCCATTCTTCATCGTCCTGCGCCTTGAGGATCCGTTCCATCCTTAACTGTTGCACTGCATATTTGTTCAAACTTTCCTTCGGGAACGGTCGGCGAGACTTCTGAGCTTTCGAACTAGTCGCGACCATTACATGCACCTGGACTGGAGCGTTCTTGGGTCCGATCACCTCTGGGAGCCTGTTTATATTCACCAATTCATCAAGAACGGCCTCCTCGGTGATCGTAGCCCCGGTCTGGTCTCGCATGGCCTTGGTCGCGAGGTAGTCGGCGCTTCTGTTCAAGTCACGTTTCACGTGCAACAGCTCGTGGTTGGGATGGTCTTTCAATGCCTTCATTACCCGATCATTTAAAAACCTCAGCCGTGGAGCCTTGCAGTCGATCTCTCCGGTGATCTTCCTG
>CM047583.1:18854359-18911587 GCA_026184515.1 Peronosclerospora sorghi
GCCATATTGTGGAAGTTGCCACAATGGTCTATAGTTGCAGCCGCTGCTGATTTCACGCCGGATATTACGGTTAACGAGGCAGAGTACCGAGGTCTACTTCTATGTCTGGACCTCCTGTCATCGCAAGAGAAGGGGCGAGTCATCATATGTGGTGACTTCAACCTAGTGATCAGGCAGATTACCGGAGAGATCGACTGCAAGGCTCCACGGCTGAGGTCGTTAAATGATCGGGTAATGAAGGCATTGAAAGACCATCCCAACCATGAGCTGTTGCACGTGAAACGGGACTGGAACAGAAGCGCCGACTACCTCGCGACCAAGGCCATGCGAGACCAGACCGGGGCTACGATCACCGAGGAGGCCGTTCTTGATGAATTGATGAATATAAACAGGCTCCCCGAGGTGATCGGACCCAACAACCCTCCGGGACAGGTGCATGTGATGGTCGCGACTAGACCGAAAGCTCGGAAGTCCCACCAACCGTTCCCAAAGGAACGGTTGAGTGAATCTGTTGTGCAACGATTAAGGGCAGAACGGATCTTCAAGGCGCAGGACGAAGAAGAATGGATTGTGAATTTGAAGACCTACTTGCGCGGTGAATTGTCTAAATTGACGAATGGTCAAGCGAAAGAATGTGCCAAGATCGCAAACAGTTACGAAGTGGATGAGGATGGTTTACTATATTACTGCCGCGATGCCGACCAAGACAGTGCAGACCGGGACCGATTGGCGAAATTGGGGATACCTGAGTTGCTGCAGCCGGATGTCCTCCATCACTACCATGTGAGTCTAGAAGGGGGACATCAGGGCATAGGCAGAACGTATCACAAGATCAGGTCCCACTTTCACTGGAGAGGTCTTTTCCGAAGTGTACAGAAATATGTGGGTTGTTGTACGGCTTGCGAGACCGGAAAGGGTAGACCGGTAATCAAGGGGCGATCGCCCGGAAATATCGAAGCTACCTACCCTTTCCAGGTCATAGCGATGGACCATATACCGTCGCTGCCTAAATCGACATATGGCAATACTGAGTTGTTGATCTGGGTAGACCTGTTCACCGGTCTAGTTATTGCGAAGGCAAGTGCGTCCCGGTCTGCCGAGCCGATCGCCAAAAGTTACGAAGAACGCGTGTTCCGAAGGTTCGGTGACAGCGAGGTCATCAGACGCGACCGAGAACCCGGTTTCATGGCCGAGGTGTTCCGGTCGTTTAACAATATGCTGTCCAGAAACAGAGCGCGACGATGGCATATCGTCCGCAAGCGAATGGAGAGGCAGAACGTATGGTACAAACTTTTACAAGAGCAATCAAGATGTACGTTGCCGATCCAGACCAGCGCGATTGGGACGAATACGCAGAAAGGCTGGTGTTTGCACTCAACTCGTCGACCGATCGGGTCCGAGGAGAAACGCCTTTTTATCTTGCGTATGGATGGGACCCCCGGTCCACTCTTGAAGCCGCGATACCTATTGGCTGCACTCGAACCCGCAATCGTGATGCTCGACGTCGGCACATGCAGGCCCAGAAACATTACCAGCATGCAAGAGAAATTGTCAACGAAAAGTTACGCCAAGTTACACAAGACCGGGCAGACCGGAACAACGACCAGGTCCAACCCCACGGTATAGAACCAGGGGCGAGGGTATGGTTCTACCTAGACCGAGTGAAGGAGGGCGATGTGAAGAAGCTGGCTCACATGTGGCACGGTCCTTTCCTTGTTGCCGAGCTAATTGGTGAACACGCTGCCCGTCTAGTAACAACCAGCACGGACTACAAGGTCTTCCCGATCGTACATGTGTCCAAGTTAAAACTGGTCCGAGAATTTCCTGATCGTCCCAAAATGCCCTGTCTAGTAGACGAGGCAGAACGGTTTGATTTCGATGAAGCATTACTGCCGGAGGACAGTCGGGAACGACCGCTGGAGAAGGACGAATTTGAAGTGTAAAAGGTCTTAGATGTCCGATCGGTGAAGAAGACCAGGTTCGGCCGGACCCACCGAGAATATCTGGTCCGATGGAAGGACCATGATGAAACAACTTGGATCGATGAGTCCGACCTGAACTGTGGAGCACTACTACGAGAATTCGAACGGGACCGAGTCAGTCGGAACCGTTTCGCAGTGATTCAGACCCATGAAGACCAAGACCAAGACATGCAGTAGCATCGGTCTTCCCGACCGGTGTGAAGAGGTGGAAGGTCTTGTGTCTTGGGTATTGTGTATTGTGAATATGTGACGAATCGGAATAGTGAAGTGACGAACGTGGATTGTTTTTTCGCGATGTAAGTGGAACGGTTGGTGATAACGTGTCTAGTGCAACTCTGGAGAAAGTGGTGGAATTAGCTCAAGTGGTTTGATGACCGAACATGTGAAAAAGAACGATGATATATATTAAGTGTTATCTGGTCGACTACTTACGACCTCACTCGCCGTCACCCCACAGACGGCCGAAGGTCAACCACGGATGCTTTTCAACTTGGTCCTGGTACTGGTTACGCCAAGGTTCTTGTTGGTCTAGTTGGACCAAAGCATCCTTGAGGTCCAAGACCGGTGTAGTGCACCCAAGACCGGGGTACCATGTGCCACCGTCAGCCAGCAGCCGGGTCCTCTCGACGCGACGCCGCGGCATATGAAGTACAACTGGATATAAGAACACATCGAAGTCGCACTCGTGGGCCAGCATACCGTCCAAAACATATTGGCACAGGGACTGCCAGGCCTCACCCGCTCTGATCCGACGCCGCTTGCGCTTGTTCTGGATGGTCGCCAAGCCAGGGTCTTGCCAAACTCGTTCCGGGGGAAGCACCAGATAGTGGGATGCCTCCCAGATGGCTTGATCGTGAGTCTTGTTAAAATATTTCACCCGACTCATGAAAGCATTGGCCCACGGAGTCGAGTGGAAGATGAACCCCAGCTTGGGATGCTCGAAAATCTTCCACGGTTCGTCAGTGTACAAGCAGGAGATCTGTGCCGACGTGATCAAGTCCGGCCGCCATTCCGACGCGGCAGGAACTTTCTTCGCCGGTGGGAAAAGCCAATGGTCTGGACGAGAGAAAAACCCGGCCAGGAGCTGCTTGGTCAGGGTGGACCGGCGTAAACAACCGATCTGCCCTGGCGATCACGGCAAAGTATCCTCACGCATTCGTGGAGGAAGGGAAGAACTGTCGATTGCCACGTTGGCCAACAAAGCATCTTTGTGGAGCTTGGACGTCCCAGGCAAGACCGTAGGTGTTGCCTTTGTCGACGCATGAGGTGGTGGAACGCCACCATGCGGGCCGGTCTTCTTGGTTTGCTCCGAAGTCGATGCAACTTGAACAAAACTTTTATGTGGACTTGTTCCCGACTTGGTTGGGATGGGAACAGCAAACTCCGAATCACCGGAGTCTTCGCCGGAGTCATCCCAGGACGAAACCTCTGAATACTTGGCACGGTCAGCACCGGCGGTCGAGGGCGCTTGTTTTTTGAATATGTTACTGTCGTCATCCTCGTCCAAGCTTGAGCCCACGAGGGGAGCCTGTATCTTGGCTCGCTTACGAGGCACCGCACGCTTCCCTTCCAGTTCAGGGTCGCGCGCTGTGCCCTGCGCCCTCGAGGGACTCGGCGCGTCCGCGCGCTTCTTAGACTTTTAACGAATTTTGGGCTGAGGAATTTCGGCCAATGAACGGCCTTGGTCTTGGTCTTGGTCCCGGTGTAGGTCCACCAAGGCGGCCGACGCAGACCGGTCTACGCTGGAGGCAGCAACCGGATTCCGACGAGGACGCAACAGGTCAATCAAGCGCTGATGACATTCTTTTAATACCACCCGACGACCGTTCGCTGCCTGCGTCCAATCGTTCGACTTGCGTTCACAAGACTGGACCTCCTCGGTCTGGTCTTGAATCGAAATTCAGAGCTCAGTGAGACGCCTCTCGAGGTCGTCGCTTTGAATGCTCAACGTGGTCTGGTCAAGCAGGTCTTCTGCTTGATGCTGTTGGACCAGCACAAGATGCTACCGAAGATGAAGCTGATGAGCCTCCAAGCGGGTCAACCTATTGCGCGCGTTTATTAGTCCGGTCAAAATCTGACGCAGCTGGAGGTCATGCGTGTTCGACTGCCGATTGGCGGCAAGCAGGGCATTGATCGCCTTGCTGATGCCAGGAGGTAAACGGGATGGAGGTATACGGTCTGAAGACAAACGAAGGTTAGAACAGGTCCAAGGTGAAGACCGGACATGCATGCTTACGTTGTGTCACCTGTTGAGCAATCTGCTCCTGGAGACGTGAGATCTCTTCAAGTTCGTCTTGCAACTGCGCGTCGGTCCCGGTCTGATGCCCTGCCGATGTCTGAGGTGCAGTATAACGATGGGAGCTGCCAGACCGGACCGACCGTACGGGCGAAGTGACATGCGATGACGTGGTATGCAAGGTGCCTACAAGAACGGTCGTTAAGGAAATACAAGAAGGTCAAGTCCAGCAGTACAAGTACCTGGAACGGATGAAGAAGATGGCTGCTCCATGTCGGAAAAGTCTAAATGACCAAGGTTCAACTAAATTTGATGGACGAGGTCAGACCGTTGTCGTTGTGCGACACGGTCTCACTCAGGGGCGGCTGTGGAGAAGCGTGCCCAAAATTTGGCACACTTCTGGTCAAGTTTTGTCAAGGCATTTGGTCTAATTTCGGATTGGTTTAAACAAGGGGGGCTTTTCAGCCTATCAGACTCAAGAAGTGTCAAGAACTCAAGTTTTGGTGAGTCACCCGACTTTGGGTATTTTACATATTTTTGTAGGGGTACATTTAGGCACTATAGGGTAGTAGTATTTTAGTTGTGGTTTTACCATTTAGGAAAGAGGTTATACTTTAAGTAAGGAAATCTTTTAGCTTTCGGATAAGTGGCTGAAACCTCTTCTGGTCTTGGTTCACACCACAGCTAGTGGTCGCCGCTCTTCCCTTTTCGTACACTAGTCGCCTCCGCCCGCCGCGGAGTGTTTGGGGGCAGAGGGTCGAATTATCCCCTCTCGCCCATTATACCCGGTCTGGACGCGCCGCACGCGCACTTTGGCCCACCGGAAGTCCCTCGACGGGAGTACGATTTGGCGACCTCAACACCTCAACTCAAGTACGTTTGGAACGTGCTATTCACTGGATTGGTCTTGGCGTGGAGATATCGTTTGTGGAGTTTCACGAGCATATTGGGTCTTTACGCGGACATATTGGCTTGTTTTAATATTGGTTGGAAACTAGACCGGTTTTGGTCTTATTTCGTATTGGTCAGGAACTAGACCGGAACGGTCGGTCTACCCTCTATTATTCCGTATTGGTCAGGTCTTGATTGTTTGGACGATCGGCCTATTGGAAGTTATCTCTTGGAAGTGTTTTTGGTCTGTTTGTGTCTGGGGTGAAGAGTTCCGCTCCAGAGATACCTACCCACATCGGTCTTCTATATTCAAGACCGGTTCGATCCAATATGCGATCCCGATCCACCGAGTGTGTAACTAGCCCATTCCATCGGGTACACAAGGTGAGATGGACACTAAACAATCGGACCAAGTGGGTTCTGATGACGACCGGTCGTCTGCTTGCAGCGGACGATCGGACCAGATCTCGAGTGGTGGTCCGCGGAGTACCCCCTCCGAAAGTTGGAAGGCTGGGCGCGATGGTGGTAGTCAGGTTATCGATGCTAATGTTTTCTATTTCGAACTTGACTCCACCACACGTTATTGTTCTTTATATGTCTGTTCCCTGGGTATGTGATCCTAATTCCAATGAGCACCACCACTGCACAAGATGTAGCAGAAGAGTATATGGTAGGAGTGTATAAGTGATTTGGAGCCCAATAAATGTTAAGACATGATAGAGACCCAAGATTCATGAGTTCGGTTTTCAGGAGGTTCAATTGAATGCTGAAGCAGAAGCAGAGACCTACGTTAGTATATCGACCTCAAGAGAATGGGAAACAAGAAAGATCTGTGCAAACAGAGATCAAGGCAATCAAGTGTTACATCACGGATCCGGAACAGAGAGATTGGGATGAATATATTTCTCCCTTAGAGTTTTCATCGAATACTTTAGTGGATCTTCAGCATCACCAAACTCCGTTTTATTGGGTACATGGTTGGGAACCCAAAACCACATTGGAAGCAATGATACCACCCAAGCACTTATCAATCATAGAGAAAGACGCATTGGAGTGGAGGTTGACTGAGACTGAGAAGCATATGAGAGCGCAGGCTGCTATTATCCAGGAATAAGTAATGAAAGATAGAGCCCAACGTCATAACGACGCAGTAGAGTCTAAAGTATGGTCAACTACCAAAACAGCTTATCGACCAGCTGAATTAGTTTGGCTGTATCATGATTTGGTCAAGCCGGGGTTGGTAAGGAAGTTGCCAAATTTATGGCATGGACCATATGTGGTTGATGAACGGATAAATGACATGGTGTATTGGCTAGTGATACCGACCGGTGAAAGTCGAATATTCCCGCTTGTACACATTTTGCCAGATTGAATATACACTTGAATTGGATGAGGCGTTACTCCCTGAGGATTCATGGTATGAACCGGGTAATGATGATTAATGGGAAGTATAACGAATTGTAGACTGTCGGGTCAAGCAGCGAACAAGGAACGGACGTCAAACAAAGGAGTATTATGTCAAGTGAAAGGATACCGATGAGATGACTTGGGAGCCAGAAGACAATCTTTCATGCACCGTTTTATTGTATGAGTTTGATGCGCAACCAGCTTGGGAGAATCGGCATTATGCATCTCAGACAGCAGAAGAGGACACTACAGATGCTGAAATGTAGAGTCCTCATAAAATAAGAAACAAGAGACGAAATTGTCAGGAAATTCAAGAAAATGACAAGAATAGAGAATGAAGAATACAAATCCCCGGAAGATGTAATACATCCCTATCACGGACCCATTTTTGTTATGATAAGTAGAATGCGGACCCGGGTTGGTTGCATTAGGTGGAATAACAAAAGAAAAGCAGAATAAAGAACAAAGATACATGTTTAAACAAGAACTGGAAGTTTGTTGGAACATGTGGATAAGTCAAGTCGCCATTTAATTTTATTTACTCAATATGGTTAACTATGACGATGGTAATATGAAGAGTGAGCCTATGAGTGCTCCATGAATCAGAATTAAGATGGGAAATTTGTGTATGAATGAGATCGTACGAAGAGAAACCTTTCCGGGTGCTAAAGGTGTAAAGCCTGTACGGCAACAACAAAGATCGTACGAACAGAAACCTGTTAGGGTACTAAAGTTGTAAAACCTGTACATCCATTGAAATCAGTACGGATAATCGCATAACAAAACAAAGATCGTACGAATAGAAACCTGTCAGGGTACTAAAGGTGAGAAACCTGTACGGCAACAAAAAAGATCGTACGAAGAGAAACCTGTCAGGGTACCAAAGGTGTGAAACCTGTACATCTATTGAAAAAACACAACGAGAACCGCATAACAAAACAAAGATCGTATGAAGAGAAACCTGTTAGGGTACTAAAGGTGTGAAACCTTTACATCCATTGAAAACAATACGGAGAACCGCATAACAAATTAAAGATCGTGCGAAGCTAAACCTGTCAGGGTACGAAAGGTGTGAAACCTGTACGTCAACAACAAAGATCGTACGAAGAGAAACCTGTCAGGGTACCAAAGGTGTGAAATCTGTACATCTATCGAAAACAACGCGCATAACCGCATAACAAAACAAAGATCGTACGAGAGAAACGTGTCAGGGTGCTAAAGGTGTGAAACCGGTACGGCAACAACCAAGATCGTACGAAGAGAAACCTGTCAGGGTAATAAAGGTGTGAAACCTGTACATCTATTTCAAATAAAACGAAGAAAATATGTACATCGAGGGCGACCGTACGAATAGATACCTAGAAGCATCCAGCATGTGTAAAACTTGTATGGAGAGTCACGAGATGTTACGAAATAAATAAAAAAAAAAATAAGCCATGGGGCAATAAACCGAGCACAGAGAAAGACGAAAAGGGTGCGCAGCAGCTTGAGACAGAAAGTGAATAGCAAGTGAGAGAGGAGAAACAACAAGACGATGAAGGAACAGATGAAGAGAGGGTGGCAGACAAGGATAGGCAGTTTGGACAGGAAGGGATGACGACATAGATGCGGCCATGACAGATCCGATGTACGTTGGTAAGGTGATTGTAGTTGCAGGGTATTAAAAAGAGGTGGATCAAATGCTTGATCGGAATGTGGGATTCAAGAACCGCTTTCGACGCTTTATTGACTTCGAAGATTGGGAAGCGCAGGATGCAATTGTGTTTTTTAGCAAAAAGGAGGAAGCGGAATTTTTTAGGACTGAGAGTGAAACTGTGGTGGTACTGCAGAAGATATTTGTGGAGCTGAAAATCTGAGTAACTTTGGAAATGGTCGCGATGCGGTTTGGATGTGGAAAGAGGTGCTCCAATTTCGTGCGTAGAGAATCGTGAAAGAGCCAGAAGAATGTAAGATCACAGCGAGTAACGCGGAGAAAGCAGGAGAAATCGTTTTGGTTTCTTGATAAGTATGTGAGCTACTTTGGATATTTCTTCCTTCTCCAACATAGTGCCGATATATTGATCTTTAACAACGTTAAAGCTGATATCATGAAGGAGGAAGGCGGTATAAAATACATTTTTGCAGTTGATGTGGCCCGTGGTTCACGCACGCAATTTTATGAGTATGGCTGTGCGATCTCAGGATGGTAGCTGTTGTGGTACAAACTCAATCCATTTGTAAGGACGGTCATGGTGCCATTGGTTGGTGACGTGTCGGCGGCATTAGCTTATGACTCATCGGAACAATATAAGGAGCGTGTGAAAGGAGAATGTATTGACTTGTATCTTCACCCGCATATTCTGTGATTATATATTCATAGTCGCCGCTCGATATGTTTTTTAACGCGAAAGTAGTTGGAAAAGATTGATAAACATATGCAAGGAGAGTGATTTTCCGGGTTTTGCTACGACTATGAATGCAGAATATGCACATAAATATCTGAAATATGACAATTAAGAAGTATGTGTGTGCGTTCCTTTTGCTCGCTTACGCTGAAGTTACGCAAGGGGCGATTGTGGTGAAGTAGAGTCTTTATTTACGTGTGGTGAAAGTAGAGTCTTTATTTTTGACATGAAGAAGATGATCTGCGGCTGTTATTACTCCATAGTATATTCTTCACGCCAAGACCCTTAATATTAGCGCGATGTTGTGGTTTAAAGCTGAAAACATCGGTGGTCATCTTCTTATTCCATAGTAAATGTACCTTAGCGACAAAGATCGTGTTGGACCTTCATCATGAGTGCCAAGCGGAACACACAGCGTCTCATCAGAGTCTTGAACCTTCATCATGCGAATGACGTGAAATTATGGCTTGGAATTATGGCTTGATTGACCCGAAGGAAGAGAATATTGAGCCAGATAGTGTGGGAGCCGAGGGCGCACGATTTTTCGTTGCCTTATCATCGTGATTCGACCCGCCATTGGTCTTAAAAGCTGCGCCTGTGTCTTGGCTTTCTTTGGCGGTGCTGCTGGTTTCATTTCATGGTCTGGTTCACTTGTTACTTCCCGCGCCCTAGCGCCCCTCGCCGCGACTGACGCTTCCGGTTGAGTGTGTTGTTAAATATTAGAATAGTGGATGGATATTTTTCGGCCAATCAGAAAGCCGGATAGTGTGGGAGCCGAGGGCGCACGATTTTTCGTTGTCTTTATCATCATGATTGGACCCGCCGTTGGGCTTAGAAGCTGCGCCTGTGTCTTGGATTTCTTTAGCGGTGCTGCTGGTTTCATTTCATGGTGGTTGACTTGTTACGTCCTGCGCCCTAGCGCTCCTCGCCGCGACTGACGTTTCCGATTGAGTGTGTTGTTCAACATTTTAATTGTGGTCGGATATTTTCGACCAATCAGCATCGACCCGCGACGGACAGATCGCGAGACCAATCTGATCAATCAAATTACAAGGAGTCGCGACGCCAGATCGCGAGGAAAATCTGATCAATCAAATTACAGAGGGTCGCGACAGTAACTGTCCAGTATTAAAGTCAACGCTGAAGTAACCAAGAAGTAGTGGGTGAGAGAAGTGATTGACTTTGATGTAAGAGATGGTAACACTTAATAGAACCAAATTTCCCCTGAAGTGCTAAGATCTTTGGCGACCTTCTAAAAGCCTTCTCTACTGTTTCAATACAAAAACTAAGTGTAATAAAAGGAAGTCGTTGAGTGAACGCCCTAGCAAGTGGAGCAGCAGCCGTTTAAAGCTAGCTAGTGTTGGGGGCAGCCTGGAACTGCTTTTGGAAGTGTGTCCTAAGTGTGTTCGATTGATTTGTTGGTTCGAGAGGTAGTATTAAGTACCCGGAAAGTAAAGCAAGGAGGACTGGATTATTACATGTTTGTGTTGGTTGTTGATTAAGTGAATTTATTACAATTTTCAACTCCTTCACGACATACGGCATCAACGGTGCGTGTGCACGTCACGGAAACTAAAGCGATTTGTCATGAAAATGAAGGCGGTTAACTGCGCTCCAAGCAATGAAGACGTGTATGTTGGACTGCTCGAAGTCTACCTGTCTCTTATGAGAGCTTGGCACAGACTTTCCGGATGAGCATAAAGAATCGGCATAACTAACCTCGTTATCAAGCTTATCACCGAAGTTAGTAAGAACGATTCAACACGAAATGAAGAAACGATGGCGCTTCACGTAGGATGACGCCGGAAGAAGCAATGAAAATCAGTATTCAACGCAAGAAGGGACTAAATATCCAGTGTACATACGCGCCCGATTTCTAGGCATAGTCGAGTGAAATTAGGAGCGCAGTGAAGGCTACTTGAATGTGGCGTTCAACGTCGTGGAAGATAATACAAGTGACTTCTGGGTAAAACAACGGCTCTTGTGTGCAAGGATCGAGAATATTTCATCGAATACGCCGAAGATACGAGTAACTGCCAATTATGGATAGAACAGTGGCTATACGAGTAGGGAACGGATATGGACGTTCACTACTAGAGAACCCACTCCATGCGACAGACCTTAAACAAGAACTTATACTCGCTGACGGCAGAAGCAGCGCGCGGGATAAAGATTGATTATCTCGAAAAGAATGTATCGTAACAAGAAAGGTCAAGTTGTTGCCACCGGAATGCGGCGAGTAATGCTGATGGTTCTGAACATTGACATGGGCACCAAGTCATATTGCAGAAGACGAAGCAGAGCTGTAGCATCGTCCACTAGGACATGTGTCTATTTGAACAATTAGCAGACTTATCAATGATGGACCATCAGCGTCCAGTGTGTGGACGCCGGACAGGTGTGCGACAGGTGTGCAACCGCGAAGAAAGTTTGAAAACATATAAAAGTAATATGCGGTTAGTAATAGTCGACGAGTGGACTCGACCGTGTACTCGGATGTAATAGGGCGAATCACGCCAGCATCCAAATCAGGATACGCTACGTGACAACATTATTCACGGCAAAAAGTCGCTTCACCTCCTTAAACCCATTGTTTAAGAAAAGCGATGTGCCAAAAAATGGAGAAATATTGCGATTTCATCAAAAGTGGATGCGGTATCGATGTAAAAGTACTCCGCAGAAACAATGGAGGAGAATACTGGAACTCTGATATTGAGCAAATACATCGATGCAGGAAGATCAAACAAGAATACACGGTGCCGCGCAACTCGGAGCGAAATGGCAGGCGGAGAGTATGAATTGAATATATGTCGAGATGAAGAGTTGTAAGCTGAGTGAAGCCAAGATTAGCAAGGTGTACTGGTGTGAAGCATGATGACTGTTGTTGATATCCGCAATATATTTCCAAGTGCATCAAATCCAACTTCAAATCTGTTCGAGCTCGTGTTGAAACGCAAGCCATATGCGCGTCTTGGCAGAAGTGTTTCGCGCATGTGGCTAAAACTACGACAGGAAATCTTGATGACACGGGATCTCGGTGTTTTAAGCTTGGCTATTTAAACAATCTAACGCATATCGACTGCTGAACGAAGCCGCAGGAGCAATAGTGATCTCGCGCAGCGTAGTATTTGCGGAACATCGACGATATAAGATGTTGAAGGAAAGCATCCGAGAATGATCGCATTGTTGACGACAGTGAAAACCAAAAATGTATGCAACAAAAGAAGAAATCAAAACACCACCGACAATACCAGCGAAACCGTCAGCAAAACACTGAAAAAATATATGAAAGGCCGACGAATGACCAACACTGCGATCAAGTACATCAGGAAGGAATGGCGAGCAGGAATTGGACGTGAGACAAGTACGCAGAAGCAAGCCGTTGTGTTCTATGATCAATAATAACCGAATCCACGTCGAGGCAACTTAATACACGAATTCAAAGCTGAAATAAAAGTTCACTACTACTTCAACGCTGAAGATGACGGTGAGAATGTATTAAACTACTGCAAAGCAAACACAAGAAATAATGGCTTAGTGTGATGGAATCGAAATTGAATCACTCGAAAAACACAAGACGTGGACCTCCAAAGACTTTGAAAGCAATTGAATACAAGTGGGACTTTCGGATTAAGGATGAGTCAGGGCACAACCCGTCGCAAAAGGCCCAACATAACGTCCAAGCATCAACTATTTCGAGCATTCGCGCCTGCGACACGCAGAGAATTTAGTCAATGTTGCGCTTGTAATTGCAGAATAAATAAACAAGCTGATAGAAAACGTCACTGCATACGCATACGGAGAAGACACAGAAATACACAGACAGATTCGAGGTAAAGAGCGCCCTAACACAACATGTCTGGTACTAGAAGTGCTTCACAGTAAAAAGCAAGCTGCTCGCTATGTGTTTAAACAAGAAAGTGCTTGGAATAAGATGAGGCACATATGCAAGGTAGGTGATATATCATGTTTGCCACGACTATGACTGACGATTCTTCACGTACATTTCTGATTTGGGGTTAAGAAGTATGTGTGTGCGTGTCTTTTGCTCGCTTACGCTGAAGCTACGCAAGGGGCAATTGTGGTGAAGTGGAGTATTTATCATCCTTAGCGACAAAGATCGTGTTGAACCTTCATCATGAGTGCTAAGTGGCACGTATCGCATTTATACAGCGTTTTAACAAAGTCATGTTGGCCCTAACACATCAAAGAGTGAGAGTGTTTAGTCAAAACTTCTGTTCCCTCTTGAATAACATCAATAAGGAAAGTCGAGACACAGGCGCAGCTCACATGCACAACAGCAAGTCCAATCCTGGTGGTAAAGCCAACAAAAAGTCATGCTCCCTCGGCTTCACAAACTGTCCGATGCAATATTCTTTAACTATGGGCGCTAGGGCGCGCGCAGTAGAAGACTAACATGATCGTGAAGACAACTCGTCAGCACTACTAAAGAAAGACAAGTCACAGACGCACCTTACAGCACAACGGCGGGTCTAATCGTGGTGGTAAAGCCAACGAAAAGTCATGCGCCCTCGGCTGCTCAAGTTGATCGGCTCGATGTTCCTGATTGTTCTCAAGTGGTTAAGTACTTTAATTTTGGGTGAGCAATTTCGACCAATCAGCATCTACCCGCGACGGTCATATCGCGACGGCCAGATCACGGTTGATTGACTTATGATTGGTATGAATTTGGAGTTATGAATGGATGTTTTCAGCCAATCAGCATCGACCCACGACGGCCAGATCGCGAGGACAATCTGATCAATCAAATTACAGAGGGTCGCGACCGTAACTGTCCAGTATTGAAGTCAACGCTGAAGTAACCAAGAAGTAGTGGGTGAGAGAAGTGATTGACTTTGATGTAAGAGATGGTAACACTTAATAGAACCAAATTTCCCCTGAAGTTCTAAGATCTTTGGCGACCTTCTAAAAACCTTCTTTACTGTTCCCATACTAAAACCAAGTGTAATACAAAGAAGTCGTTGAATGAACGCCCTAGCAAGTGGAGGCGTATCCTTCTGGAACTAGCGAGTGATGGGGGAAGTCTAGAACTACCTTTGGAAGTGTGTTCCTAGTGTGTTTGATTGATTTGTTGGTTCGGGCGGTAGTATTAAGTACCCGGGAAGTAAAGCAAGGAGGACTGGATTATTAACTCCTCGTGTTGTTGATTAAGTGAATTTATTACAATTTTCAACTCCTTCACGACACATTCAATTGAACAAGTCCCTGACTTGGCTTTCTTCATCTACTGTCCACGAACTCTCCAGTGGTGTTGTTTTCATCCATAACGGATACTTGGTTGCAACAAAAATTCAAGAAAAACAAAATCGGTAAACTAGGTTATTATTGACATCTGTGCAAGCATAGTTGAGCGCAAACCGATGTTTAGCTTTACTAAGGCCTTCAACGCTTGTCCGAAGTGAATTTGTTGAAAGGACGCGCAATTGTTGTAGCACTACGCGTCGGATGAAATGGATCATTGCGACTTTTCGATGCAAGTATTGGGGGAAGCATTTAACTTATGTTAGGTACACCAACTTACATATATGCATATTATTAAAGTCTTAATCTTAATACTAATAAAATCACTCCAAATTTTAACTCTAAGTACATAAGGACAACATTGAAAGGGTCAGCCTGCGGTCCCCCCCCCCCCCCCCTTTGCTCCGGTCACACACCCCTCCCTCTTATGTTCTCCCTATATATGTATCTAAAATATGGGAATGTTATTTCCACACGGGACGCGCTAAACGGCATCCAGCGAAAGACTAAACAGCAGTAAGTGAGGCAGCGACTAGGGTAGAGTACCAAAAAGGATATACTTTTACCTTTTCGGGACTTTTGTGCCGTTTAGCGCGTCCCAACCCAATGAAGAATGGAAAATAATAGACACATTTAAATATTCGGATAAGTATTCAAGTAACCGTAACCTTGTCGTAGTATTAATTCCGTTCTAGAATGTTATTGCTATTTTTTTCATTTGGTTCTTGAATGTATTTAAATTGACACCCCTCAAAGCTATTAACACAATTGGAAACGCCCACCAGGCCAAAGTCGTGGATTGCGTTGGTAGCTTGGAGCTGTCCGCACGATATGCAAGACTCGTTGCGCGTCGTCCAATCGCAGTGGGGGCTATATGCGATCGCTGTCGATGAAACTCCGCAGTCGTGAAGCGCTAGTACGTATTGAGCCCCCAAACATTTCATGAACATCTTCTGAGCTCATTGGTTTATAATTGTGAGCTCCCACGACAACTCTATCGTCGTGAATAGGCGATAAAGTGTACAAACATCTCGAGGTTATACTCGACACGAGCCTCGTCGTCACTCAATAAATCATATGCAGCATTAATGCGCAGAATTTCGGCATCCAGTTGTCGTAATCTATATATATATATATGGTGAATACATAAATGAAGACTTTCCCAACTCAATGAGGAGTACCTTTCCATCTTTTCGTCGGGAAGAGCCTCTGGTTTTTGGCGAGATAGCGATCGCGGTGGTGTTTCAGCACCTGACAGTTTTTGGTCAGGACTGAGTATAGAATACAGAGGCCAAGATTTGACTTACCTAACTTTCGGTAGGCAGCCTTGATGTCGTCCGTCGACACGACACGATCCACGCCAAGAATATAGTAGTAGTTTGGTCTCTGCGACTGCCTACTTTGCGGCGCCATGGTAGTAGCTGGTTTGTGCCATTAAAAGAACTAGGGTTTGTTTATTTCTTACTTATTCTTGAGGTTAAAAAAACGATATAGAGCTAAGTTAACATACTGCATCGGTAAAAGGTCGAAGACTAACCAGCAGCAAGTAGGGCAGCACAATTTTTCTACTACAGAATTGTCAGGGTGTGTGGAAATAACATTGCCCATATTTTAGATACATATATAGGGAGAGTCTACATACCCCTCACATAAAAGGGAGGGGATGTGACCGCAGGCTGACCCTATCGGAATTAGTTGGTAACCAACTAATACCAACTCAAGAAATGACACGTACTAAATGAAGGGATAATAACACAGGTATAGCTAGTACTTTACTAAAGAGATGCATAGCGGTTGTGTCCTATCATTCAGTCGCCCAGTATATACAGTAGTTGACCTTCAGGTCAATGATTGTCCGGGGCTATGACTCTACTAATGCCAAGATGCAGCTAATTCATTGCCCTGGCTATGTTAACGAGAAAGAGTTGTAGTTCATTAACCTGGCTATGTTCGTACGTGTCATTTCTTTGAGTTGGTACTTGTCATTTTTATTGGTGTAAAACTGCGTGAGTTGGTATTAGTTGGTTACCAACTAATTTATTCAAACTCCTTTAATTCCACTTATTAATCCACGTAAACGAAACTAAACCGTTACTATTTCCACACTTACGTAACTGAGAACATCCAGCTAATCAACAACTTTAGTTGTCGCCAATTCTGTAATTGTGTACTAGTGTGAAGAAATTAGTTGGTAACCAACTAATACCAACTCACGCAGCTTTACACCAATAAAAATGACACGTACTAACTCAAGAAATGACACGTACCAACTAATACCAACTCAAGAAATGAAACGTACCAACTCAAGTACAGTCTTTCCTCAGATAAATATCCCCTCATAAGTTATATCCTCACGTAAGTTATATGATTTTCATCCACCGGCGTTGTACTATGGTTGATAAGTTATAAGTTATAAGTTATGCCCAAGAGACCAAAAATAACTTATCCGAGGGCGATAAATGTGCAAAAAGCTTGAATTTTTACTCGTCAGCACGAATACTGAGTCCAGGAGTCAAGCGTGCGCTGCGTAGTAGCAGCTGTACGAATGAAATGCTGGAGATTACGAAGGTGCCTATGTGCTGCCCTCCCTTCTGTGGTAGTTACATCTATAAGGAAGAGAACTATGCCAAGGCTATGAAGCTTCTCCGCTTTCGGAATCACCACTTCAACCTCATCCTCCTCTTCTTCATCTGTGTCTGAATGCCTCACCATCACAATAATCTCCTTGTCAGTCAGCTCCACGTGTGATGATCCGTCCTCTCCAACAGGATTCAGCAAATCCTCAGTTGCCATTGGATTTCAAAAAGGAAGGCGGTGAAAGACGTCCTCTAACTCTTGCTCAACCTTCTGCTTCTCCCATTTGGCACAATCCGTCCCTGCTCTGGAACAGTACCCTCCACAAATAACCTGGTATGGTTGTTGCAATTGCTGATGGT
Source organism: Peronosclerospora sorghi (assembly GCA_026184515.1). Lineage (NCBI taxonomy): Eukaryota > Oomycota > Peronosporomycetes > Peronosporales > Peronosporaceae > Peronosclerospora > Peronosclerospora sorghi. Next base: position 18,871,458 of record CM047583.1, read on the forward strand.
CTGGGGCGAGATCTCTTCCCACGCTTCTTGGCACCAGCGCATCGAAGACAGTTGATCCACCTTGTAAATTTTTTTCTATCCTTTCTCATCCTTGTACAATTCATGCTGGTAGTGGTTACTTCGGTAATGGCGCTTAAATGCCGCAATTATTACAGCGTCCATTGAAGTTTGGTGTTAAGAACTCAACTCGAACATTTTCAAATTAAAGATCTGCAGTCACGTGAGAAGGGGTATTGTCGAGCAGAAGGAGATCTTGGCGCTGGGCAGTCTGTAAAATGATGCAAATTACGGTGAACATATACTACGTAAATATATAAACTTACGCGAACACTCAAGGAATGAATCAAAAGGTGCAAGAAGATAAAATTAATGTGGTGGAGCGGCTGATCAAATTTTTTGACGCTTGATCAGGCGTTACCACGGCGCCCGGACTGCCGACTAACGAAGGGGGTCCTCCGGTTGTCCTTTGACTGCTTGTGTTCCCGCTCACCTTGTGTACCCGACGGCTTGGGCGTGGGTTGCTCTCCAGGTGGCGGGGATGGCACGCTGCGATTCCTTACTGCAAGATTGAGATGACTTGTGATGAAGCGACTGTTGTCAATCAGGCAGCGGAAGTCTTCACTATCCGATCACGGAGCCTCTGAGTCTTAACCAGCTAACAGAATACCCAATATAAATGTATTCCTAGCCTAGACCTACGAGGAAGGGAAAAATTCACTAAATCCACCTAGAGTTCCCGTGGGGCGCTTATAGCAGCCTAACTCTAGCGGCCAAACGTGAACCAAAGGGGAAGAGGTGAGAGAGCACTGCTCAATCGCGTTCCCGAGACCAAAAACCTTTAAAAGAAGAAACACTGACACAGCGGGCGGAGTTGCGGGGTGTGTTCTCGACACTCTACACCTGCGGGTGGGCCAAAAACTCACAAAGTGCTCCCGCCCGTGACTAGAGGTGTGTTGTATTAGGGGGAGGCGCAAAGGTGCCTTCCCGGGTATGTCCCATGAGGTTGGACGCAAAAGGAGAACTTTATTATCGCTTATATCCCTAGGACTACCAATTACCTAATATCGACCAATCAGAACTACCCATTCCAGCGTACTCCGTCGACCACTCACTCGACCTGATTTATCCGTCGTTCGTTGCTGTTCGTTAGGTACCTGTACATAGTCGTACCTTCTCACGATGCCCCGTCTATTCCCCGTCCATGTTCACCACAGTTGTACACACGACTGTATAAATAGTGGTACACACAATCGTACACGCAATTACTCACCCGGTTGTGCCCACTGTCACACCCATAATAATGCCCACAATTGGTACCAATTTTATGGCACACTTTACCACAGCCGCCCCTGAACCTCGTCCCAGCGGTACAGCGGTTGGGGCGGGGGTAGATCATGCCGTTGATCATCGAAGATCATGCCACCGTTGATCGTGTTTTCCACACCCATTAATCATGACATCATCGATCAGGCGATCAGCACCCATCAATCTGCCCTTTCTCTCGTCAATCAGGTCACAATCGATCAGGCCGTTACCGTTTAGTGGTATGCCCATCGCTATCGGGCGTTCATCCTCCACCAACCGTGACATCAGCGATGAGGCTCACTCGATCAGGCATTTATGCATTGCCATCATGCAAGCAATAACGGACGGTGCTCCAGCGACCACAGCTAACGCTCTTGTCCTAGATCGGGCCACGGCTGATCAGCTGATCGCCGCGGTCAATCAGGCTTACAGCCTGCAAGAGACACTCCACGCACGCGATGAGCAGATCGTTGTGCTATCCAACTCGCTCGCGGTGAGCGAATACACTATCTCGGTGCTTCGACCGCAACTCGCTCACGCCAACCGTAACGTGGCGGATCGTGATGCCGACATCGAGCGGGCCGCCCTTAAACAGCTTGTGCCACTGAGTGATTTTGTCGGCGCTGCAGTCAACGATCTCAGGTCCAAGTTAAGGACCGCCGAGAAAACCATAGCCGATAAAGAGAAAAACATGGCCGATCAACGTGCCCAGATCCGCGATCTGGAGAGCAGTCGTGATCGCGATCATTATCTACGATCGTGCAATAATAAACCATCGCTGATCAGGCGCAAGAGATCTCACGTCACTTCCTGATCAAGCGACGTTTGATCAACTTCAGCAGCGCGTGAGCGTGATACAAGAAGAATACGATCAGGCCGCTTCCAAGAATCAGCGCTTGGTCGAGCAGGCGGTTAAGCTCAACTCCGAGGCTGAAGATGCAAGCGTCAACACGATCGCCTCCGGAAAAATAATAAAGCCAATCGCCTGCAGATGGACGAATATACCGCCATCATAGCCCAGATGCAGTAGATATACGAACGTGTCGAGGGGGTGTCGGACCTCAAGACCGAGGCTGTTTCTCGTCATCAATCTCACATCTTGTTCCACCCTGCATGGCTATAGTGGTGATATGATCAGCACTCTTATTCCACTCTCTTTTGACGTGCAACAGATCATGATCGGTCCACTCGTGAAGGAGTTTAAGCGCACGCTGTTGCAACACTTTCAATCGCGGAGCTTTACACTCTATTTCACCGCGCATTTGCCTGATCACCAAATTCGAGTCTCCACACACGATCATCCTTACTTTGGGGTATCGCGACAGTAGATCCAAACTTAAGAGCAATCCATGGTATTCGGCCTCATTTACTGTGATTTCAGGTGCATGATCATCAACCGTGATCATAATCTTCCACTCCGGTAATTTCCACACGATAGCGCCAAACGCACCCACACGTCGCTTGACACTTGCAGATCCATCGAAACTGATCACGTAGAGTTCTTCGCTTTTCTCAACCGTAGGAGGTGGTACTTCAATCATCTGCCGCGGTTGTTTTATCGGTGCGATCGCGATCAGGGCTTCATCAATTTCGGTGCGAGGGGTGATACCTTGCGGCTAACGCCCCTAGTACCTCCTCTTCTCCATGTACACATTTCTTGATCCCAAGGTCCCATTGTGATAAGATCGCATCCCATCTGCCCAAGCGTCCGTCTATCCCGTTGGATGTTAGTAACCATTTCAGCGTGGATCGACGTGACAAGACAGTGATTACCTTTCTGACTAGCATCGTGAAGTAAACATCCAAAATCCGCAGAAGCGCCAGAAATTCCTTTTCAACGGGGATGTAATTCAGCTCACCTCTCTTCAGTGTCCGGCTAGCGAATGCGACGGGGCAATACACTTGATCATGTTCTTGTTAGAACGCGGCAGAAACTGCCCACTATCTTGCGTAAATCACGATCGCCGGCGTTTTGGTTTGATCAAAAAGGTGCAGTGTTCGGGCTGACGCAATCTTCGCTTTCAGCATACTGAATGCCACTTTTGCCCTGATCAATCGATCGTCTTCATGATCCGAATTCTCCTTTAACAATGATCGGCTCTTCAACTCTTGATAATCTATCTCTCTTAATTCGTAGATCACAGCGGCATAGATCTTGAAGTCTTTAATAAATCGACGGATAATAGTTTAAACTTCCCAAAAGCGATTGCATAGCACGTAAGGTACCAGGAAAAGGCAAATCGATCAGATCATCCAAGTTTTTTGGATTTTTTTCCAAATCGCGGCTAGAGACATGATGTCCTAAATAAGGAAATTCACTTCGCCCCCACTACAATTTAGCCACTCTAATCGACAAGTTCCACTGATCGCACTTTTCCAACAGGTTCCGCACCTTATCACACAGAATAGTCCATGTAGGTGCAGGGATCAAAATATCATCGATATATGATCGCCGATTCAGCACAGACGGGCCTGGTGTCTGGTCAGGCTCCCACAGTAAATACATCAGCCGATTCGTCGGCACCTTCCTTAACCTTGAGATACCCGTATAGTGCATTATCGATTAACCGCTGGTAGATTTGCGGAGCATTCTTTAGACCAAATGGAATCCTATTACATTCAACAATCCAAACGGAGTGACAAACGCCGAAATCTGACGTGCTCGATCGTTCATAGACACGACCCAAAAACCACTCGCCATATCCAAAGAGCAAAACCACAACGCTTTATCCAAGTCTTCTAGTAGATCAGAGATCAGGGAATTGGGTATACCATCAAACGCGTGAGTTGATTCATCGCGCGATAGTCGATACATAAGCAAATATCAACCCCATTATTCTTCACGATGATCACTATAGGTGATGCCCAGGGTGACGTATACGGCTGGATGATCTTAGTCGCCAATATCCCCTTGATCAAGGCCGATAACTTCTCGCGAAATCGATATCACAAAACGAATCCACGTGCAGCAGGAGATAGCGCGTTCCCTTTCCCGATAAACAGATATTTCTTCGCCCAAATTATATCGCGAAGCTGGTCAATTTCTTCTGCTGTATTGATCAATGGATCACCAACTTGCAAATTATCCTTAGTCACTTCTTCATTACTTGCGGACACTTCAGGCAACGTGACAAGCTGCTTCTCCAATTCTTCCACGTACAAATCTCCCCCTTCATGGTAGCAAACTTGATCATCGATAGGAATCACACCAAATTCACTATGATCGGCTGATACGGGGTGATCACGTGTATCTTGATCAGTTCATCTCTTGAACAGGTTGTTCAACTTCGTGATCCAGGGTCGGTACTTTCACCCTCGGCTCCTGATCGCACCTATCTTGCACTTCTTGCACCTTTTGCGACCCTCCGGTTACTAATGCCGCAGACGTCACGATCGGGTCCGTAGGTCGTACTTGAATACTTCGAGGAGTAGGATACTCCTTCTTCTCGACTAGGGGACCTTGTGTATCCGGTGCGTACACGCACGGTGCGGCTAGCGCATAGAGGAAGACTTTACTTTAAGCGGCGTTTGCCGCTACTTAGCTGATACGCCCTTATAAAAAGGCCTTAGTAGGAGAGAGCTCTCCTACTCGGGGCCAAGATTCCCACTTTGGCTTACGATTATCTTTCGCTAATGCCTTAGCACAAGGCTCCCTTACTAAGGGTGTAGCTAAAGGGAGGACTGCCTTTACGCTACTGCACTCACTACACGCGCGACCGGTCGAGGTCGTGCGTCTGTAGTCGGTTGAGTGAAATGTAAACTATATGTAATACTAAGTAGAACTTACCAAATCGTACCTAGCTAAAATGTAGTGTACACCACCTGTGTACCAACACGTGGCTGGCTGCCACGCCACCCCCAGGGGCACCTGCCCTGATTGGTTAAAATAACCAATGGTTCAAAACCTTGAACCGGTCAACACTGACCCCAACCGTAGTGTACTCACGTACACCACATACTAAATGTAACCAAATGTAACCCTGTTACATCCTCCCCCATTAAGACTATGCTTACGCAATAAATCAATTTTAGTTGGAGAACTCCAACTACCAGAACCTCTGGCTAACCATGAGCACTATTAGTGGTGCTGTGGATTCTCCTCAAGACGAGGAGGTAGACTATTCCGAGAACTCGGAGGTGGATTCCCTTGGGGATATCTCCCCAAAGACTTGCCGCTCCGACAACGCCGAACGGCGATGTCGGCAGCCTAATCTGTTCCCCACACGTGGGGGAATGCACTAACTAGTGCACCACCCCTGCCAATGTCGGATGATATATCCGGATCGCCGAAGGCGATCATCACCAATTAGCTGAACGCAGCTCAAGAAACCCAACTTGCCGCGCAGGCACGAAAGGCTGTGTTACGCGGCCCCAAACGCCCGCCACGGGCGGCATATAATTTTGAAGGTCCTCGTGATCTCCCAAAGTGGGCTAGGACTATGGTAAGGAATGGTTTAGCATTCTATACTCCTGGACGTGCGGCTGAACAGCCGTATCAATGCGAACGCCAGGAGAAACTCTGGTAACAACTGCTCACGAAAAATCAGTTCACTAGCGTCTCATACCGAGAGCACCTCGACAGGCAGGCACAGGGTGCCCCTGTTGAGAACCTCCGCGAGGTTTCTCTCCGGGAGAAGATGCCGAAGATGCAGAAAAGAAATTCCGCGCTTGGGCGGAAGGGGATAATCCCCTCCCCACCTTTAATGAGCTGAACAACAGCTATTCCCGTCGTGACGCTTGGGTGGAGAGGGCGTTGCGCATGGCATTTTCCAGAGCCAAAGCGATGGGGCTATTACGTGACCCTTATAGCACGCGCTACGCCAGCGCCCCTGTCCCCACCGCGGTGCCAGAGGACAGTGTGAGCCCACATCTGCCTCCGGCGAACTCCCAACTACTGGGAGTGAAGGGGCTTCTCGCGCCCCTTTGGTCGTTGACCCGCAGCGGGATTTTCCCGCTCGAAAGCTTCAACGACGTCACGGCAATCCTGCCACAGGGGAGTCTCGGACTCCCACGAGTTCTGGGAATGTGGATACCCTTTCCACTTCACCAGGTACTGGGTTTGACCCCGATGATGGCGTAGCGCCATCAGACGCTCCACATGATAATGTGGAGTACCCTCCGCATCGAGAATTGGAGGAGGAGGTCGCGCAATTGCGACATGAGATTCGTGAGCGCTGTGATCGACAAACCCGTCACATCCATGAGGTCCAAGAGGGACTCCTCAATGAGTGGGATGGCACTGAACGCTTCTAGAGGCGGCTTGCCTCCCTCGAGTCTCTTGTTGCGGAGCTTCGGGGTCGTATTTCAACCCTGTCGGAGATGTTCCGACCTGTCGTGCCTTTCGTCTACCCAACTTACCACCCTCCTCCAAGAGGGGACCCGCCTCCGGGTTCTGGTATGGCTTAAGCATACCCAGATAGAAGTTTGGATGCGTACGCATCGCCTTCGGGATGTCCAAGGTATACGACAAGCCCTTTCGGGCTAATACCTTAAAGGGGCCCACAAACCTGGGGCACAGTTTATTCCGCAACACGTTGGAAACTGCATGTGTAGGAAGGTTTTTAGCGTTTAATAAACACTTTCTCCTACTTTGTATACAATTTAGTTACGCCGCTCCTTGCGGTCAGCTTGCTCCTTCGGCTTGTCTTGGCTTTCCGCTATGGCATCGCAGACGTGTCGTAAGACACTAAGGCGCGTCAATAAAAACTAATCGATGTGCTTCGCACAGATACAGGGCTGACATCAGGGAATCCTCCCCCCTCAAGCCCTGGTCCACACACACGTGGCATCAACGGAACCCTCGGATTCACTAATCCGTTCACATAAAACGGGGTAAACCCCGTATATGCATGGACCAAATTTTTAATAGCAAATTCGGCCATCGGAAGCATCTCACTCCAACTCTTTGGAGAACCCGGACATAGACTCCGGAGAATATCCTCAATAACGCGATTAACGCGTTCCTTTTGACCGTCCGTCTGCGGATTATCCGCAGTAGACATGAAGAGCTTGGTGCCCAGCACCTTAAACAACGCTCCCCCCAAACTGTCCCGTAAAACGGGGATCCCGATCCGACACAACGGAATCGGGTAGACCATGCTGTCGAAAGACACGGTCTAGGAACACTTTTGCTGTTCCTTGTCCATCTATGGACTCTGGAACCGCAGCCAGGTGACCCATCTTGCTAAATCGGTCTACAAAGACCAATATGCCGGTGTTCTCGGCCCTATCCTTCGGAAAACCAAAGATATAATCCATACTAATGGATCTCCAACGCTCCGCTGGAACGGACAAGCTCGCCAAAGACGCAGCTGAACTTGCAGAGGGTTTAACCCTCTGACACGTCTCACAGGTGCGTATATACGCAACGACCCACTTATACATGTTGGGCCACCAATATAAAGCGCTTAAAGCGCTGTAGGTCTTATCTCGACCTAAATGACCCCGGTAGGGGCGTCATGTGACTCAAAGAGGACTCTGTACTTTAGTTCCTCATGATGAGGAACAACCACCCGCGGAGTGTACTCCGCGCTCGTGCTATAATATAGCAAACCGTCACAGTACCTGTAACGATGTAAACGAGCTTTAGCTCGGCTTGACAGGGTTGGCTCAGACCAGCCAAGTCCCTTTCCACCCAACCCGCTGATAAGCGCCGTACACTGTGGGTCGTTCTCATACGCCTGGCGTATGAGATCCACCACAGACGAGGTGACAAATGTCGCGTGAGCGAGCTCGTAATCGGGACGACGCGACAACGCGTCTCTAATCCCGTTCTGCTTGCCAGGTTTATACTTAACCTCAAAGTTATACTCCGCAAAGAAGGAGAGCCAACGGGCCATCCGTTGGGAGAGATGAGGCGACTTTGTCGCTGTCCGTAAGGCGCGTGGTCAGTATAAACCACGAACGGCTTTGAGCCGAGTAGGTGAACCCTAAATTTGACAAGAGCATACTTCATTGCAAGTAGCTTCTTGTCATGAACGGGATAATTCCGTTCCGCAGCTTTAATCTGCCTCGACTCAAACGCAATCACGCGTTCCCGTCCCGCGTCGTCTGCTTGTAACAAAGCACATTCGATTGCGAAATCGGAGGCGTCGCAGACGACGCTAAAAGGTTTCCCAGAGTCTGGGAGGGCAAGAACGGGAGCTTTTAACAAGCTCCCCTTAACCGCTTCAAAAGCGTTTTGGTGTTTGGTTTCAACATACTTCTTAAGAAGTTCCGTCAATGGCCCCGCCATTTCAGCGTAGTTCTCGCTGTATTTGTGGAGATAATTGGCTAATCCAAGCCACTTCCTTAAATCTCTAAGATTTACAGGCGAAGGCCACTCCACAATGGCTTTCACCTTCGCGGGATCCGCCCGCACTCCATCCTTACCGATGAAGCATCCGAGGAAAGGAATTTCCTCAGCACCAAAAATACATTTGGATGCGTTTGCATAGAGTTTATGCTCTTGCATACATCCGAGCACATCTCGAAGGTGTACAAGGTGCGTATGAACATCAGACGAGTCGCCTTCCGCGCGACTATGAACGAATATATCGTCGAAGTACGTCTGAGCCTACTTTCTATGAGGGCGGAAGAGTTGAGTCACCAAGCGATTAAAAGTATATAATGCATTCGAAAGCCTTTGTGGCATAACTAACCACTCCACAGCATTCCACTAGGCGTGCTGACCGCTGTAAGCGGATTATCGGATGCTCGCATGAGCACCTGATAATACCTGTCCACCAGATCTAAGGCACTGTACACCGTACAGCCCGCCAAATAGTTCTGGAGGAAATACTTCCGAGGAATCGGAGTCTGCATGGGTACTGTAGCTGCGTTCAGCTTGTTGTACGCATGCACAATGCGCCACTTTCCGTTCGGTTTACGAACACAAAAAGTGGGAGATAAGTGGGGAGACTTGCTCTCTCGCACCATCCCTGCCTTCTTTCCCCTTGAAGAATGCGTCGATAACGTCGCATCGCTCCTTGGGGAGAGGCCACTGTCTCGTGACGCAGTATTTGGTTCCAGGAACCAAATCAATTTCATGTCGGACTACCCGATCCGGTGGTAACCCCATCGGCGGGTTGTCACTAATGACATCTCCAAATTCCTTTAGTAAGGAATGGTAAGGGGCCTCAGTATCCGCGAGGATCTTGAGACCGCTTCGGGCATACAATGCCTGTTTTGTTTGCACCAAAACTGACGCGTCCATCATGGATGAGGAGTTCAACTCCTCTTCCGGACGTAATACGACAACCTCGTCGATTTCATCTGCTTTCAAAGCAGTTTCAAACTCGTTGAAGGACATCTCCTCCAACGACAACAGTTCGCCTATCCCAGGCAAGCGTTCAAGGCTTACGCCTTCTGTGGCAACACCTGTCATGCTATTCAGCATCCGATAGGACTGCTGACTACTAGCCTTGGGACTTATCCCGGGACCCAGATGGGGGGAGTCAATTGCCCCATCTATTGGAAGCGCCTTGCGCCTATCCACAGAGGTTTCTACGTAGTCGGAATCATTTCCGACGTGCGAAAGAGACGAACTCCGAGTCTCTTCACTTGGAAGCGCCTCGCGCTAAACCACAGGTGTCTCTCCCCCTACCACTGGAGTCGCAACTTGTTCGCCGAACACGGCGAGGTAGGATTCAATTCCGACCTTCAGAAGAGACGAACTTCGGGTCTCTTATCTAAGCGCCTCGCGCTTAACCTTACAGGAATCCACCTCTACCACTGGCGACTCACCAGTCTTGTAATGGGGTGCCATTACATAATTGATATTCAAGTTAGAATATTACAGTTAAATTTCAGACGCGTTGTCTGAAATTTAAATAAGAGATTATAAGTTATTATACTCTACGAAGGAAAAGTCGATTCGGTATAAATACCGAATCCTGCAGGTTAACTAATAGTACAGTTAGTTGAATACTTGATATTATTATATTAATTAGGTAGTTACTATACTATTAGCCGCTAACCACCCATTAAATAAGCACTCCTAATTTTTTTTTGCGTTCTCAAACCCAAGTAAATATTTATATTTACTTTTAGTATAGGATTAGTTGTTACCAACTAATCCTGCCCTAATTGTATTGCGCGCTTCCTCGCAAGATACAGTGTAAGCCTGTGACAGGATCAGTCCTGTTACACCTGGTAGCACTTTGTGGTACGTCTTAACGACCACAGTTCCGTTACGCTAGTTAACTAGCGGAGCGAAGATTAAGAGCCGCTAGGCATCATGTCGCGAGACGTGACGCCTGCCGAGCGAGAGAGAACGCTGGAAGTGGTGACGAAACACTTCCCCCACTTCTCGTCGCGTAGTAAAGACGCGACGGTGGAAATTGTTCGGTCCATGGAGACCGACATCATTACCTTCCTCCAGGGTAAGTCCCCGGAGGAAGTGATAGAGGTGGTGAATCGCTTTAGGCGAAACCACCTAGAAAAGTCATCACGTCCCGCGCAAGAGGCAGAGCGGACCGCATCTGCACCTGCAACGCATAGCGTTGAAGTGGTAAAGGCGCGAGTACCTCCCTTTACCGGCGAAGGGGGCGAGCCCCGTCGTAGATGGTTCGCAGAGGTGGAAGATGCCATCTCTGCGCAAAATATTGTTGACGAACGTCAACAGGCGTACTTCGCAAAACATGTCTGGGCGGCAGAGCCAGGGCATGGGCTATGAGTCGCAGAGCCACTGATGACTCTGCGTTCCTGAATTATCAGGAATTAAAAGCTGAGCTAAAGCTCAACTTTGAAGCTCCAGAAATGGAGATAAGTAGTCGCCAGGAGTTCATGGAACTCCGGCAAGGTAAGCTTGACCTTCAAGCTTACGCTCAGAAGACGCAATATTTGCTGTCAAAAAAAATATTGTGTATGAGCCGGTGCCCCCTGCTATGCAGGTCACTGGCTTCATGAAAGGACTCAATGATGGTCCCGTCAAACAGAGTCATTACCGGCACCCGCAAGAGACTCTAAGGGATGCCATTGATATGAGCATCCGTGAAGAGTTCAGCATGCGATTAGCGTCATTGCATGCTGGGTACAGCCGAAGGGATCAACAGCCCTTCGCTTTTGACATGCCGCAACAGCATGTCAGCAACAAGCAGTCGGGCAGACGAAGCTCACACTTCGTCTCAAGAAACAGCCACCCGCGCCAGAGCATGGGCGGTGAAGGTCCAGAGCCGATGGACCTATCGGTTGCGGTTGCTTCGAACTCGAAGCAACCGAAATTTAAGAAGAACATTCGCTGCAATCGATGCGCGAAAGTGGGGCATTTTGCCCATGGGTGTATGGCACCGCGTCCGGTGCCACGCAGTCAGCGGACGGAACCGTCCTCTGCACGGCGACACCAACAGGTACATCACCCTGTTGATGCAAAAAACGTAGATCACCAGTAGGGGCGGGGAGCCCTACTGGGAATGTTATCCCATATGCCGACATAGGGCATGTGAGGGTAATAGCCCCAGACGGGACTATGTCCTGTCAAAAGGTGCAGGGTGATGATAATCCTCTTATCACCCTTGAGGTTAAGCCGCACGGGAGCGATGTCCCCATGCGAGCTTTGTTTGACACAGGAGCGTCAAACAATTTCGTTAGAACTCAGAGTCTAACGCTGTTGAGCTTTTGGAGGTAGAAACCCCACGAAGTATGTTGTCAGTCTGGTTAGCAACAGGTGCAACCGTGACTATTCCAAAGAGTGTGATTAAAACTCGCTTCGAGTTTAATGAACTGTCATTCGAGGATAAATTCATCGTCCTCGATTTAGATGACAAGTTCGATGTGATACTTGGAATCCCATGGATGTACAAGTTTAAACCTTCGATCGACTGGGTTAACCTATCGATCGACTGCGGCGGATGCACAGGATCTGATCACCCTGTGTGTAATCCGGATGTATCAGAGGATACAACCGCAGCGTCAGATATTATGGTGGATAGCAATGGCACCACCAGGTTTGTTCCGACACGATCAGCGGAAGTTACCTCCGCTGGTGAGAGTCCAGAGGGACTACCACACGCAACAGAAGATTCGTTTCGTGTTGGAGAGAAACATTCCACGGGTGATAAAGAGCACCGTGAGAATGAAGTGATATCCACTTTGGGAACACCCACCGTGAGAATAAAATAGTATCCACAGTGGGAAACACCCACTGTGCGACCGAAGGTTCCAACACGATGAAAGAATTCCGTGTTGATGAGAGTGAACTCACGATCGAGTGCAATCGTGAGCACAACTCCGTGGTGGACAGTGCCCACCACGTTGCGTTAGACATGCACGCGGGTGATAAAGACCACCGTGTCGCATAACAGGGGGACGATCAGACGATCACATCTGATCGCCAAGATTCCATGGTAGGCAGTGGCCACCATGATGATGAGTATTCGCTCACGGTGAATCGTAATCACCGTGATAGCATTCAATCAGAAGAGTGCGTCTGATTGCATGGACAGTTCCGTCGAGACGATCAACGTCTTGACGCAAACGGAGACCGGATTATCTACCCAGTCTCTGTTGATGGAACACCCTCCGAAAGAAGGTTCGGTGGTGATGGGTCTTCCAGCGCTAAGCTGGAAGAAGTTTATGAGAAACTTGCACGATGATCAGATCGAACAGATCTGTATTATCGTTGCAACATATGATGTAGTGGATATTCGCGAGCGAATATCAACATTACAAGTGAAAAACATTGGGAACGAGGTTCCCAATGATCAAACCAAAGTTCAGCGCTTTGAAGCGCAGAGCTGGGAGTCGCTTAAAGCGAACTCCCCATTTTATGAGGTACTTCGAGAATACGCTGACGTATTCCCAGAAGAAGTACCTAGCGAGCCCCCTAAGGATAAGGGAACTCGTCATGAGTTTGACCTCGTGCCAGGCACGAAGTATTGTGTTACGCGGCAATGGCTGTTGCCGCGTGATCAAGTAAAAGCGATCGACGAGTTTTTCGAAGCTCGTCGTAAAGCAGGCAAAGTGCGGGAGTCTATCTCACCGCACTCTACCCCCACCTTTTGTGTGAAAAAGTCCACAGGTGGGTGGAGAATCGTTCACGCTTACAACAAGCTGAACGCTGCGACGGTACCGGCGCAGACGCCGATACCGCGAAAAGATGTCATCATTGATGGCATGTGCGGTAGCACCATCTTTAGTGCTCTCGATCTAAGCGATGGGTTTTATCAAATCCTAATGCGTGAGAAGGATATCCCTCTCACGGCGGTAAGAACCCCAAGCGGCATGCTTTGGGAGTGGCTTGTTATGCCGCAGGGGCTTCGAAATGCCCCTGCTACGTTTAACAGATGCGTAACGCATCTATTACGCCCGGTGCGAGAATTCGCACCGAGTTATTTCGATGACGTGTTCGTCCATAGTAAGGGTGAACACGATAAAAGCGATGTTGATGTCCATAGGGAACATCTACGTCGACTGTTAGAGCTTATGCGTAAGCATAAGCTCTATTCAAATCTAAAGAAGTGCACCTTTGGTGCACCTGAGATACCCGTTCTTGGATGTTTTGTGGGCAAGAACGGGGTGCGCTCTGATCCAGAAAAGATCAGGGTGATCATTGAATGGCCTACGCCAAACAACAATAAGGAACTTCGAAAGTTCATTGGGTTGGCAACATATTTGCACAAGTATTCGTGCAACTATGCTGGGTTAATACGACCTCTTTCCCAATTACTTAAGAAAGATGTCGAATGGCATTGGGATACCCAATGCCAAGATGCTTTTGATGCAGTCAAGCAAAGCTTGACTGAAGCGCCTGTCTTGGCTATAGCCGATAACGAGCGTCCATTCCACGTCGTTTGCGACGTGAGCAATTTCGCTATCGGCTGTGATTTGATGCAGCGTGATTACGATGAACGTGATCGCGTAATCTGCTATCAATCGCGTCAGTTGCACCCAGCCGAGCGCAACTATCCAGTGCTTGAAAAGGAACTCCTTGCCATGAAGTATGCACTGGCCAAGTTTCGGATCTATCTATTGGGAGATAGATCGTTTGTAGTTTACACGTACCATGCGTCGCTACGCACGGCCGTGAATTCACCACAAATTTCTCAAAGAATGGCTCGATGGCTGTCATTCTTTGCTGAATACAACTTTACGGTTAAATACAAACCCGGAAAGTTGAACGTGATAGCGCATCCGCTATCACGAAGGCCCGAATACGAGACGAAACCGTCCGTAACCGAAGGTGCCAGTGCAAACGCGATCCGTTGCACTGCTTTGTCGTCGCCAATTATACGACAAGTATGTGAGGCGTACAAAACAGACGAGGATACACGTCTGTTGATTGATTACTTAAGTAATCAATCAAGTGAGAAGCGCGACGAACTCCCAGAGTTCTTCCGCGCTTGCGTGCATCGATATCAACTGCACGATGGTCTGATGCTTTTCAGCACAGACCAAAAAGATGAAAGTCGCATCGTCGTTCCAAAAGACGATGATCTCAAACATCAAATTATGTTTGAGTATCATGATGCACCGATTTCGGGGCATCAAGGTCGAGAGAAGACATACGCTTCTCTCGCACGTGACTTTTACTAGCGAAACCAGTACAAGTGGGTACGGAATACGTACGCGCTTGTGAGATTTGCCAGAGCGTTAAGCCTGCGCAGTCTGCACAGGCTCCGCTGCAATCTCTGCCGGTTCCGACATAGTGTTGGAAGTCCATTTCAATGGACTTCGTATTCGGTCTTCCACCCGACAATAGTCGGAAGACCGGAATAGTGGTCTTTGTAGACCGTTTCAGTAAGATGGTACATCTTACTCCAGTATCAGCAAACGTAACCGCCGCTAAAACAGAGCGGATATTCGTTGATACGGTATTCCGTTTGCACGTAATGCCGGAAGACATTGTCTCGGATCGAGATCCGAGATTTACAGGACGTTTCTGGCAAGAAACGTTCTCATTGTTGGAACCCAGTTGAAGATGTAGACTGCAGACCATCCGGAAACGGATGGGCAGACGGAAAGGGTTAACCGCGTTCTCGGAGACATGTTGCGATCATACGCACATGCCTTTGAACAGTGGAGTGACTATCTGCCACTCACTGAATTCGCGATTAACAATTCGGTGCATGCTTCAACTAAGCATACACCGTTATAAGTGAATTCCTTAAGGCATCCACGAACCCCAGCTTTACTTGGCGGTACGCCAAATCTAAGTGGGGGAGGGACCCGCTCAAATTTTGAGCGAGTCAATGCGCAAGTTGCGACTGCAACTTGTGACAAAACGATGGCCCTTCTACTGAAAGTACAGTAGAAGCGGAAGCGGCTTCAATTGAAACTGAAGCTGCATACGATGAATATGTGTCTGCAGCAATGGCTGCAGACAACGAGGACAATGAACCTACTGCTGATAAAGCAGTAGATGAATTCGTATTACAGCGCCAAGCTGTAATACGCTATATAAAAGATGAACTTGTCTCTGATTTTGATAAGCAGAAGCAAAATGCAGACAAGCAAGGAAGGAAGAAAAAAAACTCCTTTCTGAAAGGCGAATTGGTATTATTAAGTACTACCAATTTGCCTACACATGCAATAAGCAACTTGCCTACACGGAAGTTGTTTCCTAAGTACATTGGACCTTTGAAGGTCCAAGAGATTTGGGGGAATGCCTATACCTTAGACATTCCCACAGCAATGCGACTTCACCCAACATTCTATGTTGGGCGGCTCAAGCCGTATCATTCATCTTCGTCTTACGACGAGACGCAGAACCACGGAATATACGTGCTTCTCCAAGTCTCCCAAGAGAGAATTGTAATCGGCTTCCAGCCGTCGATGAGCAGAGCGGAGAGGCATTACCTACGCCTTCTACTGCTCAAGATCATCCTTGCGCCGATCGAGATCTCCCTTATAGCGGGAAAGCTCAATGTACAGAAGATCATTCTTCTGCTGAAGGGCAGTGTGCGCCCCGAGGATGTCGTGGACATCCTCGCGAAGAGACCGATACGTCTTCACAGAGTGAGACATGTCGCTGCTCAAGGAGGAATAACCCTCCTCGAGTTTGCGGAGCGAAGAACCATGCTCCAAAACAACAACGGCGAGGAAATCCACAACCTCCGCCGCCCCTGATCGATAATGAGGGGAATAGGCGATACATTCTCGAGCGCTTGATCTCGAAGCGCTCGGTGCCTTCGAAGAAGGGGCAGCGTACCGAGTATTTAGTACGCTGGCTGGGCTACCCCCAAGCGTTCGACTCTTGGGAGCCGATTGAGGTTCTGAGGGCCGACGCCCCAGACCTTTTAACTGAGTTTGAGAAGGAGTCTCAAACTCATAATGCGAAGTAGCATCAACACTAGGTGTTGATGCATTTAGGGCATCGATTAAGCCCTGAATTTCGGCGGCTACGGAAAAACCACCGTACCCCCGCAACTCCTCCTCTGACAGACGAAGAGCGCCCTGCCGACACCGCGGGCAAACGAGGTGAGAAGGGACACCACAGTTCAACCCTTCTTTGATGCAAGCAAAATGGATGTATTCCATTTTGCCTGTTCGCGAGTGCTTTAAAAAGCGCTCGCGCATTACGTAAAGTTTATTCACGTAATCATATGGGCTTTTGTTGTAGTTGTCAACAAAAGCGTTCCAACTCTGAGTCAGGGCGTCTTTATCGTCCCTGTTCCTCCTTGACCCGTTCCGGCTCGAAAAATATCGAACCTGGGAAAAGTGGTCAATAACGTACAGACGTCTATCGTCTGTACTTCGATCGAATCGACGTGACTGGATGTCTTCGCAGTTATACAGCACGTTGATATCGAACAACGCATATTGGCAGTCCCGCTTACGGTGACCGCCACTGTTGGGGGCAATAGCCCATCCAGGGGTCCAAAACCCCACTCTGTACGGAACATGTGGTTCCGTACGATGATACGCTTCAGAAGCGGCAGACACCGCTTCTGTTCGAGCTCTCTTAGCAGGCGGAGCACCGAATGCTTCAACACCACGCGCCGGGGTTAAATCACCCCGACGTGGATAAGTACTTGGTCCAGGTGGGGATCTGCGTTCCTGCAACCACCTGTAATAATCATTGTCGCTGTCATAGCTGACAGCGACACCAGAGTCATCATCGCTGTTAGGCGATGGGCACCTAGCGAGTTTCGACTCGCTAGATCCTTTCGTGGGGACAGCTGTACCCCCATCACTTTGTTCGGAGTCAGAACTTCCGAACATGGCCCTCTTGGCAACATGCCATTCGGAAGTTGCCATCGTGCGAGATAATGCATTAGCAACATCTCCCTGTTTCTTGCCAGATGCCGCCTTAGCAGCATCTGTGGTCGAAGACGGTACGTCTTCCGACCTTTGCGTAGTTGACGCTGCTAATGCAGCGTCACCGTTGTCACTCAACACCTCAGCACCTAGTGCTGAGGCGGAGGAAGAAAATCCTTCAATGTTTTCAGCAGCGCTCTTTAGAGCGCCGCCGCGTGCTTTGACCATCGAGTCGATGGTCAATCAGTTGTTAAATGAGAAATTCCGACCAACAAGTGCCACCTATGATTGGCCAAAATAAGAATTATTATTGGCCAACCACCTTAAGTGGGGGGTGATGTAATGGGGTGCCATTACATAATTGATATTCAAGTTATAATATCACAGTTAAATTTCAGACGCGTTGTCTGAAATTTAAATAAGAGATTATAAGTTATTATAATCTACGAAGTAAGAGTCGATTCGGTATAAATACCGAATCTTGCAGGTTAACTAATAGTACAGTTAGTTAAATACTTGATATTATTATGTTAATTTGGTAGTTACTATACTATTAGCCGCTAACCACCCAATTAATAAACACTCTTAATTTTGCGTTCTCAAACCCAAGTAAATATTTATATTTACTTTTAGTATAGGATTAGTTGTTACCAACTAATCCTGCCCTAATTGTATTGCGCGCTTCCTCGCAAGATACAGTGTAAGCCTGTGACAGGATCAGTCCTGTTACAAGTCTCGCCTATACCTGCGCGGAGGTTAACCACCGAATCCCCCTCGTCAAGGAACGTTTCCTTGACCACATTGGGACTGATCATCTCAGACATCCCAATCTCTGGCATCTCACGCCAGTATCGCTTTTGAGATCGAGAAAAGGTGGATTCATGACTCGCCAATGCTTCACCCGACCGCGGGTGCGTTGAGCCAATGGACTTAGACTTCCAGTCTATCCATGGCTCGTGGCGTTCCAGCCACTTCATGCCCAGAATGAGGTCATACCTCGAGTCCAAATCCAGGACTAGGCAACGTTCTAAGCTGTCGAAGTCTGCAAACTCCAGCTTAAGGTCAATCGAGACCTTGGGTACAGAAACCTGTGCGCCCGTCGCTAGACGGACCGTGACAACATCACAATAACGTTCCTCTAGGGCCTCGGCATACAGCCGACTCTTCTCAACAGAAGCTCGTCTGACATAATTGTCAGACGCTCCAGAGTCTATCAAGACTCTCCAAGTCTTAGCAAAGCCTTTCATGTCCGCAAGGACTACCAGCAACCCTGGCCGGTACACCAACTCGGTGCTAGAAAGCACCGTTTCCCTCGGGGCTTTGTGCCGTCTTCCCCTACCCTGGAATTTAACAGCACTGAGGGATCCCCCAGTAGGGCGCCCTGCTACTGGGAGCCGTCGTTTCCCGACGGCTTGGGTAAGGGCTTTTTCCCAACCCTTGGCCCCTTCCAGCGACTATCTCGCTGGGGATTTTTGTGGGCATCTGTTTCGCAGATGATCCATACTTCCACACAGGAAGCACGTTAGCTGTCCACGCCGCTGCAACATAGCCAAGAGCTCCGTCTCGAAGCTCTGCGAAGAAGGGTCAGAGTGACTCCTAACGGAAGGTTTCTCTTCCGCTTCGACCTGACTCAGGTCCATAAGTTCAGGACCCACCTTAGAGAAACGAAAGTTCCTCTCGGCGTTGAACGCCATCTTGAACGCCTCCCCCAGGGATTGCGGTCGGCTTCGGAATAGCTCCGAACGTTCTGGGCCTTCTCTCAGGCCTCCCATGAAGACGGGGATGGACACATCGTCCGAGTACGCTTTCGTGTACATCCCTGCCAACAGGGTCTGAAGTTCTTGGATATATGTTTCCAAGTCCTTAGTGCCCTGACAGCACCTCAGAAACACCAGCTGATTCTGGAAAAACAGATCAGGCGTCGCATACATGTCCATAAGCTTCTGCATAAGGACCTCCCAGGTAGGGAACACGTTTGCGACCGAGTCCGAACACGTAAACGCCCATGCACGGGATTTACCCGTAAGATGGGTCAGTGCAAGTCCCACTTGCAAGTGATCAGCGATCACAATCTCCGTGGCGAAGGCCGTTTCGACCTCTCGCAGCCACACATAAAGGTTGTAACCCTTCTCCCCGGTGAACTCCTTTATATTAAATGATAATGGGGGACGCACCCCCGTGGAACGACTTCCACCTAAACTCGCCTCATGGGCGATGAGGGCATTGACCCTTGCTTTTACGGCCTCAAGGCCCTGCTCCACTAGGAGCTGCATACCCTCGTCACCCATTAAGGATAACAGCCTGTTAAAGGCTTCCTGCTGGACGAGGGTTAACCTATCCCAATCGTCCTGATTCATCCTTTTCAGAGGATTCCTTAGCCTACCAACCAGGTGTTGGATTGACTACAAGTGCTACCATATGTAGCCGGTGCGTACACGCACGGTGCGGCTAGCGCACAGAGGAAGACTTTCCTTTAAGCGGCGTTCGCCGCTACTTAGCCGATACGTCCTTATAAAAGGGCTTAGTAGGAGAGAGCTCTCCTACTCGGGGCCAAGATTCCCACTTTGGTTTACGTTTATCTTTCGCTAATGCCTTAGCACAAGGCTCCTTTACTAAGGGTGTAGCTAAAGGGAGGACTCCCTTTACGCTACTGCACTCACTACACGCGCAACCGGTCGAGGTCGTGCGTCTGTAGTCGGTTGAGTGAAATTTAAACTATATGTAATACTAAGTAGAACTTACCAAATTCGTACCTAGCTAAAAATGTAGTGTACACCACCTGTGTACCAACACGTGGCTTGCTGCCACGCCACCCCCAGGGACTCCTACCTTGATTGGTTAAAATAACCAATGGTTCAAAACCTTTCGAACCGGTCAATACTGACCCCAACCGTAGTGTACTTACGTACACCAACTACTAAATGTGACTCGAATGTAACCCTGTTACACCTTGATCGACACTTTCTTGACCGTCATGTACAGAATCGGTGGAAGTTTGATACGCGAGATTTTGCCACTCTTTATATCGATTGGATCCCACCGAAATAAATCCAGGGCGACGGGTCACGTCGTCTCTGTTCATCCAGATACCTAAAATCATATCGTCTGGTACGATGATCGGATGATCAACGACGTTCGTAATACGCAGATGCCGTAAGTTACCCACGCCCCTAGTGATAGTGGGGACCAATCTTTTCCACGAGTAATCCACAACTTTCGAGATCGTTGATCACGAATCCGAACTTCAGCAAATCGACCTACTGGGATCTGTTCGTACTGATCAAGTTTCATGTAATTTTTACTCGACCCGTACAGCTGTCGACGTCCTTATAATGAGATGATAACTTAATCAGTCAAACTCAGTGCACCATGGGCGACGTCTAATCGAACACCAGCTGGTATCATAAAATCCATACCCAATATAGCATCTTGACCGACAAGTTTGCTCAACCATGCATGGAAATAATAAACCAACGATCCTGCTAACGTAATCTTGATTTTAGTGCGCCCTTCTGTGAGGTATGCACTTTCTACAATGCCGACACATTCTTTCGTTTGACTCGTGTCGATCTGACAACTCACCTTACGATGCAAGGTTGAGTCGATGATCGACACTTCGGCACCAGAATCAAATAATAACGTGGCACGTTCGTTATTGATTTTGACGCTCGCCTTGGCTTGTTTAAACCATTTCTTTGGCGAGTGGTACTTCCAATATCCACGTGACTCACCCGGAAATAGATCAACTTCCATGATCACCGGGGACCGACAAAACTCATCAATACGGAAATTAGCCAAACGTGGTAAATCAGGCTAATCACATTTTTCATTATCTCTTTCTGCTGCTTGATCAGCCCTCTTCTTATCCACATATGCAAAAATACACAAACCAGAACGCTCGTCTCGTACCAGATTCCAACCTGGCGAGCGTCCTAGTTTAACAAATCTTCAGCTTCCTTGGGCAGCATTCCAGAATGCTTGGTGGGATTGTACCACTGGCGGATGCGGTTGTAAAACTCTTCCATAGGGCACTTGCCCGCATCGTGAACTTGGCCACAGGCTCGACAGACGTATAAACAATGATCGGTAGGATGTCCCTTCTTGTCACACTTGAGACAGGTCAGGCGCTTCCAGCAACGAAGATTATCGTGCCTGATCGACCCACAATGACTGCATTTCTTCATCGCCCCTTGTTCAACTGCACTTGAATCACTTTGTTTGCCCGATCGGGACCCACCAGGTTGATCTTGCGCCCTGGTTGATCGCGCATAGCAGCAATCATGTAACGGCGCTGATCACCATCACTTCCACTGTCGTCGGCACTTGATTCTTCACTCCCATACATCTTCTCGATCGCACGCACTGCTCTAGGCTTCCGCGCAGGGGCAGATGCTCTATCATCACCGAATTTCTGGCGGAATCGGATGGTGCCTACCGCCGCCGCTGGCTAGCACAACTTATCGCGTACATAAGCCCGCAGCGTCTCTTCCAAATCTGTGGCGTTATCCAACCGCAAAAGTGCTAGTTGATCAGCGAGTTCGCGATTGGCCAATGTGTCCAGAAAATGTTTCACATGCTCGCGTAAGATCGTAGACGATCCGTCCCTGATCGGCAACTTGGCTCGCAGTCCCGCCACATTCAACCGGTGAAGATACTCAATAGGAGTTTCATCCGATCTCTGCTTCGTGAAATAATACTGGCGGGATGCCGACTGACCACTTCCACAGTATTGAGCTTCAAACTCATCAACGAGACGTTTCCAACTTGAGCAAGTAGATCTACTCATCTGGCGATACCAATTTCGCGCTGGCCATTTTAGCAGATCGCCCATGATCAAACACTTTTTATGATCAGAAGCTTGATTACGTATAAATGCTGACTTGAGTCGACTAATCCAATTCCGCGCTTAATCTTCATCTCCTTCCTTTCCTGAAAATTCTTTCAGATCACTGATCGCAGACATCCGGATTCTGCGAATCGGCTGTTGATCAGGCATTCCAGTATAGGCGGACGCAACTGTGGCTCGTAGAGGCAGTCCGATCGGCTCATCTGGATCGAAGTAATCACGCTGGGATCGTTGATTATGGAACGAATACACGGATTCCATGTCGACATCCTTAACCGTCGTCGATCTTCCTGGCTTTGACTGAAGATCATGAAACGAATGCACCGACTCCATATCGACATCTTTGATCCTTAACCGTCGTCGATATTCCTGGCTTTGCCTGACGATCATGAAACGAATGCACTGACTCCATATCGACATCTTTGATCGACGACAGCTCTTCCTGGCTTCGGCTGGTAACTCTTCGCGTGAACCATTCCAGGTGTCGACTTGCTTCTTTCCTCAGTCAGAAACCGCTCCATAGCCTTATCAAAAAATGTCTGCAGCTGTGGGCCTTGCGATGCTTGATCATCTTCCACCTTGATCGATTGAGGTTCCTTCTTGATAACCGAGACCTTGGTTTCATCTTTCCGGCAAACTGTCATCCTGGTGATCTTGGGCTCTATACTTCCGGCACTGCTCGACTCCACTTCAAATTCATCGCCTTCAGAAGGGGCAGATTCGTAGCACGATGATCCCGTGTGTTCTGATGCGTTGTTTGACGGACCTGCTTCAATCTTCAACGGAGAATGCGAGGGTTCCAACTTAGTGGTTCGGCCCACGATAGGTACCAACAGATCAAACAACTGCTGGGTAGATTCTGCCAGATCTTCTGGGTCCTGATCAAACACCTTTTCAGCATCGTAGGCGCCTGTCGTCAGACCTGCCTGATTGATCAGGCGTGCTAGCCTCAGTACGATCGTGAGCTTGTCCCTCCCATTTGTAACTGTCTGATCAACTGGTCCGTTCAGCTTCCCGCTGATCATGACCCCAAGTAGGCTCATGATCGAATTTGTCAATAAGAAATCTTCCAGTTTTCCTTTATAAACCTTTCGGTAAAACGTTCTCACCAGATCGGCCTCCGTTGGTGGTGTACTTGATCGACTTTCGTCGCTCTCCGACCCAGGCGCCTTCATCAACACCTTCCGCTGGTCGGTCTTGTAATACTTCACCACCGGATCCCAATCCGGATCATTATATACACATATTTTTGTCGGATCATAACTTGCGTTATGATACGCATGGGATCCCGAAGGATCCTCGGGAGGTGGTTGAGGCTTCTCCTCCTTTATCTCATCTAGATTCCTCCCCAGGTCCTGATGATCAGCATTTCCTTTCTTCTTCAGGCATGACGACGGCGAACTGCCTTCCATCGTCACAACCTCCTCCTCCTTTTCCACCTTTATCTTCACTTCTGCTTCCGCTTCCGTTTTTACTTCAACATCAGCGCCGTCTTGTGTATAATCGCGGTGATATCCCGCGTCGCCCAAAGATCCGCGCACGGGCACTATTGTGGTGGAGCGGCTGATCAAATTTTTTGACGCTTGATCAGGCGTTACCACGGCGCCCGGACTGCCGACTAACGAAGGAGGTCCTCCGGTTGTCCTTTGACTGCTTGTGTTCCCGCTCACCTTGTGTACCCGACGGCTTGGGCGTGGGTAGCTCTCCAGGTGGCGGGGATGGCACGCTACTATTCCTTACTGCAAGATTGAGATGACTTGTGATGAAGCGACTGTTGTCAATCAGGCAGCGGAAGTCTTCACTATCCGATCACGGAGCCTCTGAGTCTTAACCAGCTAACATAATACCCAATATAAATGTATTCCTAGCCTAGACCTACGAGGAAGGGAAAAATTCACTAAATCCACCTAGAGTTCCCGTGGGGCGCTTATAGCAGCCTAACTCTAGCGGCCAAACGTGAACCAAAGGGGAAGAGGTGAGAGAGCACTGCTCAATCGCGTTCCCGAGACCAAAACCCTTTAAAAGAAGAAACGCTGACACAGCGGGCGGAGTTGCGGGGTGTGTTCTCGACACTCTACGCCTGCGGGTGGGCCAAAAACGCACAAAGTGCTCTTGCCCGGGACGTAGAGGTGTGTTGTATTAGGGGGAGGCGCAAAGGTGCCTTCCCGGGTATGTCCCATGAGGTTGGATGCAAAAGGAGAACTTTATTATCGCTTATATCCCTAGGACTACCAATTACCTAATATCGACCAATCAGACCTATCCATTCCAGCGTACTCCGTCGACCACTCACTCGACCTGATTTATCCGTCGTTCGTTGCTGTTCGTTAGGTACCTGTACATAGTCGTACCTTCTCACGATGCCCCGTCTATTCCCCGTCCATGTTCACCACAGTTGTACACACGACTGTATACATAGTGGTACACACAATCGTACACTCAATTACTCACCCGGTTGTGCCCACTGTCACACCCATAATAATGCCACAATTGATACCAATTTCTATGGCACACTTTACCACATTAAAGAGCACGAAAACCACCTTCATGTTGTTGTCAAATTTTTGAGCCATTGATGGAAGAGCGCACCTGTCATCCAGGCTTTTTTGTTGAAGCGGTAAAGAAATCCGTGTTGCTCAGCAGTTTTTCTCAAAAAGCAACCCGGCTGCGTTGCATGAACAATAATCAAAGGTTTGAGCTTGTGTGAGCCATCAGCATTCGCAATGAACGCCAGAGTAATTCTTGTCTGCAAATGGAAGTGTTCATGATTTTTGCTGACAGCACACCCATGAACACATCAGCATATAAATCCCACCTTCTCCTTCTTCAATCCTTTAATCGGTCCGGTGGCAATTGTTTTCTCAGGTGGCATGTTGTAAAATACGCCTTTTGTGGTAACCATTGTCAGCAACATCTCAAGGCTTACTTCTTCAAAACACAGCAAGAACGAACCTGTTTCGTACATGTTATACACATCACAACGACCATACTGCAAGATGAGGTTGAGCAAGCGGGGCAGAGCATCTTCCAGTGCGTGATGGTCAGCCGATCCGCTCTCACCATTGATCATGAAGCATCGCAGTTTGTTCCGCTGTTGGAAACGAGTGAGCCAGCCGTTGGAGAATTCAATTGAGCCTTTGGGAATGTTCAACTGGTCCATAAAGTCATCTGCCTTGGCCTTAATGAGGTTGCCGTTAACGGCAGTGTTTCGTGTCTGTCGCTGAAGAACCCAAGTAAAAAGGGCCTCCTCAAGCTCTGGATGCTGGGCCACACGTGGACGCTTCGCTTCAAGGTCGGCTTCATTCATCGTCTCAAGATCAGCCCGCTTGTCAAGTATCTTGCTGATTGAAGCCTGTGAAAGTGGATTCGCCAGACCAAATTTCTCCTGCACCCACACAGCCAATGCGGCCTGGCCAATCTTACTGGTGGCCTTGTGCTGACAGATCTCAAGTCGCTGATCCTTGGTGAGGCGTGACTGCATTTTTACTTTCTGTTTGGGCAGACCTCACATATTTAGCCCCGGACCACAGTCCCAGAACATCCTGACAAGCTTTCCTTATGTTCTTTGTCAATCAAAGAAATCACCTACTGACCTGGTGAGGGCTGTCTGCGGCGCGTCAAAAGCTGTTTGGGACGACAGTGCTTTTTTGTTCGTTTGTTTGCTTTGGTTTTTATAGCAAAAAGTTGGCTTTGTTTTAGTGTATTTACAGTTTTCACTTTACATGCAGCAAGCCCCAAACAGTATAGTGTAATGCATCATTTCAGGTAAGTTAAATCCTCAGATAAGTTATAAAATTTTCTGTAACCAAGACTATAACTTATCTTAGGAAAGACTGTACCGGTATAAGAAATGAAACGTACCAACATAGCCAGGGAAATGAACTACAACTCTTTCTCGTTAACATAGCCAGGGAAATGACTTAGCTTCATCTTGGCATTAGTAGAGTCATAGCCTCGGACGATCATTGACCTGCAGGTTACTCAACTACTGTATATACTGGGCGACTGCATGATAGGACACAACCGCTATGCATCTCTTTAGTAAAGTACTAGCTATACCCGTGTTATTATCCCTTCAATTAGTACGTGTCATTTCTTGAGTTGGTATTAGTTGGTTACCAACTAATTTCGATAGGGAGTTGATATATTCACTCACTTTTCGATTAAATTCACTCAGTTGATAAACTTATTAGTGGGTTTCAAAGTTAGTTTGCAGATGATTTTGCAGAAAACCCAATTGTCCAACTGGAACCGTTCTGCAAGTGGCTAAATTTGAAGCCCCCAGTCCCCACTCCTGCCGATCGGAATTAAACAGCCAATCAGAAAGTGGGGTGTGCCGCTAGTCGGGGCCTCATATGTATGTAGCTTGTTGTATTACCTACTCCAAAATTCAATGGAGTTCTGTAGTATTTCTACGACATTACCACTGCGCGCATTTTCATGTGTTCGTCCTGGATCAATTTCTCAAGTTTCGACACATTTGAATCTGCATTTAGTTCATAGATCTTCTTGAAGGAGTGTTGGTTATCGCGCAGCACAGTATTCCATGCCTAACCGCCGCATACGTTCATACTCGAGCGCATGACAACTTTGTTCCCATCAGGTAGTAATACGCCAACGATGACGCTGCCTTCTTCAAGGCAGAGACCATCTGCATCGTCTGAGGTGATATTATACACTACGCAGTTGGGAGCCGAGATCGAGCGAGCAGTTACATTGATCAGTATTGAGCCCGCTGCTTTCACCTCCTTATCAAACACACCGATGAGCACACTGCGCCGAATATTACCATGTTCTACCTCGCTATTCAAAACCGTAGCTTCATTGATAATAACAGCATCACCCACGCAGCTGTGCTCAATATTATTGCTGATGCCCAAGAATGAGCGCAGACAGTCCGCCTCGACGCCAGGCTCGGTCACCAACTGGTTGTTCTTCAAGTACAACACCAATTGACCGTAATCCCACCAATATACATCGCTACCAACGTCCACACAGCCAAATAACCCAAGATGCTTCGTCCGAATCCTCTCAAAGTTGGATATCATCGCCTGCATTCGCTGATAATGCGCAGTCGACGCCGTTTTGTTAACACCCTTCTGTGTCATCACCTCCGTGTAAGCTTCGTGCTCAAGTGTCAGCGGCATCCAGAAGTGCGGGTCACTATCAAATTTGCCACGTTTGGCAGCCAGTTCCTGCGAAAAGTCAGGCATCAGCGCATAAAGCATGTCTGCGTCCACGCTAAAGGATCCCAGAATGGTAGCTACCGACTTTATCTCCCCAAAAGAAGACAAGAGTCGGATAGCCGTCTCGTAAGTTACCTTGTCAACCTGTGCAGCATTTGCACCGCGGTCAGGTCCAGGATACCATACGCAGCAGCCGCGGTCGGCGTTGGTTGTACGTTGTTGGGGACGCGTTGCTGCGTTTTGCTTTCTGCAAAATCTTATGCAAGCCCGAGGCATTTAGGAAATTCTTCTTTCTGAAAATTTTGCAGATCGCTCTGATTGGCCGGATTTTTCTGCAAAATCATCTGCAAAATCTTCTGAGCTAACTTTGAAACCCCCTATTAAACAGAAAAAAATAATTGAATATAAAATGGGTGAAAAAATGGGACTTGAACCCATAGCACTTGGACTCACAATCTATTGAATCGGTCAGAGACTACTATTCCTGCCTCCTACTTTTATCAGGCGGAAGATCTTTAATATCTGTGCAGGCTTCCTTACGCAGTACGGTGGCACATACTACGCCGCGGCGATTCAGTCCGTGGGCATGGCGCAGCGACCATACTTGGCACGGACGCTGCTTATCCAGATGGAAGAACAATATGGCATTCAGGACAACGGACAAGCTTTTAATCAACTCATCCGTTCTCAAATGGTTCATGGAAAGCTCGCGCACGCGCTCCAGAGCTTTGCGATCGTTGCGCAACGGGGGTTAACGCTCGAAGAACTTATCTACACGTGCGCAATCGACTTACTCGTGTCCAAAGGCAAACACTGGCAGGCGACGCGGTTATTTGAGCAGATGCTCGAGAGCGGCGAGAAACATCCGACCGTGTATTGATTGGGCCATGCCACGGTTGCTTACGCTGGAGCGAATCGTTACGAACACGCTCGGGCGTGCTGTCATAAAATTGTCGCGATGAAGGAGCCAAACCCGATTCCTACGAAATACAACAAGATGCTACAAGGACTCACGTATTGCAATGACTTGGAGCTCGCGGTGGAAGTCTTTGAGTATGTTCACGACCTGTTCGAACCGAGTCAGATCCACGAAAACGCGTATACAACCGCCATACGCGTGCAGGGACGACTGGGTAACACGCAACGAGCTGTGGACTTGTTTAATGAGTGCGTCGAGAGCCGTTCTTCCATGGCACTCGCGCGAGCGCATCACGACGACGCGCTTCGCGATGCAGTGGCAACGTTACCTGGATGTACGACACGGAGCTGGCCTTGAATGTGCTCGTGCATTGCAATCCCGCGGCCGCGGCGGTCGAGTGGGTCAACGACCACGTGGCTCTCGACGTGTTTGAGTCGCTCTTTTGTGCGCTCTGTGAGTCGGACGACGCTGTGCTTGCCGTGACGCTCGTGCTCAAGTACGCGTGACTGCATGGCGTACGTGCCGTGCATCCGAATCGCGTGATTTGCGTGACGACCGCGCTCGTCTAGACGGAGCATCTCGTGGAAGCCAGAACCTCTTGCAACTCTACTTGGATGGAACCCACGGGTGTCGCTGAACCAGATGCCACCGTACTTTCAGCAGCATACGATCGAGATGTTGCTCTTTATCTATGGCGAATCGCGCGACTTTGACGCGCTGCGCGGTCTCTTTGAGAAGCAAGTGATGGCGTTTCCGCTCGAGCGCGCGCATTACGAAGTGGCCATGGTCTATTGCGCCCAGTCGGGACGAACTCGCGGGCGCGGTTACGAGCTTAAAACTGTTTGAGATCTTACGGACGCACGGCTTTGTCCAGCCCAATGGCTACACGTACCTCCTCACGCTCCAGAGCTGCTTGCGTCTCGAGCGGCTCGAGCCTGCGCACGCGCGTCCCGTGCAATCCACGGGTCAAATCCTTCTCGGGGACATTTAGGAGCACGGGTTTCAAAAGGCGGTGGGAATGGAGCTCGTGAACAAGTCACGGTGGCGGTGAACCAAGTCCAAGGAAAGACGCCCAAGGGCATTCGACAGATTAATAGAAAGGAGAGCGCGGACCACGCGCTCGATGACGAACGTATCTTTAGTCCCGAGGAACTCGCACGCATTGCGCTCTTTGGGCATCGCTACGGCTTACCCATGACGCTCGAGCTCGCGGACAAGTTGCTGCAACTGCATCCGCATTTGTCAAAACGACGGCGAATGAGCTGGCTTCTGTGAAACGGTCGCTTGCGGAAGGGTTGGGTGTCGTGGTGGCACCTGTTCGACCCGGTCTCGACCGAGGAAACGAATAGTCAAGACGAGAGTGGCACCGAATGTTCAAAAGGAGGTGGCGCGTGTCCTGCCTTTCCAATCGGATTCTTCGAGACGACCTCGCAGTAAAGGTTTTCACGCTGCTCTTCGAGCGGCCACGGATGCGAGGTGGGGCGCGATTCTCGAACCTATTGCGTCCGAGACGGAGTAGACTCGCGTGAGGGATTGAGTGTGTCTATACCTACTGTATACGGTGCTAAAAGAAAGTTCCAGGGATAGTTGCATTTCTGCTTTGGAATAGTTTTCACACCAAAAACGGAGTTTTATTACCCAATTGCCACGTAGTGACCCGATAAACGGGGAAAACAAATAGTTTTTGTCCACCCCTGACAAATCTGATTTGTCATCACAAAAATAAATATTAATAAGTCGGTTGACCACCAAAACCTTAAGTTGAGAAAACGTACTCTCAGTTTTCACCGCAAAATATCAGTAGTCAAACATCATCAAAACTGGCTGACCATGGGGAAGGCGCAGGTCGTATCAACACGCGCCAGCACTCGCGCCGTTAAGGAGAGACAACTTGCGCTCGTGGAGAACTGTGAGAGTGGTCTGAATCGGTGGAAGCGCAGGAACTGCAGGTGGATGACGACTGGGAAGACCGCCTCGATATGCAAGTCAAAATAATGTGTGTCATATTTTCGTTCTCAATTAGTTGTTCCACTAATGAGCTAACCGAGCAACGTTCATACAAATAAATGCTTAGGAATGTTGTTGGCACAGTCGATCTTAAGACGCCACTCGACCTCAAGATCATTGCGTTACATGCTCGTAATGCCGAATACAACCCCAAGGTAAAAGTTTTGACAGACTAGGGATAAACCAGACTGTAAATTATCAAGCTGCTGTTCATAGCGTTTCTCAGCGGTAATAATGAGGTTGCGAGATCCCAAAACAACTGCGCTCATTTTTGGGTCAGGGAAAGTGTATCTGCGTTTGACAATTGCATAACAGAATGCGTTGGTGACGCCGTTGTATTGGATCGCGTTGCAGATTGTCATCACTGTTGAATAAGTGAGGAGAGCTTCCGCTTAGCAGCGCACACGTTTACGCGCGTAATACAGGTTTGTATTGATAATGTCCACGGACTGCGAATGATTTCTATTGGATTGATGCTGAGTATAAAATGATTTGGCTGTGTAGAAATTTTCCAGCTCAATTCAGCGAGTTTAAAGTGCGTAATGTTATGGTAACTTGCGATGTTCGCTTCCCGATTCGACTTGAAGGACTATTAAATGACCACGCACGCTTCTCAAGTGTACGTCTTCATTGTTTTGATCCTGATATGTGTGACCCTCTCACATATCATAATGTGCAGTATAAGCCTGAACTATTTCCTGGACTCATTTACAAACTCGTGGAGCCTAAGTTGACGCTATTGATCTTCGTCTCTGGCAAGATTGTACTCTGTGGCTCTCGCGACCCAAGCCACCTTTACCAAACTATTGACAAGATGTACCCCGTGTTGCTGCAGTATCGCAAGATGACAACAGCGCCATCGTTAGTGACAGGAAAACCTAGCTATGAGGGCGGGGAGCATCGTGGTAGGCTTGAGCCACGATCGAACTTTAAGCTCAGAGATGATTTCTGTTCATCTATTAGGTAGTAGTTGTATGTAACATAAATTCTACCAAGGTCACCAACAGGTAAACTGAATATCTTCTTTCAAGAAAATGCCACGGTGTCAGAAGTGCTTCGTTTGGATTTCCCGACTACAACTCGGTGTCTCGAATGGTCACATACTGCCATCTTGAATTTTGGCTGCCATAATTACCCACATTCTTGTTCGTGGTGAGGTTCGACATACTACGATCACCGCTTTTCTTGTGTTTAGATTGCTTCATCTGATTCAGACGATTCGCCTTCTTTAAATCGTATCCAGATACTGTTTTAATTCGGTGTCTTGTCGGAAGAGCATTCCGAAGCTGCTTCCTCTTCAAAACACTGATGCAGAAGCGAAAGTTAGACGCATGACAACACATTTTCCGACAGTTGCGTACCTATCTTTTTTTAACGAAAGCATCCAGTCTGGAACCTCTCAGCCAGAGATTTTCATTACGTTTGCGATAGAACGAAGATATGTCATATCATCTTTTGTGAACAACGTGACAGCATTTCCCTTGCGTCCATTTTGTGGTGGAGTCAAGTTCGAAATCGAATACATTTGTATCGACAACCTGACCACCACCATCGTGCCCAGCCTTCCAACTTACGGGAGGGGGGCGGTACCCCGCGGACCTCCACTCGAAATCTGGTCCGATCGTCCACTGCTGGCAGACGACCGGTCATCATCCAAAGACACTTGGTCCGATTCACTTAAGTTCATCTCACCTTGTGTACCCGATGTAATGGTCTAGTTACACACTCGGTGGATCGGGATCGCAGATCGATCTGATTCGGTCTTGAATATGAGACCGTGCTGGCTAGATGTACCTAGGGCGGAACTCTTCACCCCAGGTACGTACAGACCAGAAACACTTCCAAAAGATAAATTCCAATAGGTCGATCGTTCAAACGATCTAAACCTGACCAATACGAAATAATAGAGGGTAGACCAATCAACCGGTCTAGCCCCTGACCAATATGAGAGAAGACCAATACCGGTCTAAACTCCAACCAATGTTACAATGAGCCAATATGTCCACGTGAAGACCCAATATGCCCGTGAAACTCCACAAACGATATCTCCACGTAAAGACCAATCCAGTGAATAGCACGTTCCAAACGTACTTGACTTAAAGTGTCGAGATCGCCAAATCGTACTCCCGTCGAGGGACTTCCGGTGGCCAAAGAGCGCGTGCGGCGCGTCCAGACCGGGTATAATAGGCGAGAGGGGATAATTCAACCCTCTGCCCCCAAACACTCCGCGGCGGGCGGAGACGACTAGTGTACGTGGAAAGAATAACGGCGACCCCTTGCTGTGGTGTGGTGAATTGTACCACAAATTTGGTCTCTTTTGGTCAAGGCAGTTGGTCGAGTTTCCGATTGGTCCAAACAAAGGGGGCTTTTTAGCCTATCAAATTCAAGGAGTATCAAGAACGCTGGTCTTGGGTGAGTCACCTGACATTGGGTATTTTACATAATTTTGTGTGGGTACATTAGGGACCATAGGGAGGTAGTATTATTGGTTGGTTGCTGTTTTTCCAAGTAGAAGTCTTTTGGTTGCAGGGTTTTTCTAAGTAGAAGTCCTTTGGTCTTGGTCTATACCACAGCAAGGGGTCGCCGTTTTTCTTTGCACGTACATTAGTCGCCTCCGACCACCGCGGAGTGTTTGGGGGAAGAGGGTTGAATAATCCCCTCTCGCCTATTATACCCGGTCTGGACGCGCCGCACGCGCACTTTGGCCACCGGAAGTCCTTCGACGGGAGTACGATTTGGCGATCTCGGCACTTTAAGTCAAGTACGTTTGGAACGTGCTATTCATTGGATTGGTCTTTACGTGGAGATATCGTTTGTGGAGTTTCACGGTCATATTGGGTCTTCACGTGGACATATTGGCTCATTTTAACATTGGTTGGAGTTTAGACCGGTATTGGTCTTCTCTCATATTGGTCAGGGGCTAGACCGTATGATTGATCTACCCTCTATTATTTCGTATTGGTCAGGTCTAGATCGTTTGGACGATCGACCTATTGGAATCTATCTTTCGGAAGTGTTTCTGGTCTGTACGTACCTGGGGTGAAGAGTTCCGCCCTAGGTACACTTAGCCAGCATGGTCTCATATTCAGGACCGAATCAGATCGATCTGCGATCCCGATCCACCGAAGTGTAACTATCCCACTCCAATGGGTACACAAGGTGATATGGTCTTAAGTGAATCGGACCAAGTGTCTATGGATGATGACCGGTCGTCTGCCAGCAGCGGACGATCGGACCAGATTTTGAATTGAGGTCCCTGGGGTACCCCCCCCCGTATGTTGGAAGGCTGTGCACGATGGTGGTGGTCAGGTTGTCGATACAAATTTATTCGATTTCGAACTTGACTCCACCACAATGGTGCACTTGCCCGGATCACTTGGTGATCGTAGATATCACCGCGAGGTGCCATAAAAGATTGAATTTGAAGATTTGAATTTGGAATCGTTCTGGAGAGGGAGTAAGGAAAGGCTATCACCTTACGTCTTCGTTCTCGATAAAGATGGCGATGTACGGTCTGGCCTGGTGGAGGAACAGATCGGGATTAATATTTTTTTCCTCCCCAAAAGGCTCCCACCGGAGCCGATCGGGACTATAGCAAGTCCTGATATAGTCCCGCAAAGGATCAGGACCTTGGTCCTGATCCTATGTATGTGCATAAAAAAGTTGATGGAAAATTAAAAGACGAAAAATACTTGGAAGCTGATCAGAACGATCAGACCAACCCCCCCAAGGTCCCCAAGCTACCCAAGATTCCCAAGAAAGGGTTGGTAATGCCGGCCGACGAAGACGACCTCGAAGAAAATTCGCAGGTCGGAGATGGATGCATCACTAAAGAATACCTAAACAAGATGTACTACATTTTTGAGCTGAAACGATTTGTTCGTTTTGACGTGGTCTTTCGGGTGTTGAACCTCCAGATCCCCGACCGTCCTCTCGGTCCCACTACCGAGCCGGTCCAGAGTGATCGCCCATTACTGTTGGTGAAAAACTTGGTGGCGATGTTGGCGGAGGTTGGCATTAAAATGCATAACCCCGCCGATGTCCAAAAATTATTCGAATTGGAGACTTGGAGGCTGAAATCGTTGATGTCGACCTTCCACGACCATTTGGTCCTACTGGTGGGGGCGGTTCGCCTCCCAACTCCCACCGCAGAAGTGAAGGTCGCTGAAGCCTCCACAGCGCTTTTCGACATTGGTTCTGATGACGAATCGGTTTATCAGTCTCCACCGGCCTCTAACAGCTCATCAGAGTTGGAGACCGGTGTCGAGCGGATGACCATGGGGTTGGACCATGCCCAGCCCGAACAAAAAAGGGACGTGCGGCAGCAAAGGGCTGCTTGCCCGTCGGGGCTCCAGCGACCCCCACAGGCCTCCATTCCGCAAAAGGAGGGTAACAACACGTTGCCCATGACTCCAGCTAACGTCCAAACCATGTTTGAGACGATGATGGAGCGTTTCATGGAAGACCGGGTTAGACCATCTCTGCGGCCACATGCCCAAGACCGGTCTACCCAGCAAAGTGCCAATGTTTTCCGAGATGTGGATATGGAATCGGTAACATCTGTGGACAAGCCCACTCGAAGTGGTAAGCAAGTCGGCAAAGGGAAGCGCAAGCCGCAACCGTCCAGACCGCGTAGACCAAGTAAGACAAGTGACTGTGACATGGAGTCGGTCGGCGGTCTTGACGAACACTGTGGGTCAGACGGTACAGGGGATAGCAAGGCGCGCAAGGCTAACCTAGCCTCCACTATTGCATACAACTTTGGATCTGCTGCGATTCCGCGTATCCGTATGGCCTCGACGACCGACCTCAAGGACTTCACTGGCAAGGATACTGATGAAGACCAGTCCCGGTCTTGGTTCGGTCGGGTCAAGTCTGCGTTCCTGCGAGACCAGACCCCGAAAAGTGAAAGGTGTCTGATTCTCCGGGATTTGTTGAAAGGACCGGCTGCCAACTGGATCCAACAGTTAGGTCGGGATGTCCGGTCTGACTGGGTCTATCTATGTGCAGAGTTTGAAGGGCAATATTGTAACTCCGGATTTTCGAGTGCCCGCAAGTATCACCATATGCAGAAGCGGAGCGACGAGACACCGATCGAATATTTGCATCGGTTGAACGTGGCTGCACTTCGTGCCGTCATAACAATTAAAGAGAATAACCCGCCGAACGGTGCTGCTCTGGAACATGTGGGTCACTACATTAGTACCCTGGACGATCAAGAACTGGCGGACCAGCTTACTCTGCTGCGTCTTAGGGACGCGGGTGAAGTTGAACAGACTCTACGGACGCTACAGCAGTCGCGTAGCATGAGGGCAAAGAGTGCTGGTGGATCAGGTCGCTACCGATCCAAGACCCAGACTCAGACCGAACCGGTCAAGAGACCCTGGACCAGACCGACCCGATCGGTCAAGGCGATCGTAGCCGAATACAGCACGGGATCGGAAGGGGAAAGTGGAAGTCAATCCAGCCAGGAGTCGTCGGATGAAGACCAGTGTCGTTACGTCTATGTTGCGGGACCTTCCCCGAAGACCAGGTCGAAGTCCGGCCAGGTAGACCGGAAGGGAAGGAACGGAAGCAAGTCCGATCCAGACCGACCTCGTCAGAAGTGCTCCCACTGTGGGTCGATCAAACATGATGGTCCAAACTGCTGGAAGAAGGTGGTGTGCAAGAAGTGCGAGAGACGCGGCCACCCGACGGACCACTGCCTTTTCGTATGCAAGTCATGTGGAGAGATCCACGAGGCCGACCACTGCAAGATTGAAGAATCTTTTAACATGATACGCAAGTGGTACGTGCCGGACAAGCACGCGGGGATGCTGCCGCCGGACGCGGAAAAGATGTTAAACTAGAACGCTCGCCAGGTTGGAATATGGATCGAGCCGAGCGTTCTACGGTTCACATCTATGCATATGTCGGCAAGGAGGATAAGACCGACAATACACGTTCTATTCCAAATTGCGTCGACCGAGACCATCCGGTCTACAGTCTGAAAACCGATGAGTACTCCCGGACCAAGGTGGTTATGCAGTTGGACTTTCTGCCTGGAGAATCCCGCGGATATTGGAAGTATCACGCGTATGATAAATGGTTCAAGCAGGCGAAAGCCTGTGGCAAGATTAATAACCAGAAAGTGACGATGTTGTTCGACTCTGGAGATGAAGTATCGATAATCGACTCCGCCTTTGCTCGTAAGGTCGGATGTCGTATAGACGATACCCAGAGACAAGAATGCGTCGGGATCGGTGAAAACTCTTATATGACCGAAGGAAGAACGCGTGTGGAAATTACTTTGTCGGGATCTATGGTCTACTTTTTCAGCGCTTGGGTTGGCAAGTTGTCTGGTCAGGACGCTTTACTAGGCATGGATTTCATGGTCCCAGCTGGTATTCGCCTAGACCTGTCACATGGAGTGCTTACACTCCCGGATGAGGTCCAGGTCCAGTTGGCTGGTCGAAGACCTCTGTATGGTTCGTATACCGATCTGGTCTGGTGGGATCAAGACCTCACTATCCCAGTCGGTCGGTATGCCGATACCCCGGTCGAGAAAGGTTTCCGTTCGAGGAAGTTATGGTTAACCAGGGGCGATCGGTGGGTCTCGACCTTCGTAAAGAGTGCTGGTCGAGTGATTTTTTACGTGTTACCAATATCGGTGACAAGCCGCTGACACTGGATAATAACACTATTGTTGGTATGTGGATAGCAGAATGAAAGGTACCAAGGTAGATGGGGTTCGTCTCGATTGGGTCGAGGCGGTATGTCGAGTGGCAAAACCTGGCGTACCAATCGACCACCGATCTTATCAGCGATGGTGGGTCGGTCGAAGAGGATACCTCACCTTTAGTGGAAAGACCAGGTTATGTCACCCCAAAAAAGATGTTGGTCCAAAGAAAGGCGCCGCAGTCACCAGGAACGGTGGACCATCAAGTAGACGAGCCGATGCTAGTCAACGTGGTGTCAGCACAAGACCAGGCGACAGCGGAGCAAGAAACGGAAGAAGGGGAACATGAAATTGCTAGGTCGGACCATGACGGTATTCCTAATCAGACCGATATCAGTGAAGGACAGCCCGTCGATCAAGACCAGGGGCGTTCAGCCGGTCCAGATGGTCTAGGTGATATCACCCCAGAAGATGAACAATTCTGTATACATGAAGGAGGGGAACAGTACATTCAGGAGCTGGAAAGCCAAATGGCAGTCCTCCCTGAAGTGTCTGCCGACTCGACCGAAGTTACAATGGATGATTTACAAGTGGGTGATCAAGACCTTAACAGTCCAGACCAGATCGAGCAGTTGAAGAATATCATATGGAAGAAAAGACATCTGCTGATCGGAAAGGACAATGCCTTACCACCTGCAGCCCGTGGTGTGATTTGCGATATTGAAGTTGGAGATGTCAAGCCGATTGCTCAGCGATGTCGACGCGTGGCGCCACAGTACCGGGAAAAGCTTTCTGATCTTATCAAAGGACTGTTGGCTACCAAGATTATTAGACCGTCGACCTCGCCATGGGCCTCGCCGATCGTAGTTGTTATCAAGAAGAACGGCGTTGACATTAAACTGTGCATCGACTATCGGCTGGTAAATCGGTTGACTAAACTCATAGTTTACCCGATGCCGCTGATTAATGATCTGTTGGAAGGCCTGGAAAAGACCTTGTGGTATTGTTCGCTAGACATGGCAAGCGGATTTTGGGTGGTCTCGATGACTGATCGAGCCCGTGAGATTTCCGCATTTGTGACACCGTTTGGTCTTTTCGAGTTGAACCGTATGCCGTTCGGTCTGAAGAACGCACCCCAGATCTATCAAAGGCTGATAGATAACGCATTGTACGGACACTTCAAGATCAAGACCGATCGGGATCCCGTTGAAAATTATGATGTGTTTAGAGAGGGTGAACCCGATCGGAAAAGAAGACCGTCCGTTCTAGGGAGGCGGTCGTACATCGACGACATTCTGATACCTGCCTCGTCATGGAACGATCTGTGCGAGAAGGTTGAACGATTGTTGGAGACATGCGACCGCTGGAACCTATCTATCAGCGCCATAAAAAGTTTTCGGGGTATGTCCAAGGTCGCCTATTTAGGTGATATGGTCTCGAACAATGGTCTAGAGGCTAATCCTAAGGACCTGGATTCGTTAAGCAACCTCCCGTTCGCCAGATCGCTGAAGGCAATTCAGTCCTTCCTGGGAAGCTTGAATTATTATAGCCGATTCATTGAAGACTTTGCTATCTACGCGGCTGTGTTGTACGAGCTCCGGGAAGTTGACTATCATATGTTGCGCGAAGAAGCCCGGGCACTTTACAGGAGGGCGCCGACTCTGGTCTTGCTGCAGTTTGTCCGCAAGTGGAGGCAGAAGATCATATGAAGCGTGCACAATTTGCCTTTGGTATGTTGAAGGTTAAGATGGCGACGGCACCGATTCTCAAGCATTTCGCTCCCGAAAAAGTGCCGACCATTATTGTATATGCCAGTAAGTGGGCTATCTCAGCCACTTTAGTGCAAGATCACGATAGTGTGTATCATCCAGTCACGTTTACGAGCCGGGCGCTAAAACCAAATGAAGTGAACTATGGAATTGTCGAGAAAGAAGTTCTGGCGTTGCTACGAATTCTGGATGTGTGTTACAACCTGCTGGTCGGCCGACCTATAAAGGTCCTGTCAAGACGGTCTACTTTGGCCTGGCTACTATCAGCCAATGGGATGGACGGACGTCTAGGCAGATGGTCGGCGGTCTTGTCGCAGTGGCCCTCGAGGTCGTTAAGTGCACCAAGGGCGAGGAAGAGATATTGGGCACATTAGCTGCCAGTATCACCCCTCGGTATGAAGTGGACGAGGCATTGATAGCGATTGCCCCGAGGAAGCAACCTCGGCAGTCAGTTTCGAGACCGCCACCGACCGTCGACCATGACGAAGATCTCTTGGTCTTAAGTTTTGACGGATCGGCAAGCGTGAAGAAGAAGGTCGTCGCCTATAGTGCCATATTGTGGAAGTTGCCACAATGGTCTATAGTTGCAGCCGCTGCCGATTTCACGCCGGATATTACTGTTAACGAGGCGTAGTACCGAGGTCTACTTCTATGTATGGACCTGCTGTCGTCGCAATAGAAGGGGCGATTCATCATATGTGGTGACTCCAACCTAGTGATCAGTCAGATCACCGGAGAGATCGACTGCAAGGCTCCACGACTACGGACACTAAATGATCGAGTAATGAAGGCATTGAAGGACCACCGCAACCACGAGCTATTGCACGTGAAACGGGACTGGAACAAAAGCGCCGACTACCTCGCGACCAAGGCCATGCAAGACCAGACCGGGGCTACGATCACCGAGAAGGCCGTTCTTGATGAATTGATGAATATTAACAGGCTCCCAGAAGTTATCGGACCCAAGAACGCCCCAGTCCAGGTGCATGTGATGGTCGCGACTAGATCGAAAGCTCAGAAGTCTCGCCGACCGTTCCCGAAGGAAAGTTTGAACGAATACGCAGTGCTACAGTTAAGGATGGAACGGATCCTCAAGGCGCAGGACGAAGAAGAATCGATTATGAGCCTGAAGACCTACCTGCGTGGTGAACTGTCCAAGTTGACGAACGATCAAGCGAAAGAGTGCATCAAGATCGCGGATAGCTACGAAGTGGATGATAATGGATTATTGTATTACTGCCGCGATGCCGACCAAGACAGTGCA
>CM047583.1:18921262-18941652 GCA_026184515.1 Peronosclerospora sorghi
TCGCACCTGATTTGAGCTCGATTACACCGGATCACGTCTGATCAGCATCTCGATCGACTCATTACAAGTTCCCAATATTGCATCAAGGAATTGACGTGTCTACATCCCCGCCACCTGGAGAGCGACCCACGCCTAGGCCGTCGGGTACACAAGGTGAGCAGAAACACAAGCAGTCAAGAGACAACAGGAGGACCCCCTTCGTTAGTCGGCAGTCCGGGCGCCGTGGTACCGCCTGATCAAGCGTCAAAAACTTTGATCAGCCGCTCCACCGCAACAGCCCGATCCCATCTCTACACGGATAATGCCGTATCCGTCAGTGCGTCGCATGGTTGTCAAGAAAGCAGAGGCTTCATTGCTTCCCGACTTGTTGCTGGAGTCACTTGAGAATGAACTGCGAACATTGAGGGATGACGAACTGTGCACTGAGGAGGACCTGATTCTTGGACAGGACTCAGACATCCTCTTGGAGGTGCTTGCTGTTGCATATGCTTCCCGATATGTAGCCCCACGCGCCAACCAGACAAAGTCTCTTTTGTATATGGACCAGCTTTTTCCGGGGCTGTCACCTGTAGATTTTCGCCAGCAGTGTCGCATGTCAAGGGAGTCTTTTTCACAAATCTGCAATCTGATTGCTGGACATGCAGGTTTTCACAACAGCAGCTTCCACGAGCAAACTACGGTAGAGATGCAGCTTGCCTGCGCTTTAGAACGCCTTGGAAAGAACGGGAACGTCGCCAGCCTCGGTTCGATTAAGAGATTGCATGGCATTGGTGCTGGGACGGTGGGTGTTTTTACCGATCGTGTTATCCTGGCACTTAACTCTTTCGCGGCTGACATAGTTCGCTGACCCTCCACTGTAGAGAAGGAAACGATCCGGCAGGAGCTTCAGCAAGACGGGTTTTCAGGCTGCGTCGGATTCATCGATGGTACCACAATTCCCCTCTCACAGCGGCCAGCATGGTGCGGGGAGACTTACTATAATCGGAAACACCGCTATTCAGTGAATCCACAGGTTTTTTGCAATCATCGACAGCGAATCACTGCCTTGCATGTTGGGTTTCCTGGGTTCTGCGCCGATGTGACTGTCTACCGCCAGACGGATATCTGTCACCGACCGCACAATTACTTTTCAAAAGGCGAATATCTTCTAACTGACTCTGGTTACCCATGGACTCTGACCACAGTACCTGTGTACCGGGGGCAAGAGGCACTCCGGGAGGACAGCCGTAAATTCAATGCGTGTGTTGCCCATGTACGAGTTGTCAACGAAAACACAATCGGCTTGCTGAAGTCAAGATTCTCATCTCTGAAGGAAATGCGAATCCAGATGAGGGAGGAGACTGTAACCCAGTACATGGATCGGTTATGTGGCTGGGTATCAGCCTGTACAGTCCTCCATGACCTCCTCATTGAGATGAACGACCCTTGGTACCTGGACGGCAGGGAAGATGTAGATGGACAAGACACTGGTTGGACTGGAGGGGAATTGAACACTCATGGAGACAGCACCCCAGAGGTACGAGCCTTCCGTGAAGAAGTCAAATCTTTCTGTATAGAAATACAGTCGGGGGATCCAGAATCATTCCTTAACTGGTATCTTACCCAAGAATAAACAAAATCAAAAAGAAGACTACCCAAAGAACTCTAATTTTATCACGTGATGGGAAAATCTACCACCAACTAAGGCTTAAGGGGACAACAGCATATCTCTGGTATTATGATGCGGTGGCTGGCGTTTGACCAGTGAATGGAAAACCCATGGTGTTCTCATATTCGCTGGTCATCTATCAACGCCCTAAACTTGCGGGCCTCGTCGATTGAATTACCAGCAATGACCAGGTCCCTCAACAGCTGTGCCCTGTCCTTAGCCCTCTCTGTGTCTATGCGAGCCTTGTCCAGCTGCAGCTGTTTCTCTTTAATTTCTCGGTCTAATGCGCGCTGAACGCGGTCACTGACAGTCCTTGATTCCTTATACAATTTTATGGCATCATTACGCTCAGCAAATATGCCCTCGAATCCTCGCATATCCTTCGAAGCACTCGTCTTTGCCGCCTTCTTCTTATACATTGGAGAGTCTCCCATTTTCGCAGCTCGCTTGCGTTCATGGGCGCCTCTCAGAGTGGAAGGCCTGGAATTCTCTGCTCTTTCAGCACGGGCCGCGAGAACTGTTGGTGTGGTGGAGCGGCTGATCGAAGTTTTTGAGACTTGATCAGGCGGTACCACGGCGCCCAGACTGGCGACTAACGAAGGGGGTCCTCCGGATGTCTTCGACTGCTTGTGTTCTTGCTCACCTTGTGTACCCGACGGCTAGGCGTGGGTCGCTCCTCAGGTGGCGGGGACAGCGCACAGCGAATTCTTGGTGCAAGATTGAATTAACTAACTTGCGACGATACAACCGATGCGATCAGGCTTGATCACGTGCGATCAGGTGATTAAACCACGTCAATTAACCGCGATCAGGCTTGATCAAGTTTGGGCTGACGCTAATAAAGGACGATCAGCAGTATTCCGTCTTGATCGCAAGTGTGACCAGGCGGCAGTCCGATGCGATCAGGCGCTGAAACGAAGCCAATCGGTCGTGATCAGGCGCGATCAGGCTTTGGCTGACGTTAATAACCGTCGATCAACAATATTTTGTCTTGATCGCAGATGCGATCAGGTGTCTTGATCGCAAGTGCGATCAGGTACTGAAAGGATCGATCAGGGGCTAAAAGCTGCTGCCCAGTCGTAATATACCTTGATCAGACTTGATCAAGCACCGGAAGTCGTTCAAGTAGCAGTTGGCGCGATTTGCGATCAGCGATCACGATCACGATTCGCAAAAAGTGTCGATCAGGTGTTGATCGGTGGGGGGGGGGGGTACTTGATCAGGCAGCGGAAGTCTTCACTGCCTGATCGCGGAGCCTCTAAGCCGTCAAACATCTAAGGAACGCCCAAATCAATGCGCTCCTAGCCTAGACTATACGAGGAATAGGTATTTATATTAAAATCCACCTAGAGTTCCCGTGGGGCGCTTAAAGCAGCTGAACTCTAGGGGCCAAACGTTAATTTTACGGGGAAGAGGTGAGAGCACTGCTCGATCACGTTCCCAAAACCAAAAAACCTTTAAATGAAGAACCGCATACACTGAGGGCGGAGTTGCGGGGTGAGTTCTCACACTCTACGCCAACCGGTGGGCCAAAAACGCACTTAGTGCTCCCACCCGGGACGTAGAGGTTTCGATAAGGTGGGGGCGCAAAGGTGCCTTCCCAAAAACGATCAGCGCGATCGTACGCAAAAGGAGAACTTTATTAGCAATTAAACCCTTAGATCTACCCTGTTCCTACTTTCAACCAATCCGCATCGTCCATTCGGAACGCCTTCCGTCCATCAGTCCACCTTATTTTTCCGCTTGTTCCTTGTTTGTTCGCTGGTGTTCGCCGCGTACCTGTAAGTAATCAGCACATCTTCCGTGTCCCTTCTATATCCTGTCTATGTACACCACGGTGGTACGTACTACTGTACCCACCGTGGTACACATGGCGGTACCTAATTATGTACTACTGTATCCACTATCTGCGTCCACTATCAGGCCCCTAATTTAGGTCCTAATACTAGCCATAATATTAGGCCCCCTATGGGCCTAAAAAAATGTCCAACATTAGGCCCTATTTTAGCCTAATTAAAAAGTCCGCTTTACGACATTGGCAAGTCGTCCTCGGTGGTACTGTTTCCTTCGGCTTCCACTTCTTCACCAGCCTCTTCGTTGTGGCTAATTTTTTTAGCCCACGTAATAAGGCTGTTTGCCGGCTCGTCATCATCCTCGCCACTATTGGTAGCATTCTCAGCGTTGTCTTCTGTGCCACCACAGGGTTTCTCTGTCCATGTAGAATCAGGATCTGACCGAACAGCACAGTTGACACCATCAGTTCGCCCCAATTCCCGCGAGGCAGCTGGGGAAACATTATCACGTGACCCATAAAGCTCCAGCATCCTTTCGTAAAATGGACAAATTTTGTCCAACTTTGCTGCAACAGTATATATGCCCTTGTTCCTGTCGTCCTCACTGATACCGAAGCCAGTCTGTTTCTTGGCTTCGTGAAAAGCCTTCTTAAAGTACTTTGTAAATAGTGTTCGTGCTTGCGGTATCAAGTGAGTTAAACACCAGTCAAATAACAAAGGTGTTACAAACCCTGTGACTGACCGAAAACGCATGCTTCCGGCATCGAGCCGTGGAATCTTCTTCTTTGCCTTACTGTTTATGTGTCGCGCAAGCTCCCCATAAACTGTTTCCTTGGTTTGGTTGTCACCGCCAACCTTGGTTTTGGACCGTGTCCCGTGGAGTTTGGCATAGTTGCTGTGGTTTTCCAGCCATTCAACAAGCAGCCGGAAGTGCTCATTTCCAAAGCGGATTGCTCCGGTCTTCTTATTACTCCCTTCATCCTTCCCTTCTGGGGTATCGCCACGCCGTATGAGCTCTTCTTCAGGGCCGGCTGCCATTTTCCCGCAGTTTGGCTGGCAGAAGAGTGTGGGGTGTTGGCGGCAGAAGGCACTCTGGTGTTTCGTTTGTTTTTTTTGTTTGGGTGAGGGGAGGGGCAGGGCTGGCAGTTTTTTTGTTTTGTTTTTCTCCAAACACGCGCTCTGGTTGAAGTTATTTGGTGGTTTGTCAAATTCTGAAAGGGGGAATAACGGGAAAGTGTAACAAACTTTTGTTTTTTTTACAAAAAATCCACCCAAAATAGGATAACTTTGCCAGGAAATACAATATCTGACACCCCCTATTGAGTGAATTTAACCGA
Organism: Peronosclerospora sorghi; assembly: GCA_026184515.1. Classification (NCBI taxonomy): domain Eukaryota; phylum Oomycota; class Peronosporomycetes; order Peronosporales; family Peronosporaceae; genus Peronosclerospora; species Peronosclerospora sorghi. The sequence continues at coordinate 18,926,041 of CM047583.1, forward strand.
AAAGTGAGTGAATATATCAACTCCCTTTCGATATTGCCGAATTAAAGTGGAATATGAAGCTGGTTTACGTTTTATGACTACTTTTGCACTGTCCTGTTTTCGTTTCTTTGTGGAAGTTGACGCTTAAGTACACTATTGCTAGTTAAAACGGGCACGCGTTAGTACATGGTTGCGAAGATGAGCGACAACGAACAGAATTGTCAACGGTTCTAAGCGCAGCGTAGCCAACGCATGGGCTTTGCCGCGAACGGATGTATCAATATTCGATTCATGGCCGAGGGTCTGCGTGCTGTGTTTCAAATGCCTAGCCGATAGTAGTATTCATGACCACCAGAGTACGCCTATAAACCCAGTTCGTTGGAACGGGTAGTTTGAAAGGTTAGCAGCGCAACAAAAAAAGATTCGCTATGCACATTGACAAGCCTAGCTTTGCCGTCTAAGAAATGGCACTACTGTGAAAAGCAAACAATTGATGCACCAAATATCTCAGCCATAAATACACGCTTACTCCACCTTTATTCTCGTCGCTTATCTAATTCTGACAACGGCACATATATGGCGATGCCAAAATTTATAAGTATGAGCACTCGTATTGATGTCACAAGGGTTAGTCATTTTTTGGCTATATCTGAATGAATCTAAAACGGCATTGTCATGCCCATACCGTGGGCCATTTTGGCCATGTCGCCTAGTGCGTTAGAATCCATATCTTGCATCTGCTTCATCATCCGCATCATGTTTTGCGGACCACCCATTTGCGCCATCATCTTGGGGTCCAGGACCTTAGAGAGCTGCTGCATTACAACGTTCGGATTGCGAGCTATTTGCTTACCTAGTGCAGCATCCCCCGCCTTCATGAGGCCACTTTTACCCATACGACTCACAACAGACGCAAACTGCTTGTGACATTTCAACAGAAATTCGACCTCGAAAAGTGGACAGCCAGAACCTCGAGCTACTCGCAGTTGTCGCGATTCTGAAAGCGCCACAACTCCATCCAGTTCTGCATCTGTCATACTATCCATCATGTAAAGAAACCTTCGCAATCGTTTCGAGGCTTCTTCTTCTCCTCCGCCCATGTTCATCATTTCGCTCATACCCTGAGGTAATCCAGGAATCATAGACATGACTTTGCTCAACGGACCCATCTTCATGACACTCTGAAACTGCTTGTACATGTCACGAAGGGTGAACACTCCCTTTTGGAACTTCTCAACCATTTCCTCTTGATGATCCAGCATGCCACTCGTTTTTACTTCCTCCATCAGTCCCCTGATGTCTCCCATTCCCATTAGACGACTAACAAAGCTCTGGGCATTAAATGCTTCAAAATCTGCAAAATGTTCACCAGTACCGTAGAAAATAATGGGAGAGCCAGTAGCTGCCACGGCACTTAGAGCCCCTCCACCCCTGGCGTGACCATCGAGCTTGGTAATGATAACGCTACCAACATCCACTGTCTCACGAAAGGCTTTTGCTTGATCGAACACTGCCTGACCAATGGTCGAGTCCATGACAAACACAACGTCATCCGGCTGTACAGCCGCCGAAACCTCTCTCATCTCGGCAAATAAATCAGCCTCTTGTTTGTGACGACCACTAGTATCCACAAGAATGAGCTCATAGTTTTCGGATCGAAACTGAGCCACACCTTCCTCTGCAATGCGGACAGGGTCAGCTTCTGTATAGCTGCCATAGAACGGGATGCGTAGCTTTGTCGAGTTTTGTTTCAACTGGTCGAAGGCTCCCGCACGGAATGTATCAGCACAGACCATGCACGTCTTCCATCCTTTGCGCTGATAGTAGTGAGCAAACTTGGCGATGCTTGTGGTCTTACCACTACCCTGTAGACCTACAAACATAATGACGTTGCTCTCACCTTTCTTCATCTTGTAAGGCTGTGCCTCAGGTTGAAGCATCTGCACCAATTGATCTACCACTGATTTCTGGATGAGACGGCGGCGATTTGATCCAGATATGGCGCCTTCAAGATTCACAGCCACCTTTACATTATCGCGGAGTTGGCGAACAAGTTTTACCTGAACGTCTGACTCAAGCAGGGCACCACAAATCTCCTTGAGGAGAACATTAAAAACCTCGTCATCAACGACCGTAGTGCGGTTCATCTTGGCCAGCGCGCCCTGTAACTTGGACCCGAGCTCTGCTAACACCATGGTTGCCTTGGTCTCCTATTCCACTTAAACAGTATGACTTACTTTCTGTATAACCAAAAATTAGACTTGATTTTAGTATAGAAAATAAACTCGATAACCTACGCTCTCATTGTATGAATGAATGACTTTGTGGGTGCGCACGTTGGTGTCGCTTCGTCGCTCAGTCCCTCCATCCATTAATTGTCAAAATTGCATTAAGTTCTCGGCTTTTCTATCCAATATGTCGAGTGACAATGATAACGTGGTAAAGCTCTCGGACGAAGAATGGAAGAAGCGATTGACACCGATTCAATTTCAAGTGTTGCGTCTCAAGGGCACGGAGCGTGCTGGTACGGGACAGTATAATAAGCATACTGAAGAGGGGGTGTACGTCTGTGCTGGATGTAAGACGCCTGTATACACGTCTGCGACTAAATTCGACTCGGGTTGTGGATGGCCTGCGTTCTATGACGCGATTCCTGGTGCCATCAAGGTGTGTTGACGTCGGTGATTGTATTATTTCTTGTAGTTGCTGACTTTTATGATGCAGACTGTTACTGATGCCGATGGACATCGCACCGAAATTATGTGCGCCACGTGCGACGGGTAAGGAATGTGCGAAGACGCTTGTCTTACAGCTTGGGTTGACGCTATTGTGTGTGGCACAGACACATGGGTCACGTCTTCAAGGGTGAAAGGTTTAAGACACCGACAGACGAACGTCACTGTGTGAACAGCGTGTCGCTCACGTTTCAGCCTGGTGAAGTCCCTCCTAAGTAAGAATTAGCTCGAGGCACGTAGAGATCGGCAAGATTGAACATGTTAAGAGCACAAGACAATCGATGTTAGCGTACGGTACACGATGAGAACGACCTAATTCTCTACAGCAAACTATCGTCTTCTTGGTCACTCAAGTCACCAAAGCATCTGTCGGCAGTAAGGTGCTCAAGCTCGGCAGGATGCAAAACATAACGCTCTTGCTCGGTTGGCGTTGTAGGAAGTAACCAATCTGTCGTCGTCTCTCCAAAGACATCCTTGAAATTCTTCTGCCATCCCAGATTATATGGGAATGCGCGGCCGTACTGTTGGCATTCGATAGTAGTCGAACCGTGAAACAACAGGTACGAGTGAACGACTATAAAACCCAATAAACTGATCGCCAGAGCACCACCAAGCACAAATCCAACAACAGCCATGACAGAAAAGTTTGCACCACCCCTGGGTGCATTCCCACTGAAAACCGCGGCCCGAAAAGGCTCCGCTAATGCTCTTACGCACATCGACAATGCTAAAAACGCGTACACGACAAATTGAAAAAAATACTTATAATTGCCTTCACCGATGCAATTGGCAACCCATGGACAGTGGTGATCTGCACACAAACGAGATGATAAATAATGCACTCTGTATATCACTTTTCCGCACGTACCCATTTTCAACACACAACGATTGCAAAAGCTACAGTGGTGTGCTCGAAAAGGCTTAAGCCGATTGCAACGATAGCACGAGTTTATCATCGGTGGATTTTTCTTACCACCTTCTTCCATTGCATTTTGAATGGCATCTTGAATGCGTTGCAAAACGCTAGGTGTCACATATCCAGGGTCTGCAGTTCAAAATACACGACTCAGCGCTACATAACGAATACCTCCTGTCGCCTATCCTACCTGTTAAAACAACTTTGTAGTACGCAAAGAGCATACACCCGACTACAGAATTAAATAATATCATTTCGAGTATGCGTATTAGAACGAAAAAACCCTCGGACCGCTGGAACTTAGGCAGCCAATACTCCGTCACGAACACAAAATATTCCAGACTCACTATACTCGCTACCATCAGCACAGGAACCATAGATACCGTGCGGAGAAGTGCACTGCAAATCACAGTCATCAGAACGAGAACATCGTCTCACATTTATCAAAACACCATGCAGGTTTCTCTATTACACCCACTTATCATGAACCCGCAGCATTGCGTATAACCTAGGGTTGGTAGATATAAACTCGGTGTTATTAACAGGGATGCTAATAACAGTGTTATTAACAGTTATTAACGTTAAAAACAACGGGGGGGTTCCCATGTTAATAACAGGTTTCTCCCGGTATTATTATTCTAGAAGGCATATGCAGATTTCTCCCATATTCTAGAAAGTTGGCATCTTATTTTCGCTGTTTTGACCTTTTTGGCTAGGAACATAAAAGGCAGATTCCCTAACCCAACACCCCCACTGGCTCACCGCTCACGACAAAGTGACAGACAACACCAAAACCTCATCCCAACATTATCTACAACATAAATGCCAGCCGGTGGACGCCCAAAATCCGCTATATGGAAATTTTTCAGGCCCGGTAATGGAGCTGGAACATCAAAAAAGGCCGCCTGCGCCTTTTGCGGTGCGTCGATCTCCCCACAAGCGGAACGCATGGAGTGGCACATTCAGGTATGATAATGTCACGTTCACGTGGTTGCATTTGGTAGACAATGCACTGGTAATCTCACTAACGCATGTTCAATCATTTTCATTTACAGAAATGCAATGATGCCGACCAAGAAGCCAAGGAAGATGTTGCCGCAATGGTCGACAAGCGCATGGGAATCAAGAAGCGTGCGGCAGTTCACCTGGATAATGATGACAATGACCAATCTCGAAACTGTAGCGGAGCCTCGCAGTCTCAGGAATCGGATGCTCTTCCTCCCGCAATAGTCCCGACAAAGCCAGCTAAACGACAGTGCCAAGGTATGCCACGTGAATTTTGCACATGGCTGATGTTCTGGCTGATCAAGCTGACGACTGACGGACCGCATCACTTTAGTACTGGACCGACACTTTGAAACGCAACCATTGTCTAAGAATCATCTGGAGCAGGCAAATCAGTATCTCGCACTTGCGGCGATGTGCCGTTCAGCTTCGTCGAGAACCCGTTTCTTCGCAAGTGTTTTGCAATTATCCGTCCCTCTTACCAAACGCCGTCCAGGCGTCTTGTCGGTGGAGATTTGCTGGAGCGCCTCGAGTGCAACACAGTGGCCAAGATCAAGTCAACTCTGGCAAAAACGTCATTTGTAACAATGGTCACTGACGGTTGGGATAATGTCCATAAGGAAAAGTAAGTACTTTATTATGCTAAGCGCCGTTGGCTTTTGGGGATACGGGTGCGAAGTGCGCACCAGGTATGGACAGGGACTTAGGTCTAAACATTGAGACTTTGTTGAAGGGCGAGACGTCCCGAGGCAATAATGGTTGGTACATAGTCTATTGAAACAAGATATGGAAGTACTGCAATAGCTAAAGAGAGGAGAGGCGGCGCACGCCGCACAGGAGGGCGCCAGCACTATTTAAGGAAATGGAATTCAGGGGTACCAGTGGTGCTGTGGTGCTGCACGAGTGCACGGTGCATACCCCTGGTGATCCGCTGCGGTACCGTGGAATTCAGGGCCCCAGGGACAGGGGTACCAGACTGCCAGTGGTGCGCCAGCGGCCAGTACTGATGGCGTACCCTTGTGATACCCTGCGGCGCCTGCGCCCTGCGCCCTGCGGTACCGTGGTGCGCACCAGCAAACCGAGTGCGCACTTCGCTGAGTCTATGTAAACTGGCGATGTCGGACATGCCATTATCACAACATATTATTTTTTGCCGTTATATTCAAAGTGTGCATTTCCGAGCCAACAAACTAATACTGGCCCTCACGTTTTTTTTTCAGCTGTGTCTCATGGCTTGCGGTGGACGCCAACCGGCACCACCACCTGTAGCCGGTGCGTATACGCAAGGTGCGGCTAGCGCACAGAGGAAGGATTTCCTTAAAGCGGCGTTCGCCGCTACTTAGCCGATACGCCCTTATTAAGGGCTTAGTAGGAGAGAGCTATCCTACTCGGGGCCAAGATTCCCGGGTTAGTTTACTCTAGCCTGTACTAGTGCCTTAACGGCAAGGCTCCCTTACAAAGGGTGTAGCTAAGGGGAGGGCTCCCCTTTCGCTAGGGCACTCACTACACGCACGACCGGTCGAGGTCGTGCGTATGTACTACGGAGTGGAAAGTAAACTGAATATATATTTAATATGTAATTATTTAAACTAATATAAACTATATGTAACACTAAGTAGAATATTCCTAATTCATACCTAGCTAAAATGTAGTGTACACACCTGTGTACTGACACGTGGATGGCTGACACCACCACACCAAGGGCCCATGCCCTGATTGGTTAAAATAACCAAAGGTTCGAAGCCTTTCAAGCCGGCCAATACTGGCCTCAACCGTGGTGTACCAATGTACACCAACACTCAGTGTTACCCGAATGTAATCCCGTTACATCCTCCCCCATCAAGACTATTGCTTACGCAATAATCAAAATTTTGTTGGAGAACTCCAACGCCAGTTCCCCGGGCCATCCATATGTACACGTCTAGTGGTGCTATGGCGTCTCCTCTAGAAGAGGTAGACTACTCCGAAAACTCGGACGTGGATGCCTTTGGGGATACCTCCCCAATGGTGAGCCGCTCCGACAGCGCCGAACGGCGTTCTCGGCAGCCTAATCCCTTCCCCACACGAGAGGAAAATGCACTAACCAGTGCGGCACCCCTGCCTGTATCGGATGATACATCCGAATCGCCAAAGGTGATCATCACTAATGAGCTGGAAGCAGCTCAAGACTCCCGGCTTGCCGCACAGGCACTAAGGGCTGCGTTGCGCGCCCCCAAACGTCCGTCAAGGGCGGCTTATAATTTCGATGGTCCCCGTGACCTTCCAAAATGGGCCAGGCGTTTGGTAAGGACTAGTCTAGCGTCCTATACCCCTGGCCCCGCGGCTGAACAGCCGTACCAACGCGAACGCCGTGAGAAACTCCGGCAACAACTGCTTACACAAAAGCAGTTCACTAGCGCCTCGTACCGAGAGCGCTTAAACAGGCAGGCACAAGGTGCCCCTGTTGAGAACCTCCGCGAGGTTCCTTTCGTTCTTTCTCCGGGAGAAAGTGCCGATGGCGCAGAGAAGAAGTTTCGCGCTTGGGCGGAAGGGTAGAAGCTTCTCCCCAGCTTCGATGAGCAGCATGACAGCTATTCCCGTCGAGACATTTGGGTGGAGAGGGTGTTGCGCCTTACATTTGCCAAAGCTAAGGCGATGGAGAAACTACGTGCTCCGTATCGCACGCGCTACGCCAGCGCCCCTGTCTCCACCATAGTGTCCGGAGAAAGTGTGGTCGCCACATCTGCCTCCGGCCAACTCCCCCTTATTGGGAGTGAAGAGGCTTCTCATGCCCCTCTGGTCGTTGACCTACAGCGGGATTCTCCCGCTCAAAAGCGTCAACGACGTCGCAGCAATCCTGCCGTAGGGGAGTCTCGAACTCCCACGAACTCTGTGAGTGTGGATAACATTTCCACTTCACCAGATACTGGGTTTGACCTCGATGGTGGCGCCGCGCCATCAACCTCTCTACTTGAAAGTGTGGAGTACTCTCCGCATCGAGCATTGGAGGAGGAGGTCGCACAATTGCGACGTGATATTCGCGCGCGCTGTGATCGACACAGTCTTCGCATCCATGATCTCCACGAGGGGATCCGCGATGAGCGGGATGCCACTGATCGCTTCGAGAGGCGGTTTGCCTCTCTCGAGACGACCGTTGCGGAGCTTCGTGGTCGCATTTTAGCCCTTTCGGGCTTCCTTCGCTCTGCGGTGCCTTACGGCTATCCGCCTTTCCACCCTCCTCCAGGAGGGGCCCCGCCTCCGGGTCCTGGTATGGCTTAAGCATACCGACATAAAAGGTTGGATGCGTACGCATCGCCTTCGGGATGTCTAAGGTGTACGACAAACCTATTCGGGCTAACACCTTAAAGGGGCCCACAAACCTGGGGCTCAGTTTATTGCGCAACACATTTGAAACTGCATGTGTACGAAGATTTTTAGCGTTTAATAAAACACTTTCTCCTACTCTGTATACCTTTTTGTTACGCCGTCCCTTTCGGTCAGCTTGCTCCTTCTGCTTGTCTTGGCTTTCCGCCATGGCATCGCAGACGTGTCGTAAGACACTAAGGCGCGTCGATAAAAACTTATCAATGTGCTTTCGCACAGATACAGGGCTGACATCGGGGAATCCTCCCCCCTCAAGCCCTGGGCCACACACACTTGGCGTTAACGGAACCCTCGGATTCACCAATCCGTTCACGTAAAACGGGGTAAACCCCGTAGATGCATGTACCGAATTGTTGATAGCAAATTCAACGATCGGAAGCATCTCACTCCAACTCTTTGTAGAATCCGGACATAAACTCCGGAGAATGTCCTCTACAACGCGATTAACTCGTTCCGTCTGACCGTCCGTCTGCGGATGATCCGCAGTGGACATGAGGAGCTTGGTGCCTAGCACCTTAAACAACGCTCCCCAGAATTGTCTCGTAAAACGGGGATACCGATCCGACACAACGGAATCGAGTAGACCATGTTGTCGAAAGACACGGTCTAGGAACACTTTTGCTGTTCCTTGTCCATCTATGGACTCTGGCACCGCCGCCAGGTGAGCCATCTTGCTCAAACGGTCTACAAATACCAATATGCCGGTGTTCCCGGCCTTATCCTTCGGAAAACCGAAGATAATATCCATGCTAATGGATTTCCAACACTCCGTTGGAACCGATAAGCTCGCCAAAGGCGCAGCTGAACTTGCAGAGGGTTTAACCCTCTGACACGTCTCACAGGTGCGTATATACGCACCGACCCACTTATACATATTGGGCCACCAATACAAAGCGCTTAAAGAGCTGTAGGTCTTATCCCGACATAAATGACCCCCGGTAGGGGCGTCATGTGCCTCAAAGAGGACTCTATATTTCAGTTCCTCATCATGAGGAACAACCACCCCCGGAGTTTCCTCCGCGCTCGTGCTATAATATAGCAAACCGTCACAGTAACTGTAACGGTGTAACCGAGCTCTAGATCGACTTGACAGGGTTGGCTCAGACGAGCCAAGACCCTTTTCACCCAACGCGCTGATAAGCGCCGTACACTGTGGGTCTTTCTCATACGCCTGGCGTATGAGATCCACCACAGACGTGGTGACGAATGTTGCGTGAGCGAGCTCGTAATCGGGACGACGCGACAACGCGTCTGCAAGCAAGTTCTGCTTGCCAGGTTTATATTTAAAATCAAAGTTGTACTCCGCAAAGAAGGAGAGCCAACGGGCCATCCGTTGCGAGAGATGAGGCGACTTTGTCGCTGTCCGTAAGGACGCGTGGTCAGTATAAACCACGAACGGCTTTGAGCCGAGTAGGTAAACCCTAAATTTGACAAGAGCATACTTCATTGCAAGTAGCTCCTTGTCATGAACGGGATAATTCCGTTCTGCAGCTTTAAGCTGCCTCGACTCAAACGCAATTACGCGTTCCCTTCCTGCATCGTCTGCTTGTAACAAAGCACATCCGATTGCAAAATCCGAGGCGTCGCAGACGACACTAAATGGTTTCCCAGAATCTGGGAGAGCAATAACGGGAGCTTTTAACAAGCTCCCCTTAACCGCTTCAAAAGCGTTTTGGTGTTCAGTTTCCCAACGCCAATCAACATCCTTCTTAAGAAGGTCGGTCAATGGCTTCGCCATTTCAGCGTAGTTCTCGCTGTACTTGTGGAGATAGTTGGCTAATCCTAGCCACTTCCGTAAATCTCTAAGACTTACAGGCGAAGGCCACTCCACAATGGCTTTCACCTTCGCGGGATCCGCCCGCACTCCATCCTTACCGATGAAGCATCCGAGGAATGGAATTTCCTCAGCACCAAAGATACACTTGGATGCGTTTGCATATAACTTATGCTCTCGCATACGTTCGAGCACTGCTCGAAGGTGTATCAGATGCTCCTGAACATCTGACGATTCGCCTTCCGCACGACTATGGACAAATATATCGTCGAAGTACGTCTGAGCGTACTTCCTATGAGGGCGGAAGAGTTGAGTCACCAAGCAATTGAAAGTCGCTGGTGCATTTGAAAGCCCTTGTGGCATAACAATCCACTCCCACAGCATGCCACTAGGCGTGCTAACCGCTGTCAGAGGAATATCGGACGCTCGCATGAGCACCTGATAATACCCGTCCACCAGATCTAAGGCACTGTACACAGTACAGCCCGCCATATTGTTCTGGAGGACATCCTTCCGAGGAATCGGAGTCTGCATGGGTACAGTAGCTGCGTTCAGCTTGTTATACGCATGTACAATGCGCCACTTTCCGTTCGGTTTACGAACACAAAAAGTGGGAGATGAGTGGGGAGACTTACTCTCCCGTACCATCCCTGCCTCTTCTTTCCCCTGGAAGAATGCGTCGATGACGTCGCATTGTTCCTTGGGGAGAGGACACTGCCTAGTGACGCAGTATTTGGTTCCGGGAACCAAATCGCTTTCATGTCGGACTCCCCGATCCGGTGGTAACCCCATCGGCGGGTTGTCCCTGATGACATCTCCGAATTCCGTCAACAAGGAATGGTAAGAGTCCTCGGGACCCGCAAGGATCTTGAGACCGCTTCGGGCATTTAATGCCTGTTTGGTTTTCACCAAAACTTACTCTTCCATCGTGGATGAGGAGTTCAACTCCTCTTCCGGACGCAACACGACGACCTCGTCGATTTCACCTGCTTTCAAATCAGTCTCAAACTCGTTGAAGGACATATCCTCCAACGACAACAGTTCGCATACCCCAGGCAACCGTTCCAGGCTTATGCCTTCTGTGACAATACCTGTCACACTATTCAGCATCCTGTAGTACTGCTGAATACTGGCCTCGGGACTCATCCTGAGACCTAGATGGGGGGAGTCAATTGCCCCATCTACTGAAAGCGCCACGCGCCTATCCACAGAGGTCTCTACCTCTACCACCGGTGACTCGCCGGTCTCACCTATAACGGCGTAATCGGAATCATTTCCGACGTGCGAAAGAGACGAACTCCGAGTCTCTTCACTTGGAAGCGCCTCGCGCTTAACCCCAGGGGTCTCTACCCCTACCACTGGAGTTACCACAGGTAGCTCACCAGTCTCGCCTATAACGGCGTGGTAGGAATCATTTCCGACGAGCAAAAGAGACGAACTACGGGTCTCTTTGTGTGGAAGCGACTCGCGCTTATCCACAGGGGTCTCTACTCCTACCACTGGAGTTACCACAGGTAACTCACCAGTCTCGCCGTTCACCGCGTGGGAATTAACCGCCGAATCCCCCTCGTTAAGGAACACATCCGTGACATTATTTGGATTGATCATCTCAGACATCCCAATCTCTGTCATCTCACGCCAGAATCGCTTTTGTGATCGAGCAAAGGTGGGTTCATGACTCGCCAATGCTTCACCCGACCGCGGGTGCGTTAAACCAATGGACTTAGACTTCCAGTCTATCCATGGCTCGTGGTGTTCCAGCCACTTCATGCCCAGAATGAGGTCATACCTCGAGTCCAAATCCAGGACTAGGCAACGTTCTAAGCTGTCGAAGTCTGCAAACTTCACTTAAGGTCAATCGAGACATTGGGTACAGAAACCTGTACGCCCGTCGCAAGACGGACCGTGACAACGTCACGAGAACGTGCCTCTAGGGCCTCCGCATACAGCCGACTCTTTACAACAGAAGCCCGTCTGACATAATTGTCAGACTCTCCAGAGTCTATCAAGACTCTCCAAGGCTTATCAAAGCCTTTCACGTCCGCAAGGACTACCAGCAAACCTGGCTGGTACACCAACTCGGTGCAAGAAAGCACCGCTTTCCTCGGGGATTTGTGCTGTCGTCCCCTACCCTGGGGCTTAACAGCACTGAGGGGTCCCCCAGTAGGGCGCCCCGCACCTACTGGGAGCCGTCGTTTCCCGACGGCTTGGACAAGGGCTTTTTCCCCACCCTTGGTCCCTTGTAGCGAGTGTCTCGCTGGGGATTTTTCGGACATCTGTTCCTCAGATGATCAATGCTCCCACAGAGGAAGCATCTCAGCGGCCCACGCCGCTGCAACATAGCCAAGAGCTCTGTCTCGAAGCTCTGTGAAAAAGAGTCCGAATGACTCTTAGCGGGAGGTTTCTCCTCCGCTTCGACCTGACTCAGGTCCATGGGTTGGGACCCACCTTAGAGGAACGAAAGTTCCTCTCGGCGCTGAACGCCATCTTGAACGCCTCCCCCAGGGATTGGGGTCGGCATCGGAAGAGCTCCGAACGTGCTGGCCCTTCTCTCAGGCCTCCCATGAAGACGGGGATGGACACATCGTCCGAATACGCTTTCGCTTACATCCCTGCCAACAGGGTCTTAATCTCCTGGATATAAACCTCCAGGTCCTTAGTGCCTTGACGGCACCTCAGTAACACCAGTTGATTCTGGAAAACCAGATCAGGCGTTGCGTACATGTCCATAAGCTTCTGCTTAAGGACCTTCCATGTTGGAAACACGTCCTTGACTGATTCCGAGCATGTAAACGCCCATGTACGGGCTTTGCCGGTAAGATGGGTCAATGCAAGTCCCACTTGCAAGTGATCAGCGGTCATGTTCGCTGTGGCGAAGGCCGTTTCGACCTCTCGCAACCAAACATAAAGGTTGTCATCCTTCTATCCGGTGAACTCCTTTATATTAAACGATAATGGAGGGCGCACCCCCGTGGAATGACCTCCACCACAACTCGCCTCATGAGCGATGAGGGCATTCACCCTTTCCTTTACGGCCTCAAGGCCCTGCTCCACTAGGAGCTTCATACCTTCTTCCCCCGTTAAGGGTAACAGCCTTTTAAAGGCTTCCTGTTGGACGAGGGTCAAACTATCCCAATCGTCCTAGTTCATCCTTTGCAGAGGATGTCTAGTCTACCAACACAGGTGTTGGATTGACTACAAGTGCTACCAGATGTAGCCGGTGCGTATACGCACGGTGCGGCTAGCGCACAGAGGAAGGCTTTCCTTAAAGCGGCGTTCGCCGCTACTTAGCTGATACGCCCTTATTAAGGGCTTAGTAGGAGAGAGCTATCCTACTCAGGGCCAATATTCCCTGGTTAGTTTACTCTAGCCTGTACTAGTGCCTTAACGGCAAGGCTCCCTTACAAAGGGTGTAGCTAAAGGGAGGGCTCCCCTTTTGCTACGGCACTCACTACACGCACGACCGGTCGAGGTCGTGCGTCTGTACTACGGAGTGGAAAGTAAATTGAATATATATTTAATATGTAATTATTTAAACTAATATAAACTATATGTAACACTAAGTAGAATATTCCTAATTCATACCTAGCTAAAATGTAGTGTACACACCTGTGTACTGACACGTGGATGGCTGACACCACCACACCAAGGGCCCATGCCCTGATTGGTTAAAACAACCGAATGTTCGAAACCTTTCAACCCGGCCAATACTGACCTCAACTCATTGGAATTTTTTGTATTTTATTTTTTTCACTTAGTTATTACTTTTAGTTTAGCTTTAACTATTTATCTTGGTTTTAACATCTCTATCAAACACAGATACTGTTTCTACTGATAAAGTACTTAGTAATCTTGAATTATTTTCATTAATAAATACAAATCAAATTATAAAAAAAATTGATTATCATAATTAATTATTTAATAAAAAATATTTTTTAAAAATTTAATTAAAAGTAAGATTGAATTTTAATTTTTTAATATTTTTATAATACTCAGTGTTACCCGAATGTAACCCCGTTACACCGGTGTCGAGCGGATGACCATGGGAGTGGACCATGCCCAGCCTGAACAAAAAAAGGGACGTGCGGCAGCAAAGGGCTGCTTGCCAGTCGGGGCTTCAGCATCCCCCACAAGCCTCAGTTCCGCAAAAGGAGGGTATCAACACGTTGCCCATGACTCCAGCTAACATCCAAGTCATGTTTGAGACGATGATGGAACGTTTCATGGAAGAACGGGTTAGACCACCTATGTGCCCACATGTCCAAGACCGGTCTACCCGTCAAAGTGTCAATGTTTGCCGGGATGTGGATATGGAATCGGTAACATCTATGGATAAGCCTACTTGAAGTGATAAGCAAGTCGGCAAAGGCAAGCGCAAGCCGCAACCGGCCAGACCGCGTAGACCAAGCAAGACAAGTTACTGTGACTTGGAGTCGGTCGGCGGTCTTGACTACCACTGTGGGTCAGACGGTACGGGCGCTGGCAAGCCACGCAAGGCTAACCTAGCCTCCACTACTGCTTACGACTTTGGATCTGCTGCGATTCCGCGCATACGTATGGCCGCGACGACCGACCTCAAGGACTTCACTGGCAAGGATGCTGATGAAGACGAGGCCCGGTTTTGGTTTGGTCGGTTCAAGTCTGCGTTCCAGCGAGACCAGACCCCGAAAAGTGAAAAGTGTCTGATCTTCCGGGATTTGTTGAAATGACCGGCTGCCAACTGGATCCAACAGTTAGGTCGGGGCGTCCGGTCTGACTGGGACCAGCTATGTGCAGAGTTTGAAGGGCAATATTGTAACTCCGGATTTTCGAGTGCCCGCAAGTATCACCATATGCAGAAGCGGTGCGACGAGACACCGATCGAGTATTTGCATCGGTTGAACGTGGCTGCACTTCGTGCCGGCATAACAATTAAAGAGAATAACCCTCCGAACGGTGCTGCTCTGGAACATGTGGGTCACTACATTAGTACCCTGGACGATCAAGAACTGGCAGACCAGCTTACTCTGCTGCGTCTTAGGGACGCGGGTGAAGTTGAACAGACTCTACGGACGCTGCAGCAGTCGCGTAGCATGAGCACGAAGAGTGCTGGTGGATCAGGTCGCTACCGATCCAAGACACAGACCCAGACCGATCCGGTCAAGAGACCCTGGACCAGACCGACCCAAGCGGTCAAGGCGATCGTAGCCGAAGACTGCACGGGATCGGAAGGGGAAAGTGGAAGTTAATCCAGCCAGGAGTCATCGTATGAAGACCAGTATCGTTACGTCTATGTTGCGGGACCTGCCCCGAAGACCAGGTCGAAGTCCGACCAGGTAGACCGGAAGGGAAGGAACGGAAACAAGTCCGATCCGGACCGACCTCGTCAGAAGTGCTCCCACTGTGGGTCGAGCAAACATGATGGTCCAAACCGCTGGAAGAACCACTACTAAGGACGCTAAATGATCGAGTAATGAAGGCATTGAAGGACCAACCCAAAAACGAGCTATTGCACGTGAAACGGGACTGGAGCAGAAGCGCCGACTACCTCGCGCCCAAGGCCATGCAAGACCAGACCGGGGCTACGATCACCGAGAAGGCCGTTCTGGATGAATTGGTGAATATTAACAGGCTCCCAGAAGTTATCGGACCCAAGAACGCTCCAGTCCAGGTGCATGTGATGGTCGCGACTAGATCGAAAGCTCAGAAGTCTCGCCGACCGTTCCCGAAGGAAAGTTTGAACGAATACGCAGTGCAACAGTTAAGGATGGAACGGATCCTCAAGTCGCAGGACGAAGAAGAATCGATTATGAGCCTGAAGACCTACCTGCGTGGTGAACTGTCCAAGTTGACGAACGATC
>CM047583.1:18949685-18968657 GCA_026184515.1 Peronosclerospora sorghi
CTGACGAGCCGTGGAAGATTTTCGAGCATCCCAAGCTGGGGTTCATCTTCCACTCGACTCCGTGGGCCAATGCTTTCATGTGTCGGGTGAAATATTTTAACAAGACTCACGATCAAGCCATCTGGGAGGCATCCCACTATCTGGTGCTTCCACCTGAACGAGTTCGGCAAGACCCTGGCTTGGCGACCATCCAGAACAAGCGCAAGCGGCGTCGGATCAGAGCGGGTGAGGCCTGGCAGTCCCTGTGCCAATATGTTTTGGACGGGATGCTGGTCCACGAGTGCGACGTCGATGTGTTTTTATATCCAGTTGTACTTCATATGCCGCGGCGTCGCGTCGAAAGGACCCGGCTGCTGGCTGACGGTGGCACATTGTACCCCGGTCTTGGGTGCATTACACCGGTCTTGGACCTCAATGATGCTTTGCTCCAACTAGACCAACAAGAACCTTGGCGTAACCAGTACCAGGACCAAGTTGAAAAGCATCCGTCGTTGACCGTCGGCCGTCTGTGGGGTGATGGCGAGTGAGGTCGTAAGTAGTCGACCAGATAACACTTAGTATATATCATCGTTCTTTTTCACATGTTCGGTCATCAAATCACTTGAGCTAATTCCACCACTTTCTCCAGAGTTGCACTAGACACGTTATCACCAACCGTTCCACTTACATCGCGAAAAAACAATCCACGTTCGTCACTACACTATTCCAATTCGTCACATATTCACAATATACAATACACAAGACACAAGACCTTCCACCTCTTCACATCGGTCGGGAAGACCGATGCTGCTGCATGTCTTGGTCTTGGTCTTCATGGGTCTGCATCACTGCGAAACGGTTCCGACTGACTCGGTCCCATTCGAATTCTCGTAGTAGTGCTCCACAGTTCAGGTCGGACTCATCGATCCAAGTTGTTTCATCATGGTCCTTCCATCGGACCAGATATTCTCGGTGGGTCCGGCCGAACCTGGTCTTCTTGACCGATCGGACATCTAAGACCTTTTCCACTTCAAATTCGTCCCTCTCCAGCGTTCGTTCCCAAATTTCCTCCGGCAGTAATGCTTCATCGAAATCAAACCGTTCTGCCTCGTCTACTAGACAGGGCATTTTGGAACGATCAGGAAATTCTCGGACCAGTTTTAACTTAAACACATGTACGATCGGGAAGACCTTGTAGTCCGTGCCGGTTGTTACTAGACGGGCAGCGTGTTCACCAATCAGCTCGGCAACACGGAAAGGACCGTGCCACATGTGAGCCAGATTCTTCGCATAGCCCTCCTTCACTCGGTCTAGGTACAACCATACCCTCTCCCCTGGTTCTATACCGTGGGGTTGGACCTGGTCGTTGTTCCGGTCTGCCCGGTCTTGTGTAGCTTGACGTAACTTTTCGTTGACAATTTATCTTGCATGCTGGTAATGTTTCTGGACTTGCATGCGCCAACGTCGAGCATCACGATCGCGGGTCCGAGTGCAGCCAATAGGTATCGCGGCTTCAAGAGTGGACCGGGGGGTCCCATCCATACGCAAGATAAAAATGCGTTTCTCCTCGGACCCGATCGGTCGACGAGTTGAGTGCAAACACCAGCCTTTCTGCGTATTCGTCCCAATTGAGCTGGTCTGGATCGGCAACGTACATCTTGATTGCTCTTGTAATAGTTTGTACCATACGTTCTGCCGATCCATTCGCTTGCGGACGATATGCCATCGTCGCGCTCTGTTTCTGGCCCACCATATTGTTAACGACCGGAACACCTTGGCCATGAAACCGGGTTCTCGGTCGTGTCTGATGACCTCGCTGGCGCCGAACCTTCGGAACACGCATTCTTCGTAACTTTTGGCGATCTGCTCGGCAGACCGGGACGCACTTGCCTTCACAATAACTAGACCGGTGAACAGGTCTACCCAGATCAACAACTAAATATTGCCATATGTCGATTTAGGCAGCGACGGTATATGGTCCATCGCTATGACCTGGAAAGGGTAGATAGCTTCGATATTTCCGGGCGATCGCCCCTTGATTACCGGTCTACCCTTTCCGGTCTCTCAATCCTTACAACAACCCACATATTTCTGTACACTTCGGAAAAGTCCTCTCCAGTGTAAGTGGGACCTATCTTGTGATAGGTCCTGCCTATGCCCTGATGTCCCCCTTCTAGACTCACGTGATAGTGATGAAGGACATCCGGCTGCAGCAACTCGGAGATCACTAATTTCGCCAGTCGGTCCCGGTCTGCACTGTCTTGGTCGGCATCGCGGCAGTAATACAATAATCCATTATCATCCACTTCGTAGCTATCCGCGATCTTGATGCACTCTTTCGCTTGATCGTTCGTCAACTTGGACAGTTCACCACGCAGGTAGGTCTTCAGGTTCATAATCCATTCTTCTTCGTCCTGCGACTTGAGGATCCGTTCCATCCTTAACTGTTGCACTGCATATTCGTTCAAACTTTCCTTCGGGAACGGTCGGCAAGACTTCTGAGCTTTCGATCTAGTCGCGACCATCACATGCCCCTGGACTGGGGAGTTCTTGGGTCCGATCACTTCTGGAAGCCTGTTCATATTCACCAATTCATCCAGAACGGCCTTCTCAGTGATCGTAGCCCCGGTCTGGTCTCGCATGGCCTTGGTCGCGAGGTAGTCGGAGCTGCTGTTCCAGTCCCGTTTCACGTGCAACAGCTCGTGGTTGGGATGGTCTTTCAATGCCTTCATTACCCGATCATTTAACGACCTCAGCCGTGGAGCCTTGTAGTAGATCTCTCCGGTGATCTGCCTGATCACTAGGTTGGAGTCACCACATATGATGACTCGCCCTTCTCTTGCGACGACAGCAGGTCCAGACATAGAAGTAGACCTCGGTACTCCGCCTCGTTAACAGTCATATCCGGCGTGAAATCGGCAGCGGCTGCAACTATAGACCATTGTGGCAACTTCCACAATATGGCACTATAGGCGCCGACCTTCTTCTTCACGCTTGCTGATCCGTCAAAGCTTAAGACCAAGAGCTCTTCGTCATGGTCGACGGTCGGTGGCGGTCTCGAAACTGACTGCCGAGGTTGCTTCCTCGGGGCAATCGCTATCAATGCCTCGTCCACTTCAGACCGAGGGGTGATACTGGCAGCTAATGTGCCCAATATCTCTTCCTCGCCCTTGGTGCACTTAACGACCTCGAGGGCCACTGCGACAAGACCGCCGACCATCTGCCTAGACGTCCGTCCATCCCATTGGCTGATAGTAGCCAGGCCAAAGTAGACCGTCTTGACAGGACCTTTATAGGTCGGCCGACCAGCAGGTTGTAACACACATCCAGAATTCGTAGCAACGCCAGAACTTCTTTCTCGACAATTCCATAGTTCACTTCATTTGGTTTTAGCGCCCGGCTCGTAAACGTGACTGGATGATACACACTATCGTGATCTTGCACTAAAGTGGCTGAGATAGCCCACTTACTGGCATATACAATAATGGTCGGCACTTTTTCGGGAGCGAAATGCTTGAGAATCGGTGCCGTCGCCATCTTAACCTTCAACATACCAAAGGCAAATTGTGCACGCTTCATATGATCTTCTGCCTCCACTTGCGGACAAACTGCAGCAAGACCAGAGTCGGCGCCCTCCTGTAAAGTGCCCGGGCTTCTTCGCGCAACATATGATAGTCAACTTCCCGGAGCTCGTACAACACAGCCGCGTAGATAGCAAAGTCTTCAATGAATCGGCTATAATAATTCAAGCTTCCCAGGAAGGACTGAATTGCCTTCAGCGATCTGGCGAACGGGAGGTTGCTTAACGAATCCAGGTCCTTAGGATTAGCCTCTAGACCATTGTTCGAGACCATATCACCTAAATAGGCGACCTTGGACATACCCCGAAAACTTTTTATGGCGCTGATAGATAGGTTCCAGCGGTCGCATGTCTCCAACAATCGTTCAACCTTCTCGCACAGATCGTTCCATGACGAGGCAGGTATAAGAATGTCGTCGATGTACGACCGCCTCCCTAGAACGGACGGTCTTCTTTCCCGATCGGGTTCACCCTCTCTAAACACATCATAATTTTCAACGGGATCCCGATCGGTCTTGATCTTGAAGTGTCCGTACAATGCGTTATCTATCAGCCTTTGATAGATCTGGGGTGCGTTCTTCAGACCGAACGGCATACGGTTCAACTCGAAAAGACCAAACGGTGTCACAAATGCGGAAATCTCACGGGCTCGATCAGTCATCGAGACCACCCAAAATCCACTTGCCATGTCCAGCGAACAATACCACAAGGTATTGTCCAGGTCTTCCAACAAATCATTAATCAGCGGCATCGGGTACACCATAAGTTTAGTTAACCGATTTACCGGCCGATAGTCTATGCACAACTCAATGTCGACGCCGTAACAATTACGATCGGCGAGGCCCATGGCGAGGTCGACGGTCTAATAATCTTGGTAGCCAACAGTCCTCTGATAAGATCAGAAAGCTTTTCCCGGTACTGTGGCGCCACGCGTCGACATCGCTGAGCAATCGGCTTGGCATCTCCAACGTCAATTTCGCAAATCGCACCACGGGCTGCAGGTGGTAAGGCATTGCCCTTTCTGATCAGCAGATGTCTTTTCTTCCATATGATATTCTTCAACTGCTCGATCTGGTCTGTACTGTTAAGGTCTTGATCACCCACTTGTAAATCATCCGTTGTAACTTCGGGCGAGTCGGCAGACACTTCAGGGAGGACTGCCATTTGGCTTTCCAGCTCCTGAATGTACTGTACCCCGCCTTCATGTATACAGACTTGTTCATCTTCTGGGGCGATATCACCTAGACCATCTGGACCGGCTGAACGCCCCTGGTCTTGATCGACGGGCTGTCTTTCACTGATGTCGGTCTGATTAGGATTACCGTCATGGTCCTACCTAGCAATTTCATATTCCCCTTCTTCCGTTTCTTGCTCCGCTGTCGCCTGACCTTGTGCTGACACCACGTTGACTAACCTTGGCTCGTCTACTTGATGGTCCACCGTTCCTGGTGACTGCGGCGCCTTTCTTCGGACCAACATCGTTTTTTGGGGTGACATAACTTGGTCTTTCCACTAAAGGTGAGGTATCCTATTCCACCGACCCATCATCGCTGATAAGATCGGTGGTCGATTGGTACGCCAGGTTTTGCCACTCGACATACCGCCTCGACCCAATCGAGACGAACCCCATCTTCCTTGGTACCTTCCCTTCTGCTAACCACATACCGACAATAGTGTTATTGTCCAGTGTCAGCGGCTTGTCACCGATATTGGTAACACGGACAAAATCGCGTCGACCAGAACTCTTTACGAAGGTCGAGACCCACCGATCGCCCCTGGTCAACCATAACTTCCTCGAACGGAAACCTTTCTCGACCGGGGTATCGGCAGACCGACCGACTGGGATAGTGAGGTCTTGATCCCACCGGAACAGATCGGTATACGAACCATACAGAGGTCTTCGACCAGCCAACTGTACCTGGACCTCATCCGGGAGTGTAAGCACTCCATGTGACAGTTCTAGGCGAATACCAGCTGGGACCATGAAATCCATGCCTAGTAAAGCGTCCTGACCAGCCAACTTGCCAACCCAAGCGCTGAAAAAGTAGACCAGCGATCCCGACAGAGTAATTTCCACACGCGTTCTTCCTTCGGTCATATAAGAGTTTTCACCGATCCCGACGCATTCTTGTCTCTGGGTATCGTCTATACGACATCCGACCTTACGAGCAAAGGCGGAGTCGATTATCGATACTTCAGCTCCAGAGTCGAACAACATCGTCACTTTCTGGTTATTAATCTTGCCACAGGCTTTCGCCTGCTTGAACCATTTATCAGACGCGTGATACTTCCAATATCCGCGGGATTCTCCAGGCAGCAAGTCCAACTGCATAACCACCTTGGTCCGGGAGTACTCATCGGTTTTCAGACTGTAGACCGGATGGTCTCGGTCGACGCAATTTGGAATAGAACGTGTATTGTCGGTCTTATCCTCCTTGCCGACATATGCATAGATGTGAACCGTAGAACGCTCGGCTCGATCCAGATTCCAACCTGGCGAGCGTTCTAGTTTAACATCTTTTCCGCGTCCGGCGGCAGCATCCCCGCGTGCTTGTCCGGCACGTACCACTTGCGCATCATGTTAAAAAAATTCTTCAATCTTGCAGTGGCCGGCCTCGTGGATCTCTCCACATGACTTGCATACGAGGAGGCAGTGGTCCGTCGGGTGGTCGCGTCTCTCGCACTTCTTTCACACCATCTTCTTCCATCAGTTTGGACCATCATGTTTGCTCGACCCACAGTGGGAGAACTTCTGACGAGGTCGGTCTGGATCGGACTTGCTTCCGTTCCTTCCCTTCCGATCCACCTGGTCGGACTTCGACTTGGTCTTCGGGGCAGGTCCCGCAACATAGACGTAACGATACTGGTCTTCATACGATGACTCCTGGCTGGATGGACTTCCACTTTCCCCTTCTGACCCCGTGCTGTCATCAGCTACAATTTCCTTGACCGCTCGGGTCGGTCTGGTCCATGGTCTCTTGACCGGATCGGTCTGGGTCTTGGAACGATAGCGACCTGATCCACCAGCGGTCTTCGCTCTCATACTACGCGACTGTTGTAACGTCCGCAGGGTCTGTTCGACTTAGCCCGCATCCTTAAGACGCAGTAGAGTAAGCTGGTCCGCTAGTTCTTGATCGTCAAGGGTACTAATATAGTGACCCACATGTTCTAAGGCGGCACCGTTCGGCGGGTTATTCTCTTTGATTGTTATGACGGCGCGAAGTGCAGCCACGTTCCACCGATGCAAATACTCGATCGGTGTTTCGTCGGCCCGCTTCTGAATATGGTGGTACTTACTGGCGTTTGAAAATACGGAGTTACAATATTGACCTTCAAACTCCGTACATAACAGGTCCCAGTCAGACCGGACGCCCCGACCCAACTGTTGAATCCAGTTCGCAGCCGGTCCTTTTAACAAATCCCGGAAGATTAAACAACGTTCGCTTTTTGGGGTCTGGTCTCGCAGGAACGCAGACTTGACCCTACTGAACCAAGACCGGGCCTGGTCTTCATCAGCATCCTTGCCGGTGAAGTCCTTGAGGTCGGTCGTCGCGGCCATACGGATGCGCGGAATCGCAGCAGATCCAAAGTCGTAGGCAGTAGTGGAGGCTAGGTTAGCCTTGCGCACCTTGCCTGCGCCTGTACCATCTGACCCACCATGGTCGTCAAGACCGCCGACCGACTCCATATCACAGTCACTTGTCTTGCTTGGTCTACGCGGTCTTGCCGGTTGCGGCTTGCGCCTTCCCTTGCAGGTTGGTTTATCACTTCTAATAGGCTTATCCATAGATGTTACCAATTCCCTATCCACATCTTTGCAAACATTGACACCTTGACAGGTATACCGGTCTTGGACATGTGGGCGCATAGGTGGTCTAACCCGTTCTTCCATGAAACGTTGCATCATCGTCTCGACATGGCTTGGAAGTTGGCTGGCGTCATGGGCAACGTGTTTATACCCTCCTTTTGCGGAACTGAGGCCTGTGGGGCTTGCTGGAGCCCCGACTGGCAAGCAGCCCCTTGCTGCCGCATGTCCCTTTTTTGTTCAGACTGGGCATGGTACACCCCCATGGTCATCCGCTCGACACCGGTCGCCAACTCTGATGAGATGTAAGAAGCCGGTGGAGACTGGTAGATCGATTCATCATCGGAACCAATGTCAAGAAGCTCTGTGGAGGCTTCGGCGACCTTCATTGCAGTGGTGGGAGTTGGGCGGCGAACCGCCCCCACCAGTGGCACCAAACGGTCGTGGAGGTCCGACATCGACGCCTCCAGTCTCCAAGCTTTAAATTCAAACAATTTATTGATACCGGCGGGGTTCTGCATTTTAATGCCAACCTCCACCAACATCGCCATCAAATTCTTCACGAGCAGTAATGGTCGATCACTCTGGATCGGCTCGGTAGTGGGACCGAGAAGACGGTCGGGGATATGGAGGTCCAACACCCGAAAGACCTGGTTTTGGCGAACAAATCGATTCAATTCAAAAACATAATACATCTTTTCCAGGTCTTGTTCGGTGATGGCCTCATCCCCGACCTTCGACTTTTCTTCGAAGTCGTCTTCGTCGGGTGGCATTCCCAGCCCTTTTCTGGGCACCTTGGGGACTTTAGGGAGGTATACCGGATCGTTCCAGTTAGCCTCCAAGTAATTTTCATCTTTTAGTTTTCCATCAATTTTTTCATTCATACACATAGGATCAGGACCAAGGTCCTGATCCTTTCCGGAACTATAGCAAGACCTGCTATAGTCCCGATCGGCTCCGGTGGGAGCCTTTTGGGGAGGAAAAAACTTATTAATACCGATCTGGTCCTCCGCCAGTCCAGATCGGACATCGCCATCTTTATCAACAACGAGAACGTAAGGCGATAGTGTGGTGGAGCGGCTGATCGAAGTTTTTGATACTTGATCAGGTGGTACCACGGCGCCCAGACTGCCGACTAACGAAGGGGGTCCTCCGGATGTCTTCGACAGCTTGTGTTCTTGCTCACCTTGTGTACCCGACGGCTAGGCGTGGGTCGCTCCTCAGGTAGCGGGGACAGCGCACAGCGAATTCTTGGTGCAAGATTGAATTAACTAACTTGTGACGATAAAACCGATGCGATCAGGCGTGATCACGTGCGATCAGGTGCTTAAACCACGTCAATTAGCCGCGATCAGGCTTGATCAAGTTTGGGCTGATGCTAATAACCGACGATCAGCAATATTCCGTCTTGATCGCAAGTGCGATCAGGCGGCAGTCCGATGCGATCAGGCGCTGAAACGATGTAGATCAGTGGTAATCAGGTTGATCAGGCTGGTGCTGATGCTGATGCTAATAGCCGTAGTTCAGTTGTATTCGGTCTTGATCGCAAATGCGATCAAGCGTCTTGATCGCAGTCGCGATCAGGTACTGAAACGAAGCCAATCGGTCGTGATCAGGCGCGATCAGGCTTTAGCTGACGTTAATAACCTTCTATCAACAATATTCTGTCTTGATCGCAAGTGCGATCAGGTACTGAAAGGCTCGATAAGGGGCTAAAAGCTGCTGCCCAGTCGCAATATACCTTGATCAGACTTGGGCAAGCACCGGAAGTCGTTCAAGTAGCAGTTGGTGCGATTTGCGATCAGCGATCACGATCACGATTCGCAAAAAGTGTCGATCAGGTGTTGATCGGTAGGAGGGGTATTTGATCAGGCAGCGGAAGTCTTCACTGCCTGATCGCGGAGCCTCTAAGCCGTCAAACAGCTAAGGAACGCCCAAATCAATGCGCCCCTAGCCTAGACTATATGAGGAATAGGTATTTATATTAAAATCCACCTAGAGTTCCCGTGGGGCGCTTAAAGCAGCCGAACTCTAGGGGCCAAACGTTAATTCCACGGGGAAGAGGTGAGAGCACTGCTCGATCACGTTCCCAAAACCAAAAAACCTTTAAATGAAGAACCGCAGACACTGCGGGCGGAGTTGTGGGGTGACTTCTCACACTCTACGCCAACCGGTGGGCCAAAAACGCACTTAGTGCTCCCGCCCGGGACGTAGAGGTTTCAATAAGGTGGGGGCGCAAAGGTGCCTTCCCAAAAAAACGATCAGCCCGATCGTACGCAAAACTAGAACTTTATTAGCAATTAAACCCTTAGATCTACCCTGTTCCTACTTTCAACCAATCCGCATCGTCCATTCGAAACGCCTTCCGTCCATCAGTCGACCTGATTTTTCCGCTTGTTCCTTGTTTGTTCGCTGGTGTCCGCCGCGTACCTGTAAGTAATCAGCACATCTTCCGTGTCCCTTCTACATCCTGTCTATGTACACCACGGTGGTACGTACTACTGTACCCACCGTGGTACACATGGCGGTACCTAATTATGTACTACTGTATTCACTATCTGCGTCCACTATCAGGCCCCTAATTTAGGTCCTAATATTAGTCATAATATTAGGCCCCCTATGGGCCTAAAAAAATGTCCAACATTAGGCCATATTTTAGCCTAATAAAAAGTCCGCTTTACGACAACCGCCCCTGAGTCTCGTCCCAGCCGTACAGCGGTTGGGGCAAGGGTCGATCATGCCACCGTTAGCCGTATTGCCTTCAACCATTACATTATGGCATCCTTGATCAGGCGATCAACACCCATTACCTTGCCCTTTCTCCCATCGCTTGGTCACAATCGATCAGGTCGTTACAGTTGGGTGGTACACACCGCGATCGGGCGCTATTCTCCTCCAACCGTGACATCGGCGATCAGGCCTCCTTGATCAAGCATCTCCACATTTCCTTCGTGCGAGCGACAACGGACGGCGCCCCAGCAAATGCTGCTGACACTCTGCCCCTGATCGTGCTGCGGCTGATCAGGTGATCGCCGCGATCGACCAATCGCATATACTGCGGGAGGCACTTCGTGCACGTGATGATGAAGTCGCCACGCTATCCAACTCGCTCGCTATGAGTGAAGACACCGTCGCGATGCTTTAACAGCAGCTCGCCAGCGCCAGCCGTATTCCCACGGACTATAATGTCGAGATGGAGAAGGTCGCCCTTCGCCAACTTGGGCCACTACGTGACGTCGTCAACTCCGCGCTAAATGATTCCAAGTCCCGATTAACTGCTGCCCAAGCTACAATCGCTGGTCAAGAAAACTCCTTGGAGAACCAGCGCATCAAGATCCGTGATCTGGAGAACAGCCTTGACAAGGAGCGCTACTCGCGAGCAGTATTGGAAGATACAGTCGCTTATCAAGCAGCTGAACTGTCCCAGATTCGACAGCGCTTGGACGATCTTCAAGCCGAGCATGATCAGGCCGTCTCCAGGAACAGCCACTTGGTCACGAAAGCGTTGAAACTTAACGCGAAAGCCGAGAGATACCAAGAAAAACGTGATCGCCTCCGGAAGGAGAACAAGTCATACCGATTGCAGTTGGACGACCTTGCTGCCGTTGCTCCCAGGCACAAGAGATAGCTGATCGTGTCGAGGGGGTATCGCAGCTCAATGCCAAGCTGGGGGGTGAACTTGCCGTCACTCAGTGTTAACTCTATCAAGTCTCCGCTGATCGCGATACATTACGTGATCAGCTGCAGAAGGCACAAGTTGAGATCGAGCGATTGCGAAAATACCACTCTGGCCTTCAAACTCATTTGGCGGGCCTGTCACTCCAGATTCAGAGCGTCCCAGCCGCCGACATTGCGTTTACAAGTGCCGATAAGGCTACATCGTCTGCCGGCCAAGATGATTCTCCAGACGGCACGATCAGCCGCGTGGCTTCTTTGCCTAAACTCCGCAGCAACATTCAAGATCTTCATCTCCACCCAAGCGTCCACGTAGTCGGCTGATCATTTCTCTTCAATCAATAAACACTCTTGATCATACCACTTCCAGCTGTTGCCTCGTCACTTTTTCATGCTGTATATAAATCGGTCTTCTGTCGGTTCATCTGCTGTTACTCCATCACCTTAATTCACAATATCCATCGCTATAACACCATTTCCAGTAAATCATCACTTCGTCATCCATTGGGAGCTTCGTCGATCACGATTTCCCTGATCAATCAGCTGATCACACATTAGTGGGACTCTTCATCCACTTGCATTACATCAAACCGATGTCGGTTGATCAACCTTCTCTCAAAGTCCTTATCAGGGCATCACAGTTCAAGTAAGCCTCGTCTACCCATGACGGCTCGGTATGACCCTTCCAGGAGACTTGATACTCACGCAACGTCCTTAAATATCTAGTCTTTCGACCAGATCGAACATCAGTGACGCGATCAACTTCAAATTCGTCTGGATCTAGCGTCCTTTCCCAGCTGTCCTCGGGTATCAAAGCTTCGTCAAAGTCAACCGCTCTTCAATCCCAGCTGTTAACACTGCGGTAGGGCGATCTGGAAACTCCTTAACCAATTTTAACTTGGATAGGTGCACCACGGGGAACATGCGATAGTCCGTGCCAGCTGTAACCAATCTTGCTGCATGATCACCGATCACCTCATCGACCCTGAAGGGTCCATGCCAAATGTGCGCCAGTTTCTTTGCATACCCTTATTTAACGCGATCAAGGTATAGCCAGACCCTTGATCCAACCTCGATCTTGTGTGGCGTCACCTGATCGTTGTGCTTTTCAGCTCGATCAGCCATCGCTTGGTGTAATCGAACGTTCACCTGATCACGAGCGAGGCGATAATCTTTCTGCAACTTGTACCTACATCGTCGAGCATCACGGTCCTTGCGTCGAATTCCACCTAATTGCAATGTCGATTCCAGCGATGATCGTGGATCCCACCCATACGCCAAGTAAAAGGGCGTTTCTCCACGAATGCGATCAGGGGTTGAATTCAACGCAAAAACCAGTCGCTCTGCGTATGCACTCCAATCCTTCTGGCCGACATCTGACACATACATCTTGATGGCCCTCGTAATCGTCTGCACCGTTCTTTCTGCCTTGCCATTTGCCTGCGAACGATACGCCACAGTGGCACTCTGCCGTTGTCCCACGATCTTGTTAAACACACGAAATACTTCCGACATAAAGCCAGGCTCTCGGTCGTGCCTGATCATCTCACTTGCACCAAATCGTCGGAACACGCACTCTTCGTAATTTTCCGCGACTTTCTGAGCTGTGCGAGATGATCCAGCTTTCGCGATCACCATACCCGTGAACAGATCAACCCAAATCAGCAGTTCAGTATGCCCATCAGTTGATCGAGGAAGTGACGGTATGTGATCCATGGCAATCACTTGGAACCGGTACGTGGCCTCGATATTCCCCGGCGACATGCCCTTGATCGTAGGCTGGCCCTTCCCCGTTTATCAATCCCCACATTGTCCAACAAATATTTGCACGCTGCGGAATATACCGCGCCAATGGAAGTACCGTCTGATCCGTTGATAGGTGCGGCCTATACCCTGGTGTCCTCCTTCCAAGCTCACGTGATAGTGGTGGAGGACATCTGCGTGCAAGGTCTCGGGTAGTACCAGCTTAATTGACGATCGGCGATCATCTTGATCATCCTGATCATCCCCGGTTTTCCTTTTAGCTGCATTTCCACAGTAGATCAGTAATCCTTGTTCGTCAACATAATAGTTGTCAGCAATTTTCGCACACTCCTTCACCTCGTCTGCGCTCAATTGGATAACGTCACCGTACAGATAACACCGCAAATCGTGGATCCATTTCTCTTCATCCTGTGCCTTTTTCACCCGTTCCATTCTTATTCCGGCTACTGGTACATCGGTCCATGTTGACGGTCGTGGTTACCGGTGGTTACGTGATCGGGTCGTCACTAGCACTTGCGGGGCGGATTGATCTTCGTTCGATGTGGTAACTTCGGGTTGACGGTTGAGATCAACTAATCCTTCCAGCTGTTTCTCATCTTCGATCTCAACTCTTGTTCCACCCTGCATAGCCATGGTGGTATGTGATCTGCACTCCTATTCCACTCTCTCTTGACATGTACCAAATCATGATCACTCCACTCGCGTAGGAGGTTAAATGCACGCTGCTGTAGCACTTGTAATCGCGGAGCTTTGCACTCCATTTCTCCTCGCATTTGCCGGATAACCAAATTAGAGTCCCCACACACGATCACCCTTCCTTTGGGATATCGTGCCAACAAGTCCAGACTTAAAAGCAACCCGTGGTATTCTGCTTCATTCACCGTGATATCCGGTGCATGATCGGCGATCGCGATCATAATCTTCCATTCCGGTAACTTCCACACAATGGCACCAAATGCACCCACACGTCGCTTGACACTTGCCGATCCATCAAAACTGATCACGTAAGGTTCTTTACCTTTATTAACCGTGGGAGGTGGCACTTCGATCATCTGCCGCGGTTGCTTTTTCGGTGCGATCGCGACCAACGCTTCATCAATTTCGGTGCGAGGGGTGATGCTTGCGGCTAACGCCCCTAGCACCTCCTCTTCTCCATGCACACATTTCTTGATCTCGAGGTCCCACGGTGATAGGATCGCAGCCCATCTACCTAATCGTCCGTCCAACCCATTGGATGTTAGTAACCACTTCAATGTAGATAGACGTGATAAAACGGTGATCGTCTTTCCGACCAGCATCGTGAAATAAACATCAAAAATTCGTAAAAGCGCCAAAACTTCCTTTTCGACGGGGCTGTTATTCAGCTCACCGCTTTTCAACGTTCGGCTAGCGAATGCGACGGGATGATACACTTGATCGTATTCTTCTACTAGAGCGGCGGATACTGCCCATTTGCTAGCGTAAACCACGATCACCGGCGTCTTGTCCTGTTCAAAGTGTCGCAGGGTTGGAGTTGATGCAATCTTTGCCTTCAGCATGCTGAATTCCACTTTTGCTCTAATTAGTCGATCATCCTCGTGATTTGATTCCGCCTCACTATGTGATCGTTTCTTCAACTCTTGATAATCTATCTCCCTCAATTCGTAAAGCACGGCGGCATAAATTGCGAAATCTTCAATAAATCGACGATAGTAATTTAGGCTTCCCAAGAACGATTGCATAGCACGTAAGGTGCCAGGGAAATTCAAATTGATCAGATCGTCCAGGTTCTTTGGATTTTTTTTTAACCCGCGGCAAGAGACGTGATGTCCTAAATAGGGCACTTCGCTTCGCCCCCAGTACGATTTAGCCACGCTGATCGACAAATTCCATTGATCGCACTTTCCCAGCAAGTGGCACACCTTATAGCATAGGGTGGACCAAGTAGGTGCAGGGATTGGTATATCATCGATATAAGATCGCCGTTGCAGCACAGACAGGACCGGCGTTTGGTCGGGTTCTCCTGCTGTAAATACGTCAGCTGATTCATCTGCACCGTCTTTGACCCTAAGATATCCATATAGTGCATTGTCGATGAACCGCTGATAAATTTGCGGAGCATTCTTGAGGCCAAAGGGCATCCTATTCCAATCAAACAATCCAAATGGAGTGACAAACGCCGAAATTTGACGTGCTCGATCGATCATAGACACGACCCAGAAACCACTCGCCATATCCAAAGAGCAAAACCACAACGTTTTATCCAAATCTTCGAGTAGATCGGTGATCAGGGGCTTTGGGTACACCATCAAACGCGTGAGTTGATTCACCGCGCGATAATCGATGCATAGACGTATATCGACCTCATTCTTTTTCACGATGATCACTATAGGCGATGCCCAAGGTGACGTTGACGGCTGAATGATCTTAGTTGCTAGCAACCCCTTGATCAGGGCCGACAATTTCTCGCGAAATTGTGGGGCCACTTTCCGGCACTTTTGGGCGATCGAGCGCGCATTACCCACATCGATATCACAAACAACTCCTCGTGCAGCGGGGGGTAGCGAGTTTCCTTTCCCGATAAACAGATGTTTTTCGCCCAAATTATTTCGCGAAGTTGATCTATCTCCTCCACTGTGTTGACTGTGGGATCTCCGACTAGCAAATCATCTTTGGTTACTTCTTCGGTGCTTGCGGACACTTCGGGTAACGTAGCAAGCTGCTTCTCCAATTCTTCCGCATACAAATCTCCACCTTCGTGATAACAAACCTGATCGTCAATAGGTGTCACGTCGAATTCGCTGGGGTTAACTGAGACAGGGTGATTACACGCATCTTGAGTAGGTGTATCGCTTGAAACAGGCTGTTCAACTCCATGATTGAGGGTCGGACCTTTCACTTCCGGCCCCTGATCGCACCGCTCTTGCACCCCTTGCACCTCTTGCGCCCCTTCGGTTACCAACGCTACATATGCGACGATCGTGTCCGTGGGATGTACTGTAACGGGGTTACATTAGGGTAACACTGAGTATTGGTGTACATTGGTACACCACGGTTGAGGCCAGTATTGGCCGGGTTGAAAGGTTTCGAACCTTTGGTTATTTAAACCAATCAGGGAAGGGGCCATTGGTGTGGTGGTGTCAGCCATCCACGTGTCAGTACACAGGTGTGTACACTACATTTTAGCTAGGTACGAATTAGTAATATTCTACTTAGTGTTACATATAGTTTATATTAGTTTAAATAATTACATATTAAATATATATTCAGTTTACTTTCCACTCCGTAGTACAGACGCACGACCTCGACCGGTCGTGCGTGTAGTGAGTGCCGTAGCAAAAGGGGAGCCCTCCCCTTAGCTACACCCTTTGTAAGGGAGACTTGCCGTTAAGGCACTAGTACAGGCTAGAGTAAACTAACCAGGGAATATTGGCCCCGAGTAGGATAGCTCTCTCCTACTAAGCCCTTAATAAGGGCGTATCGGCTAAGTAGCGGCGAACGCCGCTTTAAGGAAAGCCTTCCTCTGTGCGCTAGCCGCACCGTGCGTATACGCACCGGCTACATCTGGTAGCACTTGTAGTCAATCCAACACCTGTGTTGGTAGACTAGACATCCTCTGCAAAGGATGAACTAGGACGATTGGGATAGTTTGACCCTCGTCCAACAGGAAGCCTTTAAAAGGCTGTTACCCTTAACGGGGGAAGAAGGTATGAAGCTCCTAGTGGAACAGGACCTTGAGGCCGTAAAGGCAAGGGTGAATGCCCTCATCGCTCATGAGGCGAGTTGTGGTGGAGGTCATTCCACGGGGGTGCGCCCTCCATTATCGTTTAATATAAAGGAGTTCACCGGATAGAAGGATGACAACCTTTATGTTTGGTTGCGAGAGGTCGAAACGGCCTTCGCCACAGCGAACATGACCGCTGATCACTTGCAAGTGGGACTTGCATTGACCCATCTTACCGGCAAAGCCCGTACATGGGCGTTTACATGCTCGGAATCAGTCAAGGACGTGTTTCCAACATGGAAGGTCCTTAAGCAGAAGCTTATGGACATGTACGCAACGCCTGATCTGGTTTTCCAGAATCAACTGGTGTTACTGAGGTGCCGTCAAGGCACTAAGGACCTGGAGGTTTATATCCAGGAGATTAAGACCCTGTTGGCAGGGATGTACGCGAAAGCGTATTCGGACGATGTGTCCATCCCCGTCTTCATGGGAGGCCTGAGAGAAGGGCCAGCACGTTCGGAGCTCTTCCGATGCCGACCCCAATCCCTGGGGGGGGCGTTAAAGATGGCGTTCAGCGCCGAGAGGAACTTTCGTTCCTCTAAGGTGGGTCCCGAACCCATGGACCTGAGTCAGGTCGAAGCGGAGGAGAAACCTCCCGCTAAGAGTCATTCGGACTCTTTTTCACAGAGCTTCGAGACAGAGCTCTTGGATATGTTGCAGCGGCGTGTGCCGCTGAGATGCTTCCTCTGTGGGAGCATTGATCATCTGAGGAACAGATGTCCGAAAAATCCCCAGCGAGACACTCGCTACAAGGGACCAAGGGTGGGGAAAAAGCCCTTGTCCAAGCCGTCGGGAAACGACGGCTCCCAGTAGGTGCGGGGCGCCCTACTGGGGGACCCCTCAGTGCTGTTAAGCCCCAGGGTAGGGGACGACAGCACAAATCCCCGAGGAAAGCGGTGCTTTCTTGCACCGAGTTGGTGTACCAGTCAGGTTTGCTGGTAGTCCTTGCGGACGTGAAAGGCTTTGATAAGCCTTGGAGAGTCTTGATAGACTCTGGAGAGTCTGACAATTATGTCAGACGGGCTTCTGTTGTAAAGAGTCGGCTGTATGCGGAGGCCCTAGAGGCACGTTCTCGTGACGTTGTCACGGTCCGTCTTGCGACGGGCGTACAGGTTTCTGTACCCAATGTCTCGATTGACCTTAAGTGAAGTTTGCAGACTTCGACAGCTTAGAACGTTGCCTAGTCCTGGATTTGGACTCGAGGTATGACCTCATTCTGGGCATGAAGTGGCTGGAACACCACGAGCCATGGATAGACTGGAAGTCTAAGTCCATTGGTTTAACGCACCCGCGGTCGGGTGAAGCATTGGCGAGTCATGAACCCACCTTTGCTCGATCACAAAAGCGATTCTGGCGTGAGATGACAGAGATTGGGATGTCTGAGATGATCAATCCAAATAATTTCACGGATGTGTTCCTTAACGAGGGGGATTCGGCGGTTAATTCCCACGCGGTGAACGGCGAGACTGGTGAGTTACCTGTGGTAACTCCAGTGGTAGGAGTAGAGACCCCTGTGGTTAAGCGCGAGTCGCTTCCACACAAAGAGACCCGTAGTTCGTCTCTTTTGCTCGTCGGAAATGATTCCGACCACGCCGTTATAGGCGAGACTGGTGAGCTACCTGTGGTAACTCCAGTGGTAGGGGTAGAGACCCCTGGGGTTAAGCGCGAGGCGCTTCCAAGTGAAGAGACTCGGAGTTCGTCTCTTTCGCACGTCGGAAATGATTCCGATTACGCCGTTATAGGTGAGACCGGCGAGTCACCGGTGGTAGAGGTAGAGACCTCTGTGGATAGGCGCGTGGCGCTTTCAGTAGATGGGGCAATTGACTCCCCCCATCTAGGTCTCAGGATGAGTCCCGAGGCCAGTATTCAGCAGTACTACAGGATGCTGAATAGTGTGACAGGTATTGTCACAGAAGGCATAAGCCTGGAACGGTTGCCTGGGGTATGCGAACTGTTGTCGTTGGAGGATATGTCCTTCAACGAGTTTGAGACTGATTTGAAAGCAGGTGAAATCGACGAGGTCGTCGTGTTGCGTCCGGAAGAGGAGTTGAACTCCTCATCCACGATGGAAGAGTAAGTTTTGGTGAAAACCAAACAGGCATTAAATGCCCGAAGCGGCCTCAAGATCCTTGCGGGTCCTGAGGACTCTTACCATTCCTTGTTGAAGGAATTCGGAGATGTCATCAGGGACAACCCGCCGATGGGGTTACCACCGGATCGGGGAGTCCGACATGAAAGCGATTTGGTTCCCGGAACCAAATACTGCGTCACTTGGCAGTTTCCTCTCCCCAAGGAACAATGCGACGTCATCGACGCATTCTTCAAGGGGAAAGAAGAGGCAGGGATGGTACGGGAGAGTAAGTCTCGCCACTCATCTCCCACTTTTTGTGTTCGTAAACCGAACGG
>CM047583.1:18968757-18989594 GCA_026184515.1 Peronosclerospora sorghi
GTCCTCCAGAACAATATGGCGGG
Source organism: Peronosclerospora sorghi (assembly GCA_026184515.1). Lineage (NCBI taxonomy): Eukaryota > Oomycota > Peronosporomycetes > Peronosporales > Peronosporaceae > Peronosclerospora > Peronosclerospora sorghi. The sequence goes on from CM047583.1 coordinate 18,968,781, forward strand.
CTGTACTGTGTACAGTGCCTTAGATCTGGTGGACGGGTATTATCAGGTGCTCATGCGAGCGTCCGATATTCCTCTGACAGCGGTTAGCACGCCTAGTGGCATGCTGTGGGAGTGGATTGTTATGCCACAAGGGCTTTCAAATGCACCAGCGACTTTCAATTGCTTGGTGACTCAACTCTTCCGCCCTCATAGGAAGTACGCTCAGACGTACTTCGACGATATATTTGTCCATAGTCGTGCGGAAGGCGAATCGTCAGATGTTCAGGCGCATCTGATACACCTTCGAGCAGTGCTCGAACGTATGCGAGAGCATAAGTTATATGCAAACGCATCCAAGTGTATCTTTGGTGCTGAGGAAATTCCTTTCCTCGGATGCTTCATCGGTAAGGATAGAGTGCGGGCGGATCCCGCGAAGATGAAAGCCATTGTGGAGTGGCCTTCGCCTGTAAATCTTAGAGATTTACGGAAGTGGCTAGGATTAGCCAACTATCTCCACAAGTACAGCGAGAACTACGCTGAAATGGCGAAGCCAGACCGACCTTCTTAAGAAGGATGTTGATTGGTGTTGGGAAACTGAACACCAAAACGCTTTTGAAACGGTTAAGGGGAGCTTGTTAAAAGCTCCCGTTATTGCTCTCCCAGACTCTGGGAATCCATTTAGTGTCGTCTGCGACGCCTCGGATTTTGCAATCGGATGTGCTTTGTTACAAGCAGACGATGCAGGAAGGGAACGCGTAATTGCGTTTGAGTCGAGGCAGCTTAAAGCTGCAGAACGGAATTATCCCGTTCATAACAAGGAGCTACTTGCAATGAAGTATGCACTTGTCAAATTCAGGGTTCACCTACTCGGCTCAAAGCCGTTCGTGATTTATACTGACCACGCGTCCTTACGGACAGCGACAAAGTCGCCTCATCTCTCGCAACGGATGGCCCGTTGGCTCTCCTTCTTTGCGGAGTACAACTTTGAGGTTAATTATAAACCTGGCAAGCAGACCGTGCTTGCGGACGCGTTATCGCGTCGTCCCGATTACGAGCTCGCTCACGCGACATTCGTCACCTCGTCTGTGGTGGATCTCATACGCCAGGCGTATGAGAAAGACCCTCAATGTACGGCGCTTATCCGCGCGTTAGGTGAAAAGGGTCTTGGTTCGTCTAAGCCAACCCTGTCAAGTCGAGATAGATCTCGTTTACACCGTTACAGGTACTGTGCGGTTTGCTATTTTATAGCACGAGCGCGGAGGAAACTCCGGGGGTGGTTGTTCCTCATGATGAGGAACTGAAATATAGAGTCCTCTTTGAGGCACATGACGCCCCTACCGGGGGTCATTTAGGTCGGGATAAGACCTACAGCGCTTTAAGCGCTTTGTATTGGTGGCCCAATATGTATAAGTGGGTCGGTGCGTATATACGCACCTGCGAGACGTGTCAGAGGGTAAACCCTCTGCAAGTTCAGCTGCGCCCTTGGCGAGCTTATCGGTTCCAACGGAGTGTTGGAAATCCATTAGCATGGATTTTATCTTCGGTTTTCCGAGGAATAAGGCCGGGAACACCGGCATATTGTTCTTTGTGGACCGTTTGAGCAAGATGGCTCACCTGGCGGCGGTGCCAGAGTCCATAGATGGACAAGGAACAGCAAAAGTGTTCCTAGACCGTGTCTTTCGACAACATGGTCTACCCGATTCCGTTGTGTCGGATCGGGATCCCCGTTTCACGGAACAGTTCTGGGGAGCGTTGTTTAAGGTGCTAGGCACCAAGCTCCTCATGTCCACTGCGGATAACCCGCAGACGGACGGTCAGACGGAACGCGTTAATCGCGTTGTGGAGGATATTCTCCGGAGTTTATGTCCGGATTCTCCAAAGATTTGGAGTGAGATGCTTCCGATGGTTGAATTTGCTATCAACAATTCGGTACATGCATCTACGGGGTTTACCCCGTTTTACGTGAACGGATTGGTGAATCCGAGGGTTACGTTAACGCCACGTGTGCGTGGCCCATGGCTTGAGTGGGGAGGATTCCCCGATGTTAGCCCTGTATCTGTGCGAAAGCACATCGATAAGTTTTTATCGACGCGCCTTAGTGTCTTACGACACGTCTGCGATGCCATGGCGGAAAGCCAAGACAAGCAGAAGGAGCAAGCTGACCGAAAGGGACGGCGTAACAAAAAGGTATACAGAGTAGGAGAAAGTGTTTTATTAAACGCTAAAAATCTTCCTACACATGCAGTTTCAAATGTGTTGCGCAATAAACTGCGCCCCAGGTTTGTGGGCCCCTTTAAGGTGTTAGCCCGAAAGGGCTTGTCGTACACCTTAGACATCCCGAAGGCGATGCGTACGCATCCAACCTTTTAAGTCGGTATGCTTAAGCCATACCAGGACCCGGAGGCGGGGCCCCTCCTGGAGGAGGGTGGAAAGGCGGATAGCCGTAAGGCACCGCAGAGCGAAGGAAGCCCGAAAGGACTAAAATGCGACCACGAAGCTCCGCAACGGTCGTCTCGAGAGAGGCAAGCCGCCTCTCGAAGCGATCAGTGGCATCCCGCTCATCGCGGATCCCCTCGTGGAGATCATGGATGCGAAGGCTGTGTCGATCACAGCGCGCACGAATCTCACGTCGCAATTGTGCGAACTCCTCCTCCAATGCTCGATGCGGAGAGTACTCCACACTTTCATGTGGAGCGGCTGATGGCGCGGCGCCATCATCGGGGTCAAACCCAGTATCTGGTGAAGTGGAGAGGTTATCCACACTCACAGAGTTCGTGGGAGTTCGAGACTCCCCTACGGCAGGATTGCCGCGACGTCTTTGACGCTTTTGAGTGGGAGAATTCCGCTGTAGGTCAACGACCAGAGGGGCATGAGAAGCCTCTTCACTCCCAATAAGGGGGAGTTGGCCGGAGGCAGATGTGGCGACCACACTTTCTCCGGACACTATGGTGGAGACAGGGGCGCTGGCGTAGCGCGTGCGATACGGAGCACGTAGTTGCTCCATCGCCTTAGCTTTGGCAAATGTAAGGCTCAACACCCTCTCCACCCAAATGTCTCTACGGGAATAGCTGTCATGCAGCTCATCGAAGCTGGGGAGAAGCTTCTACCCTTCCTCCCAAGCGCGGAACTTCTTCTCTGCGTCATCGGCACTTTCTCCCGGAGAAAGAACGAAAGGAACCTCGCGGAGGTTCTCAACAGGGGCACCTTGTGCCTGCCTGTTTAAGCGCTCTCGGTACGAGGCGCTAGTGAACTGCTTTTGTGTAAGCAGTTGTTGCCGGAGTTTCTCACGGCGTTCGCGTTGGTACGGCTGTTCAGCCGCGGGGCAAGGGGTATAGGACGCTAGACTAGTCCTTACCAAACGCCTGGCCCATTTTGGAAGGTCACGGGGACCATCGAAATTATAAGCCGCCCTTGACGGACGTTTGGGGGCGTGCAACGCAGCCCTTAGTGCCTGTGCGGCAATCTGGGAGTCTTGAGCTGCTTCCAGCTCATTAGTGATGATCTCCTTTGGCGATTCGGATGTATCATCCGATACAGGCAGGGGTGCCGCACTGGTTAGTGCATTTTCCTCTCGTGTGGGGAAGGGATTAGGCTGCCGAGAACGCCGTTCGGCGCTGTCGGAGCGGCTCACCATTGGGGAGGTATCCCCAAAGGCATCCACGTCCGAGTTTTCGGATTAGTCTACCTCTTCTAGAGGAGACGCCATAGCACCACTAGAGGTGTACATATGGATGGCCAGGGGAACTGGCGTTGGAGTTCTCCAACAAAATTTTGATTATTGCGTAAGCAATAGTCTTGATGGGGGAGGATGTAACGGGGTTACATTCGGGTAACACTGAGTATTGGTGTACATTGGTACACCACGGTTGAGGCCAGTATTGGCCGGGTTGAAAGGTTTCGAACCTTTGGTTATTTAAACCAATCAGGGAAGGGGCCATTGGTGTGGTGGTGTCAGCCATCCACGTGTCAGTACACAGGTGTGTACACTACATTTTAGCTAGGTACGAATTAGTAATATTCTACTTAGTGTTACATATAGTTTATATTAGTTTAAATAATTACATATTAAATATATTCAGTTTACTTTCACTCCTTAGTACAGACGCACGACCTCGACCGGTCGTGCGTGTATTGAGTGCCGTAGCGTAAGGGGATCCCTCCCCTTAGCTACACCCTTTGTAAGGGAGCCTTGCCGTTAAGGCACTAGTACAGGCTAGAGTAAACTAACCCGGGAATCTTGGCCCCGAGTAGGAGAGCTCTCTCCTACTAAGCCCTTAATAAGGGCGTATCGGCTAAGTAGCGGCGAACGCCGCTTTAAGGAAAGCCTTCCTCTGTGCGCTAGCCGCACCGTGCGTATACGCACTGGCTACACGTACTAAGATACTTCGAGGAGTTGGATACTCCTTCTTCTCGACTAATGGACCCTGATCGACACTTTCTTGATCGTCAGATACCAGATCGGTGGAGGCTTGATATGCCAGATTTTGCCACTCTTTTTTACGGTTGAACCCGATCGAAACAAATCCGGGGCGGCAGGGCACATCATCTTTGTTCATCCAAATACATAAAATAGTCTCTTCTTGAACAATGATGGGGTGATCGACGATGTTCGTAACACGTAAATACCTCAAATTTCCCGCGCCCCTAGCGATAGTGGGGACCCAATCTCTTCCACGAGTAATCCACAACTTGCGAGATCGCTGATCGTAAATTCGTACTTCGGCTGATCGACCTACTGGGATCTGTTCATACTGATCGAGCTTCATATAATTACCGCTCGACCCATACAACTGTCGACGTCCCTCCAGTGGGATGATCACTTCGTCAGGTAAACTTAGTGCGCCATGAGCGATATCTAATCGAACACCAGCTGGTATCATGAAATCCATACCCAATATGGCATCTTGACCAACAAGTTTGCCCACCCATGCCTGGAAATAGTAAACCAATGAGCCCGCTAGCGTGATCTTGATTTTTGCACGTCCTTCTGTTTAGTATGCACTTTCTCCAATGCCGACACATTCTTGTGTTTGACTCGTGTCAATCCAACAACCCACCTTACGAGCAAAGGTTGAGTCGATGATCGACACTTCGGCACCAGAATCAAATAATATCACAGCTCGCTCGTTATTGATTTTTCCACTCGCCTTGGCTTGCTTGAACCATTTCTTTGGCGAGTGATATTTCCAATATCCACGTGATTCGCCTGGAAGTAATTCGACTTCCATGATCACAGGTGATCGAGAAAACTCATCAATATGGAAATTAGCCAAACGTGGTAAATCAAGCTGATCGCGTTTTTCCTTATTTATTGTTGCTACTCGATCAGCCCTCTTCTTATCCACAAATGCAAAAATACACAAACTAGAAGGCTCGTCTCGTACCAGATTCCAACCTGGCGAGCGTCCTAGTATAACAAATCTTCGGCTTCCTTGGGCAACAGTCCTGCATGCTTGGTAGGGTTATACCACTGGCGGATGCGGTAGTAAAATTCTTCCATAGGGCACTTTCCCGCATCGTGAATCTCGCCGCATGCTCGGCAGACGTACAGGCATTGATCGGTGGGGTGTCCTTTCTTGCCACACTTCAGGCAAGTCAGGCGCTTCCAGCAACGTAAGTTGTCGTGTCTGATCGATCCACAATGACTGCACTTCTTTATCGCCCCTTGATCGACTGCGTTGGAGTCGCTTCGTTTGCCTGATCGTGACTCGCCAGGCTGATCGTGCGCCCCTGGTTGATCGCGCATAGTAGCAATCATATAGCGGCGCTGATCGCCATCACTTCCACTATCATCAGCACTTGATTCTTCGCTCCCAGACGTTACCTTGATCGCACGCACGCCCCTAGGCTTTCGCGTCGCGGCCGGAGATCGATCGTCGCCGGATTTTTGGCGGAATCTTCTGGTGCCTACTGCCGCTGTTGGCTGATACCACTTGTTGCGTGAGTATGCCCGCAACGTTTCTTCCAAGTCCGAAGCACGATCCAAGCGTAGGAGAGCCAGCTGATCGGCGAGTTCGCGATTGGCCAGAGTGTCCAGAAAATGTTGGACATGTTAGCGCAGATTTTCGGGCGGTCCATCTCTGATCGGTAACTTAGCTCGCAGTCCCGCCACATTCAGTCGGTGAAAATACTCGATAGGAATTTCGTCTGATCGCTGCTTCATATAATAATACTGGCGGGATACCGATTGACCAGTTCCACAGTATTGTACTTCGAATTCATCCACGAGACTTTTCCAACTTGATCGGGTGGTTCTACTCAACTGTCGATGCCAGTTGCGCGCTGGTCCCTTCAGTAAATCGCCCAGGATTAGACACTTTTCAGGATCAGAAGCTTGATCGCGCATAAATGCTGACTTGAGACGACTGATCCAGTTCCTCGCTTGATCTTCATCCCCTTCTTTTCCCGAAAATTCTTTCAAATCGCTGATCGCAGACATCCGAATTCTGGCAATTGGCTGCTGATCAGGTGTCCCAGTATACGCGGATGCCACTGTGGCTCGCCGTTGCAGTGTGATCGGTTCATCAGGGTCAACATATTCAATTTGAGACCGTTGATCGTGAAACGAGTGCACGGATTCCATATCCACATCTTTTACCGTCGTCGACCTATGTGGTTTCGACTGCTGACCACGCAACGAGTGTACGGACTCCATAACGACATCCTTGATCGACGCAGCTCTTCCTTGATTTGGCTGGTGGATTTTGGCGCCAACGGCCCCAGGTGCCCACTTACTGCTCTCTTCAGCTAGAAACTTCTTCATGGCTTTGTCAAAAAACATCTTCCACTGTGGCCCTTGATCGTTTTCTGTCTTTATCGACTGAGGTTCCGTCTTGACAACCGGCAATTTGGAGTTGTCCTTTTGGCAAACTTCCATTCTGGTTATCTTGGGCTCCATACTCCCAGCGCTACTTGACTCAATTCCCTTATCGTCACCCTCTGAAGGGGCAGATTCGTAGCACGATGACCCCGAATGTCCCGCTACGTTGATTGACGGACTTGCCTCAATCTTGAACGGGGATTGTGGTGGTGAACTGGGGAAATCTTTATCGTCTGCTTCGCCCACGATAGGTATCAACAGGGAATACAACAGCAGGGTGGCCTCTGCCAGATCTTTGGAGTCCTGATCGAATACTTCCTCGGCATCGTAGGCGCCTGTTATCAGACCAGCCTGCTTGATCAGGCGTATTAGCCTTAGCACAATCGTTAGCTTATGTTTTCCCTTCGTGATTGGCTCGTTGACCGGTCTACTCAGCTTCCCGCTCATCGTGACCCCGAGCAGGCTCATGATCGAGTTCGTCATCAGGTAATCTTCCAGGTGCTCTCGGTAAATCTTTTGGTAAAACTTCTTTACCAGATCGGCTTCCGTTGGCGGCGTACTTGATCGGATTTCATCGCTCTCCGACCCAGGCGCTTTGATCAACATCTTCGGTTGGTCGGTCTTGTAATACTTCTCCATCGGATCCCAATCTGGATCATTATATACACGTATTTTTGTCGGATCATAACGCAAGTTATGATCCGCATGGGCTCCCGAAGGATCCTCGGGAGGTGGTTGAGGCTTCTCCTCCTTTACGTCATCTGGATTCCTCCCCAGGTCCTGATGATCGGCATTTCCTTTCTTCTTCAGGCATGACAACGGCGAACTGCCCTCCGTCGTCACAACCACCTCCTCCTTTTCCACCTTGATTTTCACCTCTGCTTCAGCTTCCGTTTTCACTTTCACATCCACGCTATCTTGCGTAGAATCGCGGTGATATCCCGCGTCGCCCAAAGATCCGGGCACGCGCACCTTTGTGGTGGAGCGGCTGATCGAAGTTTTTGAGACTTGATCAGGCGGTATCACGGCGCCCAGACTGCCGACTAACGAAGGGGGTCCTCCGGATGTCTTCGACTGCTTGTGTTCTTGCTCACCTTGTGTACCCGACGGCTAGGCTTGGGTCGCTCCTCAGGTGGCGGGGACAGCGCACAGCGAATTCTTGGTGTAAGATTGAATTAACTAACTTGTGACGATACAACCGATGTGATCAGGCGGCGTGATCACGTGCGATCAGGTGCTTAAACCACGTCAATTAGCCGCTATCAGGCTTGATAAAGTTTGGGCTGATGCTAATAACCGACGATAAGCAATATTCCGTCTTGATCGCAAGTGCGATCAGGCGGCAGTCCGATGCGATCAGGCGCTGAAACGATGTAGATCAGTGGTAATCAGGCTTGATCAGGCTGGTGCTGATGCTAATAGCCGTAGTTCAGTTGTATTCGGTCTTGATCACAAATGCGATCAGGCTTCTTGATCGCAAGTCGCGATCAGGTACTGAAACGAAGCCAATCGGTCGTGATCAGGCGCGATCAGGATTTGGATGACGTTAATAACCGTCTATCAACAATATTCTGTCTTGATCGCAAGTGCGATCAGGTACTGAAAGGCTCGATCAGGGGCTAAAATCTGCTGCCCAGTCGCAATATACCTTGATCAGACTTGATCAAGCGCCGGAAGTCGTTCAAGTAGCAGTTGGTGCGATTTGAGATCATCGATCACGATCACGATTCGCAAAAAGTGTCGATCAGGTGTTGAACGGTAGGGGGGGGTACTTGATCAGGCAGCGGAAGTCTTCACTGCCTAATCGCGGAGCCTCTAAGCCGTCAAACAGCTAAGGAACGCCCAAATCAATGCGCTCCTAGCCTAGACTATATGAGGAATAGGTATTTATATTAAAACCCACCTAGAGTTCCCGTGGGGCGCTTAAAGCAGCCGAACTCTAGGGGCCAAACGTTAATTCCACGGGGAAGAGGTGAGAGCACTGCTCGATCACGTTCCCAAAACCAAAAAACCTTTAAATGAAGAACCGCAGACACTGCGGGCGGAGTTGTGGGGTGACTTCTCACACTCTACGCCAACCGGTGGGCCAAAAACGCACTTAGTGCTCCCGCCCGGGACGTAGAGGTTTCAATAAGGTGGGGGCGCAAAGGTGCCTTCCCAAAAAACGATCAGCGCGATCGTACGCAAAAGGAGAACTTTATTAGCAATTAAACCCTTAGATCTACCCTGTTCCTACTTTCAACCAATCCGCATCGTCCATTCGGAACGCCTTCCGTCCATCAGTCGACCTGATTTTCCGCTTGTTCCTTGTTTGTTCGCTGGTGTTAGCCGCGTACCTTTAAGTAATCAGCACATCTTCCGTGTCCCTTCTATATCCTGTCTATGTACACCACGGTGGTACGTACTACTGTACCCACCGTGGTACACATGGCGGTACCTAATTATGTACTACTGTATCCACTATCTGCGTCCACTATCAGGCCCCTAATTTAGGTCCTAATATTATTCATAATATTAGGCCCCCTATGGGCCTAATAAAATGTCCAACATTAGGCCATATTTTAGCCTAATAAAAAGTCCGCTTTACGACAATAGCCTTTCCTTACGTCCTCGTCAGAACGACTCCATATTCAAATCATTCAAATCTTCGAATCCAATTTTTGATGGAATATCAGCACGGTGATATCCACGATCACCAAGTGATCCGGGCGCGCGCACCATTGTGGTGGAGTCAAGTTCGAAATCGAAAACGTTAGCATCGATAACCTGACTACCACCATCGCGCCCAGCCTTCCAACTTTCGGAGGGGGTACTCCGCGGACCACCACTCGAGATCTGGTCCGATCGTCCGCTGCAAGCAGACGACCGGTCGTCATCAGAACCCACTTGGTCCGATTGTTTAGTGTCCATCTCACCTTGTGTACCGGATGGAATGCGCTAGTTACACACTCGGTGGATCGGGATCGCAGATTGGATCGAATTGGTCTTGAATATAGAATACCGATCTGGGTAGGTATCTCTGGGGCGGAACTCTTCACCCCAGACACAAACAGACCAAAAACACTTCCAAGAGATAACTTCCAATAGGTCGATCGTCCAAACGATCAAGACCTGACCAATACGAAATAATAGAGGGTTGACCGACCGTTCCGGTCTAGCCCCTGACCAATACGAAATAAGACCAAAACCGGTCTAGTTTCCAACCAATATTAAAACAAGCCAATATGTCCGCGTAAAGACCCAATATGCTCGTGAAACTCCACAAACGATATCTCCACGCCAAGACCAATCGCGCCGCACGCGCACTTTGAGATCGCCAAATCGTACTCCCGTCGAGGGACTTCCGGTGGGCCAAAGTGCGCGTGCGGCGCGTCCAGACCAGGTATAATGGGCGAGAGGGGATAATTCGACCCTCTGCCCCCAAACACTCCGCGGCGGGCGGAGGCGACTAGTGTACTAAAAGGGAAGAACGGCGACCCCTAGCTGTGGTGTTTACCAAGACCAGACCAGAAGAGGTTTCAGCCACTTATCCGAAAGCTAAAAGATTTCCTTACTTAAAGGTATAACCTCTGTCTTAAAAGGTAAAACCACAACTAAAATACTACTACCCTATAGTCCCTAAATGTACCCCCACAAAAATATGTAAAATACCCAAAGTCGGGTGACTCACCAAAACTTGCGTTCTTGACACTTCTTGAGTCTGATGGGCTGAAAAGCCCCCCTTGTTTAAACCAATCCGAAATTAGACCAAATGCCTTGACGAAACTTGACCAGAAGTGTGCCAAATTTTGGGCACGCTTCTCCACACTAGCCCCAATGAGACCCAGGATGTCAACCACTCCATGTATCTACAGATTGCTAGCCTCGTTAACTAGGTACCAGTCTTCATTGTGACACGGTTGTTTTGTTTGTTAACCCCTAGCGGTTTTTTTTATCCGGCCACGATAATACAAAATCAAAGCATTACGACATACCGTTAATATCACGGGTGAAACGTTTTTAACGTTAACAACGTGTTATTAACATGTTCTTAACAGGAATTAAGCGTTAATAACGCGGGACAAATGTTATTAACAGTGTGAAAGGTTAATAACAGCATTAAACGTTAATAACATGGTACACCGGTATCGTTTGTTTCATCTTAGGATATATAGAATAGAGCTGATCGTTCAAATAAAAAAAACTTGAACCGGATGGGATCAATTTTGAGATTGGAACCTTTTACATTTAATGAAGAAAGACAAGGACATTGAGGTTATAATATCGGTAGAAAACGTTAATAACACGAAAAAAACGTTAATAACTCGGTAGAAAGTCGCCGAGGTTTTTACCTACCAACCCTAGTATAACCTACTTAACAATATTATTTTACACGTATTAGTACTATTATTAAATAGTAGTACATATATATATATTAATATAATCATACCGATCCACAGTATCTAATGTGCATATGTGTATACCACGTTTTAGACATACATAAGCAACAGTCATGGGAAACCGAATGACGTTGCACAGCGCGTGTGAGTATGGAGACCTAGCGCAGGTGCATCGACTGCTAAAGACGGCTACGAAGGAAGATTTAGAGGCTACAGATGATAGTGGTCGCACGCCGTTACTGCTTGCAGCCGCCAGTTTGAAGCATTTGCGCAAGCACGAAAATTTTGACGATCCATACGAAGTCGAAAGTAGTGACGAGGGAGAGACAATCGCAACCCCGGAAGTGAAAGAACAGAATCAAGATCTGAAGTTTGTGGCCAATGAAGGTGCACATAGAAGTGGTAGTGAGGCCGAGTATACTGTAAACGAGGTGACAGATGACGCGGGCTCGGTTCTTATGTCAAGAGAGGCAGAGATACTACATCAGCTGTTGCTACTTCAACTAAATGTGGACCACCAAGACGAGAATGGATGGACAGCACTGCACCATGCGTGCTTCGTACAGAACGATATGGCCATAAAGATGTTGATTCATGCTGGAGCACGACCAATGCGAGAGAGTTACGGATTGCTACCGCAGGATCTATTGCGAAGAGGGCACACGTCAGAATGGGTGGCTCAAGCTCAAGATCTAAAAGACTCACTCGATCAAATTACGACCAAAAGTAATTACGTGATAAAACTATTGGCCTTCCGACCTAGCGGAATTGTACAGTTGGATATGGGTGGACAGGTTGAAAAGGGGTCTTTTGTGACGTGTATGGAATTTTCACTTGATATATCTTAAGCGTCTATGGAAAAAATCACTAATGATTCGTTTTGTTTCTACCTAATGTAGTGGAATACGACGTGCCGGAGACACATTCCGTGAAAGATTACGTACAAATGCTTGTTTCTGAAGAAGGCTCGCAAGAGATCAAGACGGGATCTTTTCATTACGTTCCGGCAGGTGGACATGGCCAAATGACAATTAGTACGAAGGACATCCCGTCTGCAAGTATAGCTCGCTTCGTGTACGTGAAATGCGATATCAATACGATGTCTAGAGAGGTAGTAGCCAGTGGTTGCAACGCAGTGGTACAGGCTTCGGTAGGCGAAATTTTCCAGTACGAGCTGTTTTTGTATGAGCGTGTAGTGGAGGTGGAGAGCGTTTCAGAGTTTGAGTTTGTGGATCAACCGTTAATTGTGCTCAAACGTATTGGTATTGTCGTTGGCGAGGATATCGACTGGGTTACGATCCACCCGGATAACCACATTGTTGCAGTAAATGATATTCGCGTCGACGCGATGGAGTTTGTCGATGCCGTGCGTGTGTTGCAGGAAAACAATGGGAAGACATGCATAAGATTACTAATGCAGAACTACTCGGCCTGTGGTGACTTTATCCCCGAAAAAATTCTTGGCGTGGGTGTCGTTGGAAAATACGCGTACTTGCGTCCGATAGGAGAAGAGCAGCAACTTGAAGATGTTGAACATACGTACGAATCATGGGTACGTGACTGTAGCAGTGGTAGTGACGAGATGGATGACATCGGCGGAATAGCTACGGACGAAACGAGCGCGTCTCGTTTGGAAGCTCAAGAATTTAAAAAAAATGCAGAAGTCTCTTCGGCGCCTACGATGATGCCTCAAGCCATGGCTTGTGAAAAAGTGAACAAAGTAATGGCTGATGACAATAAAGACACGGCCGTTGATGCAGAAGAAAAATGCTTCACAACCATAGAAACGGTTTTACCACTGCATAACTCCCGGGAGCTCGTGAGTGTAACGTGTCTTTTTTCCTTTCATTTCTCATGATCTCACAACATATGTGATGTATCTACAGGTTGCCCAACTTCAGCACGGCATTTCAATTGGCCATGCCACGAGATGAATTTCGCGCATCCATAGACCGGATACTGAACGGAACAATAATCCGATAATCCATTGGGTCCGCAGTTGAAAAATGGATTTGTTTTGAACTTTTGTATGTTGAAGGCAGTCAAAAGATAGCGGTGTTGAATAACTGGTGATGGTTAGTATATGCCACAATGTCTTAATTGCCGTATGTTAGGCAATCCCAGTTCGGAAGAAATCATCAAGTAGGGCAAGGAATAGCACAATAGATTATTGTAGTCGGCAGGCCTAGGCGAGCCTTCGACGATGTGAATTTGGACTGATACAACGTCCATGAATAACATAACAGTGGCTCACGATATATGTAAGTTAGACTCAACTAAAATTACATATTGTCCAACACGTCTATTACAGGGAGCCAATTTTCTCTTTCAATTTCTTGCAATTGACAGCCTTACGAGTCTGAGAATCCTGAAGCATTCTGGTTGTGCCCTTTTTCATTTTTTGTAAATGCGCCAGAGTCGCCTTATCTAGGTGCTTGCCTCTAATCTCCTCCTCCATCTTCTGCTCCTCCTCGAGTTCGTTCTGACTTTTTTCCAGACAGAGCTTCGCAAACACTTCACGGAACTGGTCATGGCGTTCCACTACCTCCGGAAGAGCTGCTCCAAGTTCTAAAAGCTCCTCTGGAACGATCAAACGACGCAGGCTGGTATTTTTAACACTAGTTGTGTTTGATTCTGTCGCTTTGTCAGGTGAAGCGAAGGCGGAGACACTGTTCGCGAGGAGCACAGCTATGCCAGCTAAGTGGGCTGCTAGAACACGCATGGGTATGGGTTGGCTCTGGACACTGACCTTGGACTTGTGTGTTGAGGAGTAAATCGAAGAATGAAGAGGAGCGGCGAACCGCTGAGACGAGACGTGACGGGTACTAATATATGTAATTAATAACATATGTTTTAGGTTTGTTAGAGGGTTCAGATCGAGAACATTCCAGAAAGTAAATGCAATGTAGTCATCATTGTCGTTGTCACGCCATTTCCCGTGTAGTTTGCAGCGTTCAAGTGCCTCGTTCGATTTGACCTTAGCGCGAAGGTTGTCACCGGGGAGCTTGGAGATCTGAAGGTCTAGCGAGGTGTTCCAAGCTATTTTTCGTACAACGAATTGAAGGGTGCCGAGATAACCAAAACATTGAAAAGCTTTGTTGCTACGATATGTACGATGCATTCAACAGCATTACTACGGTGAACCTGAAATAATGTTTTGAATTCTCATCACCCTTAGAGCATCTCCACCGGTTCGTGCTATACTTATACGGGCACCCTATCCGCACCCCATGTTTCTGATATCCGCACCCATCTTATATAAAAATCATGTTTAAACAGAACATTCATTATTTAATCACGATTACGAGAACTAATAAGACTGCTGAAAAATGAGGCAAGTGGCTGAGTTGCGCCAACTACAATCAACGGTCCGTTGCGGCACTGAAGCACGTGTGGTTTACACAGGATCAAGTCCATCGTGACAACGTAAATAGCTGGCACACAGCCGATGCTTTGCCACCCGCTACGACTGGATAACGAGGCGTACACGTACTAATATTAAAATTTTGGTGTGGCAATCACCATCCCCCAACTGATGTGCAAGCGGACCCTTCCTGTCCTCTGTTAGCTTAGAATTGCCCGTCAGCCTTCTCCTACAAGGTGACTTGAAGATGCGAATATATTGAAGAGGAGGACGACTACATTGCGTCGGTCGCAGCACAAAGGAACCCTGCTAAACTCGATTCGACATGTATTTGGATGCTTTTAGGTTGCGTTTTGCTCGACGTGTTTTAGTGGCCCCTCACCCCATCCCCCAACGTTAACGGATTAATGAAGTGTGTGTGCAAAATGAGCCATGTTACTGAGACACAGCGATGCATGATTTAAATTGTGTGCCTAATCATCGCACGTATTACTTTTTTGAACGTGCCCCAACAGTAAGGTTAAAAGCATGAAGGTAAACAGCGAGAAACGTTATGTATCCTTAGCCCTTGTAGCGATATCTGCATTCCTTGAATCCCTGCATTTACTTTGTGACAAGTAATTTCTACTTCACTTCACCGTTTGCTTCGAACGCCATTTGATTCCATATAGGAGACAGCCACGTGCTTCAGTGCCGCAACGGACCGTTGATTGTAGTTGGCGCAACTCAGCCACTTGCCTCATTTTTCAGCAGTCTTATTAGTTCTCGTAATCGTGATTAAATAATGAATGTTCTGTTTAAACATGATTTTATATAAGATGGGGTGCGGATATCAGAAACATGGGGTGCGCATAGGGTTCGCCTATTTATATCAAATTGTAGCTGCTTAGTATTATAACCTCAATTTATCTAATAAATTCGGAGCACTTGCTCCAGCGGTGTCCACCTTGTACCCAATAAAAACAAAAAGTACAGATGTTCTTGCTTTTTTATGTGTGAAAGGCGTATGTTTTTGACAATGAGCGCCCACACTTTCAAAGAATCGATCGTATGCTCCTGCTCCAGGTCGCCGCAACTCAAGCTATCAGGCTCTCGATAAGATAGCGATCTCGTTACCTCGATAGAAAATAAACTGTACTAATGCATTCAATGCCACTGTACGCTTCGAAGACATGCAGTATGAAATGTAAATACATTGAATACATTTTTTGTTTTTATTGGGTGCCATTTCACATTGGTTGAAATGTTTTTCACTTTCGTTACAAAAGTTATGAAGTTTATATTTTACTATTTTACTTCGATACCCATTTTCACATTGGTCACAAATCTTTTCATTTTGGACGGGCAAAGCTGTAGATATAAATGGGCAAATTCGGTTCTGGGCTGGGTTAACGTTGATGGTGTACAATAATCCAGTAGAAAGTGCTTGCGAATATAAATTTGTTCAATAATAAACCTTATATTAAATAAGTAGGGGCGCGCTAGAGCGAAACCAAAAAATGATAGAGCTAAACCAATAGCGCTCCCGATTTATTTTTTGGTTAAATCACCTTTTTATATACATATCTAAAATAGGGACCGACTAGGTGCACACACCCCATTTGCTACGTGCACACCCCCTCCCTTTTATGTGAGGGGTGTGTAGGCTCTCCCTATATCTGTAACTAAAAGATGAAAGATGTTATTTCCACACCACAAATTTACTATTTCTACACAAACACACCCTAAATCTGGGAAGTGATGGTGTGGAAATAACATAACATTGCCCTATCTTAAACGAGAATCATTTTTGATTCAAGAGTAAAAAGGAAAACCATCATGAACAGAATCGGTCAGGAGAGTAAAAGAGAAGCAGGTCGCAATGGTGCACCACACGCTATCGACTACACAAATTGTCCCCCCCCTACTTTGCTTCTTGGTTACGCTGCGATAAAAACGCTGCTACTCCAAACGCACTCGCGTTTTGGTACCACACTAACAACGACATTTTCATAATCGTGGTTCCACTCTTCGAAATATTGTTTATACTTCTTTCAACGCTTTTGACAGTGGAAGAACCACGTGTTCGTCGTTTCAATGCTCACCAAAGGAGTCCCCTCTTTACCCCCCCATCTTCTCCATCTCAAAATCACATCCAATTTTCTTTGCACGTGTATACGTTGCAGCATACTTCGTTGCCGTTTGGAGTGACTTGAACTCGGGGGTCGTTGAAAGATCCGGACCACGAAGAAACGCTTCATAATGCGAATCTCGTGCAAACGTTTCACGTGGCAGTTCCCACGAAAATGGTTGATCGAGCTCGTGCATTGGACCCTCTAGCCAATCCATTCGTTTGGAAACAAGAGAAACGGGAGAGGCAACTCTCTCTCATCAATTTGGTCTATCTGGTCCACCATATCCGATCGCTGCGACGTGAATGCTGAAATTTTTGCTCCACCAAGTCGATTTTGTTCCTCTGTCGTCAATGCTTTAACAAGAGCCATCAATGCGCTGCTACTTTTACTTCGCATAACCCACTTCCACACCAATGCTGACGAGCTCAATGTGCGCAATTTCCGTTTTGAGCTTGGTCATTTTATTCATGGCATACTCCAGTGCCGCGTTCTTGCTCTCTGCAGCACCGAAACCATCAACGACATGTACGACGGCATGAATCTGTTCGAATTCGTCATACCTTTCAAGCCATGAAGTAAACGATTCACCCATATCATCCAACTTAAACGCGTTTTAACCAGCTGAATGATGACGGAAGGCACCTCTTTCGGTGTTTCCACCCGATTGAAGGTTTGAACAAATAGATTTAGTAACGGTGCCTCCCCGGTATCCACCACCAATATGCTCAGCTTGTGGTAAAATACTTCAGAAGCCTTACGCACTTCATTATGTAAACGATAAGATATAATAAAAGACCAAGTCATTCTGCATCCGTTTCGCGCGTACCCATACCTGCTAGCGCAGCTTATGACACAAAACCATGACCATCTTTTTAATGTTTCCAATTACGGACCAGGCAACTATCGTAAAATGCGAATACGTCGTGTCCATGGTCGGCCATTAATTCCCTGTAAATCCCTATGTTTACGACTCAGCATGGTTTCTCCACGTTTGGAAAATTGTGTCTTCATCCGGGTTCAAAATGTTCAGTACGTGTGGCTCTTGAATTCTTTTCTCCATAAACCCAATCCTCTTCTTTCTTCTGTACACCGATAATAGTGCCATCGGTAGAGTACGAAGCGCTTGATTCATCTCGTGGTAGTTAGTATATCTTCTTCCCAGTCTCCCATTTCACCACTAAAGCTTGCGTAATGAATTTCGTGCGTCAACTGGGCAATGAAAAATGAAACTTCTTCTCAGAAGGAACGATACGATTCGCTTCCATGAGAGAACCCAACCTCGCACGATTAATGCCTTAAAGTTCATTCGAACCAGCATCACCGATGCTTTTCGCGGTGTACTCGTGAGTTAAGAAGAGCGTGAACATGTGAACTTTGGAGGCAACGGCAGTAAGAACACTAACTAATTCTTTTACACAGGACTCGTCATCGTTTTGTTTCTCGGGATCAAACTTGGCTGGAAGACAAATCGAATACACAAACACCAGACGATATCCTGGTATCCCTTTCTCGAGAGCGTGCTCAGCATCGTCATAGTGCACAGCGTAATGCGGAAAACATCCAGCCGTGGTGCTCGCTTTGCCAACGTCATTGCGGTGCATCCCTTGACCCCTCGAAAGACCACGAGATCAATGCCACTATGCAAACTAGGCGGCTGTACCACCAACCTACCCCTTTTGTCTTCTTGCTCCTTATTCTGATGCTTTAAGAACGACCTCTTTCAGTGTGGACCATTACCTTGTACAATGAACACTGTAGCGGAACATCTTCATACCCTAAGCGATTGGAAATGGTTTTGATCAGCTTCTCCATGCCACCTTGCGATTCAGGACTTGTAAATTGCACTTGCTCAGGTTGTATTTGCCACCTTTTCCGGACCTTTTCGTCCATTTTCGTATCCCTGTTATGACCGAAAGGAGATTACTCCCATTGTGAAATCCGCTGCGTTGCGTCCTCTTCAACCAACTGGAATCGCACCCACTCCATTCACACACATCTCAGACGCAGATGACAACGCGAAGGAGCGAAACCACCAAATGTGAATTCGCCTGAATTTCGTTTTGCACGATCTACTAGTTTATTCAGCATTTCACACGCTCTTCCCCCCCCCCCGAAGGCAGTGGCACGTCATGCGTTTCACCCTTATCCACTATCAATGGCCATTCTTGCCGCTGACAGGACCCAATCGATCCTCTTCGTCGAAAACATATCCATTTGTCGGTGTCGCTGCATTGCAGCTGCCAACCCTGGCACGGTCAGAGCTGCCAGTAGTATCAAAACAATGTCCGTGTCGCTCCAATCCAAGAGCTTCAACAACAGCTCATTCTTGTTTTGAGCTGTTTACGCTCGTTGTTACGAGAAACAAGTCCCTAATTTAGGGTGTGTGGAATAACATTGCCCATAATTTAGATACATATATAGGGAGAGCGTACACACCCCTCACATAAAAGGGAGGGGGGGGGGTGCACGTAGCAAATGGGGGGTGTGCAGCTAGTCGGTCCCCTAAAATATTGGCAACATGTTATTTACACGGGCAATGTTATTTCCACACCCCAAATTTACTATTTCCACCCCCCTTCCATACGTCAATACCGAGCATTTTGAGATGGGGCTCACAGGATACAGGAACTAGTCCATCTGGAAGATGCTAGGCAGTTCCTGCGTGTCTTCATTCTTAGCTGCCCAATCAATGTCTTCCTGCAAAGCAGAATGAAGTGTCTACACCAGCTGATATGGAAGGTTTATCATTCGTTCATTGATTACAACTCCAACGTTTTTTCTTCTAAGAATATGTTGCAGCTTGGGAATCTCGACTCTCGGGCACTTCTTGGACACGAACTACAAACCTTTTGGATGCTAGTTTCTTTCTCAAAGCGTAAAGTTTCAAGTTCCGCGTCTTGTCCTTCAACGCAGACCATAGTGCCAGCAGTGACCTGGCCTACGATGGCGTTGGCAAGACCAGAAATGTGGAACGGCTGCGAGGGCGGTATATAAGACAAGAAGAACCGCTTGACGCTGTGAAAATAAGACCCACGAGGGTCCGAAAAGATAATCTACGCAAACATATTCACCAGCAGCAACAGTATATTCTTCGGTATTCATATTTTCGTCGGAGACCTCTTTGTCCTGTACGCCATTGGGTGTAGCAGCAAACGTGAGGCCATCTACACTGTTGTCACTGTGTGGTGGAGTCCAGTTCAAAATAGAACACCGAAGTATCCGAAACTGAACCACCATCGTGCCCAGCCGACCAATTAACGGAGGGGGTACTCCGAGGACCTTCGCCGGGGTGACGATCAGGTGAGCGATCGGCACTGCAGGACGCCGAGTCCGATTCATCATGCGTCTTACCTTGTGTACCCATTGGTATGGGTGGCTACACACTCGGTGGACCGTTGCTTGGTGGAGACTTTAGAGAAGATCGATATGGATGTACCACTTCTGAAGTACTGATACAAAATTCCAACTAAAAGGTAATTCAAAATGACCGATCGGTAAACGAAGCGGAAATCTTCACTCCGAATGCAATTAAATCTGGCACTTGACCGCCCGTGGCAGTGAGTAATCCAGCCAATAGTAAATCCTGGCACTTGATTGCAGAGCAATGAGTAATCCATACAACAAAAGTTTCTGGCACTTGACCGCAGATCGAGATGAGTAATCCAGCCAATTCCTGGGACTTGATCGCAGCAGATCGCGATGAGTAATCCAGTCAAAATGACACGTCTCCTTTGAACGTGACCGAACTTGAGGGGTGAGTGAACGTAATGAGTGCTCCCTGCCGTAGGGATTCCGGTGGATCTCTGTACTGGACGGGCTTAATGAGCGAGATGGGACACTGTCAGCCTCCCGCTCCCAATGACTCAGATCGGAGCCACTGGCGACTTACGCAACCCGTTCTAATACGAACACTGTATTTAATATCCAATTAAAATCTAATATGTAAAATATATGTAAACCGTGTGCCTTACCTCAAATCTGCGTACAAAACACTCCAAGCACACGATTGGCCCAAAATACTCCGTACTTTCAGCCAACCCGATCGATCTGCCTTGAAAACGGGTACACTGGTGTGGTGGAGTCAAGTTCAAAATCGAACACCGTAGTGTCGAGAACCAGACCACCATCGTGCCCAGCCTTCCAACTGACGGGGGGGGG
>CM047583.1:18989604-19001200 GCA_026184515.1 Peronosclerospora sorghi
GGGGGGGGGTACCCCGCGAACCTTCGCCTACGATGCGATCCGATCTTCCGCTGCTGGAAGACGACCGATCATCAACACAGGACGCCTGGTCCGATTTGTTCTTCATCTCACCTTGTGTACCCGATGGAATGGGCTGGTAACACACTCGGTGTATCGGTGCTGGGAATCGACTTGTGGTCTAAATATGGGAGACCGTGCTGGGTGGTATACCCTGGGCGGAACTCTTCACCCTGGGTACGGGCAGACCAGTTATACTTGGGGTGAGTATACTCCAAAGGGCATATCGCTCAACCGATCGTAAATCCCAAACAATATGAGAATAAAACTCCAATAATTCAATAGGGAGATCCAAATGAGAACGTGATATACTCCACGAACGATATCTCCACGTAACAATCCAAAAAATTGTTTACACGTTCCAAACGTGCGTGACTTGGGCTTGCGAAGCTGAACAATGCGTACTCACGTCAAGGCACTTCCGGCGGGCCAAGTGCGTCTGTAACGCGTCCCGGGGGGTATAATGAGCTAGAGGGGATTACTCGACCCTCTGCTCCCAAACACTGCGCGGCGTGCAGAGGAGACTAACGTACTTAGCAAAGATGCTAACGACGTCCTTGTTGTGAGTTAAAAGACCAAAAAATAACTAACCAATCCTATCTGCCTACGGTCCCCAATATGTACAAACATGAAAAATGTAAGTACACGCAATATCATGTGACTTACCAAAATCTGTGTTCTTGACACTTCTCGCACACGATAGGCTTAAAATCCTCCATGATTTACACTAATCCGATCGCCGATAAGCTGATAGGCTTGCCGCCGACACAAAGTGACTGAAATTCTTGAATCCGCTTACCACACAGCGGCTGGTCCAGTCTGGGGACAGACGAGGGACAGTACCGTCACATTTTCGTCGCCCTGTCTGCACCAAGAGATCGATCAGCGTGACGCCGTGCCGATTGGAAGGAAGGAAACGACAACAGATCAGACCCGGATATGCCGTACAAGAAGTGCACTCACTGCGGGTCAACCAGGCATGATGATCGGGGCTGATGGAGAAGAATTACGTGCAAGAAGTGTGAACTCCGCGGCCACCCCACCGATTACTTCCTATTTGTATGTAAAGCATGTGGAGAGATCCATGAAGATGGACAGCGCAAGATGGAGCACTTCTTCAATCAAATGCGCAAGTGGTGTGTTCCCGATAAAAACGGGAATGTTGCCGCCCGATGTCGAGAATATGTTAAACTAGATCGCTCGCCAGGTTAGAATCTGGATCGAGCCGATTGATCTGCGTTTAGTATCTATGCATTCGTTGGAAAAGACAGGAATACAACGGCAAAATGGACAGGCGACGGGAATCATTCGGTCTAGAAGTCTTCCGGCTGATAAATATTCCCGATCGAAGGTCGTCATTCAGTTGGATCTTCTGCCCGGCGAGTCGCGCGATTACTGGAAATACCACGCTCCCGACAAATGGTTCAAGCAGGCAAAAGCCTACGGAAAGATTTATAACGATAAGTCCAAGATGCTGTTTGACTCTGTTGCAGAAGTCTCGATTATCGACTCTGCCTTTGCTCGTAAGGTTGGATGTCAGATCGAATATGCACAGAGGCAAGAATGCATTGGAATCGGCGAAAGTTACTATATGACCAAAGGGAGGACGCGTGTGAAAATTACTTTATCTGGTTCATTGGTCTACTTCTTCAGCGCCTGGTTTGGTAAGCTGGCCGGCCAAGACGCATTACTTGGTATGGATTTTATGGCGCCGGAAGGCATACGCCTCGATCTTTCGCATGGAGTACTTACGCTTCCAGACGAAGTCCAGATTCAACTGGCTGGTCGACGCCCCCTATACGGATCGCGAACTGATCTGGTGAGGTGGGACGAAGATATCACCATTCCGGTGGGTAGATCAGCTGATATCTCGGTGG
The DNA here is from genome assembly GCA_026184515.1 of Peronosclerospora sorghi. Classification (NCBI taxonomy): domain Eukaryota; phylum Oomycota; class Peronosporomycetes; order Peronosporales; family Peronosporaceae; genus Peronosclerospora; species Peronosclerospora sorghi. The sequence continues at coordinate 18,991,539 of CM047583.1, forward strand.
GAAATGACTTTCGGACAAAGAAGCTGTGGGTGACCAGAGGCGATCACTGGGTTCCGACGTTTGTGTACGGTGGAGATCGAAGCGATCGGGTACGATTCACTAACATCGATAATAAACCGCTGGTGTTAGGCAACGGTACGATCGTCGGTATTTTTCTGGCTGAAGGAAAGTTTCTGTAGAGGATGGGATTCATTTCAATCAAATCAAGACGTTATATGCAGTGGCAAAGCTTCCGTGCAAAGCTTTGCCACTGAATATAACGTCTTGGTTTGATTGAAATTAATCCCATCCTCCACGGCCACCACCAATCGGATCGGCGAGACAAGTCAGCCGAATAAGACCCCCTGCCGCTGACGGAAAGGCCAGATCATGTAGCGATCAAGATGTGCCAGAGATCATCATCAAAGTCACCCGATGCAGTTGAATTTAAGGCAGATGTGCCAAAAGTCGTTAAGGCAGTTGTATCGCAAGATCGGGTGACAGTGGAACCAACTGCAGACGGGGGCGATCGAAATATCGCTTGAGACGAGTATGGTGATACATCCACTCAAGTCGGTGCCACAGAAGGGCAGCCCGTCGACGGGGGTCAGTATTGCCCGTTTGACAGGGGAGGAGCGAGAGAGATCGTCTTACCTGATGACCTGACGTGTATGCACGGGTCGGGGAAAATTGTGTTGATGGATCGTCGAACCCGATCTGGAATGTGGCTACCCCACCTGAAGTGTTCACCGATCCACTCCAGACGACTATGGACGATCCGCAAGTCGCCAACACCCCCGATCGAACCGATCAGCCCAATGAATTAAGATGAAGGAAGAAATACTGGCTGATCGGGAAGGGCGCTACTGATGTCGACAGTGATGATCCCGATTCGACCGCCCATTTGGATCACAGATCGACCAGAAGACGTGTTGTGGCCAAACGCAACGCGAACACCCAATCCACCTGGAGGATCGCAAGGAAACAATTGGGATCGGTGAGTCCGATCTCGATTATGGCGATCTACCTAAGAAGTCCAAAAGAAACCAACAGAATCAGAAATGTTATGTGACGACGCGGACTTACGAAGTGAGAAAACAAGATTCTTAATAATGCAGATCGGGTGACACTGATCTGCTACAGATCGGCAGCATCGATCTGCTACAGATCGTCGATACCAATCTGCTACAGATCGCAATACCGACCGGTGTGAATTTGTGATGTTTATTGTTATTACAACTACGGGTGTGTGGAGAATTGTGATGAATGGATTATATTTCGGTGATGAAGAAGTAGCTTAAGGTTGTGGATGATATTTTTCGGTGACAATGATGACGACTCTTTCGATGTGGATTAAGTGGATGTGGCAAGGGTGGACCTTGACTAACGGAATCAAAAACCAAGATAGATGAGACGATAGAGTAATCAAAGAAGAAATTTTATTGATGATTAGTGCAGGAATGATTGCCCGATTGGCGCTTACCAAGTTAGCGTCTGCGATCACACCATAACCGTGGGACAGTAACGGCTGGGTGATCTGCGATCTTCGCATGAAATTGGTTGCGCCAAGGCTTCTCCTTGTCCATCGAGGTCAGGGCGTCCAGAAGGTTGCCAATTACGGTGTCGCAGCGGTAGTCGGGGTACCAAGCTCCGTCTTCAATCAGATCCCCTGCTATCTTCGCGCGATGCCTGTCCATATGGAGGACAATGGGGTATAGGAAGAGATCAATGTCACATTCCTTTGCCCGCATGCCCTCCAAAACGAATTGGCAGATCGACAACCAAGCTTCGCCGCCCGACCCCGACGTTTCTTCCGCTGCTTTTGGAACGCCGCAAGATCCTTGTCTGCTTTCACTTGCCCAGCGCGAAGTACCAGGTAGTGGGTCGACTCCCAGATCCCTTGGCAGTGGACTTGGTAATACTGCTCAAGAAGACCAACGAATAAGGCAACCCATGGAGTCAGCGTGAACGTGACGCTCATATCGTGGATCAACAAAACTTCCCATGGTTTGGCGTCATAAAGGCGGGCGACCTGCGATCCGGTGACAAGATCGGGTCGTCACATAGTTGCACCCGGTTGTCAGACCGCCGGTGGGAAGATCCAGTAGTCTGGACGGGACAAGGTTCGAGCCAGCTGTTGCTTGATCGGAGCAGATTGACGCAGCAGAGCGATCTTCCCCGGAGACCATGGTATTTTGACATCCAGACCCGAAGGAGAAGGATGCACGTCAATTTAAATTCCCTTAGCGATGCGTGACGATATAGGCCGGAATTGCCGGGAAGAACATTTATCTTGGACGCCTCAACAGCCAACTTCGACGATTCTTGGATGCTGTCACCCTTTGGGTCCACCACTTGATCTTCCCCTTGCGTTGACGTTTCGTCCGTGAAAGCAGATCGGCGACGCTGGGTGGATCGGGAACGTGCTAGAGTAGATGCTAGCTCAATTGAATCCGTTGATATAACCTCGGAGTCCGATACAGACGAAGCTAATACTGACTTGGAGTTGCCGACAGTTCGTGCCGAGGGCGCTTGATTATTCGTGGTCTGTACTGGCTTTGATGGATCCGTTGTCGCATGCAGAAGCTTCTTTGGTGTCTTGGAGCTCTTCCGGGGTGCCGCTGGCTTCTCCTCATAGTCCGGAGCAGCCGCTAGATCCCGCGTGTAGCCGGTGCGTACACGCACGGTGCGGCTAGCGCACAGAGGAAGACTTTCCTAAAGCGGCGATGTGCTGCTACTTAGCCGATACTCCCTTATAAAAGGGCTTAGTAAGATAGAACTCTCTTACTCGAGGCCAAGATTCCACGTTGGTTTACTAGTTAGCTCAGCTAACGCCTTAACACAAGGCTACCTTAATAAGGGGGTAGCTAAGGGAAGAACTTCCCTTACGCTACTACACTCACTACGCGCGCGACCGGTCGAGGTCGCGCGTCCTGTAGTCTTTTGAGTGAAATGTAAACTGAATGTATATTTAATATGTAATTAGCCTAAATTAATTTAAACTAATGTAAACTATATGTAATACTAAGTAGAACTTACTATATTCGTACCTAGCTAAAATGTAGTGTACACCACCTGTGTACTAACACGTGGCTGGCTTCCACGCCTCCACCAAAGGCTCCTTCCCTGATTGGTTAAAATAACCAATGGTCCAAAACCTTTCAGATCGGTCAATACTGACCCAACCATAGTGTACTCACGTACACCACATACTATATGTAACCAGAATGTAACCCTGTTACATCCTCCCCCATCAAGATTATTGCTTACGAAATAAATCAATTTTAGTTGGTGAACTCCAACTGCCAGAACCTCTGGCTAGCATGAGCACCATTAGTGGTGCTGAATGTGGAAACTATTCCGATAAATCGGAGGTGAATGCCCTTGGGGATATCCCCCCAAAGGCTGACCACTCCGACAGCGCCTAATGGTGTTGTAGGTCATCCAATCCATTCGCCAAACGTGGGGAAAACGCGCTAACTAGTGCGCCACCTCTACTAACTACGGATGATGCATCCGGGTCTCCGAAGGCGACCATCACCAATGAACCGGACACGGTTCATGAAGAACTACATGCCGTACCGGCACGGAAGGGACCTTGTGACTCTCAAAATAAGGCTAAGAACGAGGTGAAGAAGGGTTTAGCCTCCTATACCCCTGGTCCTGCGACTGTACTGCCGCGTGAAATCGCGCGCCGGAAACAACTCCGGGCCAAACTGCTAACGCCTAAGCAGTTCACTGTCAAGTCCTACCGAGCGCTCCTCGGGAAACAGGTACGCGGTGCCATCGTAGAGATTCTCCGCGAAGTTCCCTACGTTCTCCTACGGGACGAAAGCGTCGACGACGCAGAACGGGCATTCCGCGCTTGGGCGGAAGGGGAGAAGCGCCTCCCCAACTTTGATGAGCTGTACAACAGCTTTTCCGAACCCGACGTTCGGGTAGAGAGGGCGCTACACTTGGCCTATGCCCTAGCCAAAGCGCAGGAGCAATTACCTGCCTCTTACTACACGCGCCCTGCTCTTGATGTGGTGCCGGAGAGCAATGCAAACTCTGCATCTGCCTCCGGCAAACTCCCAGCTACTGGGAGTGGAGAGGCTTTTTCCGCCCCTTTGGTCGTTGACTCTCAGCGGGGTTCTCCCGTTCGAAAGCGTCAACGACGTCACGGCAATCCTGCCGCAGAAGAGTCTCGGAATCCCACGAACTCTGGGAATGTGGATAACCTTTCCACTTCACCAGGTACTGGGTCTCACCCCGGTGATGGCGTCGTGCCATCAGACGTTCCACATGGTAATGTGGAGTACCCTCCGTATCGAGGACTGTAGGAGGAGTCGCGCTATTGCGACGTGAGTTCCACGAGCGCTGTGATCGACACAGCCGTCGCATCCAAGATGCCCAGGAGGGACTCCGCGACGAGGGGAGTGCGAATGAACGCATCGAGAGGCGACTTGTCTACCTCGAGTCTCTTGTTGCGGAGCTTCAGGGTCTGTATTTTGACCCTGTCGGAGATGTTCCGACCTGTCGTGCCTTTTGGCTATCCGACTTCCCACCCTCCTCCAAGAGGGCACCTGCCTCCGGGTTCTAGTATGACTTAAGCATACCCACATAGAAGGTAGGATGCGTACGCATCGCCTTCGTGATGTCCAAGGTATACGACAAGCCCTTTCGGGATAGTACCTTAAAAGTCCACACAAACCTGGGGCGCAGTTTATTCCGCAACAGGTTGGAAACTGCATGTGTAGGAAGATTTTTAGCGTTTATTAAAACACTTTCTCCTACTTTGTACACCTTCTCGTTACGCCGCCCCTGGCGGTCAGCCGGCTCCTTCTGCTTGTATTGGCTTTCCGCCATGGCATCGCAGACGTGTCGTAAGACACTAAGGCGCGTCGATAAGAACTTATCGATGTGCTTTCGCACGGATACAGGGATGACCTCAGTGAATCCTCCCCCGCTCAAGCCCTGGGCCACACACATGCGGCGTCAACGGAACCCTCGAATTCACTAATCCGTTCACGTAAAACGGGGTAAACCCCGTAGATGCATGGACCGAATTGTTTATAGCGAATTCGGCCATCGGAAGCATCTCAGTCCAACTCTTTGGTGAATCCGGACATAAACTCCGGAGAATATCCTCCACAACGCGATTAACGCGTTCCGTCTGACCGTCCGTCTGCGGATGATTCGCAGTGGACATGAGGAACTTGGTGCCTAGCACCTTAAACAAGGCTCCCCAGAATTGTCCCGTAAAACGGGGATACCGATCCGACACAACGGAATCGGGTAGACCATGCTGTCGAAAGACACGGTCTAGGAACACTTTCGCTGTTCCTTGTCCATCTATGGAATCTGGCACCGCCTCCAGGTAAGCCATCTTGCTCAAACGGTCTACAAAGACCAATATACCGGTGTTACCGGCCTTATTCTTCGGAAACCCGAAGATAAATCCATGCTAATGGATTTACAACACTCCGTTGGAACTACTAAGCTCGCCAAAGGCGCAGCTGAACTTGCACAAGGGTTTAAACCTCTGACACGTCTCACAGGTGCGTATATACGCACCGACACACCTATACTTGTTGGGCAACCAATACAAAGCACTTAAAGCGCTGTAGGTCTTATCCCGACCTAAATGACCCCCGATAGGTGCGTCATGTGCCTCAAAGAGGACTCTGTACTTTAGTTCCTCATCATGAGGAACAACCACCCACGGAGTGTCCTCCGCGCTCGTGTTATAATATAGCAAACCGTCACTGTACCTGTAACGGTGTAACCCAGCTTTAGCTCGACTTAACAGGGTAGGCTCAGACGATCCAAGTCCCTTTCCACCCAACGCGCTGATAAGCGCCGTACACTGTGGGTCTTTCTCATACGCCTGGCGTATGAGATCCACCACAGACGAGGTGACGAATGTTGCGTGAGCGAGCTCGTAATCGGGACGACGCGACAACGCGTCTGCAAGCACGTTCTTCTTGCCAGGTTTATACTTAACCTCAAAGTTGTACTCCGCAAAGAAGGAGAGCCAACGTTCCATCCGTTGCGAAAGATGAGGCGACTTTTTCGCTGTCCGTAAGGACGCGTGGTCAGTATAAACCACGAACGGCTTTGAGACGAGTAGGTGACCCTAAATTTGACAAGGGCATACTTCATTGCGAGTAGCTCCTTGTCATGAACGGGATAATTCCGTTCCCCAGCTTTAATCTGCCTCGACTCAAACGCAATCATGCGTTCCCTTCCTGCATCGTCTGCTTGTAACAAAGCACATCCGATTGCGAAAACGGAGGCGTCGCAGACGACACTAAATCGTTTCCCAGAATCTGGGAGAGCAAGAACGGGAGCTTTCAACAAGCTCCCCTTTACCGCTTCAAAAGCGTTTTGGTGTTTGGTTTCCCAACACCAATCAACATCCTTCTTACGAATGTCAGTTAATGGCTTCGCCATTTCAGCGTAGTGCTCGCTGTATTTGTGGAGATAATTAGCTAATCCAAGCCACTTTTGTAAATCTCTAAGATTTACAGGCGAAGGACACTCCACAATGGCTTCCACCTTCGCGGGATCCGCCCGCACTCCATCCTTACCGATGAAGCATCCGAGGAAAGGAATTTTCTCAGCATCAAATATACATTTGAATGCGTTCGCATATAACTTATGCTCTCGCATACATTCGAGAATATCTCGAAGGTGTATAAGGTGCGTCTGAACATCAGACGAGTCGCCTTCCGCGCGACTATGAACGAATATATCGTCGAAGTACGTCTGAGCGTACTTTCTATGAGGGCGGAAGAGTTGAGTCACCAATCGATTAGAAGTCGCTGGTGCATTCAAAAGCCCCTGTGGCATAACAAGCCACTCCCACAGCATTCCACTAGTCGTGCTGACCGCTGTAAGCGGAATAGCGGATGCTCGCATGAGCACCTGATAGTAACCGTCCACCAGATCTAAGGCGCTGTAAACAGTACAGCCTGCCATATTGTTCTGGAGGACATCCTTCCGAAGAATTGGAGTTTTCATTGTACCGTAGCTGCATTCAGCTTATTGTACGCATGCACAATGCGCCACTTTCCGTTCGGTTTACGAACACATAAAGTGGGAGATGAATGGGGAGACTTGCTCTCCCGTACCACCCCTGCCTCTTCTTTCCCCTTAAAGAATGCGTCGATGACGTCGCATTGCTCCTTGGGGAGAGGCCACTCCCTAGTGACGCAGTATTTGGTTCCAGGAACCAAATCAATTTCATGTCGGACTCCCTGATCCGGTGGTAACCCCATCGGCGGGTTGTCACTAATGACATCTCCGAATTCCTTTAACAAGGAATTGTAAGGGTCCTCAGGATCCGCAAGGATCTTACGACCGCTTCGGGCATTCAATGACTGTTTGGTTTTCACCAAAACTGACTCGCCCATCGTGGATGAGGAGTTTAACTCCTCTTCCGGACGTAATAAGACCACCTCGTCGATTTCACCTGCTTTCAAAGCTGTTCCAAACTCGTTGAAGGACATCTCCTCCAACGACAACAGTTCGACTACCCCAGGCAATCGTTCAAGGCTTTCGCCTTCTGTGACAACACCTCTCACGCTATTCAGCATCCGATAGGACTGCTGACTAATGGCCTCGGGACTCATCCCGGGACCCAGATGGGGGGAGCCAATTGCCCCATCTATTGGAAGCTCCTCGCGTCTATACCCAGAGGTCTCTACCTCTACCACCGGTGACTCGCCTGTCTCGCCTAATAAGGCTTGGTCGGAATTATTTACGACGTGCGAAAGAGACGAACTACGGGTCTCTTCGCTTGGAAGCACCTCGCTCTTAACCACACGGGTCTCTACCCCTACCACTGGAGTCGCAACTTGTTCGCCGAACACAGCGTGGTCGGAATCAGTTCCGACCTGCAGAAGAGACGAAATTTTGGTCTCTTCTCTAAGCGCCTCGCGCTTAATCTCAGAGGAATCTACCTCTATCACTATCGACTCACCAGTATCGCATATCTCGGCGTGGGGATTAACCGCCGAATCCCCCTCATCAAGGAACACTTCCTTGACCTCATTGGGACTGATCATTTCAGACATCCCAATCTCTGGCAGCTCACGCCAGAATCGTTTTTTCGATCGAGTAAAGGTGGGTTCATGACTCGCCAATGCTTCACCCGACCGCGGGTGCGTTGAGCCAATGGGCTTAACTTCTAGTCTATCCATGGCTCGTGGCGTTCCAGCCACTTCATGCCCAGAATGAGGTCATACCACGAGTACAAATACAGTACTAGGCAAAGTTCTAAGCTGTCGAAGTATGCAAACTTCAGCTTAAGGTCAATCGAGACCTTGGGTACAGAAACTTGTACGCCCGTCGCAAGACGGACCGTGACAACGTCACGAGAACGTGCCTCTAGGGCCTCGGCATACAGCCGACTCTTCTCTACAGAAGCCCGTCTGACATAATTGTCAGACTCTCCAAGGCTTATCAAAGCCTTTCACGTCCGCAAGGACTACCAGCAAACCTAGCTGGTACACCAACTCGGTGCTAGAAAGCACCGTTTCCCTCGGGGCTTTGTGCTCTCGTCCCCTACCCTGGAGCTTAACAGCACTGAGGGATCCCCCAGTAGGGCGCCCCGCATCTACTGGGAGCCGTCGTTTCCCGACGGCTTGGGCAAGCGCTTTTTCCCAACCTTTGGCCCCTTATAGCGAGTGTCTCGCTGGGGATTTTTCGGACATCTGTTCCTCAGATGATCCGTGCTTCCACACAGGAAGCATCTCAGCAGCCCATGCCGCTGCAGTATTGCGAGGAGCTCCGGTTTGAAGCCGTGCGGGAAGGAATCAGAGTGACTCCTAGCGGGAGGCTTCCCTTCCGCTTCGACCTGACTCAGGTCCATGGGTTCAGGACCCACCTTAGACGAACGAAAGTTCCTCTCGGCGTTAAACGCCATCTTAAACGCCTCCCCCAGGGATTGGGGTCGGCATCGGAACAGTTCCGAACGTTCTGGTCCTTCTTTCAGGCCTCCCATGAAGACGGGGATGGACACATCGTCCGAATACGCTTTCGCGTACATCCCTGCTAAAGGGTCTTCAGTTCTTGGACATATGTCTCCAAGTCCCTAGTGCCCTGACGGCACCTCAAAAACGCCAGATGATTCTGGAAAACCAGATCAGGCGTGGCGTACATATACATAAGCTTTTGCTTAAGGACTTCCCAGGTTGGGAACACGTCCGTGACCGCATCCGGACACGTAAACGCCCATGTACGGGCTTTGCCCGCTAGATGGGTCAGTGCAAGTCCCACTTGCAAGTGATCAGCGATCACATTCGCTTTGTCGAAGGCCGTTTCGACCTCTCGTAACCACACATAAAGGTTATCACCTTTTCCCCCGGTGAATTCCTTTATCTTAAAGGACCATGGGAGACGCACCCCCGTGGAACGATTTCCACCAAAACTCGCCTCATGGGCGATGAGGGCATTGACCATGGGCGATGAGGGCATTGAACCTCGCCTTTACGGCCTCAAGGACCTGCTCCACTAGGTTCTGAATGCCTTCGTCACCCAGTAAGGATAACAGCCTGTTAAAGGCTTCTTACTGGACTAGGGTTAACCTTTCCCAATCGTCCTGATTCATCCCTTGCAGAGGATGGCGTAGCCTACCAACACAGATGTTGGATTGACTACAAGTGCTACCAGATGTAGCCGGTGCGTACACGCACGGT
>CM047583.1:19001210-19021075 GCA_026184515.1 Peronosclerospora sorghi
CTGGCTTCCACGCCTCCACCAAAGGCTCCTTCCCTGATTGGTTAAAAATACCAATGGTCCAAAACCTTTCAGATCGGTCAATACTGACCCAACCATAGTGTAATCACGTACACCACATACTATATGTAACCAGAATGTAACCATGTTACACCGCGCCCTCGCGGCTCTCGATGCACCCTGGCGCTTCTTGCTGTGTGCGCAAATTTTGGGGGGCGGAATTTTAACCAATGAACGGCGAGAATTTCCGCCCGAATTTCGTTGGGAAATCGCACCACCTGAATGCACCTGTGGGTCCGCGAGGGCGCTCGATGCTACTCCGCGAGGAATGATATAGGCGACCAGCGACTTAGATAGGCACGTAGCCAACCCATCACGTCACCCGCAGATGAATCCCCAGAGTCGATTCGACTGTTGAGTCCAAATGCCGAGCTGATCTTGGGAGGCACTAATTCTTTCGGAATAGTCGTCGATCGTGAGCTTTAGCTCAGCGAACTGCCGATCCATCTCGAATCGTTGGGAGTATATGACTGACCGATCACCCTGAGGCTCTGAGCATTGTCGAACGACCAATGCGTGCAGCTCCTGAAGAAGCGATCGGTTGATCTCGAGACGACTCAAGTTGTGAAGAGTGCCGATCAGCCCTTCAAAAATCTTTTGGAGTAGTTCGAAGTGGCCGTATACCTTCCGAATGGTCGACAAGTGTCTGCACAGTCGGGAAAACATCCATCACCAGTGGATCTACATACGTAAGGAAGTGAGGATCGATCTAACGTGGAGTGATCAGTGGATCGGCATACCTGATCTATTTTGTTGCGGAACCAAGGCCTTGAGACGTTTATTCTTGTCCATCAAGCCTGAACGATCAGCTTGTATAGCGTCGATCAGATTGGAAAGTCGTTTTGAGTCTCGGCGCATTTTATGGAACGCGACGTCGGTCACGGTCTGCTTCTCGAGCGCAACTCTCAACTCCTCGCGGAGCGCATCAATGGTTTGTTGGGACCTATCGACCTCGACTCGGGGCTCATCTTGTTCTGCGACCATCTGAGTGTCGCCCGAGACGTCCCAATGTTTCGATCGGTCAGAAGTTTGAAGATGCGTAGAGTGCGGGCACCGATCGCCTTCGAAGACAAATATTAGTGAAAGATGACGAGATCGGAAGTCAAGTGGATTTACCTGGTACATTGGACTCGGAATATTACATGGAATCAAAGACTGTTTGTGAGATCGGGCCGCTATCGTTGTGCGGCTACGACCAGACTCAGGGGCGGCTGTGGTGAAGTGCAAGTGGAAATTATTGACCAGTTTACACAAGTGTGGCGAAGCGGACCCAAGAATTTTGGTCGTTTTGCGTCAGCAGCACACCGATCGGATTATCGTCGATCGGATTGGTGTAAATCCAGGAGGCTTTTAAGCCTATCATGTGCAAGAAGTGTCAAGAACACGGATTTTGGTAAGTCACATGAGATTGCGTGTACCTACATATTTTCATTTTTGTACATATTGGGGACCATACGGGGTAGGTAGTTTAGTGTTGGTTTTGGTTTCGCCTGCTAAGAGCGTTTTTGGTTTTACGTCTTAATTGTTGGCCCTTTAACTCAACGGAGGTCGTTTCGCCTTGTACATAAGTCTCCTCTGCACGCCGCAGAGTGTTTGGGAGCTGAGGGTCGAGTAATCCCCTCCAGCTCATTATACCCGGCCGGGACGCGTTACAGACGCACTTGGCCCGCCGGAAGTGCCTCGACGGGAGTACGCATTGGTCGACTTCTCAAGTTCAAGTTACGCACGTTTGGAACGTGTTATTAAATTTTTTGGATTGTTACGTGGATATATCGTTCGTGGAGTATATCACGTTCTCATTTGGATCTACCTATTGGATTATTGGAGTTTTATTCCCATATTGGTTGGGCTTTACGATCGGGTTAGCGATCTGCCCTTTGGGGTATACTCCCCCAAGTATAACCGGTATACCCGTACCCAGGGTGAAGAGTTACGCCCCGGGTACATCACCCAGCACGGTCTACCGCATTTAGCCCACAAGTCAGTCCCAAGCACCGATACACCGAGTGTGTTACCAGCCCATTCCATTGGTTACACAAGGTGAGATGAAGAACAAATCGGGCCAGGCGTCCTGTGTTGATGATCGGTCTTCTGCCAGCAGCGGACGATCGGATCGGATCGTAGGCGAGGTTCGCGGGGTACCCCCCCCCGTAAGTTGACGGCCGGGCACGATGGTGGTCAGGTTCTCGACACTACAGTCTTCGATTTTGAACTTGACTTCACCACAATGGTGCGCGTGCCCGGATCACTTGGTGATCGTGGATATCACCGAGATGATATCTCGTCAAGAATTGATTATAACGAATTAAATGTAGAATCGTTCTGGAGAGGACATAAGGAACGACTATCATCTTATGTTCTCGTTGTCGATAAGGATTCCGATGTCCGATCTGGCCGGTTGGAGGACCAGATCGGGATTAATAAGTTTTTTTCCTCCCCATAAGGCTCCCACCGGAGCCGATCGGGACTATAACAGGTCTTGTTATAGTGCCGGAAAGGATCAGGACTTTTGTCCTGATCCTATGCATTTCAATGAACAATTTGATGAAAAAATAAAAGATGAAAATGACTTGGAGGATTATCGGAACGATCAGATCCACCTTCCCAAGGTTCCCAAGCAGAGGCTCGGAATGCCACTTGATGAAGACGACTTGAAAGAAAAGTCACAGGTCGGGGATGGGGTTATCAAGGATCAATACCTGACCAGGATGTATTACATCCACAAGCTAAATCGATTTATTCGTGAAGACCAGGTCATGTAGATCTTAAACCCCCAGATCCCCGATCGCCTTCTAGGACCCACCACCGAGCCGATCGAAAGCGATCGGCCGTTGGTTTTGGTGAAGAACCTGCTGGCGATGTTGGATGAGGTCGGCATAAAAGTTCAAAACCTCGCCAACGTGCATAAGCTGTTTGATCTGGAGAATTGAAGGATGGAGATGTCGATGTCGACCCTCCATGACCATTTGGTGCCGTTGATGGGGGCGGTTCGCTGCCCAACTCCCACCGTGGCATTGAAGTCCGCTGAAGTCACGGCAGAATACGATGATGTGCGCTCCGACGATAAGTCGTTGTATCAGTCTCCACCTGCCTCTAATAGCTCATCGGATTTTGAGGTAGGTGTTGAGCGGATGACCATGGGGGCGGACCATACCCCCGTGGGAGCATAAAAAGGACGTGCGACAGCAAGGGGCTTCATGCCAGTCGGGGCCCCAGGATCCCCCACAGGCTTCAGTACCTCCAAAAGAAGGATACCAACACGTTGCCCAGGACCCAAGCTAACGTCCAAGCCATGTTTGAAGCAATGATGGAGCGTTTCATGGGAGACCGATGCCGATCGCCTCCGCGCCCGCATGCCCAGGACCGGTCTGCCCGGCAAAATGTCAATACTTGCCGGAATGTGGATATTGAGTCAGTGGCATCAACGGACAAGGCTATATGAGGTAGCAAACCAGTTGTCAGAGGAAAACGCAAGCCGCAACCAGCCCGACCGCGCCGATCAAGAAAGACTAGTGATTTCGACATGGAGTCGATCGGCGATCCGTATGACCACTATGGGTCAGACGGTGCAGGGGCGGGCAGAACGCTCAAGGCTAACCTAGCCTCTACAACCGCCTTTGATATCGGATCTACTGCGATCCCACGCATTATCATGGCTGCGACCACGTATCTCAAGGACTTTACTGGCAAGGACGCCGACGAGGAGCAAGCCAGATCGTGGTTTGGTCGGGTCAAGTCTGCTTTCCTACGGGATCAGACACCAAAAAAAGGAACGGTGTTTGATCTTCAGGGATCTGCTGAAAGGACCCGCGGCGAACTGGATCCAACAGTTGGGTCGGGATGTCTGGTCTGACTGGGATCTGCTATGTTCAGAATTTGAGGGGCAGTACTGCAACTCCGGATTCTCTACCGCCCGCAAATATCACCATATGCAGAAACGGGGCGATGAGACGCCGATCGAGTACTTACACCGTCTGAACGTGGCTGCAATTCGCGCCGGTATAGTGATCAAGGAAGGCAACCCGCCGACCGGTGCCGCTATGGAGCACGTGGGTCACTACATTAGTACCCTGGATGACCAAGAGCTGGCAGATCAGCTTACTCTGCTGCGCCTAAAGGATGTTACGGAAGTGGAACAAACGTTGCGGACGCTGCAACACTCGCGCAGTATGAGGGCGAAGGTCGCCGTTGGATCGGGTCGATATAGATTCAAGTCCCAGGCCGACCCCGTGAATAGGCCCTTTACTAGATCAGCCCGTGCTGTCAAAGCGATTGTGACGGAAGACGTCATTGGGTCGGAAGAGGAAAGCAGCGGCCTGTCCAGCCAGGAGTCGGATGGAGACCAGTGCCGCCACGTTTGCATTACGGGATCCGCCCCAAGAACCAGATAGACGCCTAACCAGGCAGATCGGAAGGGCATGAGCGGGAACAAGTCTGACCCGGACCGACCTCGCAAGAAGTGTTCTCACTGCGGGTCAAGCAAGCATGACGGTGGGGACTGCTAGAAGAAATTGATATGCAAGAAGTGTTAAAGACGCGGCCACCCCACCGATCACTGCCTCTTCGTGTGCAAGTCATGTGGAGAGATCAACGAGGCCGTAAAGTGCAAGATCGAAGAGTTCTTCAATCTGTTGCGCAAATGGTATGTTCCGGGTAAGCACGCGTGAATGCTCCCACCTGAAGCGGAGAAGATGTTAAACTAGAACGCTTGCCAGGTTGGAATCTGGATCGAGCCGAGCGGTCTACGTTTGGCATCTATGCATATGTCGGCAAGGAGAATAAAACCGACAATACATGTTCTATTCGCAATCGCGCCGGTCGGGATCATCCGGTCTACAGTCTTAAGACCTATGAATATTCCCGATCAAAGGTGGTCATGCAGTTGGATTTGCTGCTCGGGGAGTCTCGCGGATACTGGAAGTATCACGCGCCCGATAAATGGTTTAAGCAGGCGAAAGCCTGTGGCAAGATTAATAACCAGAAGGCGACGATGTTATTCGACTCTGGGGCCGAAGTCTCGATTATCGACTCCGCCTTTGCTCGTAAGGTCGGATGTCGTATAGACGACACCCAGAGACAAGAATGCGTCGGAATTGGGGAAAGCTCTTACATGACCGAAGGAAGGACGCGCGTGAAGATTACCCTATCGGTTTCGTTGGTCTACTTCTTCAGCGCTTGGGTCGGCAAGCTGGCCGGTCAGGATGCCCTGTTAGGCATGGATTTTATGGTGCCGGCGGGTATTCGACTGGATTTGTCTCATGGGGTTCTTACACTCCCGGATGAGGTCCAGATCCAGTTATCTGGTGGGCGGCCCCTATACGGATCGTACACCGATATGGTCAGGTGGGACCAAGATGTCAACATTCCAGTCGGTCAAACCGCTGATGCCCCGGTCGATAAAGGTTTCAGATCAAGGAAGTTATGGGTGACTAGGGGCGACCGGTGGGTGCCGACCTTTGTGAAGAGCGCCGGACGATTTGATTTTGTCCGAGTCACCAATATCGGTGACAAGCCGCTTACGCCCGACAACAATGCTATTGTTGGCATGAGGCTAGCGGAAGGGAAGGTGCCAAGAAAGGCGGGGTTCGTCTCGATCGGATCGAGACGGTATGTCGAGTGGCAGAACTTGGCATACCAAGCGACCACCGATCTGGTCAGCAATGATGGACCGGTGGAAGAAGATACCTCACCTATGGTGGAACGACCCAGCTATGCAACCCCGAAGAAGATGCTAGTCCGAAGAAAGGCGCCTCAGTCTCCGGACACGGTGGACCATCAAGCAGATGAGCCAAGGAGCGTCAACATGGTGGCGTCACAAGAACAGGCGACAGAGGAGCCGGAACCAGAAGCAGAGAAAGGGGAACACGGGATTGCTGGGGCGGGACACGACGGCGCGCCTAAACGATCCGATGTTGTTGAAGAGCAGCCCGCCGACCGGGAACAGCAGTGTACAGCCGATCGGAACGGGTCGGGTGATGTCACCCCAGAAGATAACCAAGTTTGCATACATGAGGGTGGGGATCAGTACATTCAGGAGCTGGAGAGCCAGATGGCAGTCCTTCCTGAAGTGTATGCCGATCCGCCCGAAGTCACCTGGGACGATCTACAAAAAAGATTTGGAGTCACTAAGCAACCTCCCCTTTCCCAGATTGCTGAAGGCAATGCAGTCCTTCCTAGGGAGCCTGAATTACTACAGCCGCTTCATTGAAGACTTCGCGGTCTACGCGGCCGTGCTGTGAGCTCCGAGAAGTCGACTATCATGTGTTACGCGAAGCAGATCGGGCAACTGTGGAGAAGCGTGCCCAAAATTTGGCACACTTCTGGTCAAGTTTTGTCAAGGCATTTGGTCTAATTTCGGATTGGTTTAAACAAGGGGGGGGGCTTTTTCAGCCTATCAGACTCAAGAAGTGTCAAGAAATCAAGTTTTGGTGAGTCACCCGACTTTGGGTATTTTACATATTTTTGTAGAGGTACATTTAGGGACTATAGGGTAGTAGTATTTTAGTTGTGGTTTTACCTTTTAGGACAGAGGTTATACCTTTAAGTAAGGAAATCTTTTATCTTTCGGATAAGTGGATGAAACCTCTTCTGGTCTTGGTTCACACCACAGCTAGGGGTCGCCGTTCTTCCCTTTTCGTACACTAGTCGCCTTCGCCCGCCGCGGAGTGTTTGGGGGCAGAGGGTCGAATTATCCCCTCTCGCCCATTATACCCGGTCTGGACGCGCCGCACGCGCACTTTGGCCCACCGGAAGTTCCTCGACGGGAGTACGATTTGCGATCTCAACACCTCAACTCAAGTACGTTTGGAACGTGCTATTCACTGGATTGGTCTTGGCGTGGAGATATCGTTTGTGGAGTTTCACGAGCATATTGGGTCTTTACGCGGACATATTGGCTTGTTTTAATATTGGTTGGAAACTAGACCGGTTTTGGTCTTATTTCGTATTGGTCAGGGGCTAGACCGGAACGGTCAGTCTACCTTCTATTATTTCGTATTGGTCAGGTCTTTTGGACGATCGACCTATTGGAAGTTATCTCTTGGAAGTGTTTTTGGTCTGTTTGTGTCTGGGGTGAAGAGTTCCGCCCCAGAGATAGCTACCCAGATCTTTCTTCTATATTCAAGACCGCTTCGATCCAATCTGCGATCCCGATCCACCAAGTGTGTAACTAGCCCATTCCATCGGGTACACAAGGTGAGATGGACACTAAACAATAGGACCAAGTGGGTTCTGATGACGACCGGTCGTCTGCTTGCAGCGGTGGTCCGCGGAGTACCCCCTCCGAAAGTTGGAAGGCTGGGCGCGATGGTGGTAGTCAGGTTATCGATGCTAATGTTTTCGATTTCGAGCTTGACTTCACCACAATGGTGCGCGTGCCCGGATCACTTGGTGATCGTGGATACCACCGTGCTGATATTCCTTAAAAAATTGGATTCGAAGATTTGAATGATTTGAATATGGAGTCGTTCTGGAGAGGACGTAAGGAAAGGCTATCGCCTTACGTTCTCGTTGTTGATAAAGATGGCGATGTCCGATCTGGCCTGGCGGAGGACCAGATCGGGATTAATAAGTTTTTTCCTCCCCAAAAGGCTCCCACCGGAGCCGATCGGGACTATAGCAGGTCTTGCTATAGTTCCGGAAAGGATCAGGACCTTGGTCCTGATCCTATGTGTATGAATGAAAAAATTGATGGAAAACTAAAAGATGAAAATTACTTGGAGGCTAACTGGAACGATCCGGTATACCTCCCTAAAGTCCCCAAGGTCCCCAAGGTGCCCAGAATTGGGCTGGGAATGCCACCCGACGAAGACGACTTCGAAGAAAAGTCGAAGGTCGGGGATGAGGCCATCACCGAACAAGACCTGGAAAAGATGTATTATGTTTTTGAATTGAATCGATTTGTTAGCCAAAACCAGGTCTTTCGGGTGTTGGACCTCCATATCCCCGACCGTCTTCTCGGTCCCACTACCGAGCCGATCCAGAGTGATCGACCATTACTGCTCGTCAAGAATTTGATGGCGATGTTGGTGGAGGTTGGCATTAAAATGCAGAACCCCGCCGGTATCAATAAATTGTTTGAATTTAAAGCTTGGAGACTGGAGGCGTCGATGTCGGACCTCCACGACCGTTTGGTGCCACTGGTGGGGGCGGTTCGCCGCCCAACTCCCACCACTGCAATGAAGGTCGCCGAAGCCTCCACAGAGCTTCTTGACATTGGTTCCGATGATGAATCGATCTACCAGTCTCCACCGGCTTCTTACATCTCATCAGAGTTGGCGACCGGTGTCGAGCGGATGACCATGGGGGTGGACCATGCCCAGTCTGAACAAAAAAGGGACATGCGGTAGCAAGGGGCTGCTTGCCAGTCGGGGCTCCAGCAAGCCCCACAGGCCTCAGTTCCGCAAAAGGAGGGTATAAACACGTTGCCCATGACGCCAGCCAACTTCCAAGCCATGTCGAGACGATGATGCAACGTTTCATGGAAGAACGGGTTAGACCACCTATGCGCCCACATGTCCAAGACCGGTCTACCTGTCAAGGTGTCAATGTTTGCAAAGATGTGGATAGGGATTAGGTAACATCTATGGATAAGCCTATTAGAAGTGATAAACCAACCGGCAAGGGAAGGCGCAAGCCGCAACCGGCAAGACCGCGTAGACCAAGCAAGACAAGTGACTGTGATATGGAGTCGGTCGGTGGTCTTGACGACCATGGTGGGTCAGATGGTACAGGCGCAGGCAAGGTGCGCAAGGCTAACCTAGCCTCCACTACTGCCTACGACTTTGGATCTGCTGCGATTCCGCGCATCCGTATGGCCGCGACGACCGACCTCAAGGACTTCACCGGCAAGGATGCTGATGAAGACCAGGCCCGGTCTTGGTTCAGTAGGGTCAAGTCTGCGTTCCTGCGAGACCAGACCCCAAAAAGCGAACGTTGTTTAATCTTCCGGGATTTGTTAAAAGGACCGGCTGCGAACTGGATTCAACAGTTGGGTCGGGGCGTCCGGTCTGACTGGGACCTGTTATGTACGGAGTTTGAAGTTCAATATTGTAACTCCGTATTTTCAAACGCCAGTAAGTACCACCATATTCAGAAGCGGGCCGACGAAACACCGATCGAGTATTTGCATCGGTGGAACGTGGCTGCACTTCGCGCCGTCATAACAATCAAAGAGAATAACCCGCCGAACGGTGCCGCCTTAGAACATGTGGGTCACTATATTAGTACCCTTGACGATCAAGAACTAGCGGACCAGCGTCTTAAGGATGCGGGCGAAGTCGAACAGACCCTGCGGACGTTACAACAGTCGCGTAGTATGAGAGCGAAGACCGCTGGTGGATCAGGTCGCTATCTTTTCAAGACCCAGACCGATCCGGTCAAGAGACCATGGACCAGACCGACCCGAGCGGTCAAGGAAATTGTAGCTGATGACAGCACGGGGTCAGAAGGGGAAAGTGGAAGTCCATCCAGCCAGGAGTCATCGTATGAAGACCAGTATCGTTACGTCTATGTTGCGGGACCTGCCCCGAAGACCAAGTCGAAGTCCGACCAGGTGGATCGGAAGGGAAGGAACGGAAGCAAGTCCGATCCAGACCGACCTCGTCAGAAGTTCTCCCACTGTGGGTCGAGCAAACATGATGGTCCAAACTGATGGAAGAAGATGGTGTGAAAGAAGTGCGAGAGACGCGACCACCCGACGGACCACTGCCTCCTCGTATGCAAGTCATGTGGAGAGATCCACGAGGCCGGCCACTGCAAGATTGAAGAATTTTTTAACATGATGCGCAAGTGGTACGTGCCGGACAAGCACGCGGGGATGCTGCCGCCGGACGCGGAAAAGATGTTAAGCTAGAACGCTCGCCAGGTTGGAATCTGGATCGAGCCGAGCGTTCTACGGTTCACATCTATGCATATGTCGGCAAGGAGGATAAGACCGACAATACACGTTCTATTCCAAATTGCGTCGACCGAGACCATCCGGTCTACAGTCTGAAAACCGATGAGTACTCCCGGACCAAGGTGGTTATGCAGTTGGACTTGCTGCCTGGAGAATCCCGCGGATATTGGAAGTATCACGCGTCTGATAAATGGTTCAAGCAGGCGAAAGCCTGTGGCAAGATTAATAACCAGAAAGTGACGATGTTGTTCGACTCTGGAGCTGAAGTATCGATAATCGACTCCGCCTTTGCTCGTAAGGTCGGATGTCGTATAGACGATACCCAGAGACAAGAATGCGTCGGGATCGGTGAAAACTCTTATATGACCGAAGGAAGAACGCGTGTGGAAATTACTCTGTCGGGATCGCTGGTCTACTTTTTCAGCGCTTGGGTTGGCAAGTTGGCTGGTCAGGACGCTTTACTAGGCATGGATTTCATGGTCCCAGCTGGTATTCGCCTAGAACTGTCACATGGAGTGCTTACACTCCCGGATGAGGTCCAGGTCCAGTTGGCTGGTCGAAGGCCTCTGTATGGTTCTTATACCGATCTGGTCCGGTGGGATCAAGACCTCACTATCCCAGTCGGTCGGTCTGCCGATACCCCGGTTGAGAAAGGTTTTCGTTCGAGGAAGTTATGGTTGACCAGGGGCGATCGGTGGGTCTCGACCTTCGTAAAGAGTGCTGGTCGAGTGATTTTTTACGTGTTACCAATATCGGTGACAAGCCGCTGACACTGGATAATAACACTATTGTTGGTATGTGGATAGCAGAATGAAAGGTACCAAGGAAGATGGGGTTCGTCTCGATTGGGTCGAGGCGGTATGTCGAGTGGCAAAACCTGGCGTACCAATCGACCACCGATCTTATCAGCGATGATGGGTCGGTCGAAGAGGATACCTCACCTTTAGTGGAAAGACCAGGTTATGGCACCCCAAAAAAGATGTTGGTCCAAAGAAAGGCGCCGCAGTCACCAGGAACGGTGGACCATCAAGTAGACGAGCCGATGCTAGTCAACGTGGTGTCAGCACAAGACCAGGCGACAGCGGAGCAAGAAACGGAAGAAGGGGAACATGAAATTGCTAGGTCGGACCATGACGGTATTCCTAATCAGACCGATATCAGTGAAGGACAGCCCGTCGATCAAGACCAGGGGCGTTCAGCAGGTCCAGATGGTCTAGGTGATATCACCCCAGAAGATGAACAATTCTGTATACATGAAGGAGGGGAACAGTACATTCAGGAGCTGGAAAGCCAAATGGCAGTCCTCCCTGAAGTGTCTGCCGACTCTCCCGAAGTTACAATGGATGATTTACAAGTGGGTGATCAAGACCTTAACAGTCCAGACCAGATCGAGCAGTTGAAGAATATCATATGGAAGAAAAGACATCTGCTGATCGGAAAGGGCAATGCCTTACCACCTGCATCCCCTGGTGCGATTTGCGATATTGACGTTGGAGATACCAAGCCGATTGCTCAGCGATGTCGACGCGTGGCGCCACAGTACCGGGAAAAGCTTTCTAATCTTATCAAAGGACTGTTGGCTACCAAGATTATTAGACCGTCGACCTCTCCATGGGCCTCGCCGATCGTAATTGTTATCAAGAAGAACGGCGTCGACATTTGGTTGTGCATCGACTATCGGCTGGTAAATCGGTTAACTAAACTTATGGTGTACCCGATGCCGCTGATTAATGATTTGTTGGAAGACCTGGACAAGACCTTGTGGTATTGTTCGCTGGACATGGCAAGTGGATTTTGGGTGGTCTCGATGACTCATCGAGCCCATGAGATTTCCGCATTTGTGACACCGTTTGGTCTTTTTGAGTGGAACCGTATGCCGTTCGGTCTGAAGAACGCACCCCAGATCTATCAAAGGTTGATAGACAACGCACTGTACGGACACTTCAAAATCAAGACCGATCGGGACCCTGCCGAAGGTTATGATGTGTTTACAGAGGGTGAATCCGATCGGGAAAGAAGACCGTCCATTCTAGGGAGGCGGTCGTACATCGACGACATTCTGATACCTGCCTCGTCATGGAACGATCTGTGCGAGAAGGTTGAACGATTGTTGGAGACATGCGACCGCTGGAACCTATCTATCAGCGCCATAAAAAGTTTTTGGGGTATGTACAAGGTCGCCTATTTAGGTCATATGGTCTCGAACAATGGTCTAGAGGCTAATCCTAAGGACCTGGATTCGTTAAGCAACCTCCAGTTTCCCAAGTCTCTGAAGGCAATGCAGTCCTTTCTAGGAAGTTTAAACTACTACAGCCGCTTCATCGAAGATTTTGCTATCAACGCGGCTGTGTTGTATGAGCTCCGGGAAGTGGACTACCATATGTTGCGCGAAGAAGACCGGGCAACTTTAAATGGGGGCGCCGACTCTGGTATTGCTGCAGATTGTCCGCAAGTGGAGGCCGAAGACCATATGAAGCGTGCAAAGTTTTCTTTTGGTATGTTGAAGGCTAAGATGGTGACGGCACCGATTTTGAAGCATTTCGATCCCGAAAAGGTCCCGACCATTATTGTATATGCTACTCAGTGGGCATTTTCGGCCAATCTAGTATAAGATCATGATGGTGTGTGCCATCCGGTCACGTTCACGAGCAGAACGCTGAAGCCAAATGAAGTGAACTATGGAATTGTCGAGAAAGAAGTTCTGGCGTTGCTACGAATTCTGGATGTGTGTTACAACCTGCTGGTCGACCGACCTATAAAGGTCCTGTCAAGGCGGTATACTTTAGCCTGGCTATTATCAGCCAATGGGATGGACGGACGTCTAGGCAGATGGTCGGCGGTCTTGTCGCAGTGGACCCTCGAGGTCGTTAAGTGCACCAGGGGCGAGGAGGAGATATTGTGCACATTAGCTGCCAGTATCACCCCTCGGTCTGAAGTGGACGAGGCATTGATAGCGATTGACCCGAGGAAGCAACCTCGGCAGTCAGTTTCGAGACTGCCACCGACCGTCGACCATGATGAAGAGCTCTTGGTCTTAATCTTTGACGGATCAGCAAGCGTGAAGAAGAAGGTCGGCGCCTATAGTGCCATATTGTGGACGTTGCCACAATGGTCTATAGTTGCAGCCGCTGCCGATTTCACGACGGATATTACTGTTAACGAGGCGGAGTACCGAGGTCTACTTCTATGTCTGGACCTGCTGTCGTCGCAAGAGAAGGGGCGAGTCATCATATGTGGTGACTCCAACCTAGTGATCAGGCAGATCACCGGAGAGATTGACTGCAAGGCTCCACGGCTGAGGTCGTTAAATGATCGGGTAATGAAGGCATTGAAAAACCATCCCAACCACGAGCTGTTGCACGTGAAACGGGACTGGAACAGAAGCGCCGACTACCTCGCGACCAAGGCCATGCGAGACCAGACCGGGGCTACGATCACCGAGGAGGCCGTTCTTGATGAATTGATGTATATAAACAGGCTCCCTGATGTGATCGGACCCAAGAACGCTCCGTACCAGGTGCATGTGATGGTCGCGACTAGACCGAAAGCTCGGAAGTCCCACCAACCGTTCCCAAAGGAACGGTTGAGTGAATATGTTGTGCAACGACTAAGGGCAGAACGGATCCTCAAGGCGCAGGACGAAGAAAAATGGATTGTGAATTTGAAGACCTATCTGCGCGGTGAATTGGCCAAGTTGACGAGCGATCAAGCGAAAGAATGTGCCAAGATCGCAGTCAGTTACGAAGTGGATGAGGATGGTTTACTATATTACTGCCGCGATGCCGACCAAGACAGTGCATACCGGGACCGATTGGCGAAATTGGTGATACCTGAGTTGCTGCAGCCGGATGTCCTTCATCACTATCACGTGAGTCTAGAAGGGGGACATCAGGGCATAGGCAGAACGTATCACAAGATCAGGTCCCACTTTCACTGGAGAGGTCTTTTCCGAAGTGTACAGAAATATGTGGGTTAATGTACGGATTGCGAGACCGGAAAGGGTAGACCGGTAATCAAGGGGCGATCGCCCGGAAATATCGAAGCTACCTACCCTTTCCAGGTCATAGCGATGGACCATATACCGTAGCTGCCTAAATCGATATATGGAAATACTGAGTTGTTGATCTGGGTAGACCTGTTCACCGGTCTAGTTATTGCGAAGGCAAGTGCGTCCCGGTATGCATAGCAGATCGCCAAAAGTTACGAAGAATGCGTGTTCCGAAGGTTCGGCGCCAGCGAGGTCATCAGACGCGACCGAGAACCCGGTTTCATGGCCGAGGTGTTCCGGTCGTTTAACAATATGCTGGGCCAGAAACAGAGCGCGAAGATGGCATATCGTCCTCAAGCGAATGAATCGGCAGAACGTATGGTACAAACTATTACAAGAGCAATCAAGATGTACGTTGCCGATCCAGACCATCTTGATTGGGACGAATACGCAGAAAGGCTGGTGTTTGCACATAACTCGTCGACCGATCGGGTCCGAGGAGAAACGCATTTTTATCTTGCGTATGGATGGGACCCCCCGGTCCACTCTTGAAGCCGCGATACCTATTGTCTGCACTCGGACCCGCGATCGTGATGCTCGACGTTGGCGCATGCAGGTCCAGAAACATTACCAGCAAGCAAGAGAAGTTGTCAACGAAAAGTTACGTCAAGCTACACAAGACCGGGCAGACCGGAACAACGACCAGGTCCAACCCCACGGTATAGAGCCAGGGGCGAGGGTATGGTTGTACCTAGACCGAGTGAAGGAGGGCTATGCGAAGAAGCTGTCTCATATGTGGCACGGTCCTTTCCGTGTTGCCGAGCTGATTGGTGAACACGCTGCCTGTCTAGTAACAACCGGCACGGACTACAAGGTCTTCCCGATCGTACATGTGTTTAAGTTAAAACTGGTCCGAGAATTTCCTGATCGTTCCAAAATGCCCTGTCTAGTAGACGAGGCAGAACGGTTTGATTTCGATGAAGCATTACTGCCGGAGGAAAGTTGGGAACGACCGCTGAAGAGGGACGAATTTGAAGTGGAAAAGGTCTTAGATGTCCGATCGGTCAAGAAGACCAGGTTCGGCCGGACCCACCGAGAATATTTGGTCCGATGGAAGGACCATGATGAAACAACTTGGATCGATGAGTCCGACCTGAACTGTGGAGCACTACTACGAGAATTCGAATGGGACCGAGTCAGTCGGAACCGTTTCGCAGTGATGCAGACCCATGAAGACCAAGACCAAGACATGCAGTAGCATCGGTCTTCCCGACCGATGTGAAGAGGTGGAAGGTCTTGTGTCTTGTGTATTGTGAATATGTGACGAATTGGAATAGTGGAGTGACGAACGTGGATTGTTTTTTCGCGATGTATGTGGAACGGTTGGTGATAACGTGTCTAGTGCAACTCTGGAGAAAGTGGTGGAATTAGCTCAAGTGATTTGATGACCGAACATGTGAAAAAGAACGATGATATATACTAAGCGTTATCTGGTCGACTACTTACGACCTCACTCGCCATCACCCCACAGACGGCCGACCGTCAACGACGGATGCTTTTCAACTTGGTCCTGGTACTGGTTACGCCAAGGTTCTTGTTGGTCTAGTTGGACCAAAGCATCATTGAGGTCCAAGACCGGTGTAATGCACCCAAGACCGGGGTACCATGTGCCACCGTCAGCCAGCAGCCGGGTCCTTTCGACGCGACGCCGCGGCATATGAAGTACAACTGGATATAAAAACACATCGACGTCGCACTCGTGGACCAGCATCCCGTCCAAAACATATTGGCACAGGGACTGCCAGGCCTCACCCGCTCTGATCCGACGCCGCTTGCGCTTGTTCTGGATGGTCGCCAAGCCATGGTCTTGCTGAACTCGTTCCGGGGGAAGCACCAGATAGTAGGATGCCTCCCACATGGCTTGAGCGTGAGTCTTGTTAAAATATTTCACCCGACTCATGAAAGCATTGGCCCACGGAGTCGAGTGGAAGATGAACCCCAGCTTGGGATGCTCGAAAATCTTCCACGGCTCGTCAGCGTACAAGAAGGAGATCTTTGCCGACGTGATCAAGTCCGGCCGCCATTCCGACGCGGCAGGAACTTTCTTCGCCGGCGGGAAAAGCCAATGGTCTGGACGAGAGAACGACCGGACCCAGGAGCTGCTTGGTCAGGGTGGGCCGGCGTAAACAACCGATCTGCCCTGGAGACCACGGCAAAGTATCCACACGAATTCGTGGCCGAAGGGAAGAACTGTCGATTGCCACGTTGGCCAACAAAGCATCTTTGTGGAGCTTGGACGTCCCAGGCAAGACCGTAGGTGTTGCCTTTGTCGACGCATGAGGTGGTGGAACGCCACCATGCGGAACGGTCTTCTTGGTCTGCTCCGAAGTTGATGCAACTTGAACAAAACTTTCATGTGGACTTGTTCGCGACTTGGTTGGGATGGGGACAGCAAACTCCAAATCACCGGAGTCTTCGCCGGAGTCATCCCAGGACTAGACCTCTGAATACTTGGCACGGTCAGCACCGGTGGTCGAGGGCGCTTGATTTTTGGAGATGTTACTGTCGTCATCCTCGTCCAAGCTTGGGCCCACGAGGGGCTCCTGTATCTTGGCTCGCTTACGAGGCACCGCACGCTTCCCTTCGAGTTCAGGGTCGCGCGCTGTGCCCCGCGCCCTCGAGGGACTCGGCGCGTCCGCGCGCTTCTTAGACTTTTGACGAATTTTGGGCTGTGGAATTTCGGCCAATGAACGACCTTGGTCTTGGTCCAGGTGTAGGTCCACCAAGGCGGCCGACGCAGACCGGTCTACGCTGGAGGCAGCAACCGGATGCCGACGAGGATGCAACAGGTCAACCAAGCGCTGATGACATTCTTTTAATACCGCCCGACGACCGTTCGCTGCCTGCGTCCAATCGTTCGACTTGCGTTCACAAGACTGGACCTCGTCGGTCTGGTCTTGAATCGAAATTCGGAGCTCAGTGAGACGCCTCTCGAGGTCGTCGCTTTGAATGCTCAACGTGGTCTGGTCAAGCAGGTCTTCTGCTTGCTGCTGTTGGACCAGAACAAGCTGCTCCCGAAGATGAAGCTGATGAGCCTCCAAGCGGGTCAACCTATTGCGCGCGTTTATTAGTCCGGTCAAAATCTGACGCAGCTGGAGGTCATGCGTGTTCGACTGCCGATCGGCGGCAAGCAGGGCATTGATCGCCTTGGTGATGCCAGGAGGTATACGGGCTGGAGATATACGGGATGAAGACAAACGAAGGTTAGAACAGGTCCAAGGTGAAGACCGGACATGCATGCTTACGTTGTGTCGCCTATTGAGCAATCTGCTCCTGGAGACGTGCGATCTCTTCAAGTGCGTCTTGCAACTGCGCGTCGGTCCCGGTCTGATGCCCTGCCGATGTCTGAGGTGCAGTAGAACGATGGGGGCTGCCAGACCGGACCGACCGGACGGGCGAGGTGACATGCGATGACGTGGTATGCGAGGTGCCTACAAGAACGGTCGTTAAGGAAATACAAGAAGGTCAAGTCCAGCAGTGCAAGTACCTGGAACGGATGAAGAAGATGGTTGCTCCATGTCGAAAAGTCTGAATGACCAAGGTTCGACTGAATTTGATGGACGAGGACAGACCGTTGTCGTTGTGCGACACGGTCTGACTCAAGGGCGGCTGTGGAGAAGCGTGCCCAAAATTTGGCACACTTCTGGTCAAGTTTTGTCAAGGCATTTGGTCTAATCTCGGATTGGTTTAAACAAGGGGGGCTTTTTCAGCCTATCAGACTCAAGAAGTGTCAAGAAAGCAAGTTTTGGTGAGTCACCCGACTTTGGGTATTTTACATATTTTTGTAGGGGTACATTTAGGGACTATAGGGTAGTAGTATTTTAGTTGTGGTTTTACCTTTTAGGACAGAGGTTATACCTTTAAGTAAGGAAATCTTTTAGCTTTCGGATAAGTGGCTGAAACCTCTTCTGGTCTTGGTTCACACCACAGCTAGGGGTCGCCGTTCTTCCCTTTTCGTACACTAGTCGCCTCCGCCCGCCGCGGAGTGTTTGGGGGCAGAGGGTCGAATTATCCCCTCTCGCCCATTATACCCGGTCTGGACGCGCCGCACGCGCACTTTGGCCCACCGGAAGTCCCTCGACGGGAGTACGATTTGGCGATCTCAACACATCATCTCAAATACGTTTAGAACGTGCTATTCACTGGATTGGTCTTGGCGTGGAGATATCGTTTGTGGAGTTTCACGAGCATATTGGGTCTTTACGCGGACATATTGGCTTGTTTTAATATTGGTTGGAAACTAGACCGGTTTTGGTCTTATTTCGTATTGGTCAGGGGCAAGACCGGAACGGTCGGTCTACCCTCTATTATTTCGTATTGGTCAGGTCTTGATCGTTTGGACGATCGACCTATTGGAAGTTATCTATTGGAAGTGTTTTGGGTCTGTTTGTGTCTGGGGTGAAGAGTTCCGCCCCAGAGATAGCTACCCAGATCGTTCTTCTATATTCAAGACCGCTTCGATTCAATCTGCGATCCCGATCCACCGAGTGCGTAACTAGCCCATTCCATCGGGTACACAAGGTGAGATGGACACTAAACAATCGGACCAAGTGGGTTCTGATGACGACCGGGCGTCTGCTTGCAGCGGACGATCGGACCAGATCTCGAGTGGTGGTCCGCGGAGTACCCCCTCCGAAAGTTGGAAGGCTGGGCACGATGGTGGTAGTCAGGTTATCGATGCTAATGTTTTCGATTTCGAACTTGACTTCACCACACAACTTTACGAGAGGGCTGCGACTCCGATCGGGCTGCAGAATTGCCTCCGATGGAGGCAGATGACTATATGAAGCGTGCACAGGTTGCTTTTGGTATGTTGATGGCCAAGATGGCGACGGCAACGATTCTCAGGCACTTCGATCTGGAAAAAATGCAGACCGTCATTGTGTATGCTAGTAAGTGGGCCATCTCCGCCACTATAGCGCAAGAACATGATGGAGTGTATCACCCGGTTACTTATACGAGCCGGACATTGAAGACGATCGAAGTCAACTATGGGATCGTCGAAAAAGAAGTTCCGGCCTTACTACGGATTTTGGATGTGTGTTATAACCTGCTGGCCGGCCGACCCGTAAAGGTCCTATCAAGGAAGTCAACATTAGCCTAGTTTCTATCAGCCAATGGGATGGACGGTAGGCTCGGCAGATGGTCTGCGATCCTGTCACAGTGGTCCCTCGAGGTGTTCAAGTGCGTCAAAAGAGAGGAAGAGATATTGGGTACATTGTCTGCCAGTATCACCCCTCGGTCTGAAGTGGATGAAGCTCTGATGGCGATTGCCCCAAGGAAGCAAACTTGACAGTTTATCTCACGGCCGCCACCGACCATCGATCGGGATGGGGAACTCCTGGTCTTGAGTTTCGACGGGTCGGCTAGCGTGAAGAAGAAGGTCGGCTCCTATAGCGCCATACTGTGGAAGTTACCACAATGGTCTATAGTTGCAGCCGCCGCTGATTTCACCTGACATAACGGTCAACGAGGCGGAATATCGGGGGATCCTTCTATGTCTTGATCTGCTGTCATCACAAAAGAAAGGTCGGATCATCATATGTGGTGTCTCCAACCTAGTGATAAGGCAGATCACCGGGAAGATCGACTGTATGGCACCACGGCTGAAGTTTCTGAATGATCGGGTGATGAAGGCGCTGTAAGACCATCCCAACCACGAGCTTTTGCACGTGAAACGGGATTGGAACAGAAGCGCCGACCACCTCGCGACCCAGGCCATGCGGGACCAGATCGGGGTGACGATCACCGAGGAGGCCGTTCTACTTGAGCTAATGGATATAAACAGGCTCCCGGAGGTGATCAAGCCCGAGGGCAGACCCGACCAGGTGCATGTGATGGCTGCGACTAGATCGCGGACTC
>CM047583.1:19041075-19061494 GCA_026184515.1 Peronosclerospora sorghi
TTCAATAACATGCTGGGCCAGAAACAGAGCGCGACGATGGCATATCGTCCTCAAGTGAGTGGATCGGCTGAACGCATGTTGCAGACAATCACAAGGGCGATCAAGATGTATGTGGCCGATCCGGACCATCGTGACTGGGACGAGTATGCAGAGAGGCTGGTTTTTGCACTCAACTCTTTAACCGATCGGGTCCGAGGAGAAACGCCTTTTTATCTGGCGTATGGATGGGACTAAGGCTCAGCAAAATCCCAGCCCGCTTGGGCTGGGCTGTGGGCCGTTGTTCCCAGCCCACAAGGACCATGAGCTGGCCCAATAGTTGGAGACTCTAAACATGTACATGGAGAAATTTAATGTCAAGGGCAAGAAACCCGACGAAAAGTTGGTGACTATGTTTGGCGTCTAGTTGCATGCTTTCGGTGAAAGAAATTTTGTTTTTTCTGTTATTGGAAGCAGTCGAGTCCTCAACTATGAAAGGTTGATATCACGCTGGAGGACACTTTCTAACGCTCTTTAGTCGATGGTATCTTGACGGAATTGACCCGTCGAACTTTGAAAAAGAGCTCCACTATGAAGAATACAAAAACATTGCAAATCAAGTGAAAACGCTTCGCGACCTGTACAAATCCTATTACGAAGGACTACCCGCTCCTAATGGAAAGTAGTATCCAGCCAGTCTATTTTTGTTATGATGAAATAGGTCTATCAAAGTGCATGTTTAAGCTAACTATTTTTAGTCCGATCTACTCTTACATTTTCTTCGTCTGTGGAGTTGTGGTTGCTTTTTATGGTGGAAAATTCGTGATAACGTGAAACAGGTTAGTGTGGAGATCGGTTTGTGGACTTACGTGGGGATAAGCCCAGACCAGCCCGTCATCCCGCCCACGGCTTGTTGGCTGGGCCGCGGGCCGACGAAACCCCAGCCCAGCCCGCCCATGCGGAGCCCTAGATGGTACCCTCGATTGACACTTGAAGCGGCGATACCGATCGGCTGCACTCGGACCCGCGATCGATATGCCCGTCTTTGGCGCACGCAGGTCCAGAAGCATTACCAGCATGCGAAAGAAGTCGTCAATGAAAAGTTGCGTCAGGCGACACAAGCCGAGCAGATCGGAATAACGATCAGGTCCGCCCTCATGGTATTGAACCAGGGGCGAGGGTATGGTTATACCTCGATCGGGTCAAGGAAGGCTATGCGAAGAAGTTGGCTCATATGTGGCACGGTCCTTTCCGTGTAGCAGAGCTGATCGGTGAGCACGCTGCCCGTCTGATCACGATCGGCACAGATTACAAAGTTTTCCGATCGTGCACGTGTACAAGCTGAAGCTGGTCATAGAATTTCCCGATCGGCCTAAAATGCCATGTCTGGTGGACGAAGCGGAGAGATTCGATTTTTATGAGGCTATGCTGCCGGAGGACAGTTGAGAAAGGCCAATGGAAGAGGACAAATTCGAGGTGGAAAAGGTGCTGGATGTCCGATCGGTCAAATAGACGCGTTTCGGTCGCACCCACCGAGAATATCTGTTTCGCTGGAAGGATCATGACGAAGCAACTTGGATCGACGAACTCGATCTAAATTGTGGAGCACTGCTACGAGAGTTCCAGAGAGAACGATTTAGTCGGAATCGCTTCGCAGTGATGCAGAATCATGAAGATGAAGATCAAGACACGCAGTAGCACCGATCAGTATATCGTTCGGTGTGAATATGTGTAAGGTCTGAATTATTGTGAACTAGTGTGATGAACTGTGATGAACTGGTGTAGTGGAGTGACGAACGTGGTGGTAATTTTCGCGATGTGGATGGAAACTGTGTGTGATAAAGTTTTAGTACAAGTTTGGAGAAAGTGATGAAATTTGGTCAAGTGATCAGGTGATCAGGAATATGGAAAGAATGATGACATGTATTATGGATTATCTGGTCAGCTAACTACCGCATCAAGAATCGCAATCACCCCACAGACGGCCGATAGTCAGCGCCGGATGGTCTCCGATCTGGTTATGGTGGTGATTGCGCCAGGGCTCCTTCCGATCGAGCTGTATCGAAGCGTCCTTCAGGTCTGTGACCGGCTCGTCGCAATGAAGACCGAGATACCAGACGCCGTCGTCAGCTGATACCCCGGATTTCTCAACCCGACGCTTAACCATATGGACAACCACAGGATACAAAGAGATTTCGATGTCGCACTTGCGGGCCAGCATCCCTCCCAGAACGAACTGGCACAGGGTCTGCCAGGCCTCGCCTGCCCGACTCCTCCGCTTATTCCGGTTTTTTTGGAATGAGATCAGGCCTTGATCATGTTGCACTCGACCAGGAGGAAGCACTAGATAGTGTGTAGACTACCAGATCGCTTGGCTGTAGGTTTCATTGAAGGCCTTCACTCGACCTAAGAACGAGTCGATCCACGCAGTCGACGCAAACATGGACCCCAGCTTGGGGCGGACGAACACTTTTCATGGATCATCTGCGTACAGACGGGAGATTTGTGGTGCTGTGACCAGGTCCTCCCGCCATGCAGAAGCGGCAGGAGCCTTTAAAGCTGGAGAAAAATGCCAGGAGTCTGGACGCGATAGATATCGGGCTAGTATCTGCTTGGTCACGGCTGATTGGTACAAGCTACCGATCTGCCACGATGACCATGGCGAAGTGGCATCTGAAGTCAGCGATGGGAGAGGTCGATCTCGGATCGACACCCCTTTCAATCGGGCGTGACGGCGCAGCCCAGACGTGCCGGGCTGGAACGAAGGCACCGATCCGGTTGACTCGCGCGTCCGTGCAGCAACATCACCTTGGGAGCTGATCGTCTTATTAGCCCCCGATGCAGGCTTCGCAGGAACGGGACCTCGGCGTTGATTGGATCGGGACTTGGATAAAGCAGTGATCAAGAACTCGGAATCGCTCGATCCGTTCCCCGAGTCCTCTCCGGAGGAGACCTCTATACGCTTGGTATGAGCGGCCGGGGGCGCAAGGGCGCATGAGATTTGGTGATGATAAACGTGTCACAGGCGTCCGATCTGGGGCTTGGGAGATGCGCCAGCGTCTTGGATTTCTTCTGGGGTACCGCTCGCTTCTCCTCGAGTTCGGAGTCGTGCGCTATGCCACGCGCCCTTGAGGCCTTCGACGCGTCCTTACGCTTCTTTTAAGTTATCGGAATTTCGGGGTCGTCACTTTTGGCCAATGAGTGGCGTCGGGTCCGATCTTGATGCAGATCGATCAGAACGGCCGATGCAGACCAGTCAGCGCTTGAGCAGGCAGCCGGATGCCGGTGCAACAAGTCAGTCAACTGTTTGTAGCACCGGTTTACGGCCGCCCAGCGACGGTCTGATTCCTGGGTCCAGGCGTCCGATCGGGTCTGGAAGGACTCGACCTTCCCGATCTGCTCCCGGACCACGACCTGTAACTCGCTGATCTGCCTCTCCAGGTTACCATGTTGGGTGCGGAGAAAGGTCCAATCGGACTGGTCCTCCAACCTCTGCCGGTCGACCATCGCGAGCTGTTCCAGGAGGTGGGACCTATAGGCCTCCAAGCGAGACAGATCGTGCCGTGCGCCGATCAGTCCGTCCAAGATCGGCCGGAGCGGATCGCAATGATCATGCGACTGCCGATCAGCCGTGAATAAGGCGTCGAAAGTTTTGGTGATGTCGGCGGGCAACCGATCTACATGCAAAGGAGGTTCAGAGCAGACCCAAGATGAAAACAGACTGATCGGCTTACCTCGCTTTGCTTGTTGGGAGATCTGGGACCGTAGATGTGCGTTTTCAGCGGGTCACCTCCTGCAACTTCGTGGACATGGGGACCAACGTATCCACCTCCTTCCGCAGTTGCAGGAGTGAAGAATCCATGATGTCTAACTGGGGCTGGAGCTCCTTGACTGTTTTCCGGAGCTGATAGGCTTCGATCTGATGCCTGTCCGGTATGTCGGACCCTGAAGTGCTGAGAGGGCTGTCAGATCGGGACGATCTGGTCGGCGAACCAATATGGGGCGACGAGGAACGCAGGACACCTCTAGCAAAGAATGTCAAGAGAGGTTACAAGACGATCGGTTGTACAAGGCAAATACCTGGCGAAGGTGGATTCGGAGATCCGTCCATTGGTGAAGTCCGCTTCTGTAATGATCTGGAATATGATGAGATTGGGCCGCTACCGTTGCGCGGCTGCGACCAGACTCAGGGGAGGCTGTGGCGAAGCGGACCCAAGTATTTTGATCGTTTTGCGTCAGCAGCACACCGATCGGCTTATCGGTGATCGGATTGGTGGAAATCCAGGAGGCTTTTAAGCCTATCATGTGCAAGAGGTGTCAAGAACACGGATTTTGGTAAGTCACATGAGATTGCGTGTACCTACATATTTTCATGTTTGTACATATTGGGGACCATAGGTGTAGACGGGTGCGTACACGCACGGTTAGGCTAGCGCACAGAGGAAGACTTTCCTTTAGGCTTTCGCCGCTACTTAGCCGATACGCCCTAATAAAGGGCTTAGTAGGAGAGAGCTCTCCTACTCGGGGCCAAGATTCCCGTTTTGGTTTACTAGTAGCCTTCGCTACTGCCTTAACGGCAAGGCTCCGTAATCAAGGAGGCTTTTAAGCCTATCGTGTGCGAAGGGTGTCAAGAGCACGAATTTTGGTCGGTCGAGGTCGTGCGTCAGCAGTTGTTGAGTGAAAATGTAAACTGAATGTATATTTAATATGTAATTAGCCTAAGTTAATTTAAACTAATGTAAACTATATGTAATACTAAGTAGAACATAACAAATTCGTACCTAGCTAAAATGTAGTTTACACCACCTGTGTACCGACACGTGGATGGCTGACACGCCACCCCCCAAGGGCTCCTGCCCTGATTGGTTAAAATAACCATGGTTCAAAACCTTTCGAACCGGTCAATACTGACCCCAACCGTAGTGTACTCACGTACACCACCAACTAAATGTGACTCGAATGTAACCCTGTTACACGGTTGACCACCGCGAGCTGTTCCTGTTCCAGGAGGTGTGACCTGTAGGCCTCCAAACGAGACAGATCATGACGTGCGCCGATCAGCTCGTCCAAGATCGGTCGGAGCTGATCGCAGTGGTCATGCGACTGCCGATCAGCCGCGAATAAAGCGTCAAACGCTTTGGCGATGTCGGTGGGCAACCGATCTGCTCGCAAAGGAGGGTTAGAGCAGATCCAAGACGAAAAACAGACCGATCGGCTTACCTCACGTTTTTTTTGGGCTATCTGGGCCCGGAGATGCGAGTTTTCGGCGATCACCTCCTGCAGCTTCGTGGACATGGGGATCAAAGTATCCACCTCGTTCCACAGTTGCAGAAGTGATGATTTCTTGATGTCCAACTGCAACTAAGGCTCCCGGACTGTTTGCCGAAGCTGATCGACCCCGATCCGACGCCCATCCGGTGAGTCGGACTCTGTAGTGTCGCGAGGGCTGTCAGATCGGGCCGATCTGGGAGGGAATTGACATGGGGCGATGAGGAACGCAGGGAACCTGCAGCAACGAGCGTCAAGAGAGGTTACAAGTTGATCAGGTGCACAAGGGCAAGTACCTGGCGAAGGCGAATTCGAAGATATGTCCATCAGTGAAGTCCGCTACTTTGAAGATCTGGTATGTGGTGAGATCAGGTCGCTACCGTTGCGCGGCTACGACCAGACTCAGGGGCGGCGAAGCGGACTCAAGAATTTTGGTCGCTTTGTGTCAGCAGCACACCGATCGGCTTATTGGCGATCGGATTGTGAAAATCAAGGAGGCTTTTAAGCCTATCGTGTGCGAGGGGTGTCAAGAACACGAATTTTGGTAAGTCACATGATATTGCGTATAATTACATATTTTCATGTTTGTACATATTGGGTATCGTAGGGAGATAGTTTTGGTTAGTCGTTATTTTTTTGGCCTTTAACACTCAACAGGAAGTTGTTAGCATCTTTGCTAAGTACGTTGGTCGCCTCTGCACGCCGCAGAGTGTTTGGAAGAAGAGGGTCGAGTAATCCCCTCTTGCTCATTATACCCGTCCGGGACGCGTTACAGACACACTTGGCCGGGCCTCTCAAGCCCAAGTCACACACGTTTGGAACGTGTAAACAAGTTTTGGATTGTTACGTGGAGATATCGTTCGTGGAGTTTGTCACGTTCTCGTTTGGATCTCCATATTGGAGTATTGATCTTTTATTCTCGTATTGGTTGGGCTATACATACAATCGGTTGAGCGATATGCCCTTTGGAGTATACTTACTTGGAGTATAATTGGTCTGCCGTACCCAGGGTGAAGAGTTCCGTCCAGGGTACACGACCCATCACGGTCTCACGTTTTTAAACCCCACATCAATTCCCAGCGACGATCCACCAAGTGTGAACCAGTCCATTCCATCGGGTACACAAGGTGAGATGACGAAAAAATCGGATCACGGCTTCCTATGCTGATGATCGGTCGTCTTCTAGCAGCGGACGATCAGATCGGATCGTGGGCGAAAGTTCGCGGGGTACCCCCCCCGTCAGTTGGATGGCTGGGCACGATGGTGGTCAGGTTCTCGACAATACGGAGTTCGATTTTGAACTTGACTCCACCACATGTGATCTCCAGATAGTATCCATATTAAAATTAGTAAGATCCACACTTTGCTGAACATCGCGGTGATATCCACGATCACCAAATGATCCGGGCACGCTCACCATTGTGGTGGAGTCCAGTTCAAAATCGAACACCGAACTGTCCGGAACTGAACCATCATCGTGCCCAGCCGACCAATTAACGGTGGGGGTACTCCGCGGACCTTCGATTGGTGCCGATCACGTGAGCGATCGGCACATCAGGACGCTGAGTCCGATTCATCACGCGTCTCACCTTTTGTCCCCATTGGTATGGGAGGCTACGCACTCGGTGGACCGTTGCTTGGTGGAGACTTTAGAGAAGATCGATATGGATGTACCACTTCTGGGGTACTGATCCAAAATCCCAACGAAAGATAATGCGAACTAGCCGATCTGCAAACGAAGCGCAAACCTTCACTCCGAATGCGATTAAATCTGGCACTTGACCGCCCGAGGCAGTGAGTAATCCAGACAATAGTAAATCCTGGCACTTGATTGCAGAGCAATGTGTCCAGCCAATAAATGTTTCTGGCACTTGACAGCAGATCGCGATGAGTAATCCAGCCAATTCCTGGGACTTGATCGCAGCAACGAGATGGGTAACCCAGCCAAAAAATAACCCGCCTCCCTTGAGCGGGGCCAAACTTGAGTGGTGCGTGAACGTAACGAGTGCTCCCTGTCGTGGGGCTTCCGGTGGAGCTCTGTCCTGGCAGGGCTTATAAGCGTGAGGGGACCCTGTTAGTCGTCTGCTCCCAATGACTCAGATCGGAGCCACTGGCGACTTACGCCACCCGATGTAACACGAACACTATATTTAATATCCAATAAAAATTCAAGATGTAAACTATATGTAAACCGTGTGCCTTACCTCAAATCTGCGTACATAACACTCCAAGCACACGATTGGCCCAAAATACTCCGTCCTTTCAGCCAACCCGATCAATCTGCCTTGAAAACTGGTACACTGGTACAAACTGGACCATAAATTTCATTTGCACTTCACCACAACTGCTGCCGTTGTATGGGTCGTCCAACTTTTTATCGACATTGATTTTTCCATTGTGACCACTCTTAAAGTCTGGAGACGCAATCCAGGACTTCGGGAGCGCTTCTTCCGGGAACTCTTGGCTACATACGACTTAGAGAGCGTCACTTGCGCCACACCGTTGCCAACCTCCTTTCAGTCAGTAATTGGTGAGTAAGGGTGACATATATTTGCATGAATGTTTCACTGGAACGTCGCACTTATTCTCAATTTCTAGCTAACGTATCTCCAAAGTTTGCGGGATCGTCAAACTAAGTGAGTCAGCACCATGTGGACTACCGAGACGAGCAGGTTTGGCGAGGTGGGCGGCAATGTCGAGATGCTCACGGGCCGTCGGAACCGTCAACAGTACCATGTTATTCATCCGGGAGTCCAAGAAGGAGGACGCGTATGTACACGACGCAATCTTAAGGCGAATGATCCACCCCAGCCACGGCTCAGAACGCTAGTCATAAGGAACTGTTGCTTAATTTAGCCTCACGGTACCAAGCCTTGCTCCTGGGTACAAAACGGTTTTTTACAAACGTAAAAAGTATGAAAGGAAACCTAGAGTTTAGATATTCTATTTAGTATTAACTATTGGGCTATTGAGGGGTGTGTGTGTGAATAGTAAATTTGGGATGTAGAAATAACATTGCCCGTCGAAATATCATATTGCCCATATTTTAGATATATATATATATATATAATGAGGTCATTTAACCAAAAATAAATCGGGAGCGCGAATGGTTTGGCTCTATCATTTTTTGGTTTCACTCTAGCGCGCCCCAAATAAGTACCCATTTTAGTTCTACACTAATTGGATTAAAATAGTACAGTTGACTCTCTCTATAACAAGCCCCAATTGTCTGGCCTGGTTTTGGTGGTATACTGAATGGCTGCTATACTTGTATAACAGCTTTAAGGACGGTGCCACCGGATGGCTGTTATATGCGGAAATCTAATTCTTTTGAACTTTCTGTTACGAATTTACTGAGAGTGGTGTGAAAGAGAGTGGGCTACAAAGGCGGAAAGTCCTAATTTTGAGGTACAAAGAAGGAAGAGATGGTTTGATGCTTGGAGTTGGACACTATCGAGGCAACTATGAAGAGCTAGAATGAGCGGAGCAGTGTATCAACATTTTCGGCCGCTTCAAAATTAGAGGCCTTCTCCTCCAGTCCTCCAAGGAGAACACCAACAGCATCTTCCATCTGTAACCAAGATATGGGCGCAGGAGCTTCTCCAACGTCTTCGTCCTCCTCCATTTCAAGGGGAACTTCGTCCTGGATACGTACCTCAGCAATGCTCTATTCATCGCTGAGGGTCACAACAGATGGAAGCGTAGCATCGACAGCAAGATAGTCCTGGACATCCATAGCAGAGTAGATCTTGTGCTCTTGAATCTTGCTGATAAGCTCTGTAATGTTGGCGATGTCAGAGACCAGATCGGTATTGAAAGTTAACCCAGAGCTTAGCTCTGCAGATAGTATGCCCGTCTTGCGCTAGCAGTTGGCAATCGTCGCTTGATGGACTTCGTTCCAAGACTCGACAAGCATGTCGATGGCTTAGCGGATAGAAAACTTGTTGTCTGCGGAGAACGGATGAGTGCCAGTCTTTTTGTATTCATCCAGGAGGCGCTTGATGTAGTGGGCCTTGTACTTGACCTTGAAATTGGCGAGTTTCCGGTGTCGGGAGGTTGAAGGTGTCAAGTGGTGTTCGGTGGCAAGAAGTGCGTCTGAAAAATTCTAACAGTTTTGTCAATCATTGTATAATAAAATGTAACAATAACTTTCTATACCTTCACATGAGTCAGTGAATCTTCATACTCCTCAAATTCATGAGGACTGGCATTGTCAAACGTAGCAGAATACGCTTCTGGTGATGGAGGATGCGTCGGTTGATCCCAAGGAGGTTTACCTTGAAGATGTCACCACGCATCCAGCCTTCTTGTTGTGATGGTAGTTGCTGTGGGGGAGATCCTTCATGTTGACGTTCTTGTAGAACCGTGGTTTGGCATCTTTTCCAATGACAAGAGGCTTGAGTTTCTCAGTGCCTGCCAAAATAAACTAGTGTCAGAAGCCTAGCAAAAAAAAATCAAAAAAGAGAAACCAGCCACCACTGGCATTCCACGTCAACAGCACAGCGGTGCGGGACTTATCCGTCTTGAAGCCATGCTCAGGGGAAGTGGCCAAGTTTTCTTGGGAGTCATCCGGTAGTACAGCCCAGTTTCATCGCAGTTGAAAATGTCGTTCTTGTTGAAGTCCTTGGTGATATTACGTGTCGATGCGAAAGTCTTCAAAGTCCTGCATTGGCGCACTGTTGGCTTCACCGTGGAGGCAGTAGGACTTAATGTAGTGCCGCTGTTTGAAGCGCTGCATCCAAACTTCAGAAGCGGAAAATTCTTTTTTCTCCTGCCCTTCTGTCTTGGTGCCCAACGAGAGTGCAACTGGAGAGACTTGCCGATCCCAAGTGTGTTGCTGAGCACCACGTGGTTTGCCCTTGCCTGCGTGAACCAAAGTTTCACAGCCTTGTCCATCTGGAAAAGCAGAAGAAAGTGAGAAACACAGAAACATTTTTCATGCAGAAAAAACCCTCAAACCTTTGGAAAGGAAGTATCACGGATTTGCTTCCGCTGGATACTGACGTTATCTTCAGCAGCCTCCTTCGTAGCTTTGGTGTACTTTTCTTTTTTGCTGAGAATGTCGGTGACAGTTTTCCTGCTGGAAATACTGACTTCAGCGTCAGCTGCTCATGGGTGACAGCTGGGTTCTGCTTCTTCTTGTACAGTACTCTAGCAGAGCCACCATGGTCTCCAAGGAGACTCCCTGCCTTTTCTGGGGCATGGGATGAGGTGAAGGGTGGGATGGATGGTGGGTGCTGCTGGTATTGGGGGTTGATGTGGTTCTTGTGGCTTTCTTTTCTTGTCTTTTTGTTGGTTTGGTGGTTATTCTTTCTGGTGGTCCGAT
The DNA here is from genome assembly GCA_026184515.1 of Peronosclerospora sorghi. NCBI lineage: Eukaryota > Oomycota > Peronosporomycetes > Peronosporales > Peronosporaceae > Peronosclerospora > Peronosclerospora sorghi. Next base: position 19,051,646 of record CM047583.1, read on the forward strand.
GATTTTCCCTCTTAAATAATTGATTTTAGGTGCTGGATGTTATATAGGGTGCAGCTCGTAATGATACAAATCTAGCTGGCGTGGCTGTTGCTGTTATAAACGGAATAATGTTATAGAAAGCGGAAAATGGGTGGCAAAAAACGGTTCCGGCCAAAATCTGCCTGTTATATTTAATGGCTGTTATAACTGGTAGCTGTTATAGATAGAGCCAACTATAATATGTCAGGAATGGCTTAGCTCGCTAAATTTTAAGTATAAAAATAAATCCCTTCAAGGAAACCGAAAATGGATTATATAATAATCTAAAATCCTTTTCGGATATATTTCAACTTAAGAATCACTGGATGGAGTCCCATTAAATCACCCCTGCTTAAGATGATTGGACGATAGTATTACTGGCCAGTCAAGCTGGAGCTTGTATGTCATGGGAATTTCCAAACGGACACAACATAACGCTTTATCTGAATGAGCGACAAGAGCGGCGGCGCCTCAGATGCAGCTGCTGAATCGAAAATAATTTCATTTAGCGGCTTACGCTAAAGCACGAGGAGAAATCTCGAGCGAAAATACAGATGCTGCAGAAGCAGTTTCAACTATTGAGTCAGAGACCTGCCACAGATGTTGCTAACGTAACAGCTAGCACAGCAAGATCTGCTCGTAAGCATAAAGAAAAAAATCTCTCTGACAATTAAAACATAAGGCCTGTCTACTATAACGACAGTGGTAAGAGGTCGGACTTGTTTAACCCTCTGCTACCTATAAGCTTCCGCGGAGTCTGAGTGAAGACTGTGCCAAATGTTGGTTCTCATGGTGGTTTTTCTTCGAAGAGGCATCACTCAGAATTGGCAGCAGCCACTTCTGCTTCCTTGTTTGAGGCCCCGCATGTTCCACACAAAAGTGCGTTAAAAGGCACCCTCTTGCACCCGGCAGTGTGGGTAAGCACAACCACGACTATCGACATATGCTATCTTGGAAAGCTTGAAAGATCTCCTTGATCATCCGTTTGATCTAAGTACCGCTAATATACGTCGGTACTGTTCAAATCATGTGTATCCAGTTTGGAAGTTTTGAATACAATGTAATTTCACGAGTTTGAACCCCCATTGGCTGAAATGTGCATATACATTATCAAGTTAGAATTCAAGTTTAACTTTAAATATTGTTATATTTGAATTTAGTAACTTTACATAATATATATTTTTCGTTTATACAAAGAAAGCTTAAGTCAAGACATCCCCCGCGTGGTATCTGTCGCGCCTTAGACCTTTCTCACGCAAGATCCTACCTGGCTAAGCCTATCAGACCAGGTAGTATAAGTCTCTATAGATAATTGAATTATTCTTCCAGACCCGCATTTCGGCGGCCGGAAGTCACTCACGGAAGAGAAAGGAAAATAAAGATTCCCTATCTCAGTCATAAATTCTTTTGTTGTCAGTTACAAAAAAGGCAAGATGATTACTTGTGTAAACGATTCTTAAAGCATTCGCTTTTAGGAAAAATGAACGGCTCCAGTATGTCTGTGTACAAGTAGGAACTCCTCGCGAAATTTCCGCTCATTTAAAGTCTGTTCAAGCGCCACACCACGGTGGGATGCGTGGTTACTGTCGTTAAGTAGTACCAAATAACATGACACTTGGATTTATAGCTTAACGTGAAATCCTTTAGTGCTACTGAAAGCACAATTTCTAAGTTCGAGCAGAATCCTATCACTCGAAACCTTCCAAAAGTTTTAAATCCTCCTCCCTCAGTGCTCCCAAGAGTCAAACTCTTTTAATAAGTTAGCGTACCGGTTACCGGTAATTGCTATATTCCCTGGCTAACAAGAAGAGCGGGAAGTGGCGGCGGAAATTTACGCTGCCGCCGATGCCGAGAAGCGTGGACGTCTGCTGAGTTCTTACGACAAGTGAAGTCGCATTATCGCCGCTTCTGTCTTGCCACTACTTCCATCGCGGGGATTCGGCTCGCCTTCGCGGTGAGCAAAAGCGTAAGGCTTGAGGCGCTCGACATAAAATGTTGGGTGCAGGCGTGTGAGGGTATGTCTAGCTGTAGGCGTTCCCCCTTAAACTTTGGATACGATTAACAGAGGCAACAACTTCCGTACTCGGAAGTTGCTGATTGCATAAGAAGGCAGATTAGTGAACAGCACAAATGAACCCTTGTTTGAATGAACTATCCGTCTGTCATCAGTGTTTTGCTTCTGCTTATCCAAGCGAAAGCAAGTGCATCCCTTGCATAATGTGTTAGAGCTTGACGCTGTAATATGAATTCTTTTACGGGATTATTAGCGGTAGATGTATAAAATGTTACTCCACTAATTGAAGACATGCGCATAAGAACGCAGCACGTCGCCCAAAAAGCGATTGCCTCGTTCTGTTTGCCAATACGTCTCCAGATGGTCCGGACATACATTTCAACTGCTTGGGGTACTGTTCCAAACATTCTCTCAAACATGGTTCACACGCTTATGTGATAGAGGAAGCTTAGATTGGGCGGACGATTGTAGAACGCGGTAACTTGCAACTGAATTGACAAGATGTTATAGTTCCTGTCGCTTCTCCTCATTAGCCTCAAGGGCTCCTAGTTGTTTTACTCCTGTGACAAACAAGTGTACAACTGATATCTATGCTGAATTATCCTGACGAATCACATGCCACTATGTAAATTTATATCCTATAACTTGATCATGCCGCCAGATGCACATCCTTGAGCTTGATCATGTCGCTAGGTACTCATCCTGAGCTTGATCTTGTTGCCAGTGCCAATCATTTTCAGCGCGGTATCTCCATTACCCAACCGATAATAGACTACTAAATGTGAGATAATATGTTCCCCACACATCTACTGGTTATGTTGGCCCATTACATCACTCCCTCTTAAAGTACTCTCACGCCGACTTCAACAATTCCTCAGAATCATCGGGGTAATCGAGATAAATCGAGAACGGTCTATACTGCTAGCCTTCTACCTCACTTTGAGCAACTCCAATAGTCATTATTATCGAGAGGCACGGTGTAGGAATGCGGTCGTGTATCGACTATACGGGCTGACCAAATTAGTCGTCGATATTATACCGCTCGTTTATCACTTGTTCAAAGATTCGGAGAAGTATTGTGGTTCTGTTCGTTGAGCATGTTAAGTGGAATAGGTTTCCCTTGGGTAAGATAAAATCGCACCCCCTTATTTGCCAATGGTTGACCGACTATGCAACTTGATTATTAAAGCTGACCAGATTCTGACCAAGTTCATGACGATTTAAGGAAGATGATCCGGATCAAAAGTGAAAGCTTTCTGTACTGAGACGGAGGTCACGATATTTTGGTCAAGTCAAGTCACGGGATTTCCTCTGAAACAAGGTGGAGCAGATGCTGATCACTTGTGAAAGGTCAAATATCTCGATTATTGTGGCAGATATTTTTTGGGGTTATGTCCAGGATGCCACAAGATGGTTATAATACAGTACTAAGTATTTGTACACGTTAAGCAATCTAGACTTCCCGCTAAGGTCCATGCATTTGATTGTGCGCAACCGAACTACTTAAGCCGGTTCATAGAGGACTTCGTCGTCTACGCCGCATTGTTATGAGTAACGGGAAGTAGATTAACCAAGCTAAGAGAGCAAGATCTTGTTGATCGGAAAACGGACGAAATCAGTAAGACAGATGAAGAGCTTCCCAGGACCTATAACCTCCGTCTGAGAAGCTCGCTGACTATATGGTACGGACAATGGTGGTTTTCGGAACGCTTAAGGCGTAGATGGCGACCACATTAATTTTGAAGCACCTTGATTCAGGGAAGGACCCACTGGTGCTCCTGTATGCAAACAAGTGGGCTATTTTCACTGCCCTACTCCAAGAGCATAACGGATTGTACTGCCCGGTGACCTAGCCGGACTCCGAAGGCAAATGAAGTAAGCTATAGATTGGTGGAAAAGAAAGTGCTGGTTTTGCTACGGATGCTCGATGTGCACTATAATCTCCTGGTATTGAGATCCACCCCATCAAGGTTCTCATCTTTATCATGGCTGCTCGCGTCCAATGAAATCGACGGGGACTAGGGAGGTGGGCTTCTTTACTCTCTAAATGGACATTGGAGATCATCAATTGTATTAAGGATGAAAAAGAAATCTTGGGGACTCCGTTAGCGCGAATAACACTTCGATATATGTCTGACTGTCATTTAAGATAGGGATGATAGTAACGACCCCGTAATCAGGGCCGAACTTTGGTGAAGATGACAGGGATTAATGACGATAAAGCTAGCAGGTAGGTTTAGTGAAGTGAAGGTGAAATTTCTTGACTAGTATGTACCGGTATACCGTTGATCAAGTTGAAGCGATCGAGTTGGCTGAAAGTAGAGATTATTTTAGGCCAATCGTTTGTCAGGAGTGTTAAGTACGCAGTTTTAGGTGAGTCACACGATTTTGCATGCAGCTTACATATTAGGTTTTTAATTGGATATTAAATAGAGTGTTCGTTTTTCTTTGGCTTACGCAAAAGTCGCCCCCTCCTACCACGGAGTCTTTAGGAGCAGAGGTCTAACAAGGTCCCCTCTAGCTCAACTTTCCTGGCCAGGACGCGTATCAGACGCACTAGGTCCACCGGAACTCCCACGACGGGAAGCGTTACTTTAACGACACTCACCCCTTAAATCGCACACGTTTGGAACGTGTTTTATTATTGTATTGGTTTGGTCTACGCATCGCATCACGCGGTCCGCCCCAAATTATTGGCTGGATGTACACTCTGCTTCGCGGTATGCCCCAGAGTATTGGTTGGGTCTACACACCGCTACGCGCGGTCTGCCCCAAGTTAGTATCGTATTTGGAGTGACGATTTCCGCTCCATTTACACCCCGGATTGTTTGGATTATCTTTCGTCGGACATTGACGTTTCGAGGGCGACTTTCTATCCTTGACACTATTTGCCCCAGAAGTGGTACATTCCATATTCGTACCCACCAAAATTCATATTGCGCGACGGTCCTCTGAGTGTGTTGCCACCCAAACAAATGGGTACACAAGGTGAGAAATCTGAAGATAAATCAGACCAGGCGTCCTGAAGTGCAGATCGGTCACCCGATCGGGATGCAGGCGAAGGTTCCCGTAAGTTGGTCGGTTTGATCCGATGCAGGCGAATGTTCCCGTAAGTTGGTCGGCTGGGCGCGATGGTGGTCGAGTTCAGGACACTTCGGTGTTTGATTTCGAACTCGACTCCACCACATAGGCTAGAAAGATTAGAGCCGCAGACTAACGTGAGGAAGGTGTTTGGTGATGACATCAAGTCGATGAGAAGAAGGTAGGAGTACTCCGTTCAACAAATTGCTTTATTCCAGACTAGGCAGAAGGCAGAGGATGCATTTTGACTGTTCAGAAAGTTTACCAAGGACGACTATGTGTCGTCAGCGAGATCGTCGACAGAGCTTGTGGAGGCAACCGTACTATGTACGAGCGAAAGAGACGGTGCAGCAACGAATCTCGGAAGCGCCAGAAGTAGCCCAGATAACGAACATGGCGACGCTGCGCAAGCATGCATTTACGTATTCGTGGGACCGGAGGACAGAAAAGCAGTGTGATATAGAAAAAAAGCTTTTTGTTCGTTAGAAGGAAAGCGAAAGTATTAGAAAAAGTGGAAGGTGTGGCACATAAAGGCGGAAATGTCCTAGTTTTGATGCGCATGGAGAAAATGAAAATTTTCACTTGGCATTGGCAGTTAGTGGAGCGGAAGTCTCGGAGGACGAGTGTGGGTTTAGAACAGTGGTTTTAGTAGTAATGCTGTGAACGAAGCATTATGGTTGGACGGAGTGGAAATATGTGATGAGACATGCGTGCAACAAACAGAGGTTTCTGCATATTATCAGTAGCGGGTCGTTGAAGATGCGTGTAAATGCTGTGAAAGGATATATATATGACGTTAACAGATTATGTTATACAGAAGGTGATTTCAAGTGGAAAGTTGGATGACAAGAGTGTTAGACCGATGGTTAAAGGATGGTAGGCGAGTGTAAACGATGCCAAAGACGAAGGATGCGTACTTTTAATGAGCAGTAGTTAAAAAGAAAAAACGAGTTCTTGTAGGTGCGGCGGTAGCGCGGTTGGAGACGTTAATGGGTGATGAATGTAAAGGACGCCGGATGATCAAGAGCCACATTCTGTTTACAAAAGATTTCAGCATCTAGCTTTCGATGCGCTGAAAAGATTCGCTAAATCTCGAGACTGAGTTAACGGATCACAGACGGGTAAATTGCCTAACGGAACAAACCGAATGACGACGGCGTGAAAATATATTGGAATACAAGCCCAAGTTAAGGATGATTGTTCTGGCTTAAATGGACGTTTTTGTAGCGCGAATATAGATGCGACAGTGAAAAATCTTGCATATTTCAAATTAACTTTGAGAAAACGCAACTATCGCATCCACTTGATAGCGGACCTAACGGAACGCGAGCTGGAAATGTGGATCTGTTCAAAAACGGGAATTTTTAGACAAAGAAGTCAAGCGCGTAATCGGAGCTGTAACAAGAAAGAACAAAGTAAACGACGAGAAAATATCTGTATGAAAGATGGTGAATGTTTTGAGTATAATCTAAGTTGGAGATCTTTATAGAAGTGAGAGAAAGAGAGAGCGGAATAAAAAGGGGTGGACAAAAGATCAGCCTTTTTTTACCAGACCATTTGAGAAAATCAAGAGAGGACAATAGTGAAAGCAATAAGGCGCGGTGAGTAGCGTTCAAGAGCGTGTTCTCAAGATGTTGACATTACATGTAGACATTTTGGAAGAGTATTTTTTCAAGGAGATAAAATTTGCCCAAATTAGCTTGCGCATTTTCAAGTTAGAATTCAAGTTTAACTTTTTAGTATTGTTATATTTGAATTTTGTAACTTTACATATATACTTTTCGTTTTTTAAGAAACAGCTCATGTGGAGGCATTTGTCGCGTAGGCGTCTGTCGCGCCTAAACTCTTACACATGCGAGCTCCTACCTGGTCAAAACTATCAGGCCTGGTAGTATAAGACCTCTACTAAGAATAAAAGTTTCTACCCAGGACGTACCGATAGGGGCTGAAACGCTCAAAGCGAGAAGGGTAGGGAACCGGGCAAAGAGGTCCGAAAACGTGCCCCCGGGGGGGAGCTACGGGGCACACAGCTATCCATTGCATTCAATCGTATACATGCAGCTTTAATTACAGGTGCATTGGATTCCCTTTATATGAATACGATTGGGTGCAATGGGTACCTGTGTGTCTATCTCCTCCATCACGAATAATCTTCGTAGTGGAGAGCTAAAACTAAAATTTAACTCAAGATATACTTTCTTCTGGTATCAAGTCTTAGTAATTCTCTTTAAAAATCATTCCCCCGCCTAGTGTCACCATAATCTCGTTAATAAACCACATTTTTTTGTCATCCCCCTCGGCGACGATTGAAAGAGCACTAGCCGAGTCACCTTCACCCTCTCAATCTGCTATCCCCTGCATCGCCTGCTTGTATGTGTCAAAATCGAAGAGATCTTCCATGAAGCGGCGTTCTTCATATGTGACTTGGTCCAACAGGGATCTCTTCGTCGCAAACTTGATCGAGGTCAGCTGACTCGGCACCTGGATTATCCGGTACCGCCGTGTCCTTCTTAGGGGGGTGGAAGAGCTTAATACCCGCATCTTCTTCTCCTTGAAACGACCAACATGCCTTCTTCCGCTGAGCGCCTGCCGAGATGTTGCCGTCATTTTGCTGTGGTTGAAGCTTGAAGACCTTTGTTTGCAGGTTGGAGCGCAGTTTTATGGTCATAGAGAGCGTTACTGGATCCATGCGATTACGCGTTTTTGTGTTCGTGAAACCCAGGCTCGAGAACAGGCGCTCGTTTGCTGCGGTAATGGGGAGAATAGCGATTACCATCACTGCGAACCGACGGAGGACGGGAGCGTGGCCGGTAAAAGATTGCAAGTGCTTGCGATCATCGGTAGAAGTTGGTAAGCTGTGGAAAGGTAGATCGCTTCTTAACAAGTTGGGTAGCATCTGTTTTTGAGAAGTCCCAAGATTTTGCTCGCAGCAGGATTTCTCTGACCAACGTGTTCAAGGAATGCTTGCGCTAGATTAAAAGCTTCCTGTGGATTGGTGAAAGGAAGAGGGCTATGATATAGATTGGATCATCGAACTCGCGTGAAGGTCTTCCAATAGCGACCGTTTCAGACTGCTGGAGAGCGGTAATTTGACCATGCAGCTTGGAGATCTTCCATTTAACCTTGCATCCAGTAACATTAGTGGTCAGTAAAGCAATTATCGATGAAATTCAATCTCTATTATTTCACACGCATCTTACTTGAAGAAACTCTTTCAGGACATCAACTAAAGTGGTAGTACAATTCTCAATACGTCCAATCGCGTCCACAAGCGGCTTCCGAATTGACACCAACGCTTTATTGTTGGTGAAGAAGTAACGGTTGGGTATGATTTCGTGGATGACTGGGGTATGTCGATCTTGTTGCTTTGGCCAGCTCAATGCAGTATTGGAACCCTTTCTCCAACACTATCCCAAGTCGAACTTTCGAAAGAGAGTACCAGCGAGTCTCACACTATGATGGCAGGAACCTTGTAATCCATTGGTCGTTAGCCCACCCCATCAAAGCGTAAAGCCAAATGTGCGAGGACGTGAGAAATTCACGAGCTTCCTGTTTCCTCTTAAATCCTCATCAACAGTTGCGTCGCCAACGATGTGTTAAAATGGTAGAGTTGAAAACTAGTTGAGCAATGGAGAACCTGAGCGGGTGTTACATCTACTCACTTTGGCCAATAGGTTGAACCCGTGTAGAACACATTGGATGCCAACTATCCTCTCACACTAATCCTTCATGAGAGATAAAGAAAGAAAGTTGAAAAAAGGAAGAAGAGGAAATAGATCAGAACTACTAGTAATCCCATGTAATTGGTTCAATAATATGGATTGGAACCTGCTTATGTGGTGGAGTCCAGTTCGAAATCGAACACCGAAGCGTCCGGAACTTGACCACCATCGCGCCCAGCCGACCAACTTACGGGGGGGTACCCCGCGAACCTTTGCCTGTGTGCCGATCGGGTGACCGATCGGCACTGCAGGACCCCGAGTCCGATTTGTTTTCATTCATCTCACCTTGTGTACCCATTGGTGTGGGTGGTTGGTTACACACTCGGTGGACCGTCGCTTAGTAGGTACCTTGACAGGTACCGATATTGGTGTACCGATTCTGGGGTACTTGAACCGAGGGCTTGACTGCAAACAGCAGCTGGAAAACCAGCCAATATCTAGGGCAGATCGCAGATCGAGATGTGGAGACCCAGCCAATACGAAAGAGAATAACACGTTCCAAATGTGTGGGGCTTGAAGGGTGAGAGAACGAAGTGAGTGCTTCCCGTCGTGGGACCTCCGGTGGAGCTGTGTCCTGGTCGGGAAAAAATTAGCTAGAGAGGAACGTGTTATCCCTCTTCCCCCAATGACTCCTGCGGAGCGGCGACTTATGTAACTCAAAGAAACGAACCCTATATTTAAGGGAATTTATCGGACCACAACTCCCAAATTGATCGGGACACACACCCCTCCCTTTTATGTCCAAATGTGTCAAATGTGGGTAAGTTTTGGGCTTCCAAAATGAACGTTTAGATTATGCTAGCTTTATTACTCAACGTCTGAAACGGAAGAAAGTGCTAAACGGCTCGACCTGCTCCAAGATTTCATGGTTGCCATCTCGTCTGTTTTGTGGCATGTCAAGAACGCGAAGTCTCAGATTCAATACTTGTCATACATGCTACTACCTCAACCACGGTTGATTTCATCAATCTACACAAGTCAATTTGCACCCGAGGTCCAACTGAAGGTCAGATG
>CM047583.1:19066494-19082630 GCA_026184515.1 Peronosclerospora sorghi
CATCTGACCTTCAGTTGGACCTCGGGTGCAAATTGACTTGTGTAGATCGATGAAATCAACCGTGGTTGAGGTAGTAGCATGTATGACAAGTATTGAATCTGAGACTTCGCGTTCTTGACATGCCACAAAACAGACGAGATGGCAACCATGAAATCTTGGAGCAGGTCGAGCCGTTTAGCACTTTCTTCCGTTTCAGATGTTGAGTAATAAAGCTAGCATAATCTAAACGTTCATTTTGGAAGCCCAAAACTTACCCACATTTGACACATTTGGACATAAAAGGGAGGGGTGTGTGTCCCGATCAATTTGGGAGTTGTGGTCCGTTCAATTCCCATATTTTATATCCAGTTAATATTCAATATGTAAACTACATGCAAAACAGTGTGCCTCACCTTAACTCTGCGTACCTTACACTCCAATCACACGGTTGGAACAGAACACTCCATCCTTTTAGCCAACCCGATCGCTCCGACTTGACAACTGGTACACTGGTACATGCTGGTCAAAAATTTTCAATTGCACTTCACCACACTGGCATGTGGTGAAGGGGAAGCTATATTTACAGTATATAAAAGATGGACTATGGTAGTTATCAATGCTTGGTATGCTTTATCTCGCCAAACTCTACATACTAGCGCGATGACGTTTGTTACGCTGGTGGTTCCTTCAAACACTGAATACTAGTGACAAAGATTGTGCAATGCCTTCAATAGGTGAAGGATACGAACACTTAGTGTAACACGATGTTAGTAGTGCGAAGTTTCTGTCTTACAGCATGATGCTTCAATTCATTACTAGTGCCAAGTAGTGCTGCCCACATTTTACAATGTTTCGACACAGTTTCTTTAGCTCTAGCATCATAGCAGTGACGCTAAACGCTAAGTTGAGCGTCTTCAGCTTCATAACTGTCTAATTCGAGGTCCAACAACTAGGTGCACTAAGGCACATCAAATAACCAAGTTACCAGACTGTGAAGACGAACTGTCAGCATTGCATAAGGGAGTCAAGACATAGGCGCAACTTACCAACCTTACGGTGGATTCGTTCATGGCAGCCAAGCCAACGAAAATTCATGCGCCTTTGGCCTCATACTCAACAACTGAGGGGTGCTAGGGTCCATGATATTACGAGGCAAACAGACTGCGAAGATGAACTGTTAGCATTGCATAAGGGAGTCAAGACATAGGCGCAACTTACCAGCACAACGGCGGGTCCGCACTGAGCGGCAGAGCCAACGAAAAATATGCGCCCTCGGCTTCTTGGGTCGATCGCCTGGATGTTCCTGAATGTTCTCAAGTGGTTAAGTATTTTGATTTTGGATGAGCGATTTTGACCAATCATCAGCAACCTGCGACGGACAGATCACGAGGCCAGATCGCGATGTCAAAACTGATCAATCAGGTTCCAGAGGGTGCGACGGCCAGATCGCGACGGCCAGATCGCGATGTCAAAACTGACCAATCAAATTTCAGAGGGTGCGACGGCCAGATGATGATGTCAAAACTGATCAATAAAGTTCCAGAGGGTGCGACGGCCAGATCGCGACGGACAGACCGTGACGGCCATATCGCGATGTCAAAACTGCTCAATCAAGTTTCAGAGGGTGTGACGGCCAGATCGCGACGGACAGATCGCGGTGTCAATCAAGTTTCAGAGGGTGCGACGGCCAGATCGTGATGTCAAAACTGACCAATCAAGTTCCAGAGGATGCGACGGCCAGATCGCGACGGACAGATCGTGACGGACAGATCACGACGGCCAGATCGTGATGGAAAATCTGGTCAATCAAGTTCCGGAGGGTGCGACGGCCAGATCGCGACGGACAGTTCTCGACGGCCAGATCGCGATGTCAAAAATGATCAATCAAGATCCAGAGGGCGCGGCTGCCAGATCGCAACGGTAAATCTGATCATTCAAATTACAGAGGATTGCGACGGCCCCAGATTCCAGTATTGAAGTCATCGCTGAAGTAATCAAGAAGTAGTGGGTGAGAAAAGTGATTGATTTTGATGTAGGAGTTGGTAACACTTAATAGAACCTAATTTCCCCTGAACTACGAAGATCTCTGGCGGCCCTCAAAAACCTTTCTTTTTTTACTCTATACAAAAACCAAGTGTAACACAAGGAAGTCGGTGAGCGCACGCCCTAGTGAGTGGAGCAGCAGCCATTTGAAGTGCGCTAGTGTTGGGGGCAGCCCGTAACAGCCTTTTGAAGTGTACCCCAAGTGTGTTTGACTGATTGTTGGTTCGCACGGAAGTATTAAGTACCCGGGAAGTAAAACAAGGAGGACTGGCTTATTACCTCTTTGTGTTGTTAATTAAGTGGAATTATAATAATTTTCAACCCCTTCACGACAACTGGTGCCACGACCCGGGACTAACGTCGACTTCAAATTCAAGCTTACACAATGGCATTAATATCACAAGAAGATAGTCCAGATCTTCATTTTACACTAGAATACTCAGATGATGATAACTAACATGACTTATACATTTTCCGAAGCGTGTGCAAAGATGACGCAGTATCAACAACAGGTGCTCAGATTACCAGGTGATTCGAGCTGTTGGTTTTCCTTATTTTAGATACGTAAGGTGAAGCAGGCTGCACCCAACTTTAGGGTGCGAGACGATCTCACTACATTTGGAAATTTACAAGCATCTGTGAAGGCACTGGAGGCTTTGTTCCCAAATTTAGGGTATGAGATTATGAGACGGGATGAGTATGAGAGTGCGTGTGATTACGACTTGGCACGGACCGCAGAAGATATTGTACTGATGATGTCTTTACTATTAGCAGAAAATCAGTGGGAAACATCATTAATGGTATATCGAGAAGAAACTGACAATATCATTCCCATTTATTATATAATAGCAGATACCGTACATACACCGGTAAGAGAGTCTAAACCACCGGGTATGTTGGAGCTCATTGACAGAAGTGAGTATGAAGAAGTACCACAGTTGCGACCCAGAAAAATTGCAAAAACTAAAAAGAAGTTGGAGTTTTCATCTGATGGCGATGAAATCATGTCCACACCCAAACTAGCTGGGATTAAGCAAGAACCAGGGGTGGCGGCACCAAGCCAGGGTCCAGGGGTGGCTGCACCTAGACATGGTTCAGGTATGGCTGCATCTAAACAAGATTCAGTGGTAGCTAATTTGGTGAAGATGATGCAAGATGGATATTTGAGTTTGGAAGAGTTAGCTAAAGTCACGACAGTCTTGTCGGCTAGCCGCACACCCAATATACCGATAGGGGCGCCTAGTACTTCATATCAAACACCGGCTACGCAGCTACGAATGCCTCATAGTACTCCAGGGTATGTTATACCTGGTGGAAGTGCAAACGCATGGGCACCCTCACCTCAACCAGTTACAGCCATCATTCAGAATACGGAGATAAAATCTTTTGATGGGAATAGGCAGGATGCCGGAAGTGCACGGGCTTGGGTCGCTCGATTCTCACATGTGGCTAATATATCACATTGGAATGATAGTCAACGTCTGGGAAAATTTGTTGATATATTGACAAGCACAGCATCATGGTGGTACGAACAACTAGCCGATTCGGTAAAATATGACTGGAGTAAGGTGATTGCGCTTTTCCAAAAGAAGTTTTGTGTGGACAAAGTGTCTCCTCGAGTTATGTATTCGAGATTAACGCAGAAACATGTTGAGTTGGCTACTACATATCTATACCGATTAAACGCAGCAGCGTTGCGAGCAGGGATGGATTCTAGACATGCGTTCAATGCATCATTATTGGAAGAACACATTCAACAGTTCTTTGATACTATTCATGATCGCACCATACAGATGCAGTATCAACACATAAGCTTCTCAACTATCGAAGAGCTAGAAAAACTACTAATTAAACATGAAGCGCGGCTTATGAGGCCTGGAAAGAAGTGGCTACCCGTAAGAACGCTGATGATATGTATGAATACCTGCAACCTAGCGTGCATATGATGGGCGGGGAAGTACATGCAGCACATCGGGCACGACCGGTATATGAAGAAAAGAGTGCGCGAGCGTCAACAGATCCCAATACTGACAATGTAGTGATTTGTGAGCATTGTAATCGACGGGGACATGACAAAAGTCACTGTTGGAAATTGGTGAAGTGCGAGCATTACGATAATGTTGGTCATGATGCAAAGTATTGTCGGAAGTTCATCGAAGAGATGGTCGAGATGCGTGCTAAATTGAAGTCAGGGGAATTGACTAAAGCTCAAGTATTGGGGCAGTTAAACGCCTAGCCCCACAGTGCATTGCAACCACTGTCGAGAGGAAAGGGGGGGCATTGTAAAATGAAATTAAAGCGACACCGGTGTCACCCTGCACACAGAAGAAAACCAAAAAAAATAATACATGTTATATGGATGGATCACTCACTTTGGATGAGGATCAAGAAAAGAAGAAAAAACAAGTAAAAGTAAATAAAAAGGCTATTTCCAGTGAGGATAAGACACAAGCTGAGCGAATCATAAGTGATGAAGTAACAGAGGCTCCAGCATGTGTCACACTGGTAGAAAAAAATGTGGGAGAAAGAGATGGATGGCAACGGTCAATGGAAGAAAAGCAGCCGCAACTCAAGTCTATGTATATGGGGCCATTGATGATCTGGAATTACCATCAATGTTGGATTCAGGCGCAAACATATCCGTTTTACATACCAATGTGGCACGGAAGCTACAAGTAGCGGTTCGGATGTTTGATATTACAACTAGATTTTGTGGCGTGACAGACAGTAATATTGGAGCAATAGGTGTGGCTACATTCAAGGTTCGCATAGGCTCGTCAGTGGTTTTCACCTGTTATATGTGGGTCGCTAGTATTGATACACATGCGCTAGCTATACTGGGTACATACTTTTTGGTTAAGGCAGGTGTAATTCTGAACATGAAGGGCCTAAGTTGTAGGATTCCCAGGGATGAACCATTACCACTGATGACACGAGAAAATTTGATGATGGAGGAGTACCTACAGGTACATACTCAAGTGATGGAGAGTGCTAACATGCCGATCAATCGGACCAACGTACACTCAGTGAAGAGTGCTGGAGATAAGCCTCCTTCTGTGTATGTAATGGACGCAATAGATCCAATGAAGGTAGACCATACGAAATTGGAAAGAGAGGTGTATTTACACGAAGGAGTTGAGATGTCGGCTGAAGCTATGGAAGAACAGCTGGCACTCATTCCAGAAGTAGATAAAAGCCCAATTGAACCACCAGATATGAATACTGCAGACATAGGAGAACCAGGAGTTACTACTAAAGAACAAGAAGATAATCTACGTGCCTAGTTGTCTGAGTATGCCGATGGTTTTATAAGTTCTGGTAATGCGCTACCACCTCCATCTAAAGGTGTAGTTTGTGATGTGGAGGTTGGTGACAATGCACCTACTGCACAAAGAGCACGAAGAGTACCGCCTACACTATTACCTAAATTGTATGAATTGATACGAGGCCTATTACAGGCTGGACTAATTCGGTATTCGGATCCTGCTTGGGCATCACCGATCGTCATAGTGATACAAAAGAACAAAACCGACATACGGCTGTGTATTGATTACCGGTCAGTGAATGAGAAGACGAGATTGATGGTGTATGCTATGCCGTTAATTGATTATTTGCTGGACAATTTTGAGGGAGTAAAATGGTTGTGTTCAATGGATAATGCGAGTGGGTATTTGGCTATACTGATGACCAAGAGAGCTCGGTTGATCACAGCATTTATTTGTCCCTTAGGACATTTCGAATGGCTTCGGATGCCTCAAGGTCTTAAGAACGCTCCTCAAATATATCAGCGTATAGTGGATAACGCTTTGTGGACAATGGTACGGCGGTAACAACAGATGGGGGTAAAATGTAAACTGATAGGCGGCAAGTTAGACATGGATAATGACAACAAAGAGGCACATGTGTTGGAAACATATGTGTCCATCACACAAGACGTCTTTCATAACAGCCAAGTAGTGATGACTGATGAACAACTCATTATCGGGAGGCGGTCGTATATCGATGATATTACCTTTGGTGCAAGCAGTTGGGATAAATTGTGCATAATGCTTAAGAATCTCCTGGAATCATTTAAATATTGGCGGATCACTATAAGTTTACCGAAGAGTGCGTTTGGCAAACACAGTGTGGAGTTTTTGAGCCATCGTATATCTGCAGAAGGAATTAAAGCATCCCCCCGCAATTGGACTCGATTGTCAAAATGGCGTTCCCACGAACATTAAAAGGAGTTCAAAGATTCACTGGAAGTTTGATATACTACCTACGGTTTATTGATAATTTTGCAACACTAGCTGCATCTCGGTATGAGTAACCGAACTACAGTTAAAGGATGGTACACAACTGAAGCACGCTGAAAAGTCGTTTTCGTTGCTTAAGTGTCGTCTGGTGAATGCACCTTTGTTACGACATATTGAGCGATCAAAACCATTGAGTATAGTGCTATATACCAATCCATGGGATACTGCTCCCAGTGCGTTACGTTAGCAAGGTTTTCAAATATGCTGAAACGAGATATACATGAGCGGAACAAGAGGTGCTAGCGTTGCTAAAAACGTTACATAATGCCAGTCTCATTTTGTTTGGACAGCATATAACGGTTTATGCAAGATATTCTACAATGCGATGGCTGTTCACATCGAAACGTTTGACAGGCAGAGGAATTCAATGTGCGGTGATGTTGTCTCCGTGGTCATTGAAAATCATACGAACGAATCATGAATCTGTAGGATTACCTGCTTTATTAGCGGGGTCCATTTTGCCCGCAGAAAAGATGAATGAAGTTCTAGAAGATATTGCTCCGTTAAAATGGTTGAAGGATGTGCCGATCATTAAGCCAATTCGTAGTCTACAACGTCATAGCACTGGATATGTTTTATCGTTTGATGGTGCAGTGCGTATTAAGAATGACCCGAAAGGAGCATTTTTCATGATAGTGTGGGAGTTACCAACCTGGGAAGTAGTGGCAGCAGAATTTGGGATTCAAGATAACCTTACCGTGAATGAGAGTTAATATCACGGACTAATCCATGTATTACAGCTCGCACAAGACCATAATGTAATGAAATCAATTGTGTGTGGGGATTCTAGATTGGTTATTGGACAAGTCAATGGAGATTACGCTGCAATCATTCATCACTATTGGTTTGGTTGGGCAGAGTGCATTCAATTATAGAGAAATTCGAAGCAGTAAGCCTGACACACGTGGCTCGCAAGTATAATCAAGCAGCTGATTTTTTTATTCAATGTGCAATGAAAGAGCAGCGGGCAGGGAAAATTATCAGAGAGGAGAGAAAAACGGATCTGCAGCTGTTGAATCGCCTGCCAGAATTGTTGTATGCCACTGCAGATGATACTCAAGAGAAAACTAAGAACCCACCCTGTGATTATGGCACCACTTCTAATAATGGGGATCAAATTGAAACGAAGTCGAATGATATATGGGTGAATGATGATTATTCATCACCACAAGTGTTTGTTCTCACGCGAAGTATGGTAAAACCTCGTAATGGGCAGCCCCAACACCAAAAGAATGTCACTGTTAGACAAGGGGCGGACACTAATGGTGATTTACACTCAGTGGACAATGATGTGGCTAGATCTGAAGAACCGCAGGATGAAGTATATAATGATCCATACGAAAATTCCCCAGTTATCTGAATTGAACGGATTGGAACATCCCAGATACAGGATGAGTGGTGTAGCAAAGCCATGGCGTATCTACGAGGAGATGATGATCAGATAAATTCCGCCAGTTATTGGAAAAAGATAGCTCAACATGCGCTCACTTACGTGTTGGATAATGAAGGTGCACTTTACTATGTCTCGAAAGCTCAAGATAAACCCGAAGAATATGTGTGGAGATTGGTAGTACCGACCATATTACAAGAAGATGTATTACATGCATATCATGTGGAGATCGGAAGTGGAGCACATCAAGGAGTCGGAAAGGTTTATGCTCGGTTGAGGCTCAAATATTATTGGCGAGGGATGTATGCCCACATTGAAAACTATATTGCAGCGTGTGAAGATTGTGCCACCGCAAAAGGGAGTCCAAGATACCAGGGGCGCACTAGTGGAAACATCATAGTGTCAAGATCATTTCATATTTTAGCGATGGATTTCGCATTGCCATTACCACAAACTGCAATGGGGCATGAAGCGTTGTTGTGCTTATTTGTCTGTTCTCTGGGTATGTGATCCTAATTCCAATGAGCACCACCACTGCGCAAGATGTAGCAGAAGCGTATATGGTGGGAGTTTATAAGAGATTTTTTGGAGCCCAAGAAATGTTAAGACATGATAGAGACCAAATTTTCATGAGTTCGGTTTTCAGAAGATTCAATCGAATGCTAAAACAAAAGCAGAGACCTAAGTTAACATATCGACCACAGGCCAATGGGAAACAGGAACGATCTGTGCAGACAGTGATCAAGGCAATCAAATGTTACATCACGGATACGGAGCAGAGAGATTGGAATGAATATGTGGCTCCTTTGTAGTTTGCATTGAATACTTCAGTGGATCTTCAGAATCATCAATATTTGACATAACTTTTCGCATTTTTTACGTCCTAAAAAAATAATGCCAAGGCATCCCTTTAATGCTTTTTTTTGAAAAAAATATAGATTTTTATTATTATAATTATTTTTTTATTAATATACTCCATTTTACTTGGTACATGGCTGGGAACCCAGAAATACATTTGAAGCAATGATACCACCCAAAGATACGTCCATCACTGAAAGAAATGCATTAGAGTGGAGTTTGGCTACAGCTGAGAAGCATATGAGAGCGCAGGCACAGGCTGCTATTATCCAGGAACAGGTAATGAAAGATAGAGCCCAACGTCATAATGACGCAATAGCGACTAAAGTATGGTCAACTACCAAAACGGCGTATCAACCAGGTGAATTGGTTTGGCTGTATCATGATCTGGTTAAACCAGGGTTGGTCAGGAAGTTGGCGCATTTATGGCATGGACCATATGTAGTAGATGAACGGGTAAACGACATGGTGTATGGGCTAGTGATACCGACCGGTGAAAGTCGAATATTCCCGCTTGTGCACATTGACAGGTTAAAACCATACATCAGTAAAATGAGACAACCTCGGGAGAGACTTCAGGTTGAGGACACACTTGAATTGGATGAGGCGTTACTCTCTGAGGACTCGTGGTATGAACCAGGTCACGATGATGAGTGGGAAGTAGAACGAATTGTGGATTGTCGGTTCAAGCAGCGAACAAGGAATGGACGTCGAACAAAGTAATATTATGTCAAGTGGAAGGATACCGATGAGATGACTTGGGAGCCAGAAGAAAATCTTTCATGCACCGTTTTATTGTAAGAGTTTGATGCTCAACGAGCTTGGGAGAGTCGGCATTACGCAGCTCAGACAGCCGAAGAGTACACTACAGAGTCTGAACTGTAGACTCCTCATGAAATAAGAAACAAGAGACGAAAGCGTCAAGATATTCAAGAAAAAAACAAGAGAACAAGACAGAAAAATAAGAAAGATAACTCCCCAGAAGATGTAGTACATCCCTATCACGGACCCATGTTGGTTGTGATAAGTAGAATGCGGACTCAAGCTGGTTGCATTGGGGGCATAGCAAAAAAAAGCAAACAAAAATAAAAACACAGATACATGTTTGCACGAGAACTGGAATTTGTTTAAGCATGTGGAGTAAATAAGTTGCAAGCTAGCGTTCATTGACGCAGCGTGTTTAAGTTGACGACTGATAATGAAATTAAGTCTATAAGTGAGCAATTAATTAAGAATAAGATGTGGAATCTGTATAAGATGGAGATCGTACGAAGAGAAGCCTACTAAGGTCCCAACGGTGTGAAATATGTACGGCAGCAACAAGATGATACGAAGCGAAACCGCTAAGGTATTAAAAGGTGTGAATCCTGTACATCTATTATCAATCATATATGGAGGAAAGATAACAAGAACAAGATTGTGCGAAGAGAAGCATATCAGGGTACGAAAGGTGTGAAACCTATACGGCGACAACAAGATCGTATGAATAGAAACCTGTAAGGATATTAAAGGTGAGAAACCTGCTCATCTAGTGTCAATCCACCACGGAAATTATACAACACGAGTGAGATCGCACGAATAGAAACCTATCAGGGTATTAAAGGTGTGAAACCTGTGCGGCTACAACTAAGCGTACGAAGAGAAACCTGACAGGGTACCAAAGGTGTGAATACTGTGCGACAACAACAAAGATCGTACAAAGCGAAACCTGTCAGGCTACTAAAGGTGTGAAACCTGTACGTCATTGTAAAATAAAAGGAAGAAAATCAGAGTATCGAGGACGATTGTACGGGAGATATCCAACAGGACCTAACAGGTCTAACGGATGCAAAATTTATGCAGAGTCACGGGATGATATTAGAAAAAAAATAGTCCATGAGGCGACAAACCTGGACGTCGCTGATAACCTTATACAAGGTGTATTAAGCTGAATAATTGAGGGGTAACACATATATAGTGATCAGAAGGATGCAGAAGAAATCGAGCTGCAAGTCAGTTAGTTGGGATTTGATAAGATGAGAGCTTGACAGACCGTACGACGTGAAAGAGTAGACCCGGACAGTATAAGTGGATTCACCAGGGTGACGAGCCAGTGAGTGATCTGCCTGTTGCATGAAAAAACAATGTATACGAAGGAAGAAAGAAGCAGAAGTTGACTCACTGGGGCCGAAGGATGCCTACGGAAGGGGGTCATATACTGTGATTATTATGGAGGCCAGCAGTTCATGCATGAGTCATAAGAGCATGCGCATTACCTGTGACGAGTGAATATGGCAGGCTGGAATAGATGTGTGATATTGACGTTTTGGAATAAAGAGAATTTTCGGCCAATCAAAATCGACCCGCGACGGCCAGATCGCGATGACAAATCTGATCAAACAAGTTACAGAGGGTGCGACGGCCAGATCGCGACGGCCAGATCGCGATGGCCAGATCGCAAGTGATCGGATTATGGAGGGTTGAGTGAAGCTGGTGTGTGATTGGTGTGTGATATTGGAGTTTTAGTGTTTTCCACTGGTTGAAGCCTAGTAGATACTATTTCCAACCGATTGCCCGAGAAACCGGCGCGGCTGACGCAATCTCGACTCAAAAATAGTCAATACAACGAATTGTTAGTGAAACACCTACCACAAGCATACACATCAGCAAAGTGGAGTCAGCGTGGATACATTTCATTGAAAGAAGAGGACAACCTGGTGATTGACTAAGAGTCCAACGGGAACGTAAGATGGTGAGATCGGATGTGGCAGAGACCCTCTTGAGGCTGAGGGGATGGAACGAGAAAATGATGAAACAAGAGGTGACATGGAAGACATCTTTACCGGTGAGAACGTAGCCCCAGATCTGAATACCTTATTAACTACAACAGTACCAGCATCCGCGCCTATCTCATCATGGACTAAGGAGGAGGAAGAAAAGCTATTGGAGATTCACCGATCATGTGAAAAGGCAAATGCTTCAGTACAGGATATATATGACCTGTATAATTGGGAGTGTCATGTCAAGGGTTGGACCATAAGGACTAAAACCGGGGTCAAATACAAGTTAGGGCGAATGGGGGTCAAGCGCAAAAGGTGTGATGAATGGGAAGAAGATGAAGTGAAATTGTTAACAGACATGATAGAGCAGGAAGCTACTGCCACACAAGTAGTCGGACTATATTGTCAGTAAAATTCCCGCAATCTAAGAAAAGACGCACTGCAGCGGCTGTGAGAAAGAAGATGCAGATGGTATGTAAGTCAAGGAAAGGCCGAATATGTGATGTCCCCAGCATGACTGGAGATGATCAAATGCCAAGAACAGAAGGTTCTTTAGGCACAGGCTCCTCCGATTGAAGAACCCGTTGTATAGCACCAAATACTCGTTCATGCGACCAATATCCATATCAGATCAAGAAAGTATCGCAGAAAGTGATAAGAACCCGAGTAACATTGATCAAACAGTACCTGAAAGTCAGAAAATGGGATCAGAGGAAGAAGATGGATTGAGACGATTCGTTGAGTTTATCCCACAGCAATCTGAACAATCGCTAATGACTAATGAAGATGTGCATATTGCTGTCACGGACATTGGACATTACAACACGACGGTTCAGGAATTGGGATCTATGGATGAACAAACAATAGGAGATCCATCAGGCGATGAAGAATCTAGACGCGCTGTAGAGTGTAAGGGAGAAGAAAAGACAGCTCCTCCTATAGATATTGATCAAACAGTGAAACTGGTGGTTGATCGGATGGTATCTGAGAGTCAAAGATTAGGATTGGAAGAAGAAGCCAAGCGAAAACAGTTAGTTGGACCTATCTCGTGTCAACCAAAACAATCACTAATGGCAAATGAGGATACAAATGTAAATGTTGCAGATATGGAACATCACACTGTGGAAACTCAAGAAATTGATTCTACGAGTGAACAAACTGTAGAAGTTACACTAAATGATGCGGCATCTAGATGTTCTGTAGACTATAAGGAAGAAGAGAAGCCAGATCCTCCAATAATGATTGATCTGGCCGGGTCGACAGAAGATTCCGAATCCAGTGAAAGTAATGAAGATGAAGAGAGTTTGGCGCCAAAAGAAGATGTGTTACCCTGCAAAACAGGTTGTGGAATGTCGGAAAAGGAAGATACAAGTACTACCGAAAGGGTGGTTTTACCTACACCTGGAAAGGATGAATATGAAGAGGTGTGTGGAGAAGTTTTGAGCTATCTCAACCCAGTGGCTGATGTTGGTACCGAAGCAATTCAAACAAAGGCTCAGAGGTTAGACGAATATCGGCCATATCAGTTTGCCAGAGGTTTGGTTCCAGCAGAAAAACCACATTTATTGTGGGGAAGTAAGTATCAACCAGGATCAACTGCGATGCTAGTGTTTACACGTGTGTCAGAAATTGAAGGGGAGTGGTGTCAAGAAATTGATAAGGCTAATGTTCGATCAGGAATTGTTATTAATGACGCCACGTCTTTGAGTTTTCATAAGGAACTTGGTGGGCGGCGACAACTCAAATCGATCAATCCGGAAGATGCAAGAAATGTGTTTTTTGTGGTTACACTTCTACTTAGAGGTTCAGAATCTCTAGCGGTGTTCTTCGGGAGTGTTGGGGTGGAAGTTATGGTCCATGCGGAGATGAATTATGTTGCTTACAGTATGACGTCACGATACCGCAATTCAGTTATCAAGGGCAATGCAGGCATTGGCTGTATTTTAGGTCTCGGGAGGTGTATGGATAGGTTCACGTCATTGAATGATTATCTTCTCACTATGTGTTTAATAACGCACCTAGAGGCATTTACGTTACCGATACAATTCATTACGAGGGTGAATAGGATCCAAAGGATGTTGAGTCAACAACGAAGCTTTATGTTGCATCCTATGGAACAGGGCAGTGTTTAGCGAAACGATGGAAAGTATACGACTATGGTCATAGTCCCGACCATATTAGGCCATTTCTGAGAGGGGTGTTATATCTGCAAGTACATGGGGACTTCGGGATTGAAGATGTGTCCATAAGTACAGACCACTTGCATAAATGGGATTATGGAGGACTATGCATCGTACGATATCGGGAATTGAAGTTTTTGGGTTGGGGAATAGTGTGATTTGTTGGATTCCGGTATTTTATTATAACCACTGCCAATGTGAAGGATATATATAGAAATATTGACGGCTTACGATGGTTACCCGAGGCCAACATCATGAATTATGTTAGACGATTCAGTACGGTGGATAGAATGACTAGAGAGCCACCATCTCCGTTATTACAATAAATGACTAAAAGAGAGACGATTGAGTCGCGGAGAGACGCATCAGTGATGAAGAGAATGGAGCAGACACAAATATATGAAAAATTTCAGCGTACGCTAGATGTGGATCAGTTAAAGGTGTTACGAGAAGCTGTGGGGGCAAAAGGAATTGTTCTTGCTCGTGGTCCTTCTGGATTTAGGAAAACATCTACAATTACCGCGGTTGTGTTGACGTTATTAGCGGTGTTTCCACATTTTCGAATTGCTATTGTTTCAGAAACTAATGCAGCCATTGACGAGGATCTCAAAAGGTTGATGGATTCCAAGGCAATACCAGACAAAGATATAGTGCGGTTGGGTGAGATAAAGGGTACAATGGCACTATTGGATGCTGAACCGTATCGGCGAAGGCTCCTTTCGAAGATATTGAAGAGAGAGCGGCGTTCATTGGAGGGGTATGTGGTACGAAAAGACATTCTTGCAAGATTAAGAGTGAAAGAGAAGGAGACACTAGAGCAAGCACGTGTAATTGTTGCCACTCTGGCACAATTAGGACGACCGGATTTTCACACAATATCTTCTGATGTGATTATCAATGATGAAGGATCCCAAACAGCTGAAGTGGCATTATTACAGGCTATTAGACCCAACGTGGAGGTTCTTGTATATTTGGGGGACCCCTACCAGCTTTTGCATACTCTCCTATTGATTAAAAGTTAAAGCATCGGTTTCGCGGTGGCTCTCGTCGTCATAAAATCACCTGGGGGTTGTTACACTCCGTAGAACATTGTCGCGCAAGCCATAACTTATCACCAGCGTTCCCTGGAGTTACCATGACTGCAGAATTTAGGAGTCATCCACAGATCACGAGATTGCTGCAAGTGTTTTATCCGTATACAATTCGAGACAGAGCCGCTACTTCAACGGATTATTTGGATGGAATGCGGTTTAATACTTTGGATGTAATGGATTGGGGTAAGCCAGTTAGTCGTGACTTTTCTGGGAAGCGAAGTTTCAAGGGTAATCGAGTTGTATGGATTAGCCCTCAAGAGTGAATGAAAGAAGTGGAACGTCAAGAGGACAGGCATCATGATATTATCGAGTTGGCCATGGTTATATACTTGTTGGAGAATATATTCGCTATGTTGGAGAGTGGAATGCGAAGAAAACATACGGCCGTAAGAAAATCACTGTTAGTTATTTCACCATATCTACAACAAGTCAAGGCTATACAGAGACAGTTACGATACATAGGTCAGGCATACGACGAATGCTTGGACATTGAGGTAGCTACAACCGATTCTATCCAGGAACGTGAAGCAGATATCGTTATTGTGTCTGTGGTTCGATCACATACATTGGGATTCCTTGCAGGGTACCCATCGAGATCGCTAGTAACACTCAGCAGGGCCCGCGATTACCTCTTCATAGTTGCATCTCGTTACGTTTTTGAAGGCGAAAGTACGTCGAATAGAATGAAGGGTATATGCAAGTAAAGTGAGGTTCCGATTTTCACTACACCTATGGATGAAGATTCTGCACGAAAATATCTGAAGTGTGATCACTAAGGTGTATGTGTGTGTGCCTTTTACTCGCTTATGCTGAAGTTACGCAAGGGGCGATTGTGGTGAAGTGGAAGCTATATTTTCAGTATATAAAAGATGGACTATGGTAGTTATCAATGCTTGGTATGCTTTATCTCGCCAAACTCTACATACTAGCGCGATGACGTTTGTTACGCTGGTGGTTCCTTCAAACACTGAATACTAGTGACAAAGATTGTGCAATGCCTTCAATAGGTGAAGGATACGAACACTTAGTGTAACACGATGTTAGTAGTGCGAAGTTTCTGTCTTACAGCATGATGCTTCAATTCATTACTAGTGCCAAGTAGTTCTGCCCACATTTTACAATGTTTCGACACAGTTGCTTTAGCTCTAGCATCATAGCAGTGACGCTAAACGCTAAGTTGAGCGTCTTCAGCTTCATAACTGTCTAATTCGAGGTCCAACAACTAGGTGCACTAAGGCACATCAAATAACCAAGTTACCAGACTGTGAAGACGAACAGTCAGCCTTGCATAAGGGAGTCAAGACATAGGCGCAACTTACCAGCACAACGGCGGGTCCGCACTGAGAGGCAGAGCCAACGAAAAGTTATGCGCCCTCGGCTTCTTGGGTCGATCGCCTGGATGTTCCTGAATGTTCTCAAGTGGTTAAGTATTTTGATTTTGGATGAGCGATTTTGACCAATCATCAGCAACCTGCGACGGACAGATCACGACGGCCAGATCGCGATGTCAGAACTGATCAATAAGTTGCAGAGGG
>CM047583.1:19082640-19123529 GCA_026184515.1 Peronosclerospora sorghi
CGGACAGATCGCGACGGACAGATCTCGACGGCCAGATCGCGATGTCAAAACGGATCAATCAAGTTTCAGAGGGTGCGACGGCCAGATCGCGACGGACAGATCGCGACGACCAGATCGCGGTGTCAATCAAGTTTCAGAGGGTCCGACGGCCAGATCGCGACAGACAGATCGCGACGACCAGATCGCGGTGTCAATCAAGTTTCAGAGGGTCCGACGGCCAGATCGCGACAGACAGATCGTGACGGCCAGATCACGACGGCCAGATCGTGATGGAAAATATGATCAATCAAGTTCCGGAGGGTGCGACGGCCAGATCGCGATGGACAGATCTCGACGGCCAGATCGCGATGTCAAAACTGATCAATCAAGTTTCAGAGGGTGCGACGGCCAGATCGCGACGTCCAGATCACGACAGCCAGATCGCGATTTCAAAACTGATCAATCAAGTTCCAAAGGGTGCGGCGGCCAGATAGCAACGGTAAATCTGATCAATCAAATGGGACAGATCATGCCGTGCGCCGATCAGCCCGTCCAAGATCGGTCGGAGCTGATCGCAATGATCATGCGACTTCCGATCATCCGCGAGTAAAGCGTCGAACGTTTTGGCGATGTCGGTGGACAACTGATCTGCACGCAAAGGAAGGTTAGACCAGACCCAAGACGGAAAGCATACCGATCAGCTTACCTCTCGTTGTTTGTTGGGCGATATGGGCCCGGAGATGTTCGTTTTCGATGATCACCTCCTGCAACTTCGTGTATATAGGAATCAAAGTGTCCACCTCCTTCCGAAGTTACAGTAGCGATGAATACTTGATGGCCAACTGCGACTGGAGCTCCCTGACTGCTTTCTGGAGCTAATCGACCTCGATCTGATGCCCGTCCGGTGTGTCGGACTCTGGGGTGTTGTGAGGGCTATCATATCGGGCCGATATGGTAGGTGAATCGATATGGGGCGATGAGGAGCGCAGGGCACCTGCAGCAACGAGCGTCAAGAGGGGTTACAAGACGATAAGGTATACAAGGCAAGTACCTGGCGAAGGCGAATTTGAAGATCAGTCCATCGGTGAAGTCCGCTACTTTGAAGACCTGGTATGTGGTGAGATCGGGTCGCTACCGTTGCGCGGCTACGACCAGACTCAGGGGCGGTTGTGGCGAAGCGGACTCAATAATTTTGGTCGCTTTGTGTCAGCGGCACACCGATCGGCTTATCGGCGATCGGATTGTGAAAATCAAGGAGGCTTTTAAGCCTATCGTGTGCGAGGGGTGTCAAGAACACGGATTTTGGTAAGTCACATGATATTGCGTGTACTTACATAATTTCATGTGTGTACATATTGGGGACCATAGGGAGATAGTTTTGGTTATTCGTTAATTTTCAGCCTTTAACACTCAACAAGAAGTCGTTTCTTCCCACTGTACGCTAGTCGACTCTGCACGCCGCAGAGTGTTTGGAAGCAGAGGGTAGAGTAATCCCCTCTAGCTCATTATACCCGGCCGGGACGCGTTACAGACGCACTTGGCCCGCAGGAAGTCCCTCGACGGGAGAACGCATTGGTCGGCTTCTAAAGCCCAAGTCACACACGTTTGGAACGTGTAAACAAGTTATTGGATTGTTTCGTGGATACATCGTTCGTGGAGTTTATCACGTTCTCATTGGATCTCTATATCTGAGTATTGGACTTTCATTCTCGTATTGGTTGGGCTCTACGATCGATTGAGCTATCTGCCCTTTGAAGTATATTTCCTTGGAGTATAACTGGTCTACCCGTACCCAGGGTGAAGAGTTCCGCCCAGGGTACACTACCCAGCACGGTCTCACGTTTTTAGACCTCAAGTCGATTCCCAGCACCGATCCACCGAGTGTCAAACCATCCCATTCCATTGGGTACATAAGGTGAGATGACGAAAGAATCGGACCAGGTGTCCTATGCTGATAATCGGTCGTCTTCTAGAAGCGGACGATCAGATCGGATCGTAGGCGAAGGTTCGCGGGGTACCCCCCCCCGGTAAGTTGGAAGGCTGGACACGATGGTGGTCAGGTTCTCGACACTACGGTGTTCGATTTTGAACTTGACTCCACCAAAACCTCATTGGGATTGATCATCTCCAGACATCCCAATCTCTGGCGTCTCACGCCAGAATCGCTTTTGCAATCGAGCAAAGGTGGGTTCATGACTCGCCAATGCTTCCTCCGACCGCGGGTGCGTTTAGCCAATGGACCTAGCCTTCCAGTCTATCCATGGCTTGTGGCGTTCCAGCCACTTCATGCCCAGAATGAGGTCATACCTCGAGTCCAAATCCAGGACTAGGCGACGTTCTAAACTGTCAAAGTCTGGAAACTTCAGCTTAAGGTCAATCGAGACCTTGGGTACAGTAACCTGTACGCCCGTTGCAATACGGACCGTGACAACGTCACGAGAACGTGCCTCTACGGCCTCGGCATACAGCCGACTATTCACAACAGAAGCTCGTCTGAAATAATTGTCAGACGCGCCAGAGTCTATCAAGACTCTCCAAGGCTTATCAAAGCCTTTCACGTCCTCAAGGACTACCAGCAAACCTGGCTGGTACAACCACTCGGTGCTAGAAATCACCGCTTCCCTCGGGTCTTTGTGCTGTCGTCCCCTACCCTGGGGATTAATTGCACTGAGCCCCCCCCCAGTAGGGCGACCCGCACCTACTGGGAGCCGTCGTTTCCCGACGGCTTGGGCGAGGGCCTTTTTGCCGCCCTCGGCCCCTTCCAGCGACTATCTCGCTGGGGATTTTGTGGACATCTGCTCCGCAGATGATCCGTGCTACCACACAGGAAGCACATTAGCGGCCCACGCCGCTGCAACATAGCTAAGAGCTCCGCCTCGAATTTCTTTGAAAAAGAGTCAGAGTGACACTTAGCGCATGGTTTCTCCTCCGCTTCGACCTGACTCAGGTCCATGGGTTCAGGACCCACCTTAGAGGAACGAAATTTCCTTTCGGCGTTGAACGCCATCTTAACCGCCTCCCCCAGGGATTGGGGCGGCATCGGAACAGTTGCGAACGTGCTGGCCCTTCCTTCAGCCCTCCCATGAAGACGGGAATGGACACATCGTCCGAATACGCTTTCGCGTACATCCCTTCCAACAGGGTCTTTAATTCTTGGACGTATGTCTCCAAGTCACTAGTCTCCTGACGGCACCTCAGAAACGCCAACTGATTCTGGAAAACCATATCAGGCGTGGTATACATGTCCATAAGCTTTTTCTTAAGGACTTCCTAGGTTGGGAACACGCTCGTGACCGAATCCGGACACGTAAACGCCCATGCATGAACTTTACCCCTAAGATGGGTCAGTGCAAGTCCCACTTGCAAGTGATCAGCGACCACATTCGCTGTGTCGAAAGCCGTTTCGACCTCCCGTAACCACACATAAAGGTTATCACTTTTTCCACCGGTGAATTCCTTTATCTTAAAGGATAATGGGGGACGCACCCCCGTGCAACGACTTCCACCAAAACTCGCCTCATGGGTGATGAGGGCATTGACCCTTGCCTTTACGGCCTCAAGGCCTTTCTCCACTAGGAGCTGCATACCCTCTTCACCCAGTAAGGATAACAGTCTGTTAAAGGCTTCCTGCTAGACGAGAGTTAACCTAACCCAATCGCCCTGATTCATCCCTTGCATAGGATGCCTTAGTATACCAACAAAGGTGTTGGATTGACTACAAGTGCTACCAGATGTAGCCGGTGCGTACACGAAGGGTGCGGCTTGCGCACAGAGGAAGACTTTCCTAAAGCGGCGATTTGCCGCTAATTGGCCGATACGCCCTTATAAAAGGGCTTAGTAAGAGAGAACTCTCTTACTGGGTCCAAGATTCCACGTTGGTTTACCAGTTAAGCTCCCTTAATAAGGGGGTAGGTAAGGGAAGTACTTCCCTTACGCTACTACACTCACTACGCGT
Organism: Peronosclerospora sorghi; assembly: GCA_026184515.1. Classification (NCBI taxonomy): domain Eukaryota; phylum Oomycota; class Peronosporomycetes; order Peronosporales; family Peronosporaceae; genus Peronosclerospora; species Peronosclerospora sorghi. The sequence continues at coordinate 19,086,575 of CM047583.1, forward strand.
GCGACCGGTCGAGGTCGCGCGTCCTGTAGTCTTTTAAGTGCAATGTAAACTGAATGTATATTTAATATGTAATTAACCTAAATTAATTTAAACTAATGTAAACTATATGTAATACTAAGTATAACTTACTAAATTCGTACCTAGCTAAAATGTATTGTACACCACCTGTGTACTAACACGTGGCTGGCTGCCACGCCTCCACCAAGGGCTCTTTCCCTGATTGGTTAAAATAACCAATGGTCCGAAACCTTTCGGACCGGTCAATACTGACCCCAACCATAGTGTACTCACGTACGTACACCACATACTAAATGTAACCAGAATGCAACCCTGTTACAGTTGCGTTAGTGTGGTGGAGAGGCTGATCAGAATTTTTGAGGCTCGATCAGCGTTTCCACAGCGCCCGGACTACCGACTAACAAAGGGGGTCCTCCAGTTGTCCTGGGACAGGCCTATGTCTAGATCACCTTGTGTACCCGACGGTTTGGGCGTGGGTCGCTCTCCAGGTGACCGGGACGTAGATCCGCGCAGTTCCGATGCAAGATCAAGATGAATTCGTAGCAGATCGACGGGTGTCGATCAGGTGCAAAAAGTCGATGATCAAGACCACTGACCGATGATCTTGTGGTGAATCGGCGAGATCTAGGATGGTCACGGGTCGGTGATCAAGATCGATGATCGCAGATCGATGATCAAATGATGATCAAGATCGGTGATCGATGATCAGGGGTCGATCTAGTTGATCTTGTGCTGAATCGACGAGATCTAGGATGATCACGGGTTGATGATCAAAATCGATGATCGCTGATCGCTGATCAGGGGATGATGATCGCATATCACTGATCGATCTAGTTGATCTTGCAAGAATTGACGAGATTCCGGCTTGATGATCGCAGATCGCAGATCGCAGATCGCAGATCGCAGATCGACGGTGTCGATCTAGTGGTGATCAGAGAAAGGGGGTACTTGATCACGTGGCGGAAGTCGGAAGTCTTCGCCACTTGATCGGCGAGCCTCTTAAGCCTAGATCGCTGACGTAGTACCCAATATACTATGTATTTCTAGCTTAGACCTAAGAAGAGGGGTTGATCTGCACTGTCTATGTGCAGATCGACGGATTTCACAAAAAATCCACCTAGAGTTCCCGTGGGGCGCTTAGAGCAGCTGAACATCTAGGGACAGATGCGACCAATGGGGGAAGAGGTGAGAACATTAGGCTCGATCACTTTCCCCGAAAACCTTTTCAAAATAGAGCCGCTCACACAGCGGGCAGAGTTGCTGGAGAGTTCTTCTACACTCTATGTCTACCGGTGGGCCAAAAAAGTGCACTACGTGCTCCCGCCCGGGACGTGTAGAGTTGCGCGTGCAAAGGAAGAGAGGCGCAAGGTATTCTCGCCGTCCCTCGGGGTGATCTAATCGATCGGACGCAAAAAGAAAACTCTATTATTGCTTATCTCGTAAAATCTACCAATTACATAATATCAACCAATCAGAATTACCCATCCTGCTGTGCTCCATCGACCAGTCAACATGATATCTCAGTCGTCCGTCGCTTACCGTTAGGTACCTGTACCTTGTGTCGCTGAAGCGTCCATGTTCACCACAGTTGTACCCACAGTTGTAACCAAAATCTACGGTACGCTTCCACAGTTGGCCACGAAATACACAGTATGCTTCACCACATTACTGTTGCTTTGCGTTGTCGCATCGAAGACCAGCGCCGCGTAACTAAGTTACTCGAGGAGCTGGAAAACAGTGAAAAAGGCCATGGCGATATGAGCATTGCGTATGGACTTGAGCAAGCAGATGACATTTTCCTCACAAACTAATTCGGCACGATCCTCGGCCCTGCTGGCGTGAGTGCTTGACAGACATTTTCTTACGTACCACCCATTGGGTGGATGAAGGACGCCATTAATTTTTGATGAATGTTAAATCGACCCCCCCAATTGTTAATTCGACCCCCCCCGCGCCCATTTCTACACATCAATGTAACAATGCCCTTTTTTAGGAGAGGGATAGGTGTACCTCACCCCTTTGTTACATGTACCTCACTTTTGATACGTGTACCTCATTATTAAACGCTATTTTGACGAAAATCCAGTACATATTTATTAGACAAGATGTTCGGATTCAATGTCAAGAAGCTGAAGCCCAACCTCAAGATGGCTGTACACCGCATCGGCATTGTCAAAAACAAGAAGTCGAACGCGGCGCTAGCGCAGAGGCGAGAGGTTGCGCGGTTGCTGTAAGACGTAAAAGAGGAGAAGGCGCATCCGAGTGAGATGGAAGCGTAGGCTATATCTCACCTGATGCTAACTGGAGGGAGTTGCTTTTATTTCAGGTAGAAGGAATCATTCGGGATGACTTCACGATGGAAGGCTACGAGATCCTGGAACTGATGTGCGAGCTGCTCGCCGAGCTAGCGGTGCATTCGACTGCTGTCTTGATGATATTCGAAGCACTGATGTAAACTTTGTCTTTCAGAACTTAATCAAAAGTAAGTTCGACTGTCCATACGACATGCGTGAGGCCGTGTGCACATTCATTTGGTCAGCGAGTCGCACGGATATTCCGGAGTTAAGGGAAGTCAAAAAGCAGCTGACGAAGAATTACGGACAGGAATTCGAGGCTGCTGCTGTCCGCAATATGGATGGGTGCGTAAATGAGCGCGTGATTCAGAAACTGAGTGTGCAACCACCGAGTGGTTTTCTCGTAGTCAATTACATGAAAGAGATCTCCAAAGAGTTCAAGGTAAACTAGTAACCCGATGGAACTCAAGAAGCAGATCCTGTGGCTCCGATTCCGGCACCCACAGGCGCCACAGTCATGAGAGCAAGTTTCTCTAGGCCTGAGTTTACCGCACTATTTGCCTCGGTACGCTTATCCACTATACTAAGCCTACATTCTTTTGTCGTGGTCGTTGAGGTGCTGATGCTTGCGGTGCGTATAGGCCCCTCAATATAGCGCAAATCCACCATACCTGCCTTGTATCCCCTTCAGCAATCCTAGCACTGAAGCAACTGCAACAGATCCAGCTTCCCTGCAAGATTCCGTATCGCGGCGCACGGTGGACAATTACACGAATCAGCCAACGCACTTTTACTGTACTCAACAAACTTCTAAACATCAATGCGGTGAAGGGTTCACAGAGTTTGATCAAACAGCACAATCTCCGCAAAAGACTTGGGATTCTCCTCCTGCCACACCAGTCTCTGCAAGTAATGCGACTCACAGCATTCCAGATTTTGACGAGCTCACGGCACGATTCGAGCGACTTCGCCAGCGTCAAGACCGTCATGACCCGAAGAACCTCTCGTTACTTTCTAGACGTTCTTGTATGAAAGTAATCAACATAATTAGCATAGGTACAACACTTCAATACTACATTGTCTTTTTCATACCCACTCGTAGTCAAAAAGGATTTTCGTCAAAATAATGTCTAATTATGGGGTACACGTATCAAAATTGAGGTACATGTAACACGAAGGTGAGGTACACCTACCACTCCCCTATAAAGAGGTAATTGTTACATCGATGTGTTGAAATGGGCGGGGGGGGTCGATTTAACAATCGGGGGGTCGATTTAACATTCCCCTAATTTTTTTGGTTGAGATTTTTTTGCTCTCTTTTTTATCCTTACAAACGTGTCATGATGGACGTATTTACAGCATCCAGTATCCACACATGCCACCTGAGGTGCGTTTTACGAGCCTCACCAATATGGGCTGTGTGGATCCCCAATCGGGCCGCGTCGTCAGCGCATCATGTGATTTATTAAGTTCCTCAAACCGCAATTAACGCAAAGCCGTAGCTTCAGAGAAATGATACTCGGTACAGGTCAATTTTGTTTGATACTCGGCAGTCACTGATAACCTGTCGAGTTGAAAGTCAAATGACAACAAATGGATTGAACAATCCATCACTGCTCATCACTCTCGGTTCTATTATGACAAACACCATTCACACTTACATGAACCACCAAAAAGTCAACCTGGTCTCTATTTGAAGGGCGGCAACACACCATGAGCCGTACACTAACTCGGACAAGACACGACGTTTACATAAGTGTATAATTTTCTTCGTTCAGTTCCATGATATCCACACTATGATACCGTCGTGAGTCGATCAAGTCGTCGCTTTTCCCGCGCCATCACTTCTTCACGAAAGTACGTAGCTAGGAATTTGTTGCTGCTCAAAAAAATGTGGAAGATTTCACCCCCAATTTCCACCACTTTTACTGGTTGGGTGCATTGCACGCTTGAGTGACGAGTATCAATCTTGGAAGCTTAGTTTTTACTCAGCGGGAAGTAGTCTCCTGGGTACAGCTCTTCCACACCGACCCCCTCCTTTGTGTTTAGCACTTCCACCTGACCATCCAGAAAAATAAACACTGAATCGCACGGATCACCTTCCTTATAAATGAAGTCACCCGTATTGAGAGTGCGCATTTCACAGACCCTTTTGCTGCTTCCACGCACTTGAGTAAATGCTGCTGGATATGACGATGCGCCGTTTTCTCAAGACGAGCCTTGGTTGAATCGTACGTTCCTTGTAAGTTCAAAAAGTCATCCGCTACAAGCTTCAAAACTTTGCACGGCGTGTTACTGCTTTAGGTTCAACAATAGGTGGCAATGCGATGCAAAAAGTGTCCAACAGGACGCACCAACTCGATCTCGCCAAAACATTTCCCCTTGGGCGAACGCCGAAGCTTCGTTTCTCTAGCCCTTGACGTTTCGTATCGCACACCTGACCATGAGGGGCGTGACTCCGACATATTTGTACTAGGCTCGTCTTCATCGGTCAAATTGGTGTGTGGAACTTTCTTGATTGGATTCTTGCAGTAACTTCAACTTCACCATCTAACCGTAAATACACATTGTGTGCTCCAGCGTGTCCTTCACGTATGATGGCCTCTCCAGGGCGATACGTAGCAGATTGCAGCGTCAAAATTGTCATCTTTACGTTATCGCAGTCGATGGCTTCTACAGACGACGCATTTTGCGCGGGTTCGCCGCTAGCCCCCACAAGCATTTCAGTCAGTACGCTCTCACTCATTTGCATGCCAAAGCTCTCACTCGCGCGTGCAAGATCGCTCTTGGAAATGAAGCATTTTCCTTCTTTATCAAAGTAATGTAAAGAAGCGCACTAGTTTTCTCGTTTAGCGCTTTAACGCTGGAACTAATCCCCCAAGCGAAACTCGTCTTTACACTTTATAACTCTTGCTTATCGTCCTCGTCCATATTCTAAGTAATTGCATCAATTAGTAGAACGTCCAAAATACTAGCACGCAGGCGTCGACGCCCTCGCTGAAATGTCTCTAGGAACTCGGCCGAGTTTTGCATTGGTTCAGGACTAACTTGGGATTGGTTGCGCAACCACGGGTGCTGAAGCGCCTGTTCTGCGCTTGGTCGCTTGTTGGGGTAAATTTATAGCAGCTTTCGAATCATATCCTGTGCAGATGGCGAGATAGAATGCCACGCACGGGATCGCGTACCAAATCTACCCTTTAAGATACGTGTTCGGATATGCAAGCAAGGAATACAAGTTAATACCGATGCATCATGTTGGAACTAATCACGTAACTTATACCTCTTCATCAGTCAAATTATTGTACGGGTCAAAAGAATGCGAGCCACATAGCAAGATGTAGAGCACCATTCCTAGCGCAAACATGTCCGACTTGGGTCCAAACTTGATTGCGTCAGGACCTGCTTGAGAATCATAATATTCATCAAACTGGACTGTTTCTTGGTCGACTACACAGTAGAACCTGTCTAAACAAATATGCTCGGGACCGGGTCAAACGTATTATTTTACGGAGGTTATTAAATTGTAGAGATGCGCAGCGGAACGCAGTACTGTACTTATGATCAGGGGCTGTGAAATGTAACCCTCAACTAACCACCAACAAACAAAGAACCAACAAAACCGCACAAAACCCGCAACATCCAACCACACCAACCACAGTTTGACAGCAGAACCCAAAGATGCCAAGGGCTGGAGAACAGCACACAACCATGCCGGACAAGGTCCGCATTGCCTTGTGTGAGCACAAGCAGAAGAACCCTTCGCTCACGCAGAAAGAACTGATTGCTTGGGTGGAGACCAATCACCACCTCAGAATCAGCCAAGTAACGGTCTCCAACACGCTCAAACGTTCGGGCGAGATCCTCCAAAAGGCTTTCAACATCAATCTTGAGCAGAAGCGGCGGAAGACCATAAAGTATCCTGAGATGGAGAAGGAGCTTTTTGAGTGGTTTACGGCTCATGAGGAGCAGGTGAACATGAGCGTCGATCTTCTGAAAGAAAGCGCTAGCAAGATCCTTGATCGGCTTTACCCAGGTCACGAGAAATTCGAGTTCTCAAACGGCTGGCTTGAATCATTCATGATACGTCACGGCATTCGGTCCTTCCGTCGCTTTGGTGAGAGTGGTTCCGTCAACAAACAACCCATCGAGGATGAGCGCACAAAGATACGTGAGGTGATTGACCAGTATACACTCAGTGACATCTACAACATGGATGAGACGGTCCTGTTCTACAGAATGCAGGTTTGTTAAACATTTCCATTCAATTAAATTGTGATAAAAACTGCTCTAAGCATGTCACGTTTCAGGCAGATCACTCGCTTGCAACCAAGCAGCTTGAAGGGCGCAAGCAGCACAAGGAACGGCTGACTCTTGCCGTTTACTGCAATGCCGATGGTTCAGACAAGCTTCCCCTTTGGATAATTGGGAAGTCAAGGAGCCCACGCTGCTTCAAGAACATCAACCTGAACAATCTTGGTTGCGTGTACCGCAACAATGTAAAGGCTTGGATGACGCAAATTATTTTTCTTGAGTGGCTCAAATCGTTTGATCTTCGAATGGCTGACAAAAAATTTCTTTTGATTCTTGACAATTGCGGTGCACATGTTCCTCTTGACGACATTTCGGCCCGCATTCAGCTCCGGAACACTACTGTGTTCTACCTGCCACCAAACACCACATCAAAGCTGCAGCCCTGCAATGCTGGGATTTCCGGAACCTCAAGGCCTACAACCGCCGCTCTTTCAACCGCCTTCTTCTGCAGCGTGTGGAGGACAAACTTCCTGATCCTGAGAAGATCGAGATTCTTGAGGCAATCAGGATTGCAGTCCCCGCGTGGAAGAACGAGGTGAAGGCAGAGACCATTGCAAACTGTTTCCGCCACTGCCAGATTCGCAGCACGGCACCGGAGGATCAGCAGCCAGTTTTGGCAGAGGAGGAGCTTCTCGACCAGGAGGTTGTGGCCGAGCTTGAGTCACAGATTCGCCGCTTCCGCTACGCCAATCCCATGGATGTGCGTAACCTCCTCAACTACAGCGAGGAGGATGTTGTCACCTACGCACCTACCTTGAACGAGGTGATTCGGGATCACTTGGTGCCGGAACCCGTGGAAGAACAGGCTGATGACGATGAAATCCAAGAGGTCGCCATTGTTCCGGTATCCGAGGCACAGGCAATGATACGTTCACTGGAAACATTCTGGCTGCAGCAATCTGACGTGAACGAGCTCTTCATGACGGCGCTCCAACGCATGAAGAACAAGGCTGCAGCCATAAAGACCAGCCAGATGAAGCAGAAGGGCATACGTGACTTTTTTGAGCGTGTTTGAATAGCGACATATAGGGCCAGGTATATAGGATATATTTTTACATAAGTTGTGGGACTGAGAAAATTTATCAAATATCGCATTACGGAGGTTTATTTATTCCAATATGGGGACGAGCTCGGGACCGGCAAGAAATATTTGTTTGAGGAGGTTATTAGTTTATCCAGTATCAATTTAGACAAGTTCTACTGTTGTCTATTGGGGATACGCCTATAATCGAGGGGGGATACGGGTAGTAATTTGGGGTACGATAGCAATTGCCATCTGTATTTCTTACTTTTTAGGTGCTAAAAATACGGTATCCGTCCTCGATTCTGATTACTGCCTATTTTGCACAGATAAGTAATGTATGTAACACAACAGCCGTTGGAGGTATAGTGTACCTTCAACTGCTCATGCATATTCATGCTAGGCTAGCTAATCAATTTTCAAAAAACTTTGCATTGGACACCTACTTTGTTCAATCTACTTCGTCGGACGCTTCTTAATTTCTTTACGGGTGTCTGTCTCGCAACCTAGATGTATTTGGTTGCCGAGATATAGACTTGAGACGATTTGGCATTTTCGCTATAATATACGACATCTACGACCTAAGTTTTCTACGCTACTGTGCTAGGATGGAAGAGAACAAGTTTCAAAAAAAAACAGGTTATGAGACCAAAGGGTCATGAAGTTTCAAGCGTCGACGGATCTCTTGAAGAGAAGCCGGCTCCTATGGAAGCCGTAGGAATGAAGATTCTGGAGATGTTCCAGAAGATGTGAGACCGGATGGACAAGCTCGAAGCTTCCAGGGTCCAACCGGAGCAAAACATTTTCGGATTTAATAATTCGATGCGCATAGGGACGCGCATGCGCATGGAGTCGCTAGAAAGCACTTCCGAGAAGAAGCCGGAGGTGCACCATAATATACACCATAATAATTTGGTATGGGTGCACCTATGGTAAATCGTCCCCCAGCGTTCAAGACGCCTTCAGCGAAAGAGTGTAAGCTCTCGATCAAGGTTTTTGATGGTACCGAGGTGTAGCGTGGCCTTGGAGCTAGTTTCAAGGACTGGGGAACAAGGTTCATCCTACATATATCTATTGCTGAATCTGCTTGCGGATACTACTGGAGTGAAGATATCAAGGTGGATTTGCTCGGCCACTACCTGGGTGGTACCGCCGAGAAGTATCATAACAGACAGGTCCACACATGGTGAAACGAATCGCCCACTCTCGTGCATGTGATGAACAATATGCTTAATGCATTCCATACGACTCTAGTGGAGTCAAGTTCAAAATCGAACACCTTAGTGTCGAGAACCTGACCACCATCGTGCCCAGCCTTCCAACTGACGGGGGGGGTACCCCGCGAACCTTCTTCTACGATCCGATCTGATCGTCCGCTGCTAGCAGACGACCGATCATCAGCATAGGACGCCTGGTCCGATTCTTTCGTCATCTCACTTTATGTACCCAATGGAATGGGATGGTTTGACACTCGGTGGATCGGTGCTGGGAATCGACTTGAGGTCTAAAAACGTGAGACCGTGCTGGGTAGTGTACCCTGGGCGGAACTCTTCACCCTGGGTACGGGTAGACCAGTTATACTCCAAGGAAATATACTTCAAAGGGCAGATAGCTCAATCGATCGTAGAGCCCAACCAATACGAGAATGAAAGTCCAATACTCCAATATAGAGATCCAATGAGAACGTGATAAACTCCACGAACGATATCTCCACGAAACAATCCAATAACTTGTTTACACGTTCCAAACGTGTGTGACTTGGGCTTTAGAAGCCGACCAATGCGTTCTCCCGTCGAGGGACTTCCTGCGGGCCAAGTGCGTCTGTAACGCGTCCCGGCCGGGTATAATGAGCTAGAGGGGATTACTCTACCCTCTGCTTCCAAACACTCCGCGGCGTGCAGAGGCGACTAACGTACTTGGCAAAGGTGCAAACGACTTCCTTGTTGAGGTGTTAACGACCAAGAAAGACGGAAAAACCAAAAGAATTTTAGAAGGAAAACCCAAAACTAACCAATCCTATCTCCCTACGGTCCCCAATATGTACAAACATGAAATATGTAAAGTACACGCAATATCATGTGACCTACTAAAATCTGCGTTCTTGACACTTCTTGCACATGATAGGCTTAAAAGCCTCCTTGTTTTCAACCAATCCGATCGCTGATAAGCTTATCGGCGTGCCACTGACACAAAGTGACTAAAATTCTTGAATCCACTTCACCACACGACCATCACCTCTGCACAGGCGATGAAGCTTTTCACCAGTCGAAAAAGCCCGAAGCGTTCATGGAATGAACATTTCCTCTATTTGGTTCAAATATCCGAGGCTGTTGGTGCATTGATCCGCTCGTTCTGGAAAATTTGGTTCATTATGCCTCTCCGGATTTGAAGACAATATTTAGGGCCAAGTATGACCATACTCGAACCGATTTTCTCAGACACGCCGAAGAGCTGACGCATTTTGCGCAATCTCTCGAAGGCGAAACAAGAACGGCCAAGTCCTATAACACGGACGCAGTGAACTTGGTCGAAGAGAAGAAAAAGGTTATCAAATGTCATGGATGTGGTAAAGTAGGTCATATTAGACCGAAATGCCCTAACAAGCCTGACAAAAACGTGGATTTCTCACTTGCTGTTTCGAGTTTTGCACCGAAATCGGTTGCAAACACTTGGATACTCGATTCCGGTGCCAGTATACATTTGGTTAATCAGCGAAAGTATCTGCGAGATGCCGAACCGGTTGACGGCACGTGTTTCCAGGCTGATGGAAAAAAGCTGGAAATTACGTTAAAAGGCTGGATCTTATTAAAAGTCCACGCCAATGGCAAACCAAAGACTGTTCAAGTGGATAACGTATATTACGTGTAGAATCTCGCTAAAACATCTTGTCGTATGTTCTTTGGAGGAGAAAGGGTGCGAGATGGCCTATGTTAAAGGCAACCGTGTGTTATTACATAAGTCCACCCAATCTCAAATTTTCGACATCGAAAAGAGCAACAAGGTCTTAACGGTGAACGCCTCGGTGATTTAGATAATGAGACTCATTTTCCGGCCGTGGTGGCCATCATCACTGAAAATGACACCGAATCGGCCTGACAGTCAGACGCCAAAAAGGGTCATTAATGCATTTATATGCACGACTCGGACATCTGAATTATGACGCCATAGAACGTTTGGCTAAGGATGAGTCAAGTGGAATTGAATTGACGGACCACAAACGGATGAATTTTTGGACCTGTGCTCAGGGCAAACAAACAAAAAATCCGAGGTCTGTCGAGGACAGTGGTACCAACTCACCGATCGATCGTATCGGTGGTGTCATATGTTCTGACATAAAAGGTACAATCACCACCAAAGATCGCCTTGGCAATAGTAACATGATCAACTTCGTTGATCATAAATCTTGATATATGCGTGTTTTTTCTTGCAAAAACAAAAGATGTTGCAGCAAAGAAGTTTGAGCATTTCATGGCTTTTTTCGAACGGCATTTTAACTGCAAAGTGCATATTTTGCGTACCGATGGTTGGTACGAGTACAAGAACTTGGATGGTTTCAGCATGCAGACTGGTGTTGAGAGGAATAAAATCCGCAGTGATGGGAGCGGCCAATGTTCGAGATTTCACATGCAGTCGTTAGTGTGGAGAAGCGCATGGAATTTTTTTTGGTTAACTGTCATGAACATGGACGGGCCATCAAATCAGTGAAGCCAACAACAAGTATAGCAATGGGAAAGAAGAACGCATGCACCGAACAATTATGAACATGGCAAGGTGCGTGCTGTTTGCTAGTGGTCTACCGCTTACTTTTTGGGGCGATGCAGTTCAATACGCTACGTATATTTTGAACCGAAGCCCAAGTAATTCAAAACCGCGCAGTCACCTTTGGAGGGACTGACAAGCAAACAACCGAACCTTGGAGAGATCGTTGCTTTTGGCTCGATCTGCACTGTGTATAGAAATCCTGGAAAGGATTCACTAGCACATCGTGCCCAGGTTGCGGTTGTGGTTGGGAAAAGCGAAGAGGTCAAGGGGTTTAAGGTTTACCTTAAAGGTGAACGCAAGGTTGTTGTCACTCAACATATTGAAAACGTTGAAACCTTGACCCCCGACCAAAACCGTACACTTCAAAAATCTATGCTCGAAGATCGTCAATCAGGGGGAATGCGACTACAGTTCCAAACCCCAAGAAGATGAAGGCTCGCAACAAAAAAGTTTGGCAACGCGAGCGCTGCGTCACGCGAAGTGTTTCCAAGTCTAAGCGTGAAGATTCGACTACTGCTAATGAAGATACGACTGAAATTCCAAGTGCAGTCGAAGATAATGGCTCAGTACATTTCGTCAGTGAAATGGACCCCAAAAGCTTCAACGAAGCAATGAAGTCGGCGAACAAGGACAAATTGACGATTGCTGTTCAGGAGGAGATTAATGCTCTAGAAAGCAATGAAGTCGGCGAACAAGGACAAATGGACGATTGGTGTTCAGGAGGAGCTTAATGCTCTAGAAAGCAATGAAGTCGGCGAACAAGGACAAATTGACGATTGCTGTTCAGGAGGAGTTTAATGCTCTAGAAAGCAATGAAGTTTGGAGCGTCGTCGAGAAACCACGAGGTTACCGACCTCTTCACATCATGTGGGTGTTCAAGACTAAATTAGAACAAGACGGAGAAATTGAACGGTTCAAGGCTAGACTCGTTGCATGTGGAAACGAGCAACGTTTTGGTATCGATTATACCTTAACGTTTACCGACGTTATCGACATGAATACAGTGAAGTCGATTTTGGCGCTGGCGACCAAGTGGCAGGTGCCTGCAAGCACGGGGATATTCCGAACGCCTATGTTAAGGCCGAGGAAAATGAGCATGATATTTTCTGTTCATCCCCCAAGGAATGGATTTAAAAACCAGTGCGTGCACTCAAGATAACCAAGTAAACAAAGTACTAAAGCTCAAGAAGACACTTTACGGCCTGAAACAGGCAGGACGACTGTGGAATAAATTGATCCACGGAAAATTATTGGATTTGAATTTTTTACAGTGCTTTACGGACATGTGTCTGTACGTCAAGCACTTGGATGGCGAAACCGTTATAGTAGGGATATATGTTGATGACATACTAGTAACTGGTAAAAAGGAGTAGCTTGTGGAAAAAATTCTTTGAAGACATGAAGTGCCTCAAAATTAAAAATCTTGGCAAGGTCTTAAAATTCCTCGGAATGCGTGTCACTTTCGACGCCAACTCGGTTACAAGTTGGACCAAGAGGTGACGATTGATGGAATCATCAAGGATTTCAAGATCGAAGGTGCCTACGCAGTGCTTACTCCGATCGGGACGGACTTTGAAAATATATCGCTTCAAGCAAGCGAACCTCTCAATAGTAATGGATCAACGACTCTCAAGGACTTCCAGTCTTTGGTCGGCAGCTTGCTCTGGATTTCTCGTTGCACTATACCGGACATCGTATACGCTGTTCACAAACCGACTCGACGCACTCATGCTCTTACCACCGCAGACTGACAGCTTGCCAAGAAACTTTTGCGTTACATCAAGGTTACCAAACATCTTAAGTTTTGTATGGGGCGTGGTGAGGTGGCGAGCAACGAGTTGACCATCAAGGCGTACAACGACGCAGATTATGGAGGTTCCTAGAGTGATAGAAAGTCGACCTCAGGTGGACTCATCTTTCTCGATGGCGTTCTGGTGGCTTGGCTTTGTAAGAAACAAGGTGTCGTCTCATTATAGAGCATGGAAGCGGAATTTTATGCGGCTTCGACAAATGTGATGATGTTGTTGGTTTTTAAAGAACTCATAGAGGAAGTGCAAGTGAAGATGAAGCTTCTCATGCAACTTTGCATGGATAACCAAGCAGCGATCAAGATTTTCAAGGGCGATCAAACAAGTGCCAAAAGAAAGCATGTCGACATTCTGGTCAAGTTTATTATCACAAAATTAGAGGTTGGACTTATCTAAGCTACATACGTTTTGACTCAAGATATGCTAGCTGATGGACATACCCAGGCTTTACCTGCATCAAGATTCGAGGATCTACGCGCCGCGCTCTGCCTTCAACATGTGTGATTTTTCGAAATACACATTGAGGAGGAGTGTTAAAAATAGTCTGCATACTTTACCATTATAATTAGGTAGGAATATTTGTTTTCAGTCAGCAATCTGTATTTCTTACTTTTTAGGTTCTAAATACGGTATCCGTACTCGATTCTGACTACTGTCTATTTTTGCACATATAAGTAATGTATGTAAAAAAACATCTGTTGGAGGTATAGTGTACCTTCAACTGCTCATGCATATTCATGCTAGGCTAGCTAATCAATTTTCAAAAAACTTTGCATTGGACACCTACTTTGTTCAATCTACTTCGTCGGACGCTTATTAATTTCTTTACGGGTGTCTGTCTCGCAACCTAGATGTAATTGGTTGCCGAGATATAGACTTGAGACGTTTTGGCATTTTCGCTATATTATACGACATCTACGACCTCAAGTTTTCTACGCTACTGTGCTAGGATGGAAGAGAAAAAGTTTCAACAGTATGCGCTTTTAGAAGATTCAGACTCTGATGAACAGTCTCCAAGTGCATGTCGTGAAGGGGTTGAAAATTATTGTAATTCCACTTAATTAACAACACAAAGAGGTAATAAGCCAGTCCTCCTTGTTTTACTTCCCGGGTACTTAATACTTCCGTCCGAACCAACAATCAGTCAAACACACTTGGGGTACACTTCAAAAGGCTGTTACGGGCTGCCCCCAACACTAGCGCACTTCAAATGGCTGCTGCTCCACTCACTAGGGCGTGCTCTCACCGACTTCCTTGTGTTACTTGGTTTTTGTATAGAGTAAAAAAAGAAAGGTTTTTGAGGCCGGCCAGAGATCTTCGTAGTTCAGGGGAAATTTCGTTCTATTAAGTGTTACCAACTCCTACATCAAATTCAATCACTTTTCTCACCCACTACTTCTTGATTACTTCAGCGCTGACTTCAATACTGGAATCTGGGGCCGTCGCAATCCTCTGTAATTTGGAGGCCTACAGGTCACACCTCCTGGAACAGCTCGCGGTGGTCAACCGGCAGAGGTTGGAGTATCAGTACGATCGGACTTACTCCGCACCCAACATGGTGACCTGGAGAGGCAGATCGGCGAGTTGCAGGTCGTGGTCAGGGAGCAGATCGGGAAGGTCGAGTCCTTCCAGAGCCGATCGGACGCCTGGACCCAGTATTCAGACCGTCGCTGGGCGGCCGTATACCGGTGCTACCAACAGTTGACTGACTTGTTGCACCGGCGTCCGGCTGCATGCTCTAGCGTTGTCCGATCTGCATCGGCCGCTCTGGTCGATCTGCACCAAGATCGGACCCGACGCTACTCATTGGCTAAAAGTAATCCACACAAAATTCCAAAAACTTCCAAGAAGCGTAATAACGCGTCGAAGGGATCAAGGGCGCGGGGCATAGCGCGCGACTCCGAACTCGAAGAGAATCGAGCGGTGTCTCAGAAGAAAGCCAAAACGCTGGCGAATCTCCCAAGCCCAAGATCGGACGCAGGTGACACGTCTATCGTCACCAAATCGCATGCACCCTTACGCCCCCGCGCTGCTCACACCAAGCGTATAGATATCTACTCCGGAGAGGACTAGGGGGACGGATCGGGAGATTCTGAATTCTTGATCACTGCTTTATCCAATTCCCGATCCGATCAGCGCCGAGGTCTTGTTCCCGCAAAGCCTGCATCAGGGGTTGACAAGGTGATCAGCTCACAGGGTGATGGTGTTGCACGGACGCGTGAGTCAACCGGATCGGTGCCTTCGTTTCATCCCGGCATATCTGGGCTGAGCCGTCACGCCCGATTGAAAGGGGTGTTGATCGGAGATCGGCCTCTTCCGTCACTGACTTCGGATGCCGTTTTGCCATGGTCACCGGGGCAGATCGGTAGCTTGCACCGATCAGCCCTGACCAAACAAGATCTGGCCCGGTCGATGTCCCGACCTGACTTCTGGCTCTTCCCTCCAGTTTTGAAAACCCCTGACCCGTCTGCGTGGCGGTCGGATCTGGTCACGGGACCGCAAATCGCCCGTCTGTATGCAGATCGACCATGGGAAGTGCTGCTCAGCGCCAAGTTGGACTCTATATTCGCGTCGACTTCGGGATTTTAATACAGCCCACTGCCAGGCGATCTGGGAGTCCACCCATTATCTCCTCCTTCCCGCGGGTCGGAAGTTACGTGACCAAGACCTGATCCTGTATCAGAAGCGCCGGAGTCGGGCGGGCGAAGCTTGGCTGGCCCTATGTCAGTTTATTCTGGAAGGGATGCTGGCCTGCGAGTGCGACATCGACATTTTCTTGTATCCAGTGTTTCTTCATATGGCCAAGCGTCGCGTTGAGATCACCGGGGCGTTGACTGAAGACGGCATCAGGTATCCCGGTCTTCGGTGCGACGGGCCAGTCGTAGATCTGAAGGACGCCTTGATCCAGATCGATCGGAAGGAGCCCTGGCGCAATCAGCACCATAACCAGATCGAAGACCATCCGGCGTTGACTATCGGACGTCTGTGGGGTGACTGCGAATCTTGATGCGGCAGTTAGCTGACCAGATAATCCATAATACATGTCATCATTCTTTCCAAATTCCTGATCACCCAATCACTTGACCAAATTTCATGACTTTCTCCAATCTTTCACCAACACGTTATTACACATAGTTTCCATCCACATCACGAAAATTATCACCACGTTCGTCATTCCACTACTACAGTTCATCACAGTTCATCACACTAATTCACAATAATTCAGACCTTACACATATTCACACCGATCGATATACTGATCGGTGCTACTGTGTGTCTTGATCTTCATCTTCCTGATTCTGCATCACTGCAAAGCGATTCCGACTGACTCTTTCTCGCTCAAACTCTCGTAGCAGTTCTCCACACTTTAGATCGAGTTCGTCGATCCAAGTTGCTTCGTCATGATCCTTCCAGCGGACCAGATATTCTCGGTGGGTGCGACCGAAACGTGTCTTCTTGACCGATCGGACATCTATCACCTTTTCCACTTCGAATTCGTCCTCTTCCAATGGTCTTTCCAAACTGTCTTCTGGCAGCAGAGCTTCATCAAAATCGAACCTCTCCGCTTCGTTCACCAGACAGGGCATTTTAGGCCAATCGGGGAATTCTCTGACCAGCTTCAGTTTGGACACATGCACGATCGGAAAAACTTTTTAATCCGTGCCGATCGTGATCAGACGGGCAGCGTGCTCACCGATCAGCTCTGCTACACAGAAAGGACCTTGCCACATATGAGCCAACTTCTTTGCATAGCCTTCCTTGACCCGATCGAGGTATAAGCATACACTCGCCCCTGGTTCAATACCATGAGGGCGGACCTGATCGTTATTCAGATTTGCTCGATCTTGCGTGGCCTGACGCAACTTTTCATTGATGACTTCTTTCGCATGCTGATAATTCTCTGGACCCACATGCGCCAACGACGGGCATCGCGATCGCGGTCCGAGTGCAGCCGATCGGTATCGCCTCTTCAAGTTTAGATCGAGTGTCCCATCCATACGCCAGATAGAAAGGCGTTTCTCCTCGGACCCGATCGGTTGAAGAGTTGAGTGCGAATACCAGTCTCTCTGCATACTCGTCCCAGTCACGTTGGTCCGGATCGGCCACATACATCTTAATCGCCCTTGTTATTTTTTGCACCATGCGTTCAGCCGATCCGTTCGCATGCGGACGATATGCCATCGTCGCGCTCTGCTTCTGGCCTAGCATGTTATTGAACGATCGAAACACCTCGCCATAAAACCGGGTTCCCGATCGTGTCTGATAACTTCGCCGGCGCCGAACCTTCTGAACATGCATTCTTCGTAACTCTGGGCTATCTGCTCCGCAGATCGGGATGCACTAGCCTTTGAGATCACCAGACCAGCGAACAGGTCGATCCAGATCAGCAGTTCAGTGTTGCCGCGTGTAGATCTGGGCAGCGACGGTATGTGGTCCATCGCTATCACCTGGAAAGGGTAGGTAGCCTCGATATTTCCGGGCGATCGGCCCTTGATTATCGGTCTGCCCTTCCCGGTCTCGCAATCTGTGCAACAACCCACATATTTCTGCACGCTCCGAAAAAGTCCTCTCCAGTGAAAGTGGGCCTGATCTTGTGGTATGTCCTGCCTATGCCTTGATGTACCCCTTCTAGAGTCACATGGTAGTGATGAAGGACATCCGGCTGTAGCAACTCAGGGATCAACAATTTCGCTAGTCGATCTCGATTGGCACTGTCTTAATCGACATCACGGCAGTAATATAGAAATCCATTGTCATCCACATCGTAACTGTCCGCGATCTTGGTACATTCTTTCGCTTTATCATTCGTTAACTTGGACAGTTCACCGCGCAGATATGGTTTCAGGTTGAAAATCCACTCTTCTTCGTCCTGCGCCTTGAGGATCCGTTCCTCCCTTAGCTGTTGCACAACGCGCTCACTCAGCCTTTCCTTCGGGAACGATCGGCGAGACTTCCGAGTTCGCGATCTAGTTGTGGCCATCACATGCACCTGATCAGGGCTGTTCTTGTGCTTGATCAACTCCGGGAGCCTGTTTATGTTCATAAGTTCATGTAGAACGGCCTCCTCGGTGATCGTCGCCCCGATCTGGTCCCGCATAGCTTGGGTCGCGAGGTGATCGGCGCTTCTGTTCCAATCCCGTTTCACGTGCAATAGCTCGAGGTTGGGATAGTCTTTTAGTGCCTTCATCACCCGATCATTCAGCAACTTCAGCCGTGGTGCCTTACAGTCGATATCCCCGGTGATCTGCCTTATCACGAGGCTGGAGTCACCACATATGATGATCCGTACTTTAATTTGTGATGACAGCAGATCAAGACATAGAAGGATTCCCCGATATTCCGCCTCGTTGACGTCATTCAGGCGTGAAATCAGCGGCGGCTGCTACTATAGACCACTGTGGTAACTTCCACAGTATGGCACTATAGTAGACGACCTTCTTCTTCACGTTAGCCGATCCGTCAAAACTCAAGACCAGGAGTTCCTCATCCCGATCGACGATCGGTGGCGGCAGAGAGATTGATTGTCGGGGTTGCTTCCTTGGGGCGATCGCCATCAGCGCTTCATCCACTTCAGACCGAGGGGTGATACTGGCAGCCAATGTGCCCAATATCTTCTCCTCTCCCTTGGTGCACTTGACGACCTCGAGGGACCACTGTGACAAGATCACTGACCATCTGCCTAGCCGACCATCCATCCCATTGGCCGATAATAGCCAGGCCAATGTCGACTTTCTCTAAATAACCTTTACAGATCGGCCGACCAGTAGGTTGTAGCACACATCCAAAATCCGTAGTAAAGCCAGAAGTTCTTTTTCGACGATCCCATAGTTAACTTCGTTCGGCTTCAACGTCCGGCTCGTAAAAGTGACCGGGTGGTACACTCCATCATGTTCTTGCACTAGAGTGGCATAAATGGCCCACTTACTAGCGTACACAATGACGACCGGCATTTTTTCCGGATCGAAATGTCTGAGAATTGGTGCCGTCGCCATCATGGCCTTAAGCATACCGAAAGCAACCTTTGCACGCTTCATGTCATCCTCTGCCTCCACCTGCGGAAAATCTGCGGGAAGATCAGAGTCTCAGCCCTCCCGTAAAGTTGCCCGATCTCCTTCGCGCAACATATGGTAGTCGACTTCCCGGAGCTCGTACAGCACGGTCGCGTAAATCACGAATTCTTCAATGAAGCGACTGTAGTAATCCAGACTCCCTAGGAAGGACTGCATTGCCTTCAGTGATCTGGGAAACGGGAGGTTGCTTAGTGACTCCAAATATTTAGGTTTGGCCTCTAGCCCGCTGATTGATACCATATGACCCAAATAGGCGACCTTGGACATGCCCCAAAAACTCTTCACAGCACTGATCGACAGGTTCCAGCGATCGCATGCCTCCAACAACCGTTCGACCTTCTCGCACAGATCGCTCCATGTCGAAGCAGGGATCATAATGTCGTCGATATACGATCGCCTCCCCAACGGACGGTCTCCTTTCCCGATCGGGTGCACCCTCTGTAAATACATCATGGTTTTTGGTGGGGTCCCGATAGGTACTGATCTTGAAGTGTCCATACAATGCGTTTTCGATCAGCCTCTGGTAGATCTGGGGCACGTTTTTCAAACCGAACGGCATACGGTTCCACTCGAACAGACCGAACGGCGTAATAAATGCGGAGATCTCGCGATCCCGATAGGTCATCGAAACCACCCAAAATCTACTTGCCATATCCAGTGAGCAATACCATAGGGTCTTGTCAAGATCCTCTAGCAGATCGCTGATCAGCGGAATCGGGTACACCATAAGCTTGGTCAAACGATTTACCAACCGATAATAGATACACAACCTGATGTCGACGCCGTTTTTCTTGATCACAATCACGATCGGCGAGGCCCAAGACGAGGTCGACGGTTTGATAATCTTGGTAGCCAATAGTCCTTTAATCAGATCAGATAATTTCTCCCGGTACTGTGGCGCCACACGTCGGCATCGCCGAGCGATCGGCTTGGCATCACCAACATCGATGTCGCAGATTGCTCCGCGAGCAGCAGGGGGTAGGGCATTGCCTTTCCCGATCAGCATGCTTTTTTTTTCAGATGATCTTCTTAAGCCGATCAATCTGGTCGGGACTGTTGACATCCCGATCACCCACTTACAGATCGTGCAAGGTGACTTCGGAAGGATCGGCAGACACTTCAGGGAGGACTTCCAATTGTCTCTCCAGCTCCTGAATATATTGATCCCCGCCCTCATGTATACAAACTTGATCGTCTTCCGGGGCGATGTCACCCAAACCGTCCTGATCGGTTGCACACTGCTGTTCCCGTTCTGCGGGCTGCTCTTCAACGACATCGATCTGCTTAGGCGCGCCATCGTCGTCCGCCCCAGCAATCCCATGTTCCCCTTTTTCTATTCCCGGTTCCGCTGTCGCCTGTTCTTGTGACGCCAACATGTTGACGAACCTTGGCTCATCTGCTTGATGGTCTACCGTGTCCGGCGACTGCGGTACCTTTTTCCGCACTAACATCTTCTTTGGGGTTACATAGCTGGGCCGTTCCACCATAGGTGAGGTATCTTCTTCCACCTACCCATCATCGCTGATCAGATCGGTGGTCGCTTGGTATGCCAAGTTCTGCCACTCAACATACCATCTCGATACGATCGAGACGAACCCCATCTTTCATGGCACCTTCCCTTCCGCCAGCCACATGACAGCAATAGTATTGTTGTCGAGCGTAAGCGGCTTGTCACCGATATTAGTGACTCGAACATAATCATATCGACCGGCGCTCTTCATAAAGGTTGGCACCCACCGATCGCCCCTGGTCACCCATAACTTCCTTGATAGAAAACCTTTGTCGACCGGGGTATCAGCGAATTGGACGACTAGAATGGTGACATCTTTGTCCCACCTGACCAGATCGGTATGCGAT
The DNA here is from genome assembly GCA_026184515.1 of Peronosclerospora sorghi. Taxonomy (NCBI): domain Eukaryota; phylum Oomycota; class Peronosporomycetes; order Peronosporales; family Peronosporaceae; genus Peronosclerospora; species Peronosclerospora sorghi. Next base: position 19,107,717 of record CM047583.1, read on the forward strand.
CCGTATAGGGGCCGCCGACCAGCTAACTGGATCTGTACCTCATCCGGGAGTGTAAAGCACTCCATGAGACAGATCAAGGCGAATACCTGCCGGCACCATGAAATCCATGCCTAACAGGGCATCCTGACCGGCCAGATTGACAACCAAAGCGCTGAAGAAGTAGACTAACGAACCCGATAGGGTGATCTTCACGCACGTCCTTCCTTCGGTCATGTAAGAATTTTCCCCAATTCCAACGCATTCTTGTATCTGGTATCTTCTATACGACATCCGACCTTACGAGCAAAGCGGAGTCGATAAATGAGACTTCGACCCTAGAGTCGTACAAAATCGTTGCCTTCTGGTGGTTTATCTTACCACAGGCTTTCGCCTGCTTAAACCATTTGTCGGGCGCATGATACTTCCAGTATACGCGAGACTCCCCAGGCAGCAGATCCAACTTCATGACCACCTTCGATCGGGAATATTCATCGGTCGTGAGATTGTAAACCGGATGATCCCGATCGACGCAATTGAGAATGGAATATGTATTGTCGGTTTTATTCTCCTTGCCGACATATGCATAGATGCAAAACGTAGATCGCTCGGCTCGATCCAGATTCCAACCTGGCGAGCGTTCTAGTTTAACATCTTCTCCACATCCGGTGGAAGCATCCCCGCGTGCTTACCCGGCACATACCACTTGAGCATCAGATTGAAGAACTCTTCGATCTTGCACTGGCCAGCCTCGTGGATCTCTCCACATGACTTGCACACGAAGAGGCAGTGATCGGTGGGGTGGCCGCGTCTTTCGCACTTCTTGCATATCAACTTCTTCCAGCAGTCCCCACCATCATGCTTGCTTTACCCGCAGTGAGAAAACTTCTTGCGAGGTCGCTCCGGATCGGACTTGTTTCCACTCCTTCCCTTCCGATCTTCCTGGTTAGGCGTCGATCTGGTTCTAGGGACAGGTTCCGTGACGAAAACGTGGAGATACTGGTCCTCGTCTGACTCCCGACCAGACTGGCCACTACTTTCCTATTCCTACCCAGTGCTGTCTTCAGTCACGATCGCCTTAACAGCACGGGCCGATATGGTCAGGGGCCTCTTCACCGGATCGGTCTGGGTCTTCGATCTGTAGCGACCCGATCCAACGGCGACTTTCGCCCTCATGCTGCGTGAGTGTTGCAGCGTCCGCAGCGTCTGCTCCACTTCCCCCACATCTTTGAGGCGCAGCAGAGTGAGCTGATCTGACATCTCTTGTTCATCAAGGGTACTGATGTAGTGACCCACGTGCTTCATAGCGGCACCGGTCGGCGGGTTGCCTTCCTTGATCACTATACCGGCGCGAATTGCAGCCACGTTCAGACGGTGTAAGTACTCGATCGGCGTCTCATCGCCCCGTTTCTGCACATGGTGATATTTGCGGGCGGTAGAGAATCCGGAGTTGCAGTACTGCCCCTCAAATTCTGAACATAGCAGATCCCAGTCAGATCGGACATCCCAACCCAACTGTTGGATCCAGTTCGCAGCCGGTCCTTTCAGCAGATCCCTGAAGATCAAACAACGTTCCTTTTTTGGTGTCTGATCCCGCAGAAAAGCAGACTTGACCCGACAAACCACGATCTGGCTTACTCCTCATCGGCGTCCTTGCCAGTGAAATCCTTGAGATCCGTGGTCGCATCCATGCGAATGCGTCGCAGTGGATCCAAAATCAGAGGCGGTCGTAGAGGCTAGGTTAGACCTGCGCGTTCTGCCCGCCCCTGCACCGTCTGACCCATAGTGGTCATCCGGATAACCGATCGACTCCATGTCGAAATCGGTGTTCTTTCTTGATCGGCGCGGTCGGGCTGTCTGCGGCTTGCGTCTTCCTCTGCCAACTGGTTTGCCACCTCGTGTAGCCTTATCCGTTGATGCCACTGACTCCATATCAACATCCCGGCAAGTATTGACTTTTTGCCGGGCAGATCGGTCCTGGGCATGCGGGCGCGGAGGCGATCGGCATCGGTCTCCCATGAAGCGCTCCATCATTGCCTCAAACATGGCTATACGTTAGCTTGGGTCATGGGAAGCGTGTTGGTATCCTCTTTTGGAGGTACTGAAACCTTTGGGGGATCCTGGAGCCCCGACTGGAATGCAGCCCCTTGCTGCCGCACGTCCTTTTTATGCTCCCATGGGGGTACGGTCCGACCCATGGTTATCCGCTCAACACCGACCTCCAACTCCGATGAGCTATTAGAGGAAGGTGGAGACTGATACAGCGACTTATCTTCGGAGAACACATCATCGTATGCTGCCGTGGCCTCATCGGCCTTCAATGCCACGGTGGGAGTTGGGCGGCGAACCACCCCCACCAACGGCACCAAATGATCATGGAGGGTCGATATCGACATCTCCAGCTTCCAAGTGTCCAGATCGAACAGTTTTTGCACGTTGGAGAGGTTTTGCACTTTTATGCCGACCTCAGCTAACATCGCCAGCAGGTTCTTCACCAATAGCAACAGCCGATCGCTTTGGATCGGCTCGGTGGTGGTTCCGAGAAGGCGATCGGGGATCTGGAGGTTTAGGATCTGTATGACCTGGTCTTCACGAGTAAAACGCTTTAACTCGTGGATGTAATACATCCTGGTCAGGTCTTCTTCCTTAATAACCTCATCCCCGACCTGCGACTTTTCTTCCATGTCGTCTTCGTAGGATGGCATTCTGAGCTTCTGCTTGGGGACCTTGGGAAAATGGATCGGATCGTTCCGATCAGCCTCCAAGTCGTTTTCATCTTTTATTTTTTCATCAAATAGATCATTCAAATGCGTAGGATCAGGACAAAAGTCCTGATCCGTTCCGGAACTATAACAAGACTTGCTATAGTCCCGATCGGCCCCGGTGGGAGCCTTATGGGGAGGAAAAAACTTATTAATCCCGATCTGGTCCTCCACCTGTCCAGATCGGACATCGCCATCGTTATCGACAACGAGAACATAAGTTGATGGCCGTTCCTTATGTCCTCTCCAGAACGATTATAGATTTAATTCGTTATAATCGATTCTTCGCAAGAAATCATATCGGTAAAATCCCTGGTTCGAATCCGGGCACGCGCACCATTGTGGTAGAGTCAAGTTCAAAATCGAACACCGTAGTGTCGAGAATCTGACCACCATCGTACCCGGACTTCCAACCTACGGGGGGGGTACCCCGCGAACCTTCGCCTACGATCCGATCTGATCGTCCGTTACTAGCAGACGACCGATCATCAGCACAGGACGCCTGGTCCGATTCTTTCGTCATCTCACCTTCTGTACCCGATGGAATGAGATGGTTTCACACTCGGTGGATCGGTGCTGGGAATCGACTTGAGGTCTAAAAACGTGAGACCGTGCTGGGTAGTGTACCCTGGGCAGAACTCTTCACCCTGGGTACGGGTAGACCAGTTATACTCCAAGGAAATATACTTCAAAGGGCAGATAGCTCAATCGATCGTAGAGCCCAACCAATACGAGAATGAAAATCCAATACTCCAATATAGAGATCCAATGAGAACGTGATAAACTACACGAACGATATCTCACGAAACAATCCAATAACTTGATTACACGTTCCAAACGTGTGTAACTGGCGCTTGAGAAGCCGACCAATACGTACTCCAGTCTAGGGACTTCCGGCGGCCCAAGTGCGTCTGTGACGCGTCCCGGTCAGTTATATTAAGCTATAGGGGATTACTCGACCCTCTTCTTCCAAACTCTCTGCGGCGTGCAGAGGCGACTATCGTACAGTGCGAATAAACGACTTCTTGTTGAGTGTTAATGGCTGAAAATTAACGACTAACCAAAACTATCTCCCTATGGTCCCCAATATGTACACACATGAAAATATGTAAGTACACGCAATATCATATGACTTACCAAAATCCGTGTTCTTGACACCCCTCGCACACGATAGGATTAAAAGCCTCCTTGATTTCCACCAATTCGATTGCCGATAAGCGGATCGGTGTGCTGCTGACACAAAGCGACCAAAATGCTTGAGTCCGCTTCGCCACAAGGTCAAGGAAGTGTTCCTTGACGAGGGGGATTCGGCGGTTAATCCCCACGCCGATATAGGCGAGACTGGTGAGTCGCCAGTGGTAGAGGTGGATTCCTTTGAGGTTAAGCGCGAGGCGCTTCCTAGAGAAGCGACCCGTAGTTTGTCTCTTCTACAGGTCGGAACTGATTCTGAACACGCCGTGTTCGGCGAACAAGTTGCGACTCCAGTGGTAGGAGTAGAGACCCCTGTAGTTAAGCGCGAGGCGCTTCCAAGCGAAGAGACCCGTAGTTCGTCTCTTTCGCACGTCGGAAATGATTCCGACCACGCCTTATTAGGTGAGACCGGCGAGTCACCGGTGGTAGAGGTAGAGACCTCTGTGGATAGGCGCGCTGTGCTTCCAATAGATGGGGCAATTGACTCCCCCCATCTGGGTCTCGGGATGAGTCCCAAGGCTAGTAGTCAGCAGTCCTATCGGATGCTGAATAGCATGACAGGTGTTGTCACGGAAGGCGTAAGCCTGGAACGGTTGACTGGGGTAGGCAAACTGTTGTCGTTGGAGGAGATGTCCTTCAACGAATTTGAGACTGCTGTGAAAGCAGGTGAAATCGACGAGGTCGTCGTATTGCGTCCGGAAGAGGAGTTGAACTCCTCATCCACGATGGACGAGTCAGTTTTGGTACGAACCAAACAGGCATTGAATGCCCGAAGCGGTCTCAAGATCCTGGCGGATCCTGGTGCCCCTTACCATTCCTTACTAAAGGAATTTGGAGATGTCATTAGTGACAACCCGCCGATGGGTTTACTACCGGATCGGGGAGTCCGACATGAAATTGATTTGGTTCCTGGAACCAAATACTGCGTCACTAGGCAGTGGCCTCTCCCCAAGGAGCAATGCGACGTTATCGACGCATTCTTCATGGGGATAGAAGAGGCAGGGATGGTACGGGAGAGTAAGTCTCCCCATTTATCTCCCACTTTTTGTGTTCGTGAACCGAACGGAAAGTGGCGCATTGTGCATGCGTACAACAAGCTGAATGCAGCTACTGTACCCATGCAGACTCCGATTACTCGGAAGGATGTCCTCCAGAACAATATGGCGGGCTGTACTGTATACAGTGCCTTAGATCTGGTGGATGGGTATTATCAGGTGCTCATGCGAGCGTCCGATATTCCTCTTAAAGTGGTCAGCACGCCTAGTTGAATGCTGTGGGAGTGGCTTGTTATGCCATAGGGGCTTTCAAATGCACCAGCGACTTTTAATCGCTTGGTGACTCAACTCTTTCGCCCTCAAAGGAAGTACGCTCAGACGTACTTCGACGATATATTTGTTCATAGTCGCGCGGAAGGCGACTCGTCGGATGTTCAGACGCATCTGATACACCTTCGAGCAGTGCTCGAATGTATGCGAGAGCATAAGTTATATGCAAACGAATCCAAATGTATTTTTGGTGCTGAGGAAATTCCTTTCCTCGGATGATTCATCAGTAAGGATGGATTGCGGGCGGATCCCGCGAAGGTGAAAGCCATTGTGGAGTGGCCTTCGCCTGTAAGCCTTAAAGATTTACGAAGTGGCTTGGATTAGCCAATTATCTCCACAAGTACAGCGAGAACTACGCTGAAATGGCGAATCCATTAACCGACCTTCTTAAGAAGGACGTTGATTGGTGTTGGGAAAACAAACACCAAAACTCTTTTGAAGCGGTAAAGGGGAGCTTGTTGAAAGCTCCCGTTCTTTCTCTCTCAGATTCTGGGAAACGATTTAGTGTCCTTTGCGACGCCTCCGATTTCGCAATCGGATGTGCTTTGTTACAAGCAGACGATGCAGGAAGGGAACGCGTAATTGCGTTTGAGTCGAGGCAGCTTAAAGCTGCAGAACGGAATTATCCCGTTCATGACAAGGAGATACTTGCAATGAAGTATGCTCTTGTCAAATTTAGGTTTCACCTACTCGGCTCAAAGCCGTTCGTGGTTTATACTGACCACGCGTCCTTACGGACAGCGACAAAGTCGCCTCATCTCTCGTAACGGATGGCCCGTTGGCTCTCCTTCTTTGTGGAGTACAACTTTGAGGTTAAGTATAAACCTGGCAAGCAGAACGTTCTTGCAGATGCGTTGTCGCGCCGTCCCTATTACGAGCTCGCTCACGCGACATTCGTCATCTCGTCTGTGGTGGATCTCATACGCCAGACGTATGAGAAAGACCCACAATGTACGGCGCTTATCAGCGCGTTAGGTGAAAAGGGTCTTGGATCGTCTGAGCCAACCCTGTCAAGTCGAGCTAAATCTCGTTTACACCGTTACAGGTACTGTGACGGTCTGCTATATTATAGCACGAGCGCGGAGGACACTCCGCGGGTGGTAGTTCCTCATAATGAGAAACTAAAGTATAGAGTCCTCTTTGAGGCACATGACGCCCCTACCGGGGATCATTTAGGTCGGGATAAGACCTACAGCGCTTTAAGCGCTTCGTATTGGTGGCCCAACATGTATAAGTGGTATATACGCACCTGTGAGACGTGTCAGAGGGTTAAAACCTCTTCAAGTTCAGCTGCGCCTTTGGCGAGCTTGTCCGTTCCAACGGAGCGTTGTAAATCTATTAGTATGGATTTTATCTTCGGGTTTCCGAAGGATAAGGCCGGGAAAACCGGCATATTGGTCTTTGTAGACCGTTTGAGCAAGATGGCTCACCTGGCGGCGGTGCCAGAGTCCATTAATGAACAAGGAACAGCAAAAGTGTTTTTAGACCGTGTCTTTGGACAGCATGGTCTACCCTATTCCGTTGTGTCGGATCGGGACCCCGTTTTACGGGACAGTTTTCGTGAGAGTTGTTTATGGTGCTGGGCACCAAGCTCCTCATGTCCACTGCGGATCATCCGCAGACGGACGGGCAAACGGAACGCGTTAATCGCGTTGTGGAGGATATTTTCCGGAGTTTATGTCCGGATTCTCCAAAGTGTTGGAGTGAGATGCTTCCTATGGCCGAATTTTCTATAAACAATTCGGTCCATGCATCTACGGGGTTTACCCCGTTTTACGTGAACGGGTTAGTGAATCCAAGGGTTCCGTTGACGCCAAGTGGGTGTGGCCGAGGGATTGGGGGGGGAGGATTCCCTGATGTCAGCCCTGTATCTGTGCGGAAGCACATCGATAAGTTCTTATCGACGCGCCTTAGTGTCTTACGAAACGTCTGCGATGCCATGGCGGAAAGATAAGACAAGCAGAAGGAGCAGGCCGACCTCAAGTGGCGGCGTAACGAAGGGTGTAAAAAGTAGGAGAAAGTGTTTTATTAAACGCTCAGAATCTTCCTACACATGCAGTTTCCAACGTATTCCGGATCAAACTGCGCCCCAGGTTCGTGGGGACTTTTAAGGTGATAGCCCGAAAGGGCTTGGCGTACACCTTAGAGATTCCGAAGGTGATGCGTACGCATCCAACCTTCTATGTGGGTATACTTAAGCCATACCAGGACCCGGAGGCTGGTACCCTCTTGGAGGGGGTTGGAAAGGCGGATATCCGTATAAGCCGTAAGACACGGCAAGGCGGTGGAAGCCCGACAGGGCTAAAATGCGACCGCGAAGATCCTCAACGGTCGTCTCGAGAGAGGCAATCCGCCCCTCGAAGCATTCAGTTGCATCCCACTCATCGCGGAGTCCCTCGTGGACATCATGGATGCTATGGCTGTGTCGATCACAGCGCTCGCGAATCTCACGTCGCAATCGCGCGACCTCCTCCTCCAATGCTCGATGCGGAGGGTACTCCACATTATCATGTGGAGCGTCTGATGGCGCGACGCCATCACCGGGGTCAAACCCAGTATCTGGTGAAGTGGAAGGGTCATCCACACTCACAGAGTTCGTGGGAGTCCGAGACTCCCCTACGGCAGGATTGCCGTGACATCGTTGACGCTTTCGAGCGGGAGAATCCCGCTGCGGGTCAACGACCAAAGGGGCGCCAGAAGCCCCTTCACTCCCAGTAGTTGGGAGTTCGCCGGAGGCAGAAGTGGTGCTCACACTGTCCTCTGGCACCGCGGTGAGGGCGGGGGCGCTGGAGTAGCGCGTGCGATAAGGGGCACGTAATAGCTCCATCGCTTTGGATCTGGCAAATGCCATGCGCAACGCCCTCTCCACCCAAACGTCACGACGGGAATAGCTGTTGTGCAGCTCATTAAAGCTGGGGAGGAGCTTCTCCCCTTCCGCCCAAGTGCGAATTTCTTTTCTGCATCTTCGCCATTTTCTCCCGGAGAGAGAATGATAGGAACCTCGCGGAGGTTCTCAACAGGGGCACCCTGTGCCTGCCTGTCGAGGCGCTCTCGGTATGAGACGCTAGTGAACTGCTTTTGCGTGAGCGGTTGTTGCCGGAGTTTCTCCCGGTGTTCGCATTGATACGGCTGTTCAGCCGCAGGGCGTGGGTATAGGATGCTAAACCATTCCTTACCATAGTCCTAGCCCACTTTGGGAGGCCACGAGGACCTTCAAAATTAAATGCCGCTGGTGGAGGGAGTTTGGGGCCGCGTAAAGCAGCCCTCAGTGCCCGTGCGGCAAGTTGGGTTTCTTGAGCTGCGTCCAGCTCATTGGTGATGATCGCCTTCGGCGATCCGGATGTATCATCCGACATTGGCAGGGGTGGCGCAATAGTTAGTGCATTTTCCCCACGTGTGGGGAACGGATTAGGCTGCCAACATCGCCGTTCAGCACAACTAATGGGGCTCATGGTTAGCCAGTAGTTCTGGTAGTTGGAGTTCTCCAACTAAAATTGATTTATTGCGTATACAATAGTCTTGATGGGGGAGGATGTAACAGGGTTACATTTGGTTACATTTAGTATGTGGTGTACGTGAGTACACTACGGTTGGGGTCAGTATTGACCGGTCCGAAAGGTTTTGGACCATTGGTTATTTTAGCCAATCAGAGCAGGAGCCCTTGGTGGAGTCGTGGCAGCCAGCCACGTGTTAGTACACAGGTGGTGTACACTACATTTTAGCTAGGTACAAATTTAGTAAGTTCTACTTAGTATTACATATAGCTTACATTAGTTTAAATTAATTTAGGCTAATTAAATATTAAATATACATTCAGTTTACATTTCACTCAAAAGACTACAGGACGCGCGACCTCGACCGGTCGCGCGCGTAGTGAGTCTAGTGACGTAAGGGAAGTTCTTACCTTAGCTACCCCCTTATTAAGGGAGCCTTGTGTTAAGGCATTAGCTTGTGGTAACTGGTAAACCAACGTGGAATCATGTCCCCGAGTAAGAGAGTTCTCTCTTACTAAGCCCTTTTATAAGGGCGTATCGGCTAAGTAGCGGCACATCGCTGCTTTAGGAAAGTCTTACTCTGTGCGCTAGCCGCACTGTGCGTGTACGCACCGGATACAGCAACACTTTTCACCACATACCGATCACTACCTCTGCTCCAGGTTTTCCTATGACTCTCAACGCGTCGTTTGCTGTATAATGACAAATCAGAGAACGAAGTCGTTAAAAATGCACGTGTCAAGGAACAGTTTAGTGGAGCGAAAGAGCTACAATATGAAACGTAACACTGCAGTGCATACAAGTACAACACACAGCCGTATACTCTCGTATCAAGAACGGTAATCGTACATTATTCGCAGGAACTGGGCGGCTCACTTAAAAAATAATCTCCACCCCCTCGTTATTTTCGTAGCCCGATATGGATAAAAAAATGACGTTTTTGCTCTTAGTTTTGGGGGATACGGGGACGGGCTAAACGGCAGCAAGTGAAAGACTAACCAGCAGCAAGTGAGGCAGCGACTAGGAAAAATTGTGGTAAAGCGTACCAAAAAATGGTACGTGATTATGGGCATAATTGTGGACACCAATATGGGTGTAGATGTGGTAGAATGTACCACAAATTCTGTCGGTACAATAGTCGGTACAATAGTCGGTACAACAGGTGGTACGATAGTGGGCACCACAGTTGGTACCTCAGTCGGTACAACTGTTGACACAACGGTGGCGGGCATGGACGAGGCGTGGACGGAACATCTGAGACGATGCGACAACTGGCACAGTTACCTAACGGTAACCTGAAGGTAAGCAAAGGAATCAGGTCAAATGTTCGACAGAATGCGTAGGAATGGGTAGTTCTGATTGGCTGATATTAGGTTTTTGGTAGATATTAGGATATAAGCAATAAGCCAGTTCTCCTTTTGCGTACGATCGGGCAGATCGGTTACAGGGACGGCAACTTAGAGCCTCCCTACTTCTAGCAAATACCTCTACGTCCCGGGAGGGAGCACTGAGTGCGTTTTTGGCCCACCGGTAGGCGTAGAGTGTGAGAACACATCGCAACTCCGCCCGCTGTGTCAGTGGCTCCTCTTTTTAAAGTTTTTTTTTGGTCTCGGGAACGTGATCGAGCAGTGCTCTCACCTCTCCCCTTATTGGTACACGTTTGGACCCTGGTAGTTCGGCTGCTTTAAGCGCCCCACGGGAACTACTAGGCGGATTTTTAGTGTAAACCGTCGATCAGCCCGTTGCTGATCGAAGCTCCTCTTAACTTAAGCGTAGAATACATAGTATATTGGGTATTATATTAGCGTATCAAGTATAAGAGGCTAGGCGATCAGGTGGTGAAGATTTCCGCTGCCTGATCAAGTACCCTTTCGCCGATCGCCACCAAGATCGACTATCTGCGACCCGCGACCTGCGATCAACTGTTTACAACTAGCGTCAACTCGTAAGGAATTCACTAGACCGATCAAGCGGTTCTGATCGACCGTGATTAAGCCTGACCACATCTGATCAGTTCATCGGTCGATTCGCAGTGAAATACACTAATCTTGCATCAAAGAATTGCATCGTGACATCCCCTCCACTTGGAGAGCGACCCACGCCCAAGCCGTCGGGCACACAAGGTGAGCAAGACACAAGAACAGTCCCACAGGACATCCGGAGGAGCCCCTTCGTCAGTCGGCAGTCCGGGCGCCGTGGTAACGCCTGATAAAGCTTCACAAACTTTGATCAGCCGCTCCACCACAAAATCAAAAAAGTACCAAAAAGGATATACTTTTGAGATAACGTCCTGGTTGGACCAAAAATTCTAAAATGCCCCTCTTTCTCAAAAAATCCTAAAATGCCCCTGTTTTCGCCTTCACGGATTCGGTCAACCAGGCGCTGAATCCTTTTTTTAGGTACATTTCCAGCTGAAGATGCGACTGGTGGACCCCAGAAATTATGGTCGGGCTTTACGAGTGGTGTGCTGACAATTTGAGCCACGGAAATTGGGGACAAGACGTTCTTTATTGCACCTATTTTGAGTATGAAAAAAGACCGTGTCGTGGTTTTTGCGGGTGCTATTGGTGCCTTAATTGTGATGACGGTACTATCGGTGGTCATGGGTGTCGTGGCTACAAAATTCCTGCCGCCTAGTTTGACGCATTATGGGTGCAATGCTGGTAAGTGGGAGAAAAGTATCTTGCAGCTCCTGATAATACTGACTACAGAATTAAATTGTGTCACGTTTCAGTTTGTTTTCTTTGGAGACAAGATGTTATACGATGCGAGGGAGATGAATGCAGCGTAAGCATATGATGAGGCAAGCATATGATGGGAAGAGTGGAGGTTTGCACTAACGTTGGCTTTTGTGGTTACTGCTATGATTTGATTTAAAGAGACCCGTCGGAGGAATTGACAGAGGTGGAAGAAGAACTGATTGGGAAGAAGGATGAAGATGCGATACAGGATGAGTACGGAGGCGTTTTGGCTCTTCTAGTGAGATCCTAGTGTACTAAAATAGTGGTTGTTGCTACTGTATTTGATGTTATTGCAGACAAGTGGAAGAAAGCAAGAAAAAATCTACGTGACGGACGGCATGATTCAGGTGTTTTCCCAGACGTTCATCATGACGTTCCTGACAGAGTGGGGTGATCGCTCGCAGATTGCGACAGTGACACTGTCATCAACGAAGGACGCATTCGGCGTCACCCTGGGCGCCATTCTCGGTCACTCCATGTATACGGGTATTGCTGTCATTGGTGGCAAATTTCTAGCTACGTGCATCTCGGAGCGGACCGTTACGCTTGTAGGTGGTGTCCTTTTTGTGCTGTTTGCGCTGCACTCGCTCGTCACAGGCCCGAACGTGTTGGAGTAGCTCTCCGACACGATGACGGATGCTTGAGTCACAATACAATAATATATTTGACTATAACTAAATTATAAACTGACACAAATACACAAACATTGAGTATACCTTTTTTGGTCTTGTACGAATATGTCCAACTTTAAATGCCTTGATCCGCGCATAAAAGACCCAAAAAGGTAAAAGAAAGTATATCCTTTTAGGTATTTTTTTGTTTTTTCCTAGTCGCTACCTCACTTGCTGCTACACCGTTCACCGTAATTGGTGTGGACCACACTATTTCTCAACCTCCCAGATATTCGACGGAGACCAATATTAGCGTAGACCACACTATTTCCGAATCCACACTATTCCCGTGCTTGCAAATATAGTGTGGTCCACACTAAATTCGAATATTCCTAATTGGTGTGGACTTTCAACAAATGATAAGAAGCTGGTACACTGTGAATCATTTTGCGTGAACGGAATCCGGGGGCAGGCACTGGCAGCTTCAAGTCAAATTGAAATTATGCACAGGAGAAAAAGACAAGGTTCTTATTAAAATCAAAAAAAAATATCTTCATCTCATGTCGCTTCCTGCCTTTGGTTACAATAAGGCTCTACAGGTCTGCCGTCGAAGTGGTCACGGTGCTTTGCAATAATTTCCTGCAGCTCTGGTGAAAACTGCTCCGTATGCCACCTTCCAGAAATGTCCAGCAAAAGGCCGCAGCGAATCATAGCCTTGCGAGCATACGTAAGACCGTTCCTGTCGCGCATGGCATTCACGTTTCGCACTGATTTTGCGGCAAGTTTCAGGAAAAACTTTTTACCTGGGTTTTTCAACTTGCCGGACCACGCGCCATCCTTCCGGACCTCATTGGACCATTCTCCTTCCCGCCCCATCCTGCCCTTTTCCTCCTCCCAGAGCCTTCTCCATTCATCCTTTATTTTTGAGATAACAAAAGAATCGCATGGCTGCAAAAGGTGTGATTCGCACGGAGAGAAATAACGCAACTCAGTTTTCGTTTGCTCAAGCACTTGTTTCAACTGTAGGGACACATTATGCTCAACACAGTTGTCCACGTAGACGAGAATATTGCGGCCATAAGGATCGGGACGGTGCGCACTTTGCTCGTTAAACCAAGTCGAAAAACCTGTGGAAAGTTCAACCGCATTCAGTAATCGCAAAAAAACATAATAATAATATTGAATGTACCGTTTTATCTCACCACCCTTTCGGTCCAGTTCGGTAAGTGACGCCAGGAACGTCGTCCGGCAAGCCTTGAATGGGATATGATCGTTTCGCATTTTGAAATATGAGCTTGGGCGTTGCGATTTGGGAGTTTGGCCCTCCGGTAAGATTGACCATCATCGTCATGCCCTCCCGCCCGGAAACAACATCGGCATATTTCACATCAGAATCTACACAAAATCCGAGTGTGCGCCTGTTACCAAAATTTATAACGAAGTGAGTCTCATCCATGTTTCGGATGAGATTTTCATCCAATGTTCCAGCAGTGAAACCACGGTGGAGTTCACCCATGTGAAATGCGACCGTCTTTTTCAATTTGCAATTCCTTTTTAGGACTGCAAGAGGGTTTCCCGTTTGCATCCTTACAACGATGTTGTTGGCGTTCTGTTCGCAGAAAATGGCCAAATTATTTAAGAAGAACTTCACAAAAGCGTGAAATGAACGCAAACTTTGCCAGAACTCACCATAAAATGCTGAGCCAAACGCTTTTTGATTTTTTCTTTCACAGGTATGTTGTCCGATAGATTAACGTAACCTGAACCATATTCGGCCGACCATTATTCGGAGCCCTCAATGATGGCAAGTGCAATTGTGCGCAGAAGAGACGGCGACAATTTGATGCCTGTTGCGAGCATCCGAGAAAATTCTACGAGTAGAAGTTCATGCAGCCTCTCCGTCCAGGGAGCACGCTGGCTACCACGACCACCAACAGCCACCTTCACCTGAACTCGCTTCACTACCGTGTTTAAAACCATTGAAATCGACTTGACACTGGCGTCAGCAGCAGTTAGAATGCCTTCGCGATCCTTCCACCAACGTGTGCACTTCATGTGGTTTGCCTATTGAGAGCGTAGATGCCGTAAGTTACTGTTTCTTGTGTTCCAATTATCAGAACAAGCCCACACATACTTTGTATTCGCCACCGAAATCAGCTTGAAAGTTCGTTATTGCTCTTACAGCAACGCCCTTTTCTCCATTTTCTTCAGCGTCTTTGACCATCCACTTGATGACTTTTACGCGTGTTTCAACCGACGCAACCTGCTGGAATGCACGCTTGCGTTTCCTCGTTGCATCATTGTCGTTTGGAATCTGTTCTTGTTCATGGTTGCCGTTGGTCTGTTCAAGAACATTCTCCCTGTTTTCCACTTGAGCTACGGCTTCGCTACGAGCCGGTGCCTGCGCATGAGCCCTTGCAAGAGCAGCAACAATGGGTGATGGAGACGCCAACGCTTCGACGTGGTCAAGGTTCATTGTCATTTGTTTGGACAGAGGGAATGTTGAGATACACGATGCGAGCGTGAGTTTTGGCAAGTGAGATGGTTTTTTTTGGAAAAAGGGGGTGCCTATTATTAGTGTGGTCCACACTATTTACGCATCCACACTGTAACCGGGTTCATTTGAGTTACATTTAGTGTTGGTGTACATGAGTACACTACGGTTGAGGTCAGTATTGAAAGGTTTTGAACCATTGTTATTTTAACCAATCATGGCAGGGGCCCTTGGTGTGGTGGTGTGTCATCCATCCACGTGTCGGTACACAGGTGTGTACACTACATTTTAGCTAGGTACGAATTTGGAATATTCTACTTAGTATTACATATAGTTTATATTAGTTTAAATTAATTTAGGCTAATTACATATTAAATATATTCAGTTTACATTTCACTCTAAAGTGCAGACGCTCGACCTCGACTGGTCGCGCGTGCAGTGAGTGTCGTAGGTAAGAGGGCGCCCTCCCTTTACTTACGCCCCGCAATGGGAACACAGCCGTTAAGGTTAAGTAGTAAACCAACCCGGGAATCTTGGCCCCGAGTAGGAGAGCTCTCCTACTAAGCCCTTTATAAGGGCGTATATGCTAAGTAGCGGTAGATACCGCTTTAAGGAAGAGTCTTCCTCTGTGCGCTAGCCGCACCGTGCGTATATGCACCGGCTATACACACTATTAGCGCATCCACCCTAATTACGGTGAACGGTGTAGTTAGTCTTTCATTTGCTGCCGTTTAGCCCGTCCCGGGGATACGCCTATAGTTGAGGGGGGGGGTACGGGTAGTAATTGGGGGGGATACGGATATCAATTGCCATACAGATTGCTAACTAAAAACAAATAGTCCTACCTAACTATAATAATTAAGTATACAGACTAGTTTTAGGGTGTGACTGGGTACACCCCCCCCCCTTTGCTGCGTACACACACCCCTAGGGTTTAGGGTTAGGGTTAGGGTAACACCTTACCTTACACGTAAGAAAATGCTGTGTTCAACGCTCTTAATTTTATTGAATTTGCAATTGCTAGGACATGCGCTCTTTATGGATTCAAAAGATCAACGCAGGTGCACGACAGGAAGGAATTTCGTACTCAAAGCTTTATGGCAAGATGTGTGGTGAAGTGTACCACAAATTTGGTCACTTTTGGTCAAGACAGTTGGTCGAGTTTCCGATTAGTCTAAACAAGGGGGTCTTTTTAGCCTATCAGATTCAAGGAGTATCA
>CM047583.1:19133529-19150172 GCA_026184515.1 Peronosclerospora sorghi
AGGTTGTCGATACAAATGTATTCGATTTCGAACTTGACTCCACCACAGATGAATGGCTCGGGTATTGAGCTGAACCGAAAGGTGCTAGCTGATATGGCTGCTACGGAGCCTTTTAGTTTCAAATCAGTGCTAGAGGTTGTCAAGCACATGGAGGGTGTCACCAAGGCTTTTTGATATGTTTAAAACTGTGACATACATTGGGGAGACAGTTGATTGATTATGGAATGAACTGCAAACACAAGGACACCGTCATTGTGCAGATTTGCCAATATAAACTTGTGCCAAACATCAGTTTTCTTGTTTCTGCCCTTGTGATTTACTAGACGTAGAGATCGGGGCTTGGGGACATAGACCGTTTACTATGTAGCCTTCTCGATAGATTTCAGGCGACTTGAGATGTCGAGCAGAATTTCGGACGCCTCGGCACTTCTGCAAAGTGGCTTGAATAACTAGTTGCCAAAAAATGCATGTAAATATTCACGATAAAAAAGTCTGAAGTAATACGCTTTCCTGATGGGGTACTGATCAACGCAGACGCCGTGTAGTTGTACGCATCACCGCCAGGCATAAGCAAGTGCGTCAGGCAGTAAATTTTTTTAAGCGCACGTCTTTGTTGCTATTCCCTACAATACAGAAGCGAAATGTGCTGTCATTAGCCGTAGTCGAAGGTTTTATGTGACTTCAATGTGATTATGGAGCTGTATCTCAAAAAATAAGTATTATTTGGTGTCGACGTGGAGCTTTCATGACCGACACGGTGTCCTCGCTCTTTTCTCTAAGACGATGTTACAAGTCTTTACTAGAGCTTGTGTGTAACCCTAACCCTAACCTTTGGGGGTTGTGTACGCAGCAAAGGGTGTGTGTGTACCCAGTCACGCCCTATTTTTAACACATACAAGGAAAATAGGGACAATCAGACATTCAAAGGTTCAAGTACGTACTCCCTCTCCAAGTACTTGTGCGATGCGCTAAAGTTTGCGGCTGCCATTGGATTTGGACTTGCTTTGGGCTCCCCACATTTCTTCAGGTACTCTGTCTTTTGCGAGGCCGGCCAATATCGACAGCTTCAAAGAGTCGGCCAAGACACCAAGATGACAACTTGGCCTTGAAGCCCAACATGCCGAGGCCTAGGTGCTTAGATGCCAAAGCAAAAGCTGCTAAGATGCCAAGGTCCAGGCGCCGAGGGCGCCAAGACTAGAGAGGGGGCATGCCCGGTTTCCTAGAGAAGGGTGGAAACTGGCGATGAAGATTGGAAGCTAACATCGTGTGGCAATTGGTTAAAATTCTTAGGGGCGACAGAGTTGCACACCGATTGGATTCGGAACGGAAATGGATGGAAATATGGAGCGAATGAAGGCGAGGATCTGGCGTTTGAAAACGAACTACTTTTGAGGGTAGATTACAACGTGCTTTTGCGGGTTTGCTGATGTTATGGATATAGCGAGAGTGAAAATGATTTTTGGCGCTTGCTCGGCATTGACGTGTAGGAGCAAAGCAAGGAGACGTGACAAACGCATTAGTATAGGAGAAAGCACTGGATATTTATTGACATATCCCACAAGGACAGAAATATCGACAAGAAGACAGTGGACATTATCTGCATATCCCACAAGAATGGAAATCTCGAGCGAGAATATGGCACAGTTGGATGCACGAAGTTTAAAGGACATATTGTGCTAGAGTTTAAAGAGGATCTCCGACCTAAACCAAGCTGGCAGCCTATGGGACCAGCTGCTACACTTGGAGTTCAAATAGATTGGCTTCCAGTAGAGTCTTATTGATATGTGAGTGTTTGTTAGAGGACAATTGCTCCTTGTTGGTTTCTATGTAAGCACTTTTTTCAAGTCACTGGAAAACCAATCAAAAAGACGTGGAATTTATTTTGGAGAGCTAAGATCGCTATCGATCAAGGACCTAGAAGTGGCCCATTTTTTATGCATCCGGATAAGTGGATAATAAAAAAATAGGCTGCGAATTAGACCCGGAATGCATGATACGTAAAATTTTCAAGTAGTACGGCTAGGAGAAGCAAAGATGCAATCAGACAGAAATGGAACGAAATCAAAGACGACTGCAGACAGAATAGCAGATGCGAAGGGAAGACAAGTTGATTAATCAATTTTTGCTCATGGTTGGAAGTTTTGCTTTGATTGGCTGCAACTACGAGGCCGAATATGACATATGCTGTGCACAAAGTCACACGAAAGTGCACCAAGTGTTTCGGACTGGAAGCTTGCAAAGAAGACTCTCAAAGAGAAAACTAAGTCAAGACTCCTGGAAGCAGCAGAACGTATTGAGGACGGAATCGAGGTGAGAGGTTAAGCGATGCGGATTTTCTGTGGACAATACGGACAGAAGTCAGTGTCAGGATGATTGGTGACTTTCGATGGAATGACGATTTTCTGGGCGTGCAAGAATACGGATATATGTGTGTGAGTACAATGGACGCGGAATATAGTGCGGCGTCCGGTGTTGTGACGGATTTGGGAACTTTCGAACGAGTTAGAAGTGAAGATCAAAATGTCGATGGTGGTTTTCGTGGATAATAAAGTGGCGGTAAAGGACGAAGGACTCAGCTAAAAAATGCGAAACATGTGGATGTCAAGATAAAACTCGTTACGAACTGTCTCAATATCATGGAAATTCGAACCAAAGAGATGCCAGCGGATTTGATGACCAAGGCCAAGGATTGAAGATTGGAACGATGTCAAGAGAAAGTACGGATGCCGCCAGAGGAGGCTGAGGTCTCGCGTTGGCCGACGCGACGAGGAGTGTAATTATTTGCGCTGGCAGCTGCTTTCGCCATCATAGGACCCTTAAGTACACGGTTATTTTTTCAATACTCCTTTTTCATTTGCATCTATCCACGAGGCATCGTTATTTAGAATACCGGTATAATTATTGGATGGTTTACTGAGCTCCTCTTTCCTCCTTCAAAATGACCGTCCTTCATCTCTCTCGACGGGCAACGACGGTGTCTGTTTCTCGTCTATCTGCACCACTTCAGAGCACACGATCGCTACAGTCAAAGTCTGGAGCTACGCTTAATTCCCCGAAGATCAATGGGAATAACGTCTCGTTCTCTGACACGTCTGCGCTATCTCCTCGAAGATCGAAGCGACTTAGTGAGCGACGGAAGCGCCCGACGACTGCGGCAACTTCTTGTCACGTTTCAAATACCTCTACTAATGTCGATAGTGTGTTTAATGAAGAAAACAAGAAACGGCCACTCGTGTCTTCATTTAAGGATGGCAAACCGTGGATTACTGTCATGGGTCTTGGTGGAGCAGGCAGTAACGCTGTTAATAATATGATTGCGTCCCAATTGGAAGGTGTGGAATTTATTGTAGCGAATACTGACTGTCAAGCATTGGGAAGGTCGCTAGCTCCACATAAGATTACGTTAGGAAAAGACATTACGAAAGGCTTGGGTGCTGGATCAAAGCCCGAGCTGGGCAAACGATCTGCTGAACAACAAAGAGACGAGATTGAGCGAGTTTTGAAGAATAGTAACATGCTTTTTATCACAGGAGGTATGGGCGGAGGAACATGTACAGGAGCAGCACCGGTTGTGGCCAGTGTAGCCAAAGACTTGGGTATTCTGACAGTTGGTGTTGTGAGCACGCCATTTCGATCGGAAGGACCAAATCGGACTCGATTGGCCAATGCTGGTGTGAAGGAATTGGCCAAGTACGTCGATACGTTGATAGTCGTGCCAAACCAGAATCTGTTGGCCCTGGCAGACAAAAGTACGACGATGCTTGATGCCTTCCGTTCGGCCGATGATGTCTTGTTGGAAGGTGTGAAAGGTGTCACTGACTTGATTGTTCGTCCTGGACTGATCAATTTGGATTTTGCCGATATCAAGACCATCTTATCAAGTGCAGGTCGTGCCATTATGGGCTCGGGTATTTCTTGTGGAAAAGGTCGCGCTCAGAAAGCAGCAGAGCAAGCGCTCGTGAATCCGTTGCTAGGTGACCTCCCTACTGAGTCGGCACACGGTTTACTAGTGACCATACGTGGTGGCGAAGATATAACTCTATTTGAAGTGGATGAAATCATGGAAATCATTCGCAAGCGCGTACATGAGGAAGCTAACATCATTTTCGGCACATGTTACGAGCAATCGTTACAAGGATCTGTGTATGTGTCGATCATCGTGAGTGGTATTCAAACGGATGTCATCTCGCCGTCAATCGGCACTCGTGTTCCTGTCCAAGAGACTTCGACACGCTCAGATACGAAAGATGTCATTGCGAACTCGACGCCAGATGACGAGATCGCACTCGAGCAACGGAAAGGATTGTTTAGCCGCTTTTTCACGTTTTAGAGCCTTTTCAGCGATTTAATGGAAGTAGGAGCTTTCGACATGTTCGTTGGGATGCATATAACGAACGACCTGTTCAATCATGTGTGCGGCTGCATACGGAAAAAAATATTAACAACTCAATATGAAAGGGAAAAGAATGAGCGCTGAACGAGTGCTGCATCCTTCTTATGACGTCTAGCACTTTGTTACGTTGTCTCTTAATTCGAGAGCTCAGCTATAGCGCCTTCAAGTTGAGTTTGAGCATAGTGTAGCAACTCGACATCCCGCTGTTCCACAGAGAGCTTGAGATTTCCACCAGCTTCGTCCTTTTCGTAGCCCAGACTCTTCAAGAAAGCCACACCACCCGCAAGGCTAGCCACACGCTTACGAAACGCTGTGTTTTCTAGGTTAATCGTACGGAACTTGTCTTC
This sequence comes from Peronosclerospora sorghi, assembly GCA_026184515.1. Classification (NCBI taxonomy): domain Eukaryota; phylum Oomycota; class Peronosporomycetes; order Peronosporales; family Peronosporaceae; genus Peronosclerospora; species Peronosclerospora sorghi. The sequence goes on from CM047583.1 coordinate 19,138,270, forward strand.
ATCCGGCTTCTCAATCAGATTCTTGACATACACGTTCAGCGTCTTGAGAGCTGTGAGACCATCGTTACCCACACGGTGTTTTTTCAAAATGGCAACGTTTTTAATGACCTGCTCTTTCGGAGTCAGCACGGAAATCTTCTTCTCTTCGTCCTTTGGGGTCACAACATCAAGGGGCGCGACATCAATAGGAGGGCCACCCAATCGACCACCACGAGCCTGCCGCTCACGTTTGTCCATTTCGATCTGCTTCCGCAGACGCTCTCGCTCACGTTTAGCATCCTCCTTTTCCTTTTTCAACTTCTCAGCTGCAATTTTCCGCTGGATAGCCTCAATCTCTTCCCGAGCCTCTTGCAGACCCTGTCCTTCCGTACGGCGCTTCAATTCATTCAACCGCTCCTTGACTTTTTCCTCCTTCTCGCGCTCTGCCCGTTTCTTTTCAATTCGAGCTTTTAATTCTTCAACTTTGGCCGCTTTCTCTTCCGGCGTCAACTCTGCCTTCCGTGCCGCTTTCGAAAGGTCAACAAACTTGATCGGCTCGTCGATATCTGCGTCCTCTTGATGCTCACTCAACCAATTAATTGCCATTTCTAAGCCTTGGTTGTCCGTGGCAAGCAATGCTTTACGAGAACGGAGATCGTCGAACCCCATTTCTTTCATTTGCGTCAACAGTTTTTCTTTTACCGCTGGAAGTGCCATCTCGTCACTTGTTTCCTTCATCTCTTCATCTTCAGTTTCATTTTGAGAACGACAGATTCCCGTCTTTGGATCACAAACAATTTTTGAGTCGGCTTTTGCTGGAGAAGCTGGGGGTGGGACACTTGGGACCAGATTCACAGTATTAAATCTCTTCAGTCGAGCTTCTCGTGCTTCTGCAGCTGAAAGAGGCTTCGATACAGCGTTCGAACCAGCTCCTAGTGTCACGCCTGGTGATGCAAACGGGTTAAACGCCGACTGGCGCCACTGCTCAATCTTGGCTCGTAATTGGTTAGCATCAGCACCCACCAGTTCGTCCACTTTATTCTGACTCACGTAAAAGTGGAATGTGGGGAAGCCACGCACGCCGAGCGCGCCGATTAGGGAACGATTCTGTGCTTCGTCCACTTCGAGAAACACGACGTCATGATACTGATCGCTTAGCTGGTGGTACACAGGCTTAATTTGTTGACATGGACCACACCAGAGAGCAGAAAAATCAACGACCACAAGTTTCCCGCCAGCGCGCTGCATCTGCGCGTTCCAATCCGAATCGCCATGCACTGGAATAACACCCATTAGCAACAAATGAAATTTAGGATCTCTTGGAACCGATACTGTTTGTTTTGGTACTCGAATAGAGCGCGCCGGAAATTCGATGATGTTTTATGCATTACATGCGACATGTCGCAGCAGTGCTGCATAGTGTCAATGATATAGCTTCTAAGCAATGGCTTGGTTCGACGCTACACTAAACGCTTGAGCAGTGTATACAATACCACATTTGTGAAAAAGACCTAAAGAGACGCTGATCGAATGGCTATATCGGTTAAAAATTCGACTGACCTCAGTTATAACTCCCGATAAAGGACGCTCAGCGGATCGGAACTGCTCCTGAGCATGTGGAACATTAATCTGGATGATCGGGAGCTGGCGGATCAGCTCACTTTTCTAAGTTTGAAGAATGTTGATGAACTGGACCAAAGACTGAGGACGCTCCAAAGCGCTAAAGTCGCCGACCTAACGCGGCTATGGAATCGAGTCAGTACCGGTCGAGATCAAAACCTGATCCAACTAAAGTATCTGCAGCTAGACCGTGCCGGTCTAGCTGCAGGTGATCTGGAAGGCTGTGGTCGAATCCGACAGCAATGGATATCGGAACACGAGAATGGTTGACCCAGTCTTGGGTCGGACAAAGAAGAGTACTGCAATGTGTTCTGGGAAAAATCTGTTCTTCAACGATCCAGATCGGCAGGAGAAAAATTCTGCGAAAGGCGATTGGGAATCAGCCTGGTTAATCGGCCGTGCCGCAAATCTTCTCGATGAAGATCGATTTAACATGATGATCGTGAGAGATGGAAAAGAAAGACAAGTGCAAAATGTTACGGACGTGGACATCCGACCGATTACTTTTTCTTTAAGTGCAAGAATTGTAGAAAAGCGTGTGAAGCTGGCATGCGCCGTATCGAGTCATTTATCTTTAAGATGAATAGACGGGCCTGCTCCCGGCGGAGGTCGAGAAGATGTTTAACTAAATCGCTCACCAGGCTGGAATATAAGTCGAACGAGCGGTCTACGTTTAACATATCGGTAAAAAAAGTGGCGGTGAGGATGACAGATAACCAGGCCTGAGTAATAGTGACAGTTGCGGCAAAAATGCCACCTAATGCTGTGGTGGAGCGACTGATCGAAGTTTTTGACGCTCGATAAGGCGTTACCACGGCGCCCGGACTGACGACTAACGAAGGGGGTCCTCCGGTTGTTTTGTGACTGACTTGTGTTCCTGCTCACCTTGTGTACCGACGGCTTGGGCGTGGGTCGCTCTTGAGATGACCGGGATGTCGACCCGCGAGGTTCCGATACAGGATTGGGATGAATCCGTAACGAATCGACCGAGTCGATTAGGTGCAATCATGCTTGATCAGGCTTGATCAGGCACCGATAGTCGATGATCAGACCGCTGATCAATAATCAGGGGATGATCAAGGTCGATGATAGATGATCAGGGGTGTTCATGGTCAATAACCGATGATCAAGGTATGATCAATGATCAGGGGTGATCAAGCTTGATCAGGCTTGGTCAGGCGCAAACAGTAGATGATCAGGACCGCTGATCGGTCTAGTAGACTCTTCACAAATTGGCGCGAGTTGCGAACAGTTGATCTCAGGTCGCAGGTTGCAGATCGTCGATCTTAGTGGTGATTGGTGGAGGGGTACTTGATCAGGCAGCGGAAGTATTCACCACCCGATCGCCGAGCCTCTCAAGCCTAGTTCGCCCGGTAAATACCCAATATATTAATGTATTTGTCGTGAATGGGTTGAAAATGTTATAATTCCACTTAATTAACAACACAAAGAGGTAATAAGCCAGTCCTCCTTGTTTTACTTCCCGGGTACTTAGTACTTCCGTCCGAACCAACAAATTAATCAATTACGCTTGGGGTACACTTCAAAAGGTTGTTCCAGGCTGCCCCCAACACTAGCGCACTTCAAACGGATGCTGCTCCACTTGCTAGGACGTTCGCTCAACGACTTCCTTGTATTACACTTGGTTTTTGTATGGGATCAAAAAGAATGTTTTTACGGCCGCCAGAGATCTGCGCACTTCAAGGGAAATTTCGTTCTATTAAGTATTACTACCTCCTACATCAACGTCAATCACTTTTTTCACCCACTACTTTGTGGTTACTTCAGCGCTAATACGTGGCAGTTATCGCTGAGGCCCTCTGTAACCTGATTGATCATCCTTGAGAGCTACCGCTTATTCTCTCTGTAACCTGATTGATCATCTTTGACAGTTACTTCAGAAACCCTCTGTAATCTGATTGAGTGAGTTGGCCGTAGCGAGTTGGCCGTCGCGAGGTGGCCGTCGCATGTCACTCCTGATTGGTCAAAAATTCCACTTATTTTTCCACATTCATACCAATCACAAACTGTAACAGGACTGATCCTGTTACAGGCTTACACTGTAATTGCGAGTAAGCGCGCAATACAATTAGGGCAGGATTAGTTGATAACAACTAATCCTATACTAAAAAGTAAATATAAATATTTACTTGAGTCTAAGAACGCAAAATTAAGAGTGTTTATTTAATGGGTGGTTTAGAGGCTAATAGTATAGTAACTACCTAATTAATATAATAATATCAAGTATTCAACTAACTGTACTATTAGTTAACCTGCAAGATTCGGTATTTATACCGAATCGACTTTTCCTTCGTAGATTATAATAACTTATAATCTCTTATTTAAATTTCAGACAACGCGTCTGAAATTAAACTGTGATATTCTAACTTGAATATCAATTATGTAATGGCACCCCATTACATCACCCCCCACTTAAGGTGGTTGGCCAATAATAATTCTTATTTTGGCCAATCATGGGGGCACTTGTTGGTCGTTCTCATTTACCAACTGATTGACCATCGACTCGATGGTCAAGGCACGCGGCTGCGCTCTAAAGAGCGCTGATGAAAACATTGAAGGGGCTTCTTCCTCCGCCTCAGCACCTAGTGCTGAGGTGTTGAGTGACAACAGTGACGCTTCTAATGCAGCGTCAACTACGCAAAGGTCGGAAGACGTACCGTCTTCGACCACAGATGCTGCTAAGGCGGCATCTGGCAAGAAACAGGGAGATGTTGCTAATGCAACATCTCGCACGATGGCAACTTCCGAATGGCGTGTTGCCAAGAGGGCCATGTTCGGGAGCTCTGACTCCGAACAAAGTGATGGGGATACAGCTGTCCCCACTAAAGGATCTAGCGAGTCGAAACTCGCTAGATGCTCATCACCTAAAAGCGATGACGACTCTGGTGTCGCTGTCATAGCAGACAGCGACAATGATTATCACAGGTGGTTGCGGGAACGCAGATCCCCACCTGGACCAAGTACTTCTCCACGTCGGGGTGATTTAACCCCGGCGCGTGGTGTTGAAGCAGGCGGTGCTCCGCCTGCTAAAAGAGCTCGAATAGAAGCGGTGTCTGCCGCTTCTAAAGCGTATCATCGTACGGAACCACATGTTCCGTACAAAGTGGGGTTTTGGACCCCTGGCTGGGCTATTTCCCCCAACAGTGGCGGTCACCGTAAACGGGACTGCCAGTATGCGTTGTTTGATATCAACGTGCTGGACGACTGCGAAGACATCCAGTCACGTCGATTCGATCGAAGTACAGACGATAGACGTCTGTACTTTATTGACCTCTTTTTCCAGGTTCAATATTATTCGAGCCGGAAAGGGTCAAGGAGGAACAGGAACGATAAAGACGCCCTGACTCAGAGTTGGAATGCTTTTGTTGACAACTACAACAAAAGCCCAGATGATTACGTGAATAAAGTTCACGTAATGCGCGAGCGCTTTTTAAAGCACTCACGAACAGGCAAAATGGAATACATCCATTTTGCTTGCATCAAAGAAGGGTTGAACTGTGGTGTCCCTTCTCACCTCGTTTGCCCGCGATGTACGCATGGCGCTCCTCATCTGTCAGAGGAGGAGTTGCGGGGGTACGGTGGTTTTCCGTACCCGCCGAAATTCAGTTTTTAATTGATACCCTGAATACATCAACACCTACTGTTGATGCTACTTCGCATTATTAGTTTGAGACTCCTTCTCAAACTCAGTTAAAAGGTCTGGGGCGTCGGCCCTCAGAACCTCAATCGGCTCCCAAGAGTCGAACTCTTGGGGGTAACCCAGCCAGCGTACTAAGTACTCGGTACGCTGCCCCTTCTTCGAAGGAACCGAGCGCTTCGATATCAAGCGCTCGAGAATGTATCTCTTATTCCCCTGATTATCGATCAGGGGCGGCGGAGGTTGAGAATTACCTCGCCGTTTTGTTGCGGAGCACGGTTATTTGCTCCGCAAACTCGAGGAGGGTTGTTCCTCCTTGAGCAGCGATATGTCTCACTCTTTGAAGACATATCGGTCTCTTCGCGAGCATGTCCGCGACATCCTCGAGGCGCACACTGCCCTTAAGCAGAAGAATGATCTTCTGTACATCGAGCTTTCCCGCTGTAAGGAAGAGCTCGATCGGCACAAGGCTGATCTTGAGCAGTCGAAGGCGGAGGTAATGACTCTCCGCTCTACTCATCACCGGCTGGAAGCCGATTACAAGTCTCTCTTGGGAGACTTGGAGAAGCACGGTATCTTCCGTGGTTCTTTGTCTCGGCGTAAGACGAAGACGAATGATACGGCTTGAGCCGCCCAACATAGAATGTTGGATGGAGCCGCATTGCTGTGGGAATGTCTAAAGTATAGGCATTCCCCCGAATCTCTTGGACCTTGAAAGGTCCAATGTACTTAGGAAGCAACTTCCGTATTGGGAAGTTGCTTATTGCATGTGTAGGCAAATTGGTAGTACTTAATAATACCAATTCACCTTTCAGAAAGGAGTTTTTGTTCTTCCTTCCTTGTTTGTCTGCATTTTTCTTCTGCTTATCAAAAACATAGGCAAGTGAATCTTTTATATAGCGTATTACAGATTGGCGCAGTAATACGAATTCATCTACTGCTTTATCAGCAGTAGGTGCATTGTCCTCGTTGTCTGCAGCCATTGCTGCAGACACATATTCATCGTATGCAGCTTCAGTTTCAATTGAAGCTGCTTCCGCTTCTACTGTACTTTCAGTAGAAGGGCCATCGTTTTGTTCACTAGTTGCAGTCGCAACTTGCGCATTGACTCGCTCAAAATTTGAGCGGGTCCCTCCCCCACTTAGATTTGACGTACCGCCAAGTAAAGATGGGGTTCGTGGATGCCTTAAGGCATTCACGTAGAACGGTGTATGCTTAGTTGAAGTATGCACCGAATTGTTAATCGCGAATTCAGTGAGTGGCAGGTAGTCACTCCACTCTTCAAAGGCATGTGCGTATGATCGCAACATATCTCCGAGAACGCGGTTAACCCGTTCCGTCTGCCCATCCGTTTCCGGATGGTCCGCAGTTGACATCTTCAACTGGGTTCCCAACAATGAGAACGTTTCTTGCCAGAAACGTCCTGTAAATCTCGGATCACGATCCGAGACAATGTCTTCCGGCATTCCGTGCAAACGGAATACCGTATCAACGAATATCCGCGCTGTTTGAGCGGCGGTTACGTTCGCTGATACTGCAGTAAGATGTACCATCTTACTGAAACGGTCTAAAAAGACCACTATTCCGGACTTCCGACTATTTTCGGGCGGAAGACCGAATACGAAGTCCATTAAAATGGACTTCCAACACTCTGTCTGAACCGGCAGAGACTGCAGCGGAGCCTGTGCAGACTACGCAGGCTTAACGCGCTGGCAAATCTCGCAAGCGGGTACGTATTTCCGTACCCACTTGTACTGGTTTTGCCAGTAAAAGTCACGTGCGAGAGAAGCGTATGTCTTCTCTCGACCTTGATGCCCCGAAATCGGTGCATCATGATACTCTAACATAATTTGATGTTTGAGATCATCGTCGTTTTGAACGACGATGCGACTTTCATCTTTTTGGTCTGTGCTGTAAAGCAGCAGACCATCGTGCAGTCGATATCGATGCACTCAAGCGCGGAGGAACTTTGGGAGATCGTCGCGCTTCTCACTTGATTGATTACTTAAGTAATCAAACAACAGACGTGTCTCCTCGTCTGTTTTGTACGCCTCGGGTACTTGTAGTATAATTGACGACGACAAAGCAGTGCAACAGATCGCGTTTGCACTGGCACCTTCGGTTACGGACGGTTTCGTCTCGTAATCGGGCCTTCGTGATAGCGCATCCGCTATCACGTTCAACTTTCCGGGTTTGTATTCAACCGTAAAGTTTTACTCAGCAAAGAATGACAGCCATCGAGCCATTCTTTGAGAAATGTGTGGTGAATTCACGGCCGTGCGTAGCGACGCATGGTCCGTGTAAACCACAAACGGTCTATCTCCCAATAGATAGATCCGAAACTTGGCCAGTGCATACTTCATGGCAAGGAGTTCCTTGTCATGCACTGGATAGTTGCGCTCGTCTGGGCGCAACTGACGCGATTGATAGCAGATTACGCGATCACGATCATCGTGATCACGCTGCATCAAAGCACAGCCGATAGTGAAATCGCTCGCGTCGCAAATGACGTGGAACGGACGCTCGTTATCGGCTATAGCCAAGACAGGCGCTTCAGTCAAGCTTAGCTTGACTGCATCAAAAGCATCTTGGCATTGGGTATCCCAATGCCATTCGACATCTTTCTTAAGTAATTGAGAAAGAGGTCGTATTAACCCAGCATAGTTGCACGAATACTTGTGCAAATATGTTGCCAACCCAATGAACTTTCGAAGTTCCTTAACGTTGTTTGGCGTAGGCCATTCAACGATCACCCTGATCTTTACTGGATCAGGACGCACCCCGTTCTTGCCCACAAAGCATCCAAGAACGGGTATCTCAGGTGAACGAAAGGTTCACTTCTTTAGATTTGCATAGAGCTTATGCTTACGCATAAGCTCTAACTCTCGACGTAGATGTTCCCTATGGACATCTACATCGCTTTTATCGTGTTCACCCTTAGTATGGATGAACACGTCATCGAAATAACTCGGTGCGAATTCTCGCACCGGGCGTAATAGATGCGTTACGCATCTGCTAAACGTAGCAGGGGCATTTCAAAGCCCCTGCGGCATAACAAGACACTCCCAAGCATGCCGCTTGGGGTGCTTACCGCCGTGAGAGGGATATTTTTCTCACGCATTAGGATTTGATAAAGTCCATCTCTTAGATCGGGATACTAAAGATGGTGCTCCCGCACATGCCATCTATGATGACATCTTTTCGCGGTATCAGCGTCTGTGCCGGTACCGTCGCTGCGTTCAGCTTGTTGTGAGCGTGAACGATTCTCCACCCACCTGTGGACTTTTTCACACAAAATGTGGGGGTAGAGTGCGGTGAGATAGACTCCCGCACTTGGCCTGATTTACGACTAGCTTCGAAAAACTCGTCGATCGCTTTTACCTGATCACGCGGCAACGGCCATTGCCGCGTAACACAATACTTCGTGGCTGGCACGAGGTCAATCTCATGACGAGTTCCCTTATCCTTAGGGAGCTCTCTATGTACTTCTTCTGGGAATACGTCAGCGTATTCCCGAAGTACCTCATAAAATGGGAAGTTCGCTTTAAGCGACTCCCAGCTCTGCTCTTCAACGCTGAACTTTGGTTTGGTCATTGGGAACCTCGTTCCCAATGTTTTCCACTTGTAATGTTGATATTCGTGAACGAATATCCACTACATCATCTGTTGCAACGATAATACAGATCTGTTCGATCTGATCATCGTGCAAGTTTCTCATAAACTTCTTCCAGCTTAGCGCTGGAAGAGCCATCACCTCCGAACCTTCTTTCGTAGGGTGTTCCATCAACAGAGACTGGGTAGCTAATTCGGTCTCCGTTTGCGTCAAGAAGTTGATCGTCTCGACGGAACTTCCCATGCAATCAGACGCACTCGTCTGTTTGACTGCTACACGGTGATTATGATTCACCGTATGCGAATACTAATCATCATGGTGGCCACTGCCTACCATGGAATTTTCTTGTCGATCAGATGTGCTCGTCTGATCGACCGCCTGTTCTGCGACACGGTGGTCTTTATCACCCGTGTGCATGGCTAACGCAACGTGGTGGGCACTGGCCACCACGGAGTTGTGCTCACGATTGCACTCGATCGTGAGTTCACTCTCATCAACACGGAATTCTTTCATCGTGTTGGAACCTTCGGTGGCACAGTGGGTGTTTCCCACTGTGGATACTATTTCATTCTCACGGTGGGTGTTTCCCACCGTGGATATCACTTCATTCTCACGGTGGTATTTATCACCCGTGGAATGTTTCTCTCCAACACGCAACGACTCTTCTGTTGCGTGTGGTAGTCCCTCTGGACTCTCACCAGCGGAGGTACCTTCCGCTGATCGTGTCAGAACAGACCTGGTGGTGCCATCGCTATCCACCAGACTGTCTGACGCTGCGGTTGTATCTTCTGATACAGCCGGATTACACACAGGGTGATCAGATCCTGTGGGTCCGCCGCAGTCGATCGATAGGTTAACCCAGTCGATCGAAGGTTTAAACTTGGACATGCATGGGATTCCAAGTATCACATCAAACTTTTCATCTAAATCGAGGACGATGAATTCATCCTCGAATGGCAGTTCATTCAACTCGAAGCGTGTTTTAATCACACGCTTTGGAATAGTCACGGTTGCAACTGTTGCTAACCGGACTGACAACATACTTCGTGGGGTTTCTACCTCCACGAAGATCAACAGCGTTAGACTCTGAGTTCTAACGAAATTGTTTGACGCTCCTGTGTAAAACAAAGATTGCATGGGGACATCGCTCCCGTGCGGCTTAACCTCCAGGGTGATAAGAGGCTTATCATCACCCTGCACCTTTTGACAGGACATAGTCCCGTCTGGTGCTATTACCCTCACATGCCCTATGTCGGCATATGGGATAACATTCCCAGTAGGGAGCCCCGCCACTACTGGTGTTCTACGTTTTTTGCACCAACAGGGTGATGTCCCGGTTGGTGTCGCTGTGGAGCGGACGGTTCCGTCCGCTGACTGCGTGGCACCGGACGCGGTGCCATACACTCATGGGCAAAATGCCCCATTTTCGCGCATCTATTGCAGCGAATATTCTTCTTAAATTTCGGTTTCTTCGTGTTAGAAGCAACCGCAACTGATAGGTCCATCGGCTCTGGACCTCTACCGCCCATGCTCTGGTGCGGGTGGATGTTTCTTGAGACGAAGTGTGAGCTTCGTCTGCCTGACTGCTGATTGTTGACATGCCGTTGCGGCATGTCAAAAGCGAAGGGCTGTTGAGCCCTTCGGCTGTACCCAGCATGCGATGACGCTGATCGCATGCTGAACTCTTCACGGATGCTCATATCAATGGCATCCCTTAGAGTTTCTGGCGGGTGTCGGTAGAGACTCTGTTTGACGGGACCATCATTGAGTCCCTTCATGAAGCCAGTGACCTGCATAGCAGGGGGCACCGGTTCATACACAATATTTGATAGCAAATATTGCGTCTTCTGAGCGTAAGCTTGAAGGTCAAGATTACCTTGCCGGAGTTCCATGAACTCCTGCCGACTACTTAGCTCCATTTCTGGAGCTTCAAAGTTGAGCTTTAGCTCAGCTTTTAATTCCGGATAAGTCAGGAACGCAGAGTCATCAGTGGCTCTGCGACTCATCGCCCATGCCCTGGCTCTTCCACCCAGACATGTTGTGGCGAAGTACGCCTGTTGACGTTCGTCAACAATATTTTGCGCAGAGATGGCATCTTCCACCTCTGCGAACCATCTACGAAGGGGCTAGCCCCCTTCGCCGGTAAATGGCGTACTCGCGCCTTTCCACTTCAACGCTATCCGTTGCAGGTGCAGTTGCGGTCCGCGCTGGCTCTGGCGCGGTCCGTACTGGCTTTTCTAGGTGGTTTAGCCCAAAGCGATTCACCACCTCTACCACTTCCTCCGGGGACTTACCCAGGAGGAAGGTAGTGATGTCGGTCCCCATAGACCGAACCATTTCCACCGTCGCGTCTTTACTACGCGACGAGAAGTGAGGAAAGTGTTTATTCACCACTTCCAGCGTTCTCTCTCACTCGGCAGGCGTCATGTCTCACGGCATGATGCCGAGCGGCTCTTAATCTTCGCTCCGCTAGTTGACTAGCGGAACGGAACTGTGGTCGTTAAGACGGACCACAAAGTGCTACCAGGTGTAACAGGACTGATCCTGTTACTGTCTTACACTGTATTTGTGCGAGGAAGCGCGCAATACAAGAAGGGGTAGGATTAGTTGATAACAACTAATCCTATACTAAAAAGTAAATATAAATATTTACTTGAGTCTAAGAACGCAAAATTAAGAGTGTTTATTTAATGGGTGGTTAAGAGGGTAATAGTATAGTAGCTAACTAATTAATATAATAATATCAAGTCTTTAACTAACTGTACTATTAGTTAACCTGCAAGATTCGGTATTTATACCGAATCGACTTTTTCCTTCGTAGATTATAATAACTTATAATCTCTTATTTTAATTTCAGACAACGCGTCTGAAATTAAACTGTGATATTCTAACTTGAATATCAATTATGTAATGGCACCCCATTACACAAACAAATTAGCCATGAGGGAGTTCGCCGTCGCGAGGTGGCCGTCGCATGTCATTCCTGATTGGTCAAAAATTCCACTTATTTTTTCCACATTCATACCAATCACA
>CM047583.1:19164066-19175934 GCA_026184515.1 Peronosclerospora sorghi
CGTGGTACCGCCTAATAAAGTCTCAAAAACTTCGATCAGCCGCTCCAACACACTTCCAAGTGTGTTATTAAGCACATAGTGAGGAGATAGTCACTCGCTGACGTGAACTTATCCATATACACTTCCCTCAATTTGAAGTACAACCAATGCCTGCAAGTTCCATGATAGTTAAACTGCGGTATTGTGACATCATACAATATACAGTACAACTCATCTCTACATGGACCATAACCTCCACCCCAACATTCCCCAAGGAAAACTGCCAGAGACTCCGAATCTCTTAATAATAGCGTGACCACGAATAATACATTTCTTGCATCTTCTGGATTGATGGCTCTGAATTGTTGTTTTACACCAAGTTCTCGATGAAAGTCCAAGGACTTGTCCACACTAATAATAGTTCCTGGATCAATAGTGACGTTATCAACTTCTTGACACCACTCCCTTCCAACATCTTTCATGCGTGATATCACCTGCCTTGCGGTTGACCCTGGTTGACCCCTTATTTTTCCACAATAATTGTGGTTGGTCTATTGGAGCCAAAATATTTCTGAAAGTGCATTTACGATACTCGTCTTCCCTTTGAGTCACTGTTTGAGTTATTTCTGCGTCCACATCAGTCATTGGGGTGAGGTGACTCGAGACTTCTCCGTATGACTTCTCATTTTCAATATCTTCAGTTGTAGATACATCAACACTCCCCGTGGTAACTTCATCTTTCTATTCCACGTTTCCACATTATATATTACCGTGCGTCTCATCTTCTCCCAAAACCAAGTCCATTTCATCCCTATTACTTGCACTTGACTACGAATCCTCTGTCGACTCAGCCAGATCAATCACCAGTGGAGAAGCTGGCTTCTCTTCTTCCTCACATTATATAGTGTGACCGGATTTATCACCATTTAATGAAGCTTCTATTGTCTGTCCACTCCTAGGGTCCGTTTCTTGAACTTCCATAGTGGGATACTCCCTATCTGCATCGGTTACGTTCTCATCCTCATTCGCTATTGTAGATCGTTCTGTTGGCTGTGGAATGTATTCGACTGACTTTTTCTGCTTGTCCTCCTCCTCTAATCCCAATATTTGACTATCAGATACCATCTGCTCAACCACCTGTGATACTATTGGATCAATCTCAATCTCTAGCGGATGAGCTGACTTCTCTTCTTCCTCATATTCTACATCTCGTATGGATTCTTCATTGTTTAATGGAGATCCCATCGACTGTCCACCCATAAATTCACATGCTTGGGTCGCCACATTTCGATGCTCCATACCCGCGATATCTAATTGGTTTAACATTTCGTCTTCTTCAGGTCCCAACCTCTGGCTTTCGGATACTGTATGGTCAGTGTAACTTATGTCTTCCTCATTTTTTGCGACACTATCTTGATCTGATGTGGATATTGGTCGTATGAATGAGTGTGTGGCACTACGCAACTGGTTCTTCAATCGAAGGAGCCTATGCCTAATTCCACTCTCTGTCCTTGGCATTAGCTTATTTCCATATTTATCTGTGACGTCACTCAACTTTTTTGCAATAGCTTTTGTATCCATATTTCTACGTTTTATCGCTTCTATCAATACGTCATCTTCTCGCTTCATCCATCTTCTGCCGTGCCCTTTAGTTAAGCGACGTTGATTGATTTCTCGGTTCGGTGGTGTATGAGTTGTATCTTTCCTAGACCGACCTATCATTTGCATCCTCTTTTGCAACGCTTCTATAGTACGTATCCTCTTTGATTGCGGGGATTTTACTGGATATTGCTCAACTACTTCGGTGGCAGTAGCATCTTGCTCAATCATGTTCGTTAACCAATCTATTTCATCCTTTTCCCATTCACCACCTCTCTTGCGCTTAACTCCCATTCGGTCTAACTTGGACATGACCCCTTTTTTGGTCCTTATGATCCATCCTTTGGTGCGACATTGTTGATTATACAAGTCATATATTTCTTGCGCTGGATTGTTTGTACTTTTTCTGGCACGTTGCATCTTTAATAACTCTTCCTCCTCTTGCTTGGTCCATGATAACACAGACATGGACGCTGATGCTGGTGTGGACGCTGAGGCATTTAGATCTGGGGTTGCCTTCTCCCTGATGGAAACACCTTCGTTGTCGCTCCTTGCTTCATCATCTTCCCCTCTTATTTCTCTCAAACTCAATAGGGACTCTACCATATCCGTACTATCCATCTTGACTTCCCGTTGAAGTCGTAATCCCTCACCAACGTTGTTTTCTTCTTTCAGTGAAATATTTCAACGTTAATTTAGCTTGGACGGGATGTGTGCTTCAGGTAGGTGTCTCACTTGTCACTTCTTTGTATTGAATGTTTGTGAGTCGAGATTGCTTCGACCGAATTTAGTTTAGTAAGTCTCCCGGACAATCAGTTGACAATAGCGTCCACTAGGCTTTATTTAGTAGAAAATTCCGTAACTCCACCATCCCACACCAACTTCACTCAACCCTCCATAATCCGATTAGGGTCGAGGTGGCCGTCGCGGGTCCCTTCTGATTGGTCGAAAATTCTCACTTAAATCAATACAATATGGTACATCATTTCCACTCAACCCTCCATAATCCGATCAGGGTCTAGGTGGCCGTCGCGAGTTGGCCGTCGCGAGGTGGCCGTTGTGCGTCCCTCCTGATTGGTCGAAAATTCTCACTTAAATCAATACAATCTCGTACACCATTTCCACTCAACCCTCCATAATCCGATCAGGTCGCGAGGTGGCCGTCGCGAGGTGGCCGTCGCGGTCCCCTCCTAATTGGTAGGAAATTCTTTTTTCTCAAAATGTCAACATTACACACCAATTCCCGGCCGGCCGTATTCATTCTTCACAGGTAATACGCGCACTCTAATGACTCATGCATGAACTTCTGGCCTCCATAATAATCACAGTATATGACCCCCTTCCGTAGGCATCCTTTGGCCCCAGTGATTCAACTTCTGCTTCTTTCTTCCTTCGTATACATTGTCTTTTCATGCAACATGTAGCTCACTCACTGGCTCGTCACCCTGGTGAATCCACTTATACTGTCCGGGTCTACTCTTTAACGTCGTACGGTCTGCCTTGCTCTCATCTTATCAAATCCCAACTAACTGACTTGCAGCGCAATTTCTTCTCCATCCTTCTGATCACTATATAGGTGTTGCCCCTCAATTATTCAACTCAATACCCCTTGTATAAGGTTATCAGCGACGTCCAGGTTTGTCGCCTCATGGCCTATTTTTTTCTTAATAACATCTCGTGACTCTGCATAAATTTTGCATCGTTAGACCTGTTTGGTCCTGTTGGATATCTCCCGTACAATCGTCCTCGATGCTCTGATTTTCTTCCTTTTATTTTACAATGACGTACAGGTTTGACAACTTTAGTACCCTGACAGGTTTCTCTTAGTACGATCTTTGTTGTTGTCGCACAGGTTTCACACCTTTGGTACCCTGCCAGGTTTCTCTTCGTACGATTAGTTGTGGCCGCACAGGTTTCACATCCTTAATACCCTGATAGGTTTCTCTTCGTGCGATCTCACTCTTGTTATATAATTTACGTGGTGGATTGACTCTAGATGTGCAGGTTTCACACCTTTAATATCCTGAAAGGTTTCTCTTCATACGATCTTGCTGTCGCCGTATATGTTTCAAACCTTTCTTACCCTGATAGGCTTCTCTTCGCACAATCTTGTTCTTGTTATCTTTCCTCCATATATGATTGATAATAGATGTACAGGATTCACACCTTTTAATACCTTGACGGTTTCTATTCGTATCATCTTGTTGCTGCCGTACAGATTTCACACCGTTGGGACCTTAGTAGGCTTCTCTTCGTTCGATCTCCATCTTATACAGATTCCACATCTTATTCTTAATTAATTGCTCACTTATAGACTTAATTTCATCATCAGTCGTCAACTTAAACACGCTGCGTCAATGAACGCTAGCTTGCAACTTATTTACTCCACATGCTCAAACAAATTCCAGTTCTCGTGTAAACATGTATCTTTGTTTTTATTTTTGTTTGTTTTTTTTTGCTATGCCCCCAATGCAACCAACTTGGGTACCCCTTCTACTTATCACAACCAACATGGGTCCGTGATAGGGATGTACTACATCTTCTGGGGCTTTGTCTTTCTTATTTTTTCTGTCTTGTTCTCTTGTTTTTTTCTTGAATATCTTGACGCTTTCGTCTCTTGTTTCTTATTTCATGAGGAGTCTACAGTTCAGCCTCTGTAGTGTCCTCTTCGGCTGTCTGAGCTGCGTAATACCGACTCTCCCAAGATCGTTGAGCATCAAACTCATACAATAAAACGGTGCATGAAAGATTGTCTTCTGGCTCCCAAGTCATCTCATCGGTATCCTTCCACTTGACATAATACTCCTTTGTTCGACGTTCATTACTTATTCGCTGCTTGACCCGACAACCCACAATTCGTTCTACTTCCCACTCATCATCATGACCTGATTCATACCACGAGTCCTCAGGGAGTAACGCTTCATCCAATTCAAGTGTGTCCTCAACCTGAAGTCTCTCCCGAGGTCGTCTCATTTTATTGATATATGGTTTTAACCTGGCAATGTGCACAAGCGGGAATATTCGACTTTCACCAGTAGGTATCACTAGACGATACACCATGTCGTTTATCCGTTCATCTACTACATATGGTCCATGCCATAAATGCGCCAACTTCCTGACCAACCCTGGTTTAACCAGATCATGATACAGCCAAACCAATTCACCTGGTTGATACGCCGTTTTGTTGGTTGACCATACTTTAGTCGCTACTGCGTCATTATGACGTTGGGCTCTATCTTTCATCATCTGTTCCTGCATAATAGCAGCCTTCGCCTGCGCTCTCATATGCTTCTCAGTTGTAGCCAAACTCCACTCTAATGCATTTCTTTCAGTGATTGACGTATCCTTGGGTGGTATCATTGCTTCAAATGTATTTCTGGGTTCCCAGCCATGTACCAAGTAAAATGGAGTTTGATGATGCTGAAGATCCACTGATGTATTCAATGAAAACTCCAAAGGAGCCACATATTCATCCCAATCTCTCTGCTCCGGATCCGTGATGGAACATTTGATTGCCTTGATCACTGTCTGCACAGATCGTTCCTGTTTTCCATTGGTCTGTGGTCGATATGCTAACGTAGGTCTCTGCTTTTGTTTTAGCATTCGATTGAATCTTCTGAAAACTGAGCTCATGAATCTTGGGTCTCTATCATGTCTCAACATTTCTTAGGCTCCAAATCTCTTATAAACTCCCACCATATACGCTTCTGCTACATCTTGCGCAGTGGTGGTGCTCATTGGAATTAGGATCGCATACCCAGAGAACAGACATATAAGCACAACAACGCTTCATGCCCCATTGCAGTTTGTGGTAATGGCAATGCGAAATCCATCGCTAAAATATGAAATGATCTTGACACTATGATGTTTCCACTAGTGCGCCCCTGGTATCTTGGACTCCCTTTTGCGGTGGCACAATCTTCACACGCTGCAATATATTTTTCAATGTGGGCATACATCCCTCGCCAATAATATTTGAGCCTCAACCGAGCATAAACCTTTCCAATTCCTTGATGTGCTCCACTTCCGGTATCCACATGATATGCATGTAATACATCCTCTTGTAATATGATCGGTACCACCAATCTCCACACATATTCTTCGGGTTTATCTTGAGATTTCGAGACATAGTAAAGGACACCTTTATTATCCAACACGTAAGTGAGCGCAAGTCGAGCTATCTTTTTCCACTCACTGGCGGAATTTATCTGATCATCATCTCCTCGTAGATACGCCATGACTTTGCTACACCACTCATCCTGTATCTGGGCTGTTCCAATCCGTTCAATTCGGATAGATGGGGCATTTTCATATGGATCATTATCCACTTCATCCTGAGGTTCTTCAGATATAGCCACATCATTATACACTGAGTGCAAATCACCATTAGTGTCCGCCCCTTGTACAACAGTGACATTCTTTTGGTGTTGGGGCTGCCCATTACGAGATTTTACCATACTTAGCGTGAGAACAAACACTTGTGATGATGCATAATCATCGTTCACCCGTATATCATTCGACTTCGTTTCAATTTGATCCCCATTATTAGAAGTGGTGCCATAATCACAGGGTGGTTTCTCAGTATGCTCTTGAGCATCATCTGCAGTGGCATACAATAAGTCTGGTAGACGATTCAACAGCTGCAGATCCGTTTTTCTCTCCTCTCTGATAATTTCCCCTGCCCGCTGCTCTTTCATTGCACATTGAGTCAAAAAATCAGCTGCTTGGTTGTACTTGCGAGCCACGTGTATCAGACTGACTGCTTCGAATTTTTCTATCATTGAGCGCACTCTGCCCAACCAAACCAATAGTGATGCATGATTGCAGCGTATATCTCCATTGACTAGTCCAATAACCAATCTAAAATCCCCACACACAATTTCTTTCGTTACATTATGGTCTTGTGCGAGCTGTAATACATGGATTAGTCCGTGATATTCACTCTCATTCATGGTAAGGTTATCTTGAATCCCAAATTCTGCTGCCACTACTTCCAGGTTGGTAACTCCCACACTATCATGCCAAATGCTCCTTTCGGGTCATTTTTAAGACGCACTGCACCATCAAACGATAAAACATATCCAGTGCTATGACGTTGTAGACTAGGAATTGGCTTAATGATTGGCACATCTTTCAACGATTTTAACGGAGCAATATCTTCTAGCACTTCATTCATCTTTTCTGCGGGCACAATGGACGCGGCTAATACAGCAGGTAATCCTACAGCTTCATGATTCGTTCGTATGATTTCCAACGACCACGGAGACAAAATTACTGCCCATTGGATTCCTCTGCCTGTTATACTTTTCGATGTGAACAGCCATCGCATTGTAGAATATCTTGCATACACTGTTATATGCTGCCCAAACAAAATTTGAATGGCATTATGTAACGTTTTTAGCAACGCTAGCACCTCTTGTTCCGCCCCTGTATATCTCGTTTCAGCATCTTTGAAAACCTTGCTAACGTAACGCACTGGGTGCAGTATCCCATCATAATCTTGACACACTGTTTCTCCGAACGCCCATGACTATATAGCACTATACTCAATGCTTTTGATCTTTCAATATGTCGTAACAAAGATGCATTCACCAGACGATCCTTAAGCAACGAAAACGACTTTTCAGCGTGCTTCAGTTGTGTACAATCCTTTAACTGTAGTTCGGTTAACTCATACCGAGATGCAGCTAGTGTTGCAAAATTATCAATAAACCGTAGGTAGTATATCAAACTTCCAGTGAATATTTGAACTCCTTTTAATGTTCGTGGGAACGCCATTTTGACAATCGAGTCCAATTGCGGGGGGATGCTTTAATTCCTTCTGCAGATATACTATGGCTCAAAAACTCCACACTGTGTTTGCCAAACGCACTCTTCGGTAAGCTTATAGTGATCCGCCAATATTTAAATGATTCCAGGAGATTCTTAAGCATTATGCACAATGTATCCCAACTGCTTGCACCAAAGGTATATCATCGATATACGACAGCATCCCGATAATGGGTTGTTCATCAGTCATCACTACTTGGCCGTTATGAAAGACGTCTTGTGTGATGGACACATCTGTTTCCAACACATGTGCCTCTTCGTTGTCATTATGCATGTCTAACTTGCCGCCTAGCAGTTTGCATTTTACCCCCAGCTATTGTGACCGCCGTACCATTATCCCCAAAGCGTTATCCACTATACGCTGATATATTTGAGGAGCGTTCTTAAGCCCTTGAGGCATCCGAAGCCATTCGAAATGTCCTAAGGGACAAATAAATGCTGTGATCAACCGAGCTCTCTTGGTCATCTGTATAGCCCAATACCCACTCGCATTATCCATTGAACACAACCATTTTACTCCCTCAAAATTGTCCAGCAAATCATCAATTAACGGCATAGCATACACCATTAATCTCGTCTTCTCATTCACTGACCGGTAATCAGTACACAGCCGTATGTCGGTTTTATTCCTTTTTAACACTATGACGATCGGTGATGCCCAAGCAGACTCCTAATACCGAATTAATCCAGCCTGTAATATGCCTCGTATCAATTCATACAATTTAGGTAATAGTGTAGGCGGTACCCTTCGTGCTCTTTGTGCAATAGGTGCATTGTCACCAACATCCACATCACAAACTACACCTTTAGCTGGAGGTGGTAGCGCATTACCAGAACTTATAAAACCATCATCATACTCAGACAACAAGGCACGTAGATTATCTTCTTGTTCTTAAGTAGTAACTCCTGGTTCTCCTATGTCTGCAGTATTCATATCTGGGGGTTCGATTGGGCTTTTATCTACTTCTGGAATGGGTGACAGCTGTTCTTCCATTGCTTCAGCCGACATCTCAACTCCTTCATGCAAGTACACCTCTCTTTCCAATCTTGTCTGATCCACCTTCATTGGATATATTGCATCCAGTACATACACAGCAGGAGGTTTATCTCCAAAAGTTCTCACTGCGTGCACGTTAGTCCAATTGATCGGTGTGTTAGCGCTCTACATCACTTGTGTATGCACTTGTAGATATTCTTCTGAATTTAGATCTGCTGGTGTCATTAGCGGCAATGGTTCTTCCCTGGGAATCCGACTACTTTGGTCTTGCATGTTCAAAATTACACCCGCCTTGACCAAAACGTCTGTACCCAGTATAGCTAGCGCATGTGTATCAATACTAGCGACCCACATATAACAGGTGAAAACCACTGACGAGCCTATGCGAACCTTGAATGTATCCACACCTATTGCTCCAATATTACTGTCTGACGCCACAAAAGCTAGTTGGAGTATCAAACATCCGAACCACTACTTGTATCTTCCGTGCCACATTGGTATGTAAAACGGATATGTTTGCGCCGTAATCCAACATTAATGGTAATTCCAGATCATCAATGGCCCCATTTACATAGACTTGAGTTTCAGGCTGATTTTCTTTCATTGGTCGTTGCCATCCATCTCTTTCTCCCACATTTTTTTCTACCAGTGTGACACATGCTGGAGCCTCTATTACTTCATCACTTATAATTCGCTCAGCTTGTGTCTTATCCTCAATGGAAATAGCGTTTTTATTTACTTCTCCTTTTTTTCTTCTTTTCTTGATCCTCATCCAAAGTGAGTGATCCATCCATATAACATGTATTATTTTTCTTGCTTTTCTTCTGTGTGCAGGGTGACACCCGTGTTGCTTTAATTTCATCTGACAATGCCCCCCTTTCCTCTCGACAGTGGTTGCAATGCACTGTGGGGCTAGGCGTTTAACTGCCCCAATACTTGAGCTTTAGTCAATTCCCCTGACTTCAATTTAGCACGCATCTCGACCATCTCTTCGATGAGCTTCCGACAATACTTTGCATCATGACCAACATTATCGTAATGCTCGCACTTCACCAATTTCCAACAGTGACTTTTGTCATGTCCCCGTCGATTACAATGCTCACAAATCACTACATTGTCAGTATTGGGATCTGTTGACGCTCGCGCACTCTTTTCTTCATATACCGGTCGTGCCCGATGTGCTGCATGTACTTCCCCGCCCATCATATGCACGCTAGGTTGCAGGTATTCATACATATCATCAGCGTTCTTACGGGTAGCCACTTCTTTCCAAGCCTCATAATCCGCGCTTCATGTTTAATTAGTAGTTTTTCTAGCTCTTCGATAGTTGAGAAGATTATGTGTTGATACTGCATCTGTATGGTGCGATCATGAATAGTATCAAAGAACTGTTGAATGTGTTCTTCCAATAACGATGCATTGAACGCATGCCTAAAATCCATCCCTGCTCGCAACGCTGCTGCGTTTAATCGGTATAGATATGTAGTAGCCAACTCAACATATTTCTGCGTTAATCTCGAATACATAACTCGAGGAGACACTTTGTCCACACAAAACTTCTTTTGGAAAAGCGCAATCACCTTACTCCAGTCATATTTTACCGAATCGGCTAGTTGTTCGTACCACCATGATGCTGTGCTTGTCAATATATCAACAAACATTCCCAGACGTTGACTATCATTCCAGTGTGATATATTAGCCACATGTGAGAATCGAGCGACCCAAGCCCGTGCACTTCCGGCATCCTGCCTATTCCCATCAAAAGATTTTATCTCCGTATTCTGAATGATGGCTGTAACTGGTTGAGGTGAGGGTGCCCATGCGTTTGCACTTCCACCAGGTATAACATACCCTGGAGTACTATGAGGCATTCGTGGCTTCGTAGCCGGCGTTTGATATGAAGTACTAGGCGCCCCTCTCGGTATATTGGGTGTGCGACTAGCCGACAAGACTGTAGTGACTTTAGCTAACTCTTCCAAACTCAAATATCCATCTTGCATCATCTTCACCAAATTAGCTACCACTGGATCTTGTTTAGATGCAGCCATACCTGAACCCTGTCTAGGTGCAGCCGCCCTTGGAACCTGGCTAGGTGCTGCCACCCCTGGTTCTTGCTTAATCCCAGCTAGTTTGGGTGTGGACATGATTTCATCGCCATCAGATGAAAACTCCAACTTCTTTTTAGTTTTTGCAATTTTCCTAGGTCGCAACTGTAGTACTTCTTCAGACTCACTTCTGTCAATGAGATCCAACATACCCGGTGGTTTAGACTCCCTTACCGGTGTATGTACGGTATCTGCTATTATATAATAAGTGGGAATGATATTGTCAGTTTCTTCTCTATATACCATTAATGATGTTTCCCACTGATTTTCTACTAATAGTAAAAACATCATCAGTCCAATATCTTCTGCGGTCCGTGTCAAATCTTAATGACACGCACTCTCATACTCATCCCGTCGGATAATCTCATACCCTAAATTTGGGAACAAATCCTCCAGTGCCTTCACAGATGCTTGTAAATTTCCAAATGTAGTGAGATCGTCTCGCACCCTAAAGTTGGGTGCAGCCTGCTTCACCTTACGTATCTCAAATAATGAAAACCAACAGCTCGAATCACCTGGTAATCTGAGCACCTGTTGTTGATACTGCGTCATCTTGGCACACGCTTCGGAAAATGTGTAAGTCCCGTTAGTATCATCATCTGAGTATTCTAGTATAAAGTGAAGATCTGGACCATTTTCTTGTGTTACTAATGCCATTGTGTATGCTTGAATTTGAAGTTGACGTTAGTACCGGGTCGCGGCACCAGTTGTCGTGAAAGGGGTTGAAAATTGTTATAATTCCACTTAATTAACAACACATAGAGGTAATAAGCCAGTCCTCCTTGTTTTACTTCCCGGGTACTTAGTACTTCCGTCCGAACCAACAAATCAATCAATTACGCTTGGGGTACACTTTAAAAGGTTGTTCCAGGCTGCCCCCAACACTAGCGCACTTCAAACGGCTGCTGCTCCACTTGCTAGGGCGTTCGCTCAACGACTTCCTTGTATTACACTTGGTTTTTGTATGGGATCAAAAAGAATGTTTTTACGGCCGCCAGATATCTGCGCACTTCAAGGGAAATTTCGTTCTATTAAGTATTACTACCTCCTACATCAACGTCAACACTTTTTCCACCCAATACTTTGTGGTTACTTCAGCGCTGACTTTAATACGTGGCAGTTATCGCTGAGGCCCTCTGTAACCTAATTGATCATCCTTTAGAGCTACCGCTGATTCCCTCTGTAACCTGATTAATCATCTTTGACAGTTACTTCAGAAACCCTCTGTAATCTGATTGAGCGAGTTGGCCGTCGCATGTCACTCCTGATTGGTCAAAAATTCCACTTATTTTTCCACATTCATACCAATCACAAACAAATTAGCCGTGAGCGAGTTGGCCGTCGCGAGTTGGCCGTCGC
>CM047583.1:19209065-19283267 GCA_026184515.1 Peronosclerospora sorghi
GGGAAAGGCAACGCCTTACCCCCTGCTGCTCGCG
This sequence comes from Peronosclerospora sorghi, assembly GCA_026184515.1. Taxonomy (NCBI): domain Eukaryota; phylum Oomycota; class Peronosporomycetes; order Peronosporales; family Peronosporaceae; genus Peronosclerospora; species Peronosclerospora sorghi. The sequence goes on from CM047583.1 coordinate 19,209,100, forward strand.
TAGCGATCTGTGAAATCGACGTGGTAATGCAAAGCCGATCGCCCAGCGATGCCGACGTGTGGCGCCAAAGTACCGCAAAAAATTGTCTGATCTTATTAAAGGACTGTTGGCTACCAAGATTATCAAACCGTCGACCTCGTCTTGGTCCTCGCAGATCGTGATTGTACGGCGTCGACATCAGGTTGTGCATTGACTATCGGTTGGTAAATCGGTTGACCAAGCTTATGGTGTACCCGATGCCGCTGATCAACGATCTGCTGGAAGACCTGGACAAGCCCTATGGTATTGCTCGCATATTTAGCTTGCTGTATTTACAGAGGGTGAACCCGATCAGGAAAGAAGACTGTCCGTTCTGGGGAGGCGATCGTATATCGACGACATTCTGATCCCTGCTTCTTCATGGAGCGATCTGTGCGAGAACTTCGAACGGTTGTTGGAGACATGCGATCTCTGGAGCCTGTCGATCAGTGCTGTGAAGGGTTTTTGGGGCATGTCCAAGGTCGCCTATTTGGGTCATAGGTGTCAATCAGTGGGCTGGAGGCCAATCCTAAGGATCTGGAGTCACTGAGCAACCTCCCGTTTCCCAGATCACTGAAGGAAATGCATTCCTTCATAGGGAGCCTGAATTACTACAGCCGCTTCATTGAAGACTTCGCAGTCTACGTGGCCGTGCCGTAGGAGCTCCGGAAAGTCGACTACCATATGTTGCGCGAAGCAGATAGGTCAACGTTACGAGAGGGCTGCGACTCTGATCTGCCTGCAGATTTTTTGCAGGTGGCGGCAGAGGATCACATGAAGCGTGCACAGGTTGCTTTCGGTATGCTTAAGGTCAAGATGACGACGGCACCGATTCTCAGGCACTTCGTCTGGAAAAAATGCCGATCGTCATTGTGTATGCTAGTAAGTGGGCCATTTCTGCCACTCTAGTGCAAGAACTGATAGATGTACCACCCGGTCACTTTTACGAGCCGGACGTTGAAGCCGAACGAAGTCAATTATGGGATCGTCGAAAAGGAAGTTCTGGCTTTACTACAAATTTTGGACGTTTGCTATAACCTACTGGTCGGACGATCTGTAAAGGTTCTTTCGAGAAAGTCGATATTGGCCTGGCTATTATCGGCAATGGGATGGACGGTCGGCTCGGCAGATGGTCAGCGATCCTGTCACAGTGGTCTCTCAGTGTCGTCAAGTGCGTCATAGGGGAGGAAGAGATATTGGGAACATTGGCTGCCAGCATTACCCCTCGGTCTGAACTGGATGAAGCTCTGACGGCGATTGCCTCAAGGAAACAACCTCGACAGTCTATCTCGCGGCCGCCACCGACCGTCGATCGGGATGAAGAACTCCTGGTCTTGAGTTTCGACGGGTCGGATAGCGTGAAGAAGAAGGTCGGCTCCTATAGCGCCATACTGTGGAAGTAACCACAATGGTCTATAGTTGCAGCCTACGCCGATTTCACGCCGGACATAACGGTCAACGAGGCGGAATATCGGGGGCTCCTTCTATGTCTCGACCTGCTGTCATCACAGGAGAAATGTCGGATCATCATATGTGGTGACTCCAACCTGGTGATAATTAAGGGCAGATCACTGGGGAGATCGACTGCAAAGCACCACGGCTGAAGTTGTTAAACGACCGGGTGATGAAGGCGTTAAAAGACTACCCCAACCACGAGCTATTGCACGTGGAACGGGATTGGAATAGAAGCGCCGACCATCGCGCGACCCAGGCCATGCGGGACCGGATCGGGGTGACGATCACAGAGGAGGTCGTTCTACTCGAGCTAATGGATATAAACAGGCTCCCGGAGGTGATAAAGCCCGAGGATAGACCCGACCAGGTGCATGTGATGGCTGCGACTAGATCGCGGACTCAGAAGTCTCGCCGACTTTTCCCGAAGGAAAGGCTGAGTGAGCGTGTAGTGCAACAGCTAAGGCGTAACGGATCCTCAAGGCGCAGGACGAAGAAGAATGGATCGTCGACCTGAAAGCATACCTGCGCGGTGAATTGGCCAAGTTGAAGAATGATCAAGCGAAAGACTGTGCCAAGATCGCGGACAGCTACGAGGTGGATGACAATGGACTGCTATATTACTGTCGCGATGTTGACCAAGACAGTGCCGATCGAGACCGACTGGCGAAATTGGTGATCCCTGAGTTGCTGCAGCCGGATGTCCTTCATCACTACCATGTGAATCTAGAAGGGGGACATCAAGGCATAGGCATGACATACCACAAGGTCAGGGACCACTTTCACTGTAGAGGTCTTTTTCGGAGCGTGCAGAAATATGTGGGCTGTTGCACTGATTGCGAGACCGGGAAGGGCAGGCCGGTAATCAAGGGCCGATCGCCCGGAAATATCGATGCCACTTACCCTTTCCAGGTGATAGCAATGGACCACATACCATCGCTTCCCAGATCGACGAGCGGCAACACTGAGCTGCTGATCTGGATCGACCTATTCACTGGTCTGGTGATCGCAAAGGCTAGTGCATCCAGATCTGTGGAGCAGATCGCCCAGAGCTACGAGGAATGAGTGTTCAGAAGGTTCGGCGCCAGCGAAGTTATTAGACACAATCGGGAACATGGTTTTATGAGCGAGGTGTTCCGATCGTTCAATAACATGCTAGGATAGAAACAGAGCGCGACGATGGCATATCGTCCGCAAGCGAACGGATCGGCTGAACGCATGGTGCAGACAATAACAAGGGCGATTATGATGTATGTGGCCGATCCGGACCAACGTGACTGGGATGAGTATGCAGAGAGACTGGTATTCGCATTCAACTCTTCAACCGATCGGGTCCGAGGAGAAACGCCTTTCTATCTGGCGTATGGATGGGACCCTCGATCGACACTTGAAGCGGCGATACCGATCGGCTGCACTCGGACCCGCGATCGCGATGCCCGTCGTTGGCGCATACAGGTCCAGAAGCATTATCAGCATGCGAAAGAAGTCGTCAATGAAAAGTTGCGTCAGGCCACGCAAGATCGAGCAGATCGGAATAACGATCAGGTCCGCCATCATGGTATTGAACCAGGGGCGAAGGCATGGTTATACCTCGATCGGGTCAAGGAAGGCTATGCAAAGAAGTTGGCTCATATGTGGCAAGGTCCTTTCCGTGTAGCAGAGCTGATCGGTGAGCATGCTGCCCGTCTGATCACGATCGGCACGGATTCAAAGTTTTTCCGATCGTGCACGTCTGCAAGTTGAAGCTGGTTAGAGAATTCCCCGATCGGCCTAAAATGCCCTGTCTGGTGGACGAAGCAGAGAGATTCGATTTCGATGAAGCTCTGCTGCCAGAGGACAGTTGGGAACGGCCGTTGGAAGAGGAAGAGTTCGAAGTGGAGAAGGTGCTAGATGTCCGATCGGTCAAGAAGACTCGATTCGGACGCACCCTCCGAGAATATCTGGTCCGGTGGAAGGATCATGATGAAGAAACTTGGATCGACGAGCTCGACCTAAGCTGTGGAGCACTGCTACGAGAGTTCGAGCGAGACCGAGTTAGTCGGAATCGCTTCGCAGTAATGCAGACCCACGAAGACCAAGACCCACAGTAGCGCCGATCAGTGTATAGATCGGTGTGAATATGTGTGAGGTCGGAACTTTGTGAATTTATGTTGAACTGTGATGGACCGTGACGAACTGGAGTAGTGGAATGACGAACGCAGTCATGATTCTCGCGATGTGGATGGGAATTGTATATGATAACGTGTTGGTGCAAGCTTGGTGGAAATGGTGAAATTTGGTCAAGTGATTAGATGATCAGCAATGTGAAAGGAATGATGACATATATTACGAATTATCTGGTCAGATAACTGCTTCATCAAGAATCACTATCTCCCCACAAGCGGCCGATGGTAAATGCCGGATGGTCTTCGATCTGGTCTCGATGTTGAATACGCCAGGGCTCCTGCAGGTCGATCCGGATCAGGGCGTCCTTCAGGTCTACGACTGGCCTGTCGCACCGAACACCGGGATACCAGATGCCATCTTCAGTCAACGCCTGGTGGCTCTCAATGCGACGCTTGGGCATGTGAAGAAACACTGGATACAAAAAGACGTCAACGTCGCACTCACGAGCCAGCATCCCTTCCAGAATAAACGGGCATAGGATCAGCCAGGCCTCGCCCGCCCGACCCCCGGCGCCTTTTCCGGTGCTCCCGATACAGGATCAGGTCTTGGTCACGCAACTTCCGACCGGGAGGAAGCGTCAGATATTGAGTCGACTCCCAGATCGATTGGCAGTGGGCTGTGTTGAAAACCCGAAGCCGACCCAGAAGCAAGTCGATCCAAGGTGTCGGCATGAACATGGAGTCCAGCTCGGCGCTGAGCAACACTTCCCATGGACGGTCGGCATATAGAATTGCGACTTGCGACCCTGTGATCAAATCTGCTCGCCACGCAGACGGGTAAGGAGCCTTCCGAGTCGGGGGGAAAAGCCAAAAGTCCGGGCGCGACGGAATTCGGGCTAGATCTTGCCTGGTGAGGGCTGGTAGGTGCAATTCACTGATCTGCCTTGGTGAACACGGCAGAGTAGCATCCGAAGTCCGAGATGGGAGGGACCGACCTCCGGCCAACAACCCTTGCAATCGGGCATGCTCGTGCAATCCAGAGGTGCCGAGATGGAGCGAAGTAACCGATCCGGTCGACCCGCACTTCGGCACAGCACCATCTCCCTGGGAGCTGGTCGGCTTTTTATCCCCCGATTCGGGCTTCGCTTGAACGGAACCTCGACGCCGATCCGACCAAGACTTGGATAAAGCGGTCATCAGATATTCGGAGTCACTGGATACGCCCTCCGAGCCTTCTCCAGACGAGACCTTTATGCGCTTGGTGTGCGAGGCACGGGGGCGCTAGGGCGCACGAGATTTGGCGGGGACAGACTTGTCATCCGCGACCATTCGGGACTTGAGAGATGCGCCGGCGTCTTGGCCTTCTTCTGGGGCACCGCGCGCTTCTCCTACAGTTCGGAGTCGCGCGCTATGCCCCTCTCCCTCGAGCTCTTCGGCGCGTCCTTGCGCTTTTTAGACTGGGAAGTTTGTGAAATTTTCGGTGGGACACTTTTGGCCAATGGATGGCGACGGGTATGGTCTTTATGTAGACCGACCGGAACGGCCGATGCAGACCGGTCAGCATTGGAACGAACATCCGGACGCTGATGCAACAAGTCAGTTAACTGTTGATAACATCGCTTTACGGCCGCCCAGCGACGATTTGATTCCTGGGTCCAGGCGTCTGATCGGGCCTGGAAGGACTCGACCTTCCGATCTCCTCCCGGACCATGGCCTACAATTCGCTGGTCTGCCTTTCCAGGTCACCACGTTGGGTGCGGAGCAGGAACCGGTCGGACTGGTCTTATAGCATCTGTCGGCCGACTACCGCGAGCTGTTCTAGGAGATATGAACGATAAGTTTCCATACGGGCAAGTCATGGCGTGCGCCGATCAGTCCGTCCATGATCGGTCGGAGCTGATCGCGGTGATCACGAGACTGCCGAATCCGCCGCGAATAAGGCGTCGAACGTCTTGGCAATATCGGCGAGCAATTGATCTATATGCAAAGGAAGGTCAGAGAAGACCCAGGATGGAAGCAGACCGGTCGACCTACCTCGCGTTGCTTGTTGGACGACCTGGGCCCGGAGACGTGCATTTTCGGTGGTTACCTCTTGCAACTTCGAGGTCAGAGAGACCAAACCATTTACTTCATCCCGCAGTTGCAAGAGCGAAGACTCCTTAATGGCCAACTGGGACCGGAGCTCTTCGACTGTTTTTCGAAGTTGATCGGCCTCGATCTGAGGCCGATCCGGTGTATCGGACCCCGGAGTGTTGGGTGGAGAGCTAAGAAGGCTGTCATATCGGGCCGATCTGGTCGGCGAGTCAACATGAGGCGACGAAGGACGTATGGAGCCTGCAGCAAGAAGGTCAAGAGAGGTCACAAGGCGATCGGGTATGCAGAACAAGTACCTGGTGGAGTTGAAATTGGAGATCCGTCCATTGGTCAAGTCCGCTCCGACGGAAATCGGGATTTGATGAGATCGGGCCACTACCGTTGCGCGGCTGCGACACGACTCAGGGGCGGCTGTTGTGAAGCGGACCCAATAATCTTGGTCGGTTCCGGTCAACAATGGACCGATCGGCCTGTCGGCGATCGGATTGGTGGAAAGTCAAGAGGTTTTTGGGTCAGTCATGTGCAAGGGGTGTCCAGGACACAAATTCGGGTAGGTCACATGAGATTGCGTGTACTACATATTTTCATGTTTGGTACATATTGGGGACTATAGGGGGTAGGTAGTAGTTGGGGATTTTCCAAGTTGGGGATTTGCCAAGTTGGGGATTTGCCAAGTTGGGGATTTGCCAAGTTGGGAATTTGCTTTCTTTTGGGTTTCGCTTCGTAAAGGTTTTTTGGCTTTTAGCTTCGCTTTAGTGAACGTTGGACCCCCAGCTCAACCGGGGTCGTTTTCACCTTACGCGTTAGTCGCCTCTGCACGCTGCAGATTGTTTTGGGAGCGGAGGATCGAGTAATCCCCTCCAGATCATTATACCCGTCCGGGACGCGTTATAGACGCATTTGTCCCGCCGGAAGTCCTTTGACGGGAGCGTACTTTGGTCGACCCCCAACGTTAAGTTGCACACGCTTGGAACGTGTTATTTTACCTATTGGATTATTTCGTGGAGATATCGTTCGTAAATTACTTCACGTTGTTATTGGATCTCCCCATTGGATTGGATTATTGGACCTCATTGGATTACCGGAGTTTATCTTCCATATTGGCCGGGCTTTACGATCGGGTTAGCGATCTGCCCTCGGGAGTATACAAATTTCGAGTATAACCGGTATACCCCTACCCAGGGTGAAGAGTTCCGCCCCGGGTACATCACCCAGCACGGTCTACCGCATTTAGACCACAAGTCAGTCCCAAGCACCGATCCACCCAGTGTGTTACCAGCCCAATCCATCGGGTACACAAGGTGAGATGCGAAAAGAATCGGACCAGGCGTCCAGTGTTGACGATCGGTCGTCTGACAGTAGCGGACGATCCGATCGGATCGAAGGCGAGGGTTCGAGGGGTACCCCCCCCGTAAGTTGGAACTCCGGCCACGATGGTGATCAGGTTCTAGACACTTCGGTGTTCGATTTCGAACTTGGCTCCACCACACAATTGCGCGACTTCCTCCTCCAATGCTTGATGCGGAGGGTACTACACACTATCATGTGGAACGTCTGATGACGCGACGCCATAATCGGGGTCAAACCCACTATCTTGTGAAGTGTAAGGGTTATCCACACTCACAGAGTTCGTGGGAGTCCGAGACTCTCCTACGGCAGGATTGCCGCGACGTCGTTGACGCTTTCGAGCGGGAGAATCCCACTGCAGGTCAACGACCAAAGGGGCACGAGAAGCCCCTTCACTCCCAGTAATTGGGAGTTCTCCGGAGGAAGATGTCGCGCTCACACTGTCCTCTGGCACCGTGCTGGAGACAGGGGAGCTGGTGTAGCGCGTGCGATATGGAGCACGTAATACCTCCATCGCTATGGCTCTGGCGAATGCCAGGCGCAACGCCCTCTCCACCCAAATGTCACGACGGGAATAGATGTTGTGCAGCTCATTGAAGATGGGGAAAGCTTCTCCCCTTCCGCCCAAGCGCAGAACTTATTCTCCGCATCATCAGCACTTTCTCCCGGAGAAAGAACGATAGGAGCCTCGCGGAGGTTCTCAACAGGAGCATCCTGTTCCTGCCTGTCTAGGCGCTCTCGGTATGAGACGCTAGTGAACTGCTTTTTGCGTAAGCAGTTGTTGCAGGAGTTTCTCCCGGCGCTCGCATTGATACGGCTGTTCAGCCGCGGGGGCAGGGGTATAGGATGCTAAACCATTTCTTACAACACGGCTAGCCCACTTTGGAAGGTCACGAGGACCGTCACAATTATATGACACCCTTGGCAGGCGTTTGGGGGCGCGTAACGCAGCCCTTAGTGCCTGTGCGGCAAGTTGGATATCATGAGCTGCGTCCAGCTCATTCGTGATGATCGCCTTCGGCGATCCGGATGTATCATCCGACATTAGCAGGGGTGGCGCACTAGTTAGTGCATTTTCCCCACATGTGGGGACAACGCCGTTCGGCGCTGTCGGAGCGGTCAGCCGTAGGGGAGATATATATCCCCAAGGGCATCCACCTCCGAGTTCTCGGAATAGTCTACCTCCTCTAGAGGAGACTCCATAGCACCACTAATGGTGCTCACGGATAGCCAGAGGTACTGGCAGTTGGAGTTCTCCAACAAAATTTTGTTTATTGCGTAAGCAATAGTCTTGATAAGGGAGGATGTAACAGGATTACATTCGAGTTACATTTAGTAGGTGGTGTACGTGAGTACACTACGGTTGGGGTCAGTATTGACCGGTTCGAAAGGTTTTGAACCATTGGTTATTTTAACCAATCAGGGCACGAGCCCTTGGGGGTGGCGTGGCAGCCAGACACGTGTTGGTACACAGGTGGTGTACACTACATTTTAGCTAGGTAAGAATTTGGTAAGTTCTACTTAGTATTACATATAGTTTACATTAGTTTAAATTAATTTAGGCTAATTATATATTAAATATACATTCAGTTTACATTTTCATTCAACGACTACAGACGCACGATCTAGGCCGGTCGCGCGTGTAGTGAGTGCAGTTGCGTAAAGGGAGCTTTAGCTACACCCTTAGTAAGGGAGCCTTGCGTTAAGGCATTACCGAAAGCTAATTGTAAACCAAAGCGGGAATCTTGGACCCGAGTAGGAGATCTCTCTCCTACTAAGCCCTTTATAAGGGCGTATCGGCTAAGTAGCGTCGAACGCCGCTTAAAGGAAAGTCTTCCTCTGTGCGATAGCCGCACCGTGAGTATACGCACCGGCTACAAAAGCGGTTATATTCCTAACGCCCCTGGGACATTTTCACGACCATATTTTTACCTGATTCTTTCCGCTCAGTCGGTTAGTTTGCCGACTTTGAAGCGAAGTAGCGGTCGTTTATCAACCATCACTCGCAGGCGATCTGGGAGTCGACACATTATCTCCCCATCGATAAAGGTCTTCGCGAGAACGATGAATTCTTCCGAGACTATTACGACGGTCGACGTCAGCGCAGAAGTCGTGCCGGAGCAACCTGGAAGAGAATTGTTGAGTTTGTCTTGCAGGGCATGATCGACGGGAAGTGTGATCTCGACATTTTCCTGTACCCGTCGATCACTCATTGTGCTCGAAACCGTCCTTTGAAGTATGCCCCGGCCGACGATGGGGGGTGGTACCCCGGGTTCCTATCGGACCCGCCACCTCGGACCCTATTGGACGCGTTGAGGGAGATTAATGACTTTGAACCTTGGCGGGTTCAATATCGCCTTTCCCCCGAAAGTCATCCTGGCCATAAAATTCCTCGTATTCGTCGCAAGTTCTATGGGTCTGATTAGGCGGTTGATCATTTCTTCTTTAATCAATAAACACTCTTGAGCATTCCATTTCCCACTGTTGCTTCATTACTTTTCAATGCATAATATAAATCAGTATTCCGTCGGATCATCTGCCGTACCCCATCACCATACCTCGCAATATCCATCGTAAACACACCACTTCAAGTCATTCATCATTTCTTCATCAATTGTGAGTTTCATCAATCATTTTTCTTCAATCGGAGGTTCTTCGATCGTAATTCCATGATCCGTCCGCCGATCACGCATTAGTTGGACTCTTCAACCACTTGCATTACGTCAAAACGATGTATGTTGATCCTTTTCCTTTCGAAGTCTTTGATTAGAGCATCACAGTTCATATCTGCTTCGTCTACCCACGACGGATCAGCATAACCTTTCCAGTAGACTTGATATTCGCGTAACGTTCTTCCATACCTATTCTTTCGACCAGATCGGACATCGACAATACGATCAACTTCTAATTCATCTGGATCCAGCGTCCTTTCCCGGCTGTCTTCGGGTAGCAAAGCCTCATCGAAGTCGAAACGATCTGACACCCCAGCCGCTAACGCAGTGGTAGGACGATCTGGAAATTCATTGACCAATTTCAACTTGGACAGGTGCACCACTTGGAACATACGATAGTCGCTACCGGCTGTTACCAGTCTCGCCGCACGGTTACCGATCACCTCATCGACTCTGAAGGGTCCATGCCACATATGCGCCAGTTTCTTCGCGAACCCTTCTTTCACCCGATCGAGATACAACCAGACCCTAGAACAAGCTTCGATTTTGTGCGGTGTCACTCGATCGTTGTGTTTTTCAGCTCGATCGGCCATCGCTTGATGCAATAGAGTGCTCACTTGGTCGCGGGCGTATCGGTAGTCTTTCTGCAAATTATATCTCCACCGACGAGCATCTCGATCTTTACGCCGAATTCCACCCAGTTGTAATGTTGATTCCAACGACGATCGCGGATCCCACCCATACGCCAAATAAAATGGTGTCTCTCCGCGAATGCGATCAGGGGTCGAGTTCAGCGTGAATACCAGACGCTCTGCATACAAGCTCCAATCTTTCTGGCCGACATCTGATACATACATCTTGATTGCCCGTGTAATCGTCTGCACCGTCCTTTCCGCCTTGCCGTTCGCCTGTGGACGGTATGCCATAGTGGCACTCTGGCGTTGTCCCACGATTTTGTTGAACGCACGAAATATTCCGACATAAAACCCGGTTCCAGATCATGCCGGATTACTTCTCTAGCCCCGAATCGTCGAAACACACATTCTTCATAATTTGCGGCGACTTTCTGCGCTGTGCGGGACGATCCAGCTTTCGCGATCACCATACCCGTGAACAGATCCGTCCAAATAAGCAGTTCAGTATGTCCATCCGTTGATCGGGGTAGTGACGGGTATATGATCCATGGTTATCACTTGGAATGGGTACGTAGCCTCGATATTCCCCGGCGACATGCCCTTTATCGTAGGTTTGTCCTTCCCCGTCTCGCAATCTACGGATTGTCCAACAAACCTTTGTACACTTCGGAATAGAACACGCCAATGGAAGTATCGTCTGATCCGCTGATATGTACGCCCTATGCCTTGGTGTCCTCCTTCCAAGCTCACATGATAATGGTGGAGGACATCTGCATGTAGGGGTTCGGGTAAGACCAGCTTAATCGAAGAGTGTCGATCGTCATGATCATCTTTGTCATCGCTGGCTTTTCCTTTAGCCATATTCCCACAGTAAATCAGCAATCCTTGTTCGTCGACATCGTAGTTGTCGGCAATTTTCGCGCAATCCTTTACCTCGTCTGCGCTCAATTGTGAGAGGTCACCATACAGATAACTTCGCAAATCATGAATCCATTTCTCTTCGTCCTGCGCCTTTTTCACCCGTTCCGCCCTTATCCCGGCTATGGATATATCGGGCCACGATGAAGGTCGTTCCTGACGGAGGTTACGTGATCGTGTCGTCACTAGCACTTGTGGGGAAGTGGGATCTTCATTCCACGTGATCACTTCCGACAATCTGTTGAGATCGACCAATTCCTCCAGCTGTTTCTTGTCATCAATCTCACATCTTGTTCCACCCTTCATGGCCATAGTGGTGATATGATCTGAACTCTTATTCCACTCTCTTTTAACATACACCAGATCATGATCGGTCCATTCGCGAAGGAGGTTAAACGCACGCTTGGAAGATAAAAGATTTACCTATTAATCTATAATCACAGATAAAAATGTCAATTCTTTTATTATTCCTGTTGCAACACTTGCAACCTCGGAGATTTATACTATTTCACCGCGCATTTGCCTGATCACCAAATTATAGTCTCCACACACGATCATCCTTCCTTTGGGATATCGCTACAGTAGGTCCAAACTTAAAAGTAATCCATGGTATTCCGCTTCGTTCACCGTGATATCAGGTGCATGATCGGCTACCGCTGTCATAATCTTCCACTCCGGTAATTTCCAAACGATAGCGCCGAACGCACTACACGTCGATTGACACTTGTAGATCCATCGAAACTGATCACGTAGAGTTCTTCGCCTTTCTCAACAGTAGGAGGTGGTACTTCAATCATCTGCCGCGGTTTCTTTTTCGGCGCGATCGCAATCAGTGCTTCATCGATTTCGGTGCGAGAGGTGATGCTTGCGGCTAACGCCCCTAGTACCTCCTCTTCTCCATGTACACATTTCTTGATCTCAAGCTCCCATTGTGATAAGATCTCAGCCCATCTGCCCAATCTTCCGTCCATCCCGTTGGATGTTAGTAACCATTTCAGCGTGGATAAACGTGACAAGACAGTGATCGCCTTTCCGACTAGCATCGTGAAGTAAACATCCAAAATCCGCAGAAGAGCCAGAACTTCCTTTTCGACGGGGCTGTAATTCAGCTCACCGCTCTTCAATGTCCGGCTGGCGAATGCGACGGGGCAATACACTTGATCATGTTCTGTACCAAAGCGGCAGATACTTCCCATTTGTTGGCATAAACTACGATCACCGGCGTTTCGGCTTGATCAAAATGGTGCAGGGTTGGGGCTGACGCAATCTTCGCTTCCAGCATACTGAATGCCGCTTTTGCCCTGATCAATCGATCGTCTTCATGATCCGAATCCTCCTTGATCGATGATCGGCTCTTCAAGTGTTGATAATCAATCTCTCTTAATTCATAGAGCACAGCGGCATAGATCGCGAAGTCTTCCAAACCGCGGCTAGAGACATGATGCTCTAAATAAGGCACTTCACTTCGTTCCCAGTACGATTTAGCCACGCTTATCGACAAGTTCCATTGATCGCACTTTTACAACAGGTGCCGCACCTTATCACACAGGGTAGTCCATGTAGATGCAGGGATCAAAATATCATCGATATATGATCGCCGCTGCAATACAGACGGACCCGGTGTCTGTTCAGGCTCTCCTACAGTAAATACATCAGCCGCTTCGTCAGTACCGTCCTTAACCTTGAGATACCCGTATAATGCATTATCAATCAGCCGCTGGTAGATTTGCGGAGCATTCTTTAGGCCAAAGGGAATCCTATTCCATTCAAACAATCCAAACGGAGTGACAAACGCCGAAATCTGACGTGCTCGATCGGTCATAGACACGACCCAAAAAACTACTCGCCATATCCAAAGAGCAAAACCACAACGCTTTATCCACATCTTCGAGTAGATCAGAGATCAGGGGAATTGGGTATACCATCAAACGCGTGAGTTGATTCACCGCGCGATAGTCGATACATAGGCGAATATCAACCCCGTTCTTTTTCACGATGATCACTATAGGTTATGCCCAGGGTGGCGTAGACGGTTGAATTATCTTGGTAGCCAATAGCCCTTTGATCAAAGCCGATAACTTCTCGCGAAATTGTGGAGCCACCTTCCGACACTTTTGGGCGATCGGGCGAGCATTGCCTACATCGATATCGCAAACAACTCCAGGTGCAGCAGGAGGTAGCGCGTTCCCTTTCCCGATCAACAGATGTTTCTTCGCCCGATTTATATCGCGAAGTTGATCAATTTCTTCTGTCGTATTGATCAAGGGATCACCGACTTGCAAATCATCCTTAGTCACTTCTTCGGTGCTATCGGACACTTCAGTCAGCGTATCAAGCTGCTTCTCCAATCCTTCCACGTACAGATCTCCTCCTTCATGGTAGCAAACTTGATCATCGATAGGAATCACACCAAATTCATTATGATCGGCTAAGACCGGGTGTACGTGTGTATCTTGATCCGGTTCATCTCTTGTGACAGGTTGTTCAACATCGTGACGCAGGGTCGGACCTTTCACCCTCGGCTCCTGATCGCACCTCTCTTGCACTTCTTGTACCTTTTGCGACCTTCCGGTTACTAATGCCACAGACGTCACGATCGGGTCCGTAGATCGCACCAAAATTACTTCGAGGAGTAGGATACTCCTTCTTCTCGACTAGGGAACCTTGATCGACTCTTTCTTGATCGTCATGTACAGAGTCGGTAGACGCTTGATAGGCGAGATTTTGCCACTCCTTATAGCGATTGGAACCCACCGAAACAAATCCAGGGCGACGGAGCACATCATCTTTTTTCATCCAGATACCTAAAATTGTATCGTCTTGTACAATGATCGGGTGATCAACGACGTTCGTAACACGAAGATATCGTAAATTACCCACGTCCCTAGTGACAATGGGGACCCAATCTTTTACACGAGTAATCCACAACTTTCGAGATCGCTGATCACGAATCCGAACCTCAGCAGATCGACCTATTGGGATCTGTTCGTACTGATCAAGTTTCATGTAATTTCCACTTGATCCGTACATCTGTCGACGTCCTTCTAATCGGATGATCACCTCATCAGGCAAACTTAGTGCACCATGGGCGACGTCTAATCGAACACCAGCTGGTATCATAAAATCCATACCCAATATAGCATCTTGACCGACAAGTTTTCCCACCCATGCATGGAATAATAAACCAACGAGACCGCTAACGTAATCTTGATTTTAGTGCGCCCTTCGGTGAGGTATGCACTTTCTCCAATGCCGACACATTCTTGCGTTTGACTCGTGTCGATCTGACAACCCACCTTACGAGCAAAGGTTGAGTCGATGATCGACACTTCGGCACCAGAATCGAATAATAACGTTACACGTTCGTTATTAATTTTACCTCTCTCCTTGGCTTTCTTAAACCATTTCTTTGGCGAGTGGTACTTCCAATATCCACGTGATTCAGCCGGAAGTAGAACAACTTCCATGATCACCGGGGACAGAGAAAACTCATCAATACGGAAATTAGCCAAACGTGGTAAATCAGGCTGATCACATTTTTTATTATCTCTTTCTGCTGCTTGATCAGCACTCTTCTTATCCACATATGCAAAAATACACAAACCAGAACGCTCGTCTCGTACCAGATTCCAACCTGGCAAGCGTCCTAGTTTAACAAATCTTCGGCTTCCTTGGGCAACATTCCAGCATGCTTGGTGGGATTGTACCCCTGGCGGATGCGATTATAAAATTCTTCCATATGACACATTCCCGCATCGTGAACTTCGCCGCCTGCTCGGCAGACGTACAAGCATTGATCGGTCGGATGCCCCTTCTTGACACACATCAGACATGTCAGGCGCTTCCAGCAACGTAAATTATCGTGCCTGATCGATCCACAATGACTGCTCTTCTACATCGACCCTTGATCAACTACACTTTAATTACTTCGTTTGCCCGACCGGGACTCACCAGGTTGATAATGCGCCCCTGATTGATCGCGCATAGCAGCAATCATGTAACGGCGCTGATCTCCATCACTTCCACTGTCGTCGATACTTGATTCTTCACTCCCAGACGTCACCTTGATCGCGCGTACTGCTTTGGGCTTCCGCGCCGGGGTAGGTGCCCGATAATAGCCGAATTTTTGGCGGAATCGGCTGGTACCTACCACCGCTGTTGGCTGGCACCACTTATTGCGTGCATACGCCCGCAGCGTCTCTTCCAGATCCGTGGCGTTATCCAACCGCAGAAGTGCCAGTTGATCATCGAGATCGCGATTGGCCAATGTGTCCAGAAAATGTTGCACATGCTCGCGTAAGATCGTAAGCGATCCGTCCCTGATCGGCAACTTGGCTCGCAGTCCCGCCACATTCAACCGGTGTAGGTACTCAATGGGAGTCTCATCTGATCGCTGCTTCGTGTAACAATACTGGCGGGATGTCGATTGACCACTTCCATAGTATTGAACTTCAAACTCATCCACGAGACTTTTCCAACTTGATCGAGTAGCTCTACTCAGCTGGCGATGCCAATTGCGTGCTGGCCCTTTTAGCAGATCTCCCAGGATCAAACACTTCTCATGATCAGAAGCTTGATCACGCATAAATGCCTACTTGAGGCGACTAATCCTATTCCGCGCTTGATCTTCATCTCCTTCCTTTCCCGAAAATTCTTTTATATCACTGATCGCAGACATCCAAATCCTGGGAATCTTCTGTTGATAAGGCATCCAAGTGTACGCGGACGCAACCGGGGCTCGTCGTGGTAGTGTGATCGGCTCATCTGGGTCAATGTAATCACTCTGGGAGCTTTGATCATGGAACGAATACACATATTCCATGTCAACGTCCTTGACCATCGTCGATCTTTCTAGCTTCGGCTGATGATCACGCGGCGAATGCACGGACTCCATGTCAATATCCCTGATCGCCGCATTTCTTCCTGGCTTTATCTGGCGGTTTTTGGTGCCAACGACTCCAGGTATCAACTTGCTTCTTTCCTCAGCCAGAAACTTCTCCATAGCCTTATCAAAAAATGTCTGCAGCTGTGGGCCTTGCGATGCTTGATCATCTCCCACCCTGGTCGGTTGAGGCTCTTTCTTGATAACCGAGAACTGGATTCATCTTTCTGGCAAACTGTCATCCTGGTGATCTTGGGCTCTATACTTCCTGCACTTCTCGACTCCACTTCAGGTTCATCGCCTTCGGAAGGGGCAGATTCGTAACACGATGATACCGTGTGTTCTGCCACTTTGATCGACGGTCCCGCTTTAATCTTCAGCGGGGAGTGCGAGAGCTCCACTTTAGTAGTTTGGCCCACGATAGGTACCAACAGATAAAAGAACTGCTGGGTAGCTTCTGACAGATCTTCTGGGTTCTGATCAAACACCTCTTCAGCATCGTCGGCGCCTGTCGTCAGACCAGCCTGCTTGATCAGGCGTGTTAGTCTTAGCACGATCGAGCTTGTCCTTCCCATCCGTAACTGGTTGATCGACCGGTCCGTTCAGCTTCCCGCTGATCATGACCCAAAGTAGGCTCATGATCGAGTTCGTCAATAAGAAATCTTCCTGTTTTCCTTGGTAAACCTTTCGGTAAAACGTCTTCACCAGATAGTCTTCCATTGGTAGCGTACTTGATCGACTTTCGTCGCTCTCCGACCCAGGCGCCTTCATCGACACCTTCGGCTGGTCGATCTTGTAATACTTTACCACCGGATCCCAATCCGGATCATTATACACACATATATTTGGCGGATCATAACTTGCGTTATGATCCGCATGGGCTCCCGAAGGAGCCTCGGGAGGTGGTTGAGGCTTCTACTCCTTTATTTCATCAAGATTCCTCCCCAGGTCCTGATGATCAGCATTTCCTTTCTTCTTCAGGCATGACGACGGCGAACTGCCTTCCATCGTCACAACCACCTCCCCCTTTTCCCCCTTTATCTTCACTTCTGCTTCCGCTTCCGTTTTCCCTTCCGCACCAGCGCCATCTTACGTAGAATCGCGGTAATATCCCGCGTCTCCCAAAGATCCGGGCAAGCGCACCATTGTGGTGGAGCGGCTGATCAAAGTTTTTGAGGCTTGATAAGTCGGTACCACGGTGCCCGGACTGCCGACTAACGAAGGGGGTCCTCCTGTTGTCCTTTGACTGCTTGTGTTCCTGCTCACCTTGTGTACCCGACGGCTTGGGCGTGGGTCGGTCTCCAGGTGGCGGGGATGGCACGCTGCAATTCCTTGTTGCAAGATTTAGTTGACTTGTGATGAAGCGACTGCTGTAGATCAGGCTTGATCAGGCTTGATCCGGCGCCAATAGTCGATGATCAGGGCCTATGGTCGTCGATCAGCGGGTGATCAGGGGTGATCAGAGCCAATAGTCGAAAATCAGATCGTGATCGACCTGATCGACCTGATCGGTCTGATTGGTCTGATCAGTCTGATCGATTTAGTTGATCAGGCAATAGTTGGCGCGAGTTGCGAACAGATGAACGCAGGTCGCAAGTTGCAGAGTGTCGATCAGGTGTTGATCGGCGAAGGGGGTACTTGATCAGGCAGCGGAAGTCTTCACTGCCCGATCACGGGGCCTCTGGAGTCTTAAACAGCTAAAATAACACCCAAATATATGTATTCTTAGCCTAGACTTTACGAGGGGGGGGAATTCCACTAAATCCACCTAGAGTTCCCTTGGGGCGCTTATAGCAGCCGAACAGTAGGGGCAAAACGTGAACCAAAAGGGGAAGAGGTGATATCGCTGCTCAATCACGTTCCCGAGACCAAAAAAACTTTACGAAGAACCTCTGACACAGCGAGCGGAGTTGCGAAGAGTTCTCAACACTCTACGCCTGCCGGTGGGCCAAAAACGCACAAAGTTATCCCGCCCGGGACGTAGAGGTATATACTAGTAAGGGAGGCGCAAAGGTGCCGTCCCTGAAACGATCTGCTCCATCGTACGCAAAAGGATAACTTTATTTTTGCTTATATCCCTAGAACTACCAATTACCTAATATCCACCAATCAGAACTACCCATTCCAGCGTCCTCTGTCGACCAGTCGACCTGATTTATCCGTCGCTCGTCGCTGTTCGTTGCTGTTCGTTATGTACCTGTACGTAATCTCCCCATCTCACGATGTCCCGTCTATGTATTGTCCATGTACACAACAATTGTACATACCAATGTATACACAGTGTTACACACAATCGTACACGAAATTACGCACCCGGTTGTGCCCACTGTCGCACCATAATTAGGCCCACAATAAAGCCCTCAATTAGGCCCAATTTTATGGCACACTTTACCACACTTTCTTGACCTGATTGGGACTGATCATTTCAGACATCGCAATCTCTGGCATCTCACGCCAGAATCGCTTTTGCGATCGAGAAAAGGTGGGTTCATGACTCGCCAATGCTTCACCCGATCGCGTGTGCGTTGAGCCAATATACTTAGACTTCCAGTCTATCCATGGCTCGTGGCGTTTCAGCCACTTCATGACCAGAATGAGGTCATACCTCGAGTCCAAATCCAGGACTAGGCAATGTTCTAAGCTGTCAAAGTCTGCAAACTTCAGCTTAAGGTCATCGAGACCTTGGGTACAGAAACCTGTGCGCCCGTCGCAAGACGGACCGTGACAACGTCACGAGAACGTGCCTCTAGGGCCTCGGCATACAGCCGACTCTTCTCTACAGAAGCCCGTCTGACATAATTGTCAGACGCTCCAGAATTTATCAAGACTCTCCAAGGCTTATCAAAGCCTTTCACGTCCGCAAGGACTACCAGCAAACCTGGCTGGTACACCAACTTGGTGCTAGAAAGCACCGTTTCCCTCGGGGCTTTGTGCTGTCGTCCCCTACCCTGGGGCTTAACAGCACTGAGGGATCCCCCAGTAGGGCTCCCCGCACCTACTGGGAGCCGTCGTTTACCGACGGCTTGGGCGAGGGCTTTTTCCCAACCCTTGGCCCCTTAAAGCGAGTATCTCGCTGGGGATTTTTCGGACATCTGTTCCTCAAATGATCCGTGCTTCCACACAAGAAGCATCTCAGCGGCCCATGCCGCTGCAACATTGCAAGGAGCTCTGCCTCGAAGCTCTGCGAAAAAGTGTCAGATTGACTCTTAGCGGAAGCTTTCTCTTCCGTTTCGACCTGACTCAGGTCCATGGGATCAGGACCCACCTTAGAGGAACGAAAGTTCCTCTCGGCGTTAAACGCCATCTTAAACGCCTCCTCCAGGGATTGGGGTCGGCATCGGAAGAGTTCCGAACGTGCTGGCCCTTCTTTAAGGCCTCCCATGAAGACGGGGATGGACACATCATCCGAATACGCTTTCGCGTACATCCCTGCCAACAGGGTCTTCAGTTCTTGGACATATGTTTCCAAGTCGCTAGTGCCCTGACGGCACCTCGAAAACGCCAGCTGATTCTGGAAAACCAGATCAGGCGTGGCATACATGTCCATAAGCTTTTGCTTAAGGACTTCCCAGGTCGGGAACACGTCCGTGACCGAATCCGGACACGTAAACGCCCATGCACGGGCTTTACCCGTAAAATGGGTCAGCTCAGGTCCCACTTGCAAGTGATCCGCGATCACATTCGCTGTGGCGAAGGCCGTTTTGACCTCGCGAAGCCACACACAAAGGTTATCACCTTTTTCGCCGGTGAATTCCTTTATCTTAAAGGTCAACGGAGGGCGCACCCCGGTGTGGAGTGACATCCACGAAAATTCGCCTCATGGGCGATGAGGGTGTTGACCCTCTCCCTTACGGCATCAAGGCCCTGCTCCACTAGGAGCCGCATGCCTTCGTAACCCAGTATAGATAACAGACTGTTAAAGGCTTCTTGCTGGACGAGTGTTAGCTTATCCCAATCGTCCTTGTGGCGAAGCGGACTCAAGAATTTTGGTCGCCTTTTGTCAACAGCACACCGATCGGCTTATCGGCGATCGGATTGGTGGAATCCAGGAGTCTTTTAAGCCTATCATGTGCAAGAGGTGTCAAGAACACGGATTTTGGTAAGTCACATGAGATTGCGTGTACTTACATATTTTTATGTGTGTACATATTGGGAACCGTAGGTAGATTAGTTTTTGTTTTGCTTGGTTTTGGTTTTACCGTTTAGGCCTCACTTAAACTCAACAAGAAGTCGCTAGCTTTTTCGCTTTGTACATCAGTCGCCTCTGCACGCCGCAGAGTGTTTGGGAGCGGAGGGTCGAGTAATCCCCTCTAGCTCATTATACCCGGCCGGGACGCGTTACAGACGCACTTGGCCCGCCGGAAGTCCCTCGACGGGAGTACACATTGGCCGGCTTCTCAAGATCAAGTTACGCACGTTTGGAACGTGTCATCAAGTTTTGAATTATCACTTGGAGATATCGTTCGTTGAGTTTTTCACGTTCTCGTTTGGATCTCCATATTTGATTATTGGACTTTTATTCTCATATTGGTTGGGCTCTACGATCGGTTGAGCGATCTGTCCTTTGGAGTATACTTACTCCATGTATAACTGGTCTTCCCGTACCCAGGGTGAAGAGTTCCGCCCAGGGTACACCACCCAGCACGGTTTTCCGCATTTTAGACCTCAAGTCGATTCCCATCACCGATCCATCGAGTGCGAAACAATCCCATTCCATCGGGTACACAAGCTGAGATGAAGAACGAATCGGACCAGGCGTCATGTGTTGATGATCGGTCGTCTGCTAGCAGCGGACGATCAGATCGGATCGTGGGCTAAGGTTCGCGGGGTACCCCCCCCCAGTAAGTTGGAAGGCCGGGAACGATGGTGGTAGGTTCTCGACACTACGGTGTTCGATTTTGAACTTGGCTCCACCACAATGGTGCGCGTGCCCGGATCACTTGGTGATCGTGGATATCACCGAGATGATATCTCGCGAAGAATTGATTATAACGAGTTAAATGTGGAATTGTTCTGGAGAGGACATAAGGAACGGCTATCGCCTTATGATCTAGTTGTCGATAAGGATGGAGATGTCTGATCTGGCCGGGTGGAGGACCAGATCGGGATTAATAAGTTTTTTCCTCCCCATAAGGCTCCCACCGCAGCCGATCGGGCTATAGCAAGTCCTGGTATACTTCGGGAAAGTATCAGGACTTTTGTCCTGATCCTATGTATTTGAATGAATGTTTTGATGAAAATAAAAAAAAAGTGATAACGACTTGGAGGCTGATCGGGACGATCCAATCCACCCTTCCAAGTTTGTCAAGCAGAGGCTCAGAATGCCATCCGACGAAGACGACTTGGAAGAAAAGTCGCAGGTCCATGATGGGCTTATCAAAGAAGAAGACCTGACCAGGATGTATTACATCCACGAGTTAAAGCGATTTTCTCGTGAAGACCAGGTCATGCGGATTATAGACCCCCAGATCCCCGATCGCCTTCTCAGACCCACCACCGAGCCGATCCAAAGCGATCGGCCGTTGCTGTTGGTGAAGAACCTGCTGGCAATGTTGGCTGAGGTCGGAATAAAAGTGCAAAACCTCTCCAACGTACATAAACTGTTTGATCTGGACACTTAGAAGCTGGAGATGTCGATGTCGACCGTCCATGATCATTTGGTGCCGTTGGTGGGGGCGGTTCACCGCCCAACTCCCACCGTGGCATTGAAGGCCTCTGAGGCCACGGCAGCATACGATGATGTGTGCTCCGATGATAAGTCGTTGTATCAGTCTCCACCTGCCTCTAATAGCTCATCGGAGTTGGAGGTCGGTGTTGAGCGGATGACCATGGGGCGGATCGTACCCCCATGGGAGCATAAAAAGGACATGTGGCAGCATGGGGCTGCATGCCGGTCGGGGCCCCAGGAGCCCCCACAGGTGTCAGTACCTCCAAAGGAGGATTCCAATACGCTGCCCATGACCCAAGCTAACGTCCAAGCCATGTTTGAGGCAATGATGGAGCGTTTCATGGGAGACCGATGCTGATCGCCTCCGCGCCCGCATGTCCAGGACCGATCTGCCCGGCAAAATGTCAATACTTGCCGGGATGTTGATATGGATTCAGTGGCATCAACGGATAAGGCTATCCGAGGTGGTAAACCAGTTGGCAGAGGAAGACGCAAGCCGCAGCCAGCCCGACCGCGCTGATCAAGTAAGAACAGCGATTACGACATGGAGTAGATCGGTGATCCGAATGACCACTATGGGTCAGACGGTGCAGGGGCGGGCAGAACGCGCAAGGCTGACCTAGCCTCTACGACCGCTTTTGATTTCGGATCTACTTCGATCCCACGCATTCACATGGCTGCGACTACGGATCTCAAGGATTTCACTGGCAAGGACGCCGACGAGGAGCAAGCCAGATCGTGGTTTGGTCGGGTCATGTCTGCTTTCTTGCGTGATCAGACACCAAAAAAGGAACGGTGTCTGATCTTCAGGGATCTGATGAAAGGGCCGGCTGCGAGCTGGATCCAACAGTTGGGTCGGGATGTCCGATCTGACTGGGATCTGCTATGTTCAGAATTTAAGGGGCAATACTGCAACTCTGGATTCTCTACCGCCAGCAAATACCATTATATGCAGAAGCGGGGCGACGAGACGCCGATCGAATACTTGCACCGTCTGAACGTGGCTGCAATTCGCGCTGGGATAGTGATCAAGGAAGGCAACCCGCCAACCGGTGCCACTATGGAGCACGTGGGTCACTATATTAGTACCCTTGATGACCAAGAGCTGGCAGATCAGCTCACTCTGCTGCGCCTAAAGGATGTGACGGAAGTGGAGCAGACGTTGCGGACGCTGCAACACTCGCGCAGTATGAGGGCGAAGGTCGCCGTTGGATCGGGTCGATATACATCCAAGACCCAGGCTGACCCCGTGAAGAGGCCCTTTACTAGATCGTCCCGTGCTGTCAAAGCGATTGTGACGGAATACAGCACTGGGTCGGAAGAGGAAAGCAGCGGCCTGTCCAGCCAGGATTTGGATGAAGACAAGTATCGCCACGTTTTCGTCACGGAACCTGCCCCAAGAACCAGATCGACGCCTAACCAGGCAGATCGGAAGGGCAGGAGTGGAAACAAGTCCGACCCAGACCGACCTCGCAAGAAGTGTTCTCACTGCGGGTCAAGCAAGCACGACGGTGGGGACTGCTGGAAGAAATTGATATGCAAGTAGTGCGAAAGACGCGGTCACCCCACCGATCACTGCCTTTTCGTGTGCAAGTCATGTGGAGAGATCCACGAGGACGTCCAGTGCAAGATCGAAGAGTTCTTCAATCTGATGCGCAAGTGGTATGTGCCGGGTAAGCACGCGGGAATGCTTCCACCTGACGTCGAGAAGATGTTAAACTAGAACGCTCGCCAGGTTGGAATC
Source organism: Peronosclerospora sorghi (assembly GCA_026184515.1). Classification (NCBI taxonomy): domain Eukaryota; phylum Oomycota; class Peronosporomycetes; order Peronosporales; family Peronosporaceae; genus Peronosclerospora; species Peronosclerospora sorghi. Next base: position 19,232,635 of record CM047583.1, read on the forward strand.
TGGATCGAGCCGAGCGGTCTACGTTTGGCATCTATGCATATGTCGGCAAGAAGAATAAAACAGACAATACATGTTCCATTCTCAATTGCGTCGATCGGGATCATCCGGTCTACAATCTCACGACCAATGAATATTCCCGATCGAAGGTGGTCATGCAGATGGATCTGCTGCCTGGGGAGTCGCGCGGATACTGGAAGTATCATGCGCCTGACAAATGGTTCAAGCATGCGAAAGCCTGTGGAAAGATTAACAACCACAAGGCAACGATGTTGTTCGACTCTGGGGCCGAAGTCTCAATTATCGACTCCGCCTTTGCTCGTAAGGTCGGATGTCGTATAGACGATACCCAGAGACAAGAATGCGTTGGAATTGGTGAAAACTCTTACATGACCGAAGGAAGGACGCGCGTGAAGATCACCCTCTCAGGTTCGTCGTTCTACTTCTTCAGCGCTTGGGTTGGTAAGCTGGCCGGTCAGGATGCCCTGTTAGGCATGGATTTCATGGTGCCGGCGGGTATTCGCCTTGATATGTCTCATGGAGTGCTTACACTCCCGGATGAGGTCCAGATCCAGTTAGCTGGTAGGCGGCCCCTATACGGATCGCACACCGATCTGGTCAGGTGGGACCAAGATGTCACCATCCCAGTCGGCCAATCCGCTGATACCCGGTCGACAAAGGTTTTCGATCAAGGAAGTTATGGGCGACCAGGGGCTATCGGTGGGTGCCGACCTTTGTGAAGAGCACCGGTCGATACGATTATGTTCGAGTCACTAATATCGGTGACAAGCCGCTTACGCTCGACAATAATACTATTGTTGGTATGTGGCTGGCAGAAGGGAAGGTGCCAAGAAAGATGGGGTTCGTCTCGATCGGATAGAGACGGTATGTTGTGTGGCAGAACTTGGCATACCAAGCGACCACCGATCTGATCAGCGATGATGGATCGGTGGAAGAAGATACCTCGCCTATGGTGGAACGACCCAGCTATGTAACCCCAAAGAAGATGTTAGTTCGAAAAAAATGCACCGCAGTCGCCGGACACGGTGGACCATCAAGTAGATATGCCAAGGTTTGTCAACGTGGTGGCGTCACATGAACAGGCAACAGTGGAACTGGGAATAAAAAAAGGGGAGCATGGCATTTCTGGGGCGGACCACGGTGGCGCGTCTAAGCAGATCGATGTCGTTGAAGAGCATCCCGCCGATCGGGAACAGCAGTGTGCAACCGATCAGTACGGTTTGGCTGATATTGCCCCGGAAGACGATCAAGTTTGTATCCATGAGGGCGGGGATCAATATATTCAGGAGCTGGAGAGCCAGATGGCAGTCCTCACTGAAGGGTCTTCTGATCCGCCCGAAGTCACCTTGGACGATCTGCAAGTGGGTGATCGGGATGTCAACAGTCCCGACCAGATCGATCAGCTAAAGAAGATCATATGGAAAAAGTAACATCTGCTGATCGGTAAAGGCAACGCCTTACCCCCTGGTGCTCGTGGAGCGATCTGTGAAATCGACGTGGGTGATGCAAAGCCGATCGCCCAGTGATGACGACGTGTGGCGCCACAGTACCGCGAAAAATTGTCTGATCTTATTAAAGGACTGTTGGCTACCAAGATCATTAAGCCGTCGACCTCGCCGTGGGCCTCCTCGCCGATCGTGATTGTGATCAAGAAGAACGGCGTCGACATCAGGTTGTGCATCAATTATCGGTTGGTAAATCGGTTGAACAAGCTTATAGTGTACCCGATGCCGCTGATCAGCGATCTGCTAGAATATCTCGACAAGACCCTATGGTATTGCTCACTGGATATGGCAAGTGGATTTTGGGTGGTTTCGATGACCGATCGGGCTCGCGAGATTTCCGCATTTGTTACGCAGTTCGGTCTGTTCGAGTGGAACCGTATGCCGTTTGATTTGAATAACGCGCCCCAGATCTACCAGAGGCCGATCGACAACGCACTATATGGACACTTCAAGATAAGTACCGATCGGGACCCCACCGAAAACCATGATGTATTTACAGAGGGTGAACCCGATCAGAAAAGGAGACCGTCCGTTCTGGGCAGGCGATCGTATATCGAAGACATTCTGATCCCTGCTTCGTCATGGAGCGATCTGTGCGAGAAGGTCGAACGGTTTTTGGAGACATGCGATCTCTGGAACCTGTCGATCAGTGCTGTGAAGGGTTTTTGGGGCATGTCCAAGGTCGCCTATTTGGGTCATAGGTGTCAATCAGTGGGCTGGAGGCCAATCCTAAGGATCTGGAGTCACTGAGCAACCTCCCGTTTCCCAGATCACTGAAGTAAATGCATTCCTTCCTAGGGAGCCTGAATTACTACAGCCGCTTCATTGAAGACTTCGCGGTCTACGCAGCTGTGCTGTAGGAGCTCCGGAAAGTCAACTACCATATGTTGCGCGAAGCAGATAGGTCAACGTTACGAGAGGGCTGCGACTCTGATCTGCCTGCAGATTTTTCGCAGGTGGCGGCAGAGAATCACATGAAGCGTGCACAGGTTGCTTTCGGTATGCTTAAGGTCAAGATGACAACGGCACCGATTCTCAGGCACTTCGTCTGGAAAAAATGCCGATCGTCATTGTGTATGCTAGTAAGTGGGCCATTTCTGCCACTCTAGTGCAAGAACTGATGGATGTACCACCCGGTCACTTTTACGAGCCGGAAGTTGAAGCGGAACGAAGTCAATTATGGGATCGTCGAAAAGGAAGTTCTGGCTTTACTACAAATTTTGGACGTTTGCTATAACCTACTGGTCGGACGATCTGTAAAGGTTCTTTCGAGAAAGTCGATATTGGCCTGGCTATTATCGGCAATGGGATGGACGGTCGGCTCGGCAGATGGTCAGCGATCTTGTCACAGTGGTCCCTCGAGGTTGTCAAGTGCACCAAGGGAGAGGAAGATATATTGGGCACATTGGCTGCCAGTATCACCCCTCGGTCTGAAGTGGATGAAGCTCTGATGGCGATTGCCCGAAGGAAGCAACCTCGACAATCAATCTCACGGCCGCCTCCGATCGTCTATAGGGGTGACGAACTCTTGGTTTTGAGTTCCGACGTATCGGCTAGCGTGAAGAAGAAGGTCGGCTCCTACAGTGCCATACTGTGGAAGTTACCACAATGGTCTATAGTGTGGTGAAGCGGACTCAAGAATTTTGGTCGCCTTTTGTCAGCAGCACACCAATCGGCTTATCGGCGATCGGATTGGTGGAAATCCAGGAGTCTTGTAAGCCTATCATGTGCAAGAGGTGTCAAGAACACGGATTTTGGTAAGTCACATGAGATTGCGTGTACTTACATATTTTTATGTGTGTACATATTGGGAACCGTAGGTAGATTAGTTTTTGTTTTGCTTGGTTTTGGTTTTACCGTTTAGGCCTCACTTAAACTCAACAAGAAGTCGCTAGCTTTTTCGCTTTGTACATCAGTCGCCTCTGCACGCCGCGGAGTGTTTGGGAGCGGAGGGTCGAGTAATCCCCTCTAGCTCATTATACCCGGCCGGGACGCGTTACAGACGCACTTGGCCCGCCGGAAGTCCCTCGACGGGAGTACACATTGGCCGGCTTCTCAAGATCAAGTTACGCACGTTTGGAACGTGTCATCAAGTTTTGAATTATCACTTGGAGATATCGTTCGTTGAGTTTTTCACGTTCTCGTTTGGATCTCCATATTTGATTATTGGACTTTTATTCTCATATTGGTTGGGCTCTACGATCGGTTGAGCAATCTGTCCTTTGGAGTATACTTACTCCATGTATAACTGGTCTTCCCGTACCCAGGGTGAAGAGTTCCGCCCAGGGTACACCACCCAGCACGGTTTTCCGCATTTTAGACCTCAAGTCGATTCCCATCACCGATCCACCGAGTGCGAAACAATCCCATTCCATCGGGTACACAAGCTGAGATGAAGAACGAATCGGACCAGGCGTCCTGTGTTGATAATCGGTCGTCTGCCAGCAGCAGGCGATCAGATCGGATCCAAGGCGAAGGTTCGCGGGGTACCCCCCCCCCCCGTAAGTTGGAAGACCGGGCACGATGGTGGTCAGGTTCTCGACACTACGGTGTTCGATTTTGAACTTGACTCCACCACAATAGTAGCAGCCGCCGCCGACTTCACGCCTGACATAACGGGCAACGAGGCGGAATATCGGGGGCTCCTTCTATGTCTTTATCTGGTGTCATCACAAAAGAAAGGGCGGATCATCATATGTGGTGACTCCAACCTAGTGATAAGGCAGATCACCGGGGAGATCAACTGTAAGGCACCACGGCTGAAGTTGTTGAAGGATCGGGTGATGAAGGCAGTGAAAGACTACCCCAACCACGAGCTATTGCACGTGAAACGTGATTGGAACATAAGCGCCGACCACCTCGCGACCAAAGCCATGCGGGACCAGATCGGGTCGACTATCACCGAGGAGGCCGTTCTACACGAACTTATGGACATAAACAGGCTCCCGGAGTTGATCAAGCCCAAGGACAGCCCCGATCAGGTACATGTGATGGCGGCGACTAGATCGCGAACTCAGAAGTCTCGCCGATAGTTCCCAAAGGAAAGGCTGAGTGAGTGCGTTGTACAACAGCTAAGGGTGGAACGGATCCTCAAGGCGCAGGACAAAGAGAGTGGTTTGTAACAGGGTTTTATTCGAGTCACATTCAGTTGGTGGTGTACGTGGGTACACTACGGTTGGGGTCAGTATTGACCGGTTCGAAGGGGTTTGAACCATTGGTTATTTTAACCAATCAGGGCAGGAGACCAAGGGGGTGGCGTGTAAGCCATCCACGTGTCGGTACACAGGTGGTGTACACTACATTTTAGCTAGGTACGAATTTGGTATGTTCTACTTAGTATTACATATAGTTTACATTGGTTTAAATTAATTTAGACTAATTACATATTAAATATATATTCAGTTTACATTTCACTCTATCTTACAGACGCACGACCTCGACCGGTCGTGCGTGTAGTGAGTGCGGTAACGTAAAGGGAGACCTACCTTTAGTTACACCCTAGTAAGGGAGCCTTGCCGTTAAGGCACTAGCAAAGGCTACAGTAAACCACCCCGGGAATATTGGCCCCGAGTAGGAGATCTCTCTTCTACTAAGCCCTTTATAAGGGCGTATCGGCTAAGTAGCGGCAAACGCCGCTTTAAGGAAAATTCTTCCTCTGTGCGCTAGCCGCACCGTGCGTATACGCACCGGCTACATCTGGTAGCACTTGAGTCAATCCAACACCTGTGTTGGTAGACTAAAGCATCCTCTTCAAGGGATGAATCAGGACGATTGGGATAGGTTGACCCTCGTCCAGCAGGAAGCCTTTAACAGGCTTTTATCGTTACTGGGTGAAGAGGGTATGCAGCTCCTAGTGGAGCAGGGCCTTGAGTCCGTAAAGGAAAGGGTCAATGCCCTCATCGCCCATGAAGCGAGTTTATGTGGAAGTCGTTCCACGGGGGTGAGCCCCCCATTATCGTTTAAGATAAGGAGTTCACCGGAGAGAAGGGTGACAACCTTTACGTGTGGTTGCGAGATGTCGAAACGGCCTTCGCCACAGCGAATGTGATCGCTGATCACTTGCAAAGGACTTGCATTGACCCATCTTACGGGCAAAGCCCGTACATGGGCGTTTACGTGTTCGGTTTCGGTCACGAGCATGTTCCCAACCTGGAAAACCTTAAGCAAAAGCTTATGGACATGTTCGCCACGCCTGATCTGGTTTTCCAGAATCAGCTGGCGTTTTTGAGGTGCCGTCAGGGCACTAGGTACTTGGAAACATATATCCAAGAACTTAAGACCCTGTTGGCAGGGATGTACGCGAAATCGTATTCGGATGATGTATCCATCACCGTCTTCATGGGAGGCCTTAAAGAAGGGCCAGCACGTTTGGAACTCTTCCGATGCCGACCCCAATCCCTGGGGGAGGCGTTCAAGATGGCGTTCAACGCCGAGAGGAACTTTCGTTCCTCTAAGGTGGGTCCTGAACCCATGGACCTGAGTCAGGTCGAAACGGAAGAGAAAGCTTCCACTAAGAGTCAATCTGACACTTTTTTGCAGAGCTTCGAGGCAGAGCTCCTTGCAATGTTGCAGCGGCATGGGCCTTTGAGATGCTTCCTGTGTGGGAGCACGAATCATCTGCGGGACAGATGTCGGCGGAACCACCAGCTAGATACTCGCTTGAAGTGTCCAAGGGTTGGGAAAAATCCCTTCCCAAGCCGTAGGTAAACGACGGCTCCCAGTAGATGCGGGGCGCCCTACTGGGGGATCCCTAAGTGCTATTAAGCCCCAGGGTAGGGGACGACAGCACAAAGCCCCGAGGGAAATGGTGCTTTCTAGCACCGAGTTGGTGTACCAGCCAGGTTTGCTGGTAGTCCTTGCGGACGTGAAAGGCTTTGATAAGCCTTGGAGAGTCTTGATAGATTCTGGAGCGTCTGACAATTATGTCAGACGGGCTTCTGTAGAGAAGAGTCGGCTGTATGCCGAGGCCCTAGAGGCACGTTCTCGTGACGTTGTCACAGTCCGTCTTGCGACGGTCGTACCGGTTTCTGTACCAAAGGTCTCGATGACCTTAAGCTGAAGTTTGCATACTTTAACAGCTTAGAACGTTGCCTAGTCCTGGATTTGGACTCGAGGTATGACCTCATTCTGGGCATGAAGTGGCTGGAACGCCATGAGCCATGGATAGACTGGAAGTCTAAGTCCATTGGCTCAACGCACCCGCGGTCAGGTGAAGCATTGGCGAGTCATGAACCCACCTTTTCTCGATCGCAAAATCGATTATGGCATGAGATGCCAGAGATTGGGATGTCTGAGATGATCATTCCCAATGAAGTTAAGGAAGCGTTACTTAACGAGGGGGATTCGGCGGTTAATCCCCACGCCGTTAACGGCGAGACTGGTGAGTTGCCAGTGGCAGAGGTGGATTCCTCTGATGCGACTCCAGTGGTAGGGGTAGAGACCCCTGTGGTTAAGCGCGAGACGCTTCCAAGCAAAGAGACCCGTAGTACGTCTCTTTTTCACGTCGGAAATGATTCCGACCACGACGTTATAGGCGAGACTGGTGAGTCGCCATTGGCAGAGGTGGATTCCTCTGAGGCGACTCCATTGGTAGGGGTAGAAACCCCTGTGGTTAAGCGCGAGGCGCTTCCAAGCAAAGAGACCCGTAGTTCGTCTCTTTCGCACGTCGGAAATGGTTACGATTACGCCGATATAGGTGAGACCGGCGATTCCCCGATGGTAGAGGTAGAGACCTCTGTGGATAGGCGCGTGGCGCCGACCAATAGATGGGGCAATTGACTCCCCCCATCTGGGTCTCGGGATGAGTCCCGAGGCCAGTAGTCAGCAGTCCTATAGGATGCTGAATAGTGTGACAGGTGTTTTCACCGAAGGCGTAAGCCTTGAACGGTTGCCTGGGGTAGGCGAACTGTTGTCGTTGGAGGAGATGTCCTTCAACGAGTTTGAAACTGCTTTGAAAGCAGATGAAATCGACGAGGTTGTCGTACTACGTCCGGAAGAGGAGTTGAGCTCCTCATTCACGATGGACGAGTTAGTGTTGATGCAAACCAAGCAGGCATTGAATGCCCGAAGCGGTCTCAAGATCCTTGCGGATCCTGAGGACCCTTACCATTCATTACTAAAGGAATTTGGAGATGTCATTAGTGACAACCCGCCGATAGGGTTACCACCGGATCGGGGAGTACAACATGAAATTGACTTGGTTCCGGGAACCAAATACTGCGTCACTAGGCAGAGGCTTCTTCCCAAGGAGCAATGCGACGTCATCGACGCATTCTTCGAGGGAAAATAAGAGGCAGGAATGGTACGGGAGAGCAAGTCTCCCCATTCATCTCCCACTTTTTGTGTTCATAAACCAAACGGAAAGTGGCGCATTGTGCATGCGTACAACAAGCTGAACACAGCTACTGTACCCATGCAGACTCTGATTCCTCGGAAGGATGTCCTCCAGAGCAATATGGCGGGCTGTACTGTATACAGTGCCTTAGATCTGGTGGACGGGTATTATCAGGTGCTCATGCGAGCGTCCGATATTCCGCTTAAAGCGGTCAGCACGCCTAGCGGCATGCTATGGGAGTGGCTTGTTATGCCACAGGGGATTTCGAATGCGCCAGCGACTTTCAATAGCTTGGTGACTCAACTCTTCCGCCCTCATAGAAAGTACGCTCAGACGTACTTCGACGATCTATTCGTCCATAGTCGTGCGGAAGGCGACTCGTCTGATGTTCAGACGTACCTTATACACCTTCAAGCTGTGCTCGAATGTATGCGAGAGCATAAGATATATGAAAACGCATCCAAACTTATTTTTGGTGCTGAGGAAATTCCTTTCCTCGGATGCTTCATCGGTAAGGATGGAGTGCGGACGAATCCCGCGAAGGTGACAGCCATTGTTGAGTGGCCTTCGCCTGTAAATCTTAGATATTTACGGAATTAAATTGGATTAGCCAATTATCTCCACAAATACAGCGAGAACTACGCTAAAATGGCGAAGCTGTTAACCGACCTTCTTAAGAAGGACTTGCATTGGTGTTGGGGAACCAAACACCAAAACGCTTTTGAAGCGGTAAAGTGGAGCTTGTTAAAAGCTCCCGTTCTTGCTCTCCCAGATTCTGGGAAACCATTTAGTGTCGTCTGCGACGCCTCCGATTTCGCAATCGGATGTGCTTTGTTACAAGCAGACGATGCAGGAAGGGAACGCGTGATTCCGTTTGAGTAGAGGCAGCTTAAAGCTGCGGAAAGGAATTATCCCGTTCATGACAAGGAGCTACTTGCAATGAAGTATGCTCTTGTCAAATTTAGGGTTCACCTACTCGGCTCAAAGCCGTTCGTGGTTTATACTTACCACGCGTCCTTACGGACCGCGACAAAGTCGCCTCATCTCTCTCAACGGATGGCCCGTTGGCTCTCCTTCTTTGCGGAGTACAACTTTGAGGTTAAGTATAAACCTGGCAATCAGAACGTGCTTGCAGACGCGTTGTCGCGTCGTCCCGATTACGAGCTCGCTCACGCGACATTCGTCATCACGTCTGTGGTGGATCTCATACGCCTGGCGTATGATAAAGACCCTCAATGTACGGCGCTTATCCGCGCGTTAGGTGAAAAGGGTCTTGGATCGTCTGAGCCAACCCTGTCAAGTCGAGCTAAAGCTCGTTTACACCGTTACAGGTACTGTGACGGTCTGCTATTTTATAGCACGAGCGCGGAGGACACTCCGCGGGTGGTAATTCCTCATGATGAGGAACTGAAGTATAGAGTCCTCTTTGAGGCACATGACGCCCTTACCGGGGGTCATTTAGGTCGGGATAAGACCTACAGCGCTTTGAGCGCTTTGTATTGGTGGCCAAAGATGTATAAGTGGGTCGGTGCGTATATTCGCACCTGTGAGACGTGTCAGAGGGTTAAACACTCTTCAGATTCAGCGGCGCCTTTGGTCAGCTTCTCCGTTCCTACGGAGTACTGTAAATCCATCAGTATGGATTTTATCTTCGGTTTTCCGAAGGATAAGGCTGGGAACACCGGCATATTGGTCTTTGTAGACCGTTTGAGAAAGATGGCTCACCTGGCGGCGATGCTAGAGTCCATTGATGGACAAGGAACAGCGAAAGTGTTCCTATACCGTGTCTTTTGACAGCATGGTCTACCCGATTCCGTTGTGTCGGATCGGGATACCCATTTTACGGGACAGTTCTGGGGAGAGTTGTTTAAGGTGCTAGGCACCAAGCTCCTCATGTCCACTGCGGATCATCAGCAGACGGACGTTCAGACGGAACCCGTTAATTGCGTTGTAGAGATATTCTCCGTAGTTTATGTCCGGATTCTCCAAAGAGTTGGAGTGAGATACTTCCGATGGTCGAATTTGCTATAAACAATTTGGTCCATGCATCTACGGGATTTACCCCGTTTTACGTAAACGGATTAGTGAATCCGAGGGTTCCGTTGACGCCACGTGTGTGTGGCCCAGGGCTTGAGGGGGGAGGATTCCATGATGCCATCCCTGTATCTGTGCGGAAGCACATCGATAAGTTCTTATCGACGCGCATTAGTGTCTTACGACACGTCTGCGATGCCATGGCGGAAAGCCAAGACAAACAGAAGGAGCAAGCTGACCGCAAGGGGCGGCGAAACGAAAAATTGTACAAAGTAGGAGAAAGTGTTTTATTAAACGCTGAAAATATTCCTACACATGCAGTTTCCAACGTGTTGAAGAATAAACTGCGCCCCAGGTTTGTGGGCCCCTTTAAGGTACTATCCCAAAAGGGCTTGTCGTATACCTTAGAAATCCCGAATACGATGCGTACGCATCCAACCTTCTATGTGGGTATGCTTGAGCCATACCAGAACCCGGAGGCGGGCCCCGTCCTGGAGGAGAGTGAGAAGTTGGATAGCCGAAAGGCACGACAGGTCGGAACATCTCCGACAGGGTTGAAATACGACCCTGAAGCTCCGCAACAAGAGATTTGAGGGAGGCAAGCCGCCCCTCGATGCGTTCATTCGCACTCCCTTCGTTGCGGAGTCCCTCCTGGGCATCTTGGATGCGACGGCTGTGCCGATCACAGCGCTCGTGGAGCTCACGTCGCAATAGCGCGACCCCCTCCTCCAGTGCTCGATACGGAGGGTACTCCACATTAACATGTGGAACGCCTGATGGCACGACGCCATCACCGGAGTGAGACCCAGTACCTGGTGAAGTGGTAAGGGTACCCACATTCCCAGAGCTCGTGGGAGTCCGAGACTCCCCTGCGGAAGGATTGCCGTGACGTCGTTGACGCTTTCGAGCGGGAGAATCCCACTGAGAGTCAACGACCAAAGGGGCCGAAGAATCCCCTTCACTCCCAGTAGCTGGGAGTCTGCCGGAAGCATATGCGGTGCTTGCATTGCTCTCCGGCACCACATCGAGAGCAGGGCGCGTGTAGTAAGAGGCAGGTAATTGCCCTTGCGCTTTGGCCTGGGCAAAGGCCAAGCGTAGCGCCCTCTCCACCCGAACGTCGTGCTCGGAAAAGCTGTTATACAGCGCATCAAAACTGGGTAGGCACTTCTCCCTTTCCGCCCAGTCGCGGAATGCCTGTTCTGCGTCCTCGACGCTTTCGTCTCGCAAGAGAACAAAGGGAATCTCGTGGAGGATATCCACGAGGGCACCGCGTGCCTGTTTCCCGAGGCGCGTCCGGTAGGACTTAACAGTAAACTGCTTAGGCGTTAGCATTCTTGTCCGGAGTTGTTTCCGGCGCGCAATTTCACGCGGCAGTATAGCCGCTGGACCAGGGGTATAGGAGTCTAAACCCCTCTTGACCGCGTTCTTAGCCCTCTTTTGAGGGTCGCGATGTCCCTTCCGTGCCCGTACGGCACGTCGGGCCTCAGGAACCGAGGACGGTTCATTGGTGGTGGTCGCCTATTGCAACCTGGAGGTATCACCCCTAGTGGGTAAATGAGGCGCACGAGCTAGTGCGTTTTCCCCACGCGTGGGGAATGGGTTGGATGACCAACAGCGCCGTTCGGCGCTGTCGGAGTGGCCAGCCGTTGGGGAGATCTCCCCAAGGGCATCCACTTCCGAGTTATCGGAATAGTTTTCTTCCATAGCACCACTGAAGGTGCTCATGGTCAGCCGGAGGTACTGGCAGTTGGACTTCTCCAACAAAAATTTGTTTATTGCGTAAGCAATAGTCTTGATGGGGGAGGATGTAACAGGGTTACATTCGAGTCACATTCAGTTGGTGGTGTACGTGAGTACACTACGGCTGGACTCAGTATTGACCGGTTCGAAGGGGTTTGAACCATTGGTTATTTTAACCAATCAGGGCAGGAGACCAAGGGGGTGGCGTGTAAGCCATCCACGTGTCGGTACACAGGTGGTGTACACTACATTTTAGCTAGGTACGAATTTGGTATGTTCTACTTAGTATTACATATAGTTTACATTAGTTTAAATTAATTTAGACTAATTACATATTAAATATATATTCGGTTTACATTTCACTCTATCTTACAGACGCACGACCTCGACCGGTCGTGCGTGTAGTGAGTGCGGTAACGTAAAGGTAGACTTACCTTTAGTTACACCCTAGTAAGGGAGCCTTGCCGTTAATGCACTAGCAAAGGCTACAGTAAACCACCCCGGGAATCTTGGCCCCGAGTAGGAGATATCTCTCCTACTAAGCCATTTATAAGGGCGTATCGGCTAAGTAGCGGCGAACGCCGCTTTAAGGAGAAGTCTTCCTCTGTGCGCTAGCAGCACCGTGTGTATACGCACCGGCTACATGGATCGTCAACTTGAAAGCCTATCTGCGCGGTGAACTGTCCACGTTAACGAATGATCAAGACAAAAAGTGTACCAAGATAGCGGACAGTTACGATGTGGATGACAATGGATTGCTGTATTACTGCCGTTCGTTGATCAGGACAGTGCCGATCGAGATCGACTGGCGAAACTGGTGATCCCTGAGTTGATACAGCCGGAAGTCCTTCATCACTACCATGTGAGTCTAGAAGTGGGACACCAGGGCATAGGCAGTACATACCACAAGATCAGGGCCCACTTTCACTGGAGAGGACTTTTTCGGAGCGTGCAGAAATATGTGGGTTGTTGCACAGATTGTGAGACCGGGAAGGGCAGACCGATAATCAAGGGCCGATAGCCCGGAAATATCGATGCCACTTACCCTTTCCAAGTGATAGCAATGGATCACATACCGTCCCTGTCCAGATCGACACGCAGCAACACTGAACTGCTGATCTGGATCTACCTGTTCGCTGGTCTGGTGATCGCAAAGGCTAGTGCATACCGATCTGCGGAGCAGATCTCCCAGAGTTACGACGAATGCGTGTTCAGAAGGTTCGGCGCCAGAGAAGTTATCAGACACGATCGGTAACCGGGTTTTATAGCTGAGGTGTTCCGATTGTTCAATAACATGCTAGGCCAGAAGCAGAGCGCGACGATGGCATATCGTCCGCAAGGGAACGGATCGGCTGAACGCATGGTGCAGACAATAACAAGGGCGATCAAGATGTATGTGGCCGATCCAGACCAACGTGACTGGGATGTGTATGCAGAGAGACTGGTATTCGAACTCAACTCTTCAACCGATCGGGTCCGAGGAGAAGCGCCTTTCTATCTGGCGTATGGATGGGACCCTCGATCGACACTTGAAGCGGCGATACCGATCGGCTGCACTCGACTCGTGATCGCGATGCCCACCGTTGGCGTATGCAGGTCCAGAAGCACTATCAACATGCGAAGGAAGTCGTCAACGAAAAGTTGCGTCAGGCCACACAAGATCGAGCAGATCGGAATAACGATCAGGTCCGCCCTCATGGTATTGAACCAGGGGCGATGGTATGGTTATACCTCGATCGGGTTAAGGAAGGCTATGCAAAGAAGTTGCATATATGTGGCACGTTACTTTCCGTGTAGCAGAGCTGATCGGTGATCATGCTGCCCGTCTGATCACGATCGGCACGGAATAAAAAGTTTTTCCGATCGTGCATGTGTCCAAACTGAAGCTGGTCAGAGAATTCCCCGATCGGCCTAAAATGCCCTGTCTGGTTGACGAAGCGGAGAGATTCGATTTTGATGAAGCTCTGCTGACGGAAGACAGTTGGGAAAGGCAATTGGAAGAGAAATAATTCGAGGTGGAAAAGGTGCTAGATGTCCGATCGGTCAAGAAAACACGTTTCGGTCGCACCCACCGAGAATATCTGGTCCGCTGGAAGGATCATGACGAAGAAACTTGGATCGACGAGCTCGATCTAAATTGTGGAGCACTGCTACGAGAGCTCGAGCGAGAACGAGTCAGTCGGAATCGCTTCGCAGTGATGCAGACTCATAAAGACGAAGATCAAGACACACAGTAGCACCGATCAGTATATTGATCGGTGTGAATATGTGTAAGGTCTGAATTATTGTGAATTATTGTGATGAACTGTGATGAACTGGAGTAGTGGAATGACGAACGTGGTGATAGTTTTCGCGATGTGGATGGAAACTGTGTGTGATAACGTGTTGGTGCAAGTTTGGAGAAAGTGATGAAATGCGGTCAAGTGATTGGATGACCAGGAATTTGAAAAGAATGATGACATGTATTATGGATTATCTGGTCAGCTAACTTCCGCATCAAGAAACTCAATCACCCCACAGACGAACGATAGTCAGCGCCGGATGGTCTTCTATCTGGTCCTGATGCTGATTGCGCCAGGGCTCCTTCCGATCGATCCGGATCAAGGCGTCTTTCAGGTCTGCGATCGGCTCGTCACAATGAATACCGGGATACCAGACGCCGACGTCAGCTAATACCCCGGCTTTCTCAACCTGAATCTTGGCCATATGAAGAACTACAGGATATTAAAAAGTCGATGTCGCACGCGCGGGCCAGCATCCCTCCCAGAACGAACTGGCACAGAGTCTGTCAGGCCTCGCCCGCCCGACTCCGGCGCTTCTTCCGGTTCTTCTGGAATGAGATCAGGCCTTTATCATGCTGCGCTCGATCAGGAGGAATCACTAGATAGTGTGTAGAATCCCAGATCGCTTGGCTGTATGCTTCATTGAAGGCCTTCACTCGACCCAAGAACGAGTCGATCCACGCAGTCGACGCAAACATGGACCCCAGCTTGGGGCGGATGAACACTTTCCATGGCTGATCTGCATACAGGCGGGCGATTTGTGGTGCTGTGACCAGGACCGCCCGCCATGCAGAAGCTGCAGGAGCCTTTGAAGCTGGAGGAAAAAGCTAGGAGTCTGGACGCGATAGAGACCGGGCTAGTATCTGCTTGGTCATGGCTGATCGGTGCAAGCTACCGATCTGCCCCGATGACCATGGCAAAGTGGCATCTGAAGTCAACGTCGGAAGGGGTCGATCTCCGACCAACACTCCTTTCAATAGGGCGTGATGGCGCAGCCCATATGTGCCGGGATGGAAGGAAGGCGCCGATCCGGTCAACTCACGCGTCCGTGCAACACCATCACCCTGGAAGCTGATCACCTTATCAGCCCCCGATGCAGGCTTCGCTGGAACGGGACCTCGGCGTTGATCGGATCGGTACTTGTATAAAACAGTCATCAAGAACTCGAAATCGCTCGATCCGTTCCCCGAGTCCTTTCCGGAGGAGACCTCTATACGCTTGGTGTGAGCGGCGCGGGGGCGCAAGGGCGCATGAGATTTGGTGATGATAGACGTGTCACCTGCGTCCGATCTGGGGATTGGGAGATGCGCCAGCGTCTTGGCTTTCTTCTGAGGCACCGCTCGCTTCTCCTAGAGTTCGGAGTCGCGCGCTATGCCCCGCGCCCTTGAGCCCTTCGACGCGTCCTTACGCTTCTTGGAGATGCAGACCGGTCAGCGCTAGAGCATGCAGCCGGACGCCGGTGCAACAAGTCAGCCAACTGTTGGTAGCACCGATTTAAGGCCGACCAGCGACGATCTGATTCCTGGGTCCACGCGTCCGATCGGGCCTGAAAGGACTCGACCTTCCCGTTCTGCTCCCTGACCACGACCTGTAACTCGCTGATCTGCCTCTCCAGGTCACCATGCTGGGTGCGGAGTAAGATCCGATCGGACTGGTCCTTCAACCTCTGCCGGTCTACCACCGCGAGCTGTTCCAGGAGGTGGGACCTATAGGCCTCCAAGCGAGACAGATCGTGTCGTGCGCCGATCAGCCCGTCCAAGATCGGTCGGAGCTGATCGCGATGATCATGAGACCGCCGATAGGCCATGAATAAGGCGTCAAACGTTTTGGCGATATCGTCGGACAACTGATCTACATGCAAAGGAAGGTCAGAGCAGACCCAAGATGAAAACAGACCGATCGGCTTACCTCGCGTTGCTTGTTGGGCGATCTAGGCCCGGAGATGTGCGTTTTCAGCAGTCACATCCTGCCGTGTACATGGGGATCAACGTATCCACCTCCTTGCGCAGTTGCAGGAGTGAAGAATCCTTGATGTCCAACTGAGACTGAAGCTCCCGGACTGCTTTCTGGAGATGATCGACCTCGATCTGATGCCCATCCGACCTGTCGGACTCTGGAGTGCTGTGAGGGCGTGCTATAGGCAATTCAGACGACAAAAGTTTTACATCGTGTTGCTGCCCCTATAGCTCAGTTGAAAATGTCTTTATTACTAGAATAAGACGAGGCTACTTCTCAATCTACCTAGCTAAATAGTGTAGTAATAATATATATAAATAGTGAATCTTGTGCCCGTTGAAGTCGCGGCTCAATGGCTCAGCCGGTAGGTCGCTTGATATCCGTGCTGGTGGTACCGGGGTGAATCCCAGCCGTTGCAATTTAATTTGAATTTCAAATTGTGATAATCTTCCACATAGCTATATTGCGCTAAATATAGCTCATTTCGGAATTTGCCACGTGGTGCTCAGGTGGAGTCGCACTTAAGCAGGTAAATCCAATATCCATACAGTGTATAGTGTAACACTGACAAAACTTGTGTGTGTATCCATAGGCGTGGAGAGGCATACCGAGAGCGCCGGGGGTATCCCCCAGTGTGCATTGAGAGCCCCCTTGACAGCCCAGTCCTGCGCCAAAGGTGGAACGGTTGGAACGAGCGGGGGTAGCCATTTTTCCGTAAGGGCCTTCAGTGTCACTGACGTGAGCGGCCAAGGTAGTCGGGGGCGATCGGAGCATGTTGGGGGGCTGGTGCCGGTAGCGCGGGCCTTTCGGGGGCTTCGGGGTGCAGCACACGGTCAGAGGGGTCACAGAAGCCAGCTTTGTTGGCCCCGCGTGAGTCCACCGACGAAGGTCCCGATGTCGGTAGTGAATACGACAGCGCTATATGCTCGATCTTAACGAGCTGGAGCCATTTGGAAACAGCCGGATCCACGTCGATCCCCGAAACAGGTGCTGTTCGAACGCTTTTGGACGCCGAGTTTTCATCGTTCAAGGCCTTTTTCTTGCGCTTTCGTCTATCAACATCGTCAGGAAACACAGGATACGCTGCGTCCACAGATGAGCGGCACAACAAACCACAAGTCGTAAAACCACCGTTTTCCCGCCAAGGGCGCTATTCACCAACAAAATGGCTTTATCAGGGGCTTGGACATGGAAGAAGGCATCTTGTATTCACTTGTAGGTGACCAAGCACGACAGAAAAGTTGATACGCCTGTTGAATGAGTCTTTGACACGATGCACAAGCCATTGCACAGCCTTCCAAAAAATATTCCGCCTTAGGTCCTGTACTGACAGCTACTTTGCAAACAGAGAACGGCCATGCACTTTCCACGTGTCACGTGTGCGCCAGATCATCAACTGCAGCTCCATTTCGATGTGACAGCATCCATCATGTTCGAAGAAAAAGATGACGAGGTGATGCAAGGCTCGCAGTGCTCCATCCTGGATGCAAGAGATGTCATGTTTCATGTACGCATAAATGGCGAGAAAGCGGCCATTTCTCATTATTCCCGTGGTGCTGACAGGAAGAACACTGACTGTACCCTTCGAGACCTCGCCATTAGTCTCTCTCCGGTCCACCTTAGCATTCGATGTGCAGCGGGCCAGTCGAAAGTACTGACTTACCATCCACCGTCTTCAACCGCAGAATGGCTTCGTCAGCCTGGAAGAAGAGCTCACAGTCTCGAAGATACTCGAGGTCATTGAGCAGCGAACCTTGCAATTGGAGCGTCTTCCAAATTTCGAATCACTGGGCGCCCAACCCGGACCGCAACAAACTCAGCAGTATGTTCGGGTGCAGGAGACGGCAGTTGAGAGCCGGGATCCATGCAACCGGGTGGCCAGTTAGGCGCTGGATCCATATGTCTTGCATGAAATCTTGAGGTGCCGTGAACATTAGCATCACCTCAAGCAACGCCAACGCACGCGTTGCGCGAAGAATTGGTTTGGTGGCTGGATCCTTCCACCAGTCGGCCACCGCGTTGAAAAGTTCTTCCCGAGTCTTCGGCAGTTTGGTGCCGAAGTATTTCGCCCACTTGTGAGCGAAAGTCGTCATTGTTGACGGATTGGAAGCACTCAACACACGGTTCAGCAGGTGAAGTTGTGCGACTTCCGGAACAATGTCCTTTTTCTCGCTCATCTCTACCAGCAGTGCAGCGTTGAAAGCGAGCGGAGCCTTCGAAGACGCCATGAAGCACAGAGTGTCCGGATTGTTCGAGCTCCGCATCGTGTTGCGGAGCCCAGCGACGCAAGCGTCGGCAGCAGCGAGCTGCGTCGGCTTTAGCTGGAGGTTGGTAGTCTCCTCCGCGTCCTCGAGCTCGGATACCGCTTCTTGAATTGGTATCGCCTGCTTCGTTCTCTTTACGGACGTGTGGTCCTTGAAGAGGAAGTGGCTCGCTTCGGTATTCGTGCACACAGTGTTTGGGACGGTGACCTTGCGTGGCACGATCTGGAACCTCACCGGGGTGCTGTCACTGACCACCGCATGACGGCACTCGAAATCCACTTTGACTTGTCCGAGGACGGCGAAGTAGTTGCTTGTCGCGATACCACTAACTGTCTTGGGCTGGCCTTCTGCAGCATGTTGGCAAAATCGTCAGTACTGCGAGTGCGCTTGCCCTTCGTCGTCTTTACATTGGCCGTCGTTGTATGCTTTTCACTTTGGTTCTCCGTGGACGACCCGAGCAGAAGCGTGCTGGAGCGTAACCATTATGTGTATAGACAACGATAGCCTTCTCTTGCGTCTTCACCTTCGGACTTCCGGGTGGCGTCAACATTGATCCCGCATTTGTGTCCAGGGAGAGGACACTGACGGCATCGTCGGTTGGTCCCCGTTTGCTGGTTGTTGACGCGCCCTTCTTGACGACGTCAGCATACGACTTCTGTCCTCCTCCCTCCTTCCCAGACGTCGGTTTTCACCGCCGCTAGCTGGTGGGGTGTGAACGGCGTCTAGGGAGAGAGCATACGGTGAACGCTGGCCGAATCTAAGGCGCTGCGACGGGAACGTAGCATCACGTCCCAAATCTGGGTAGACACGACTACCAAACACGATCTGCTTGCAAACCTTCCCGTCAACAATGAGCGCGTCCGGGCACCGGGTAGCGCGGAAGTAGACGGGAATGTTGCTGTCTTCAAGCCAGCCGAGAGGCAGACGTCACGTAACGTGGCATAGATGGGCTGGGCCCCCAGGTCGTGGAAGGTCTCCACCATCAATTGGTCGTCGAAGTCGCTATCCACGCTGGATACGTCAAGGTAGTAACGATCAGCGAGAATATCGAAGTCGGAGAACTTATATTTGCCGCCGAGGATCTTAACCTCCTGCTGCGCTAGCGCTTCACAGGCAGCCCGAGTCTTTACCTTGACACGGATTTCTCCACCGCGACCTTTTGAGACTTGGCCAAGCTGTAATTCTTGGATCTGCTCCTGGACGACGGGGTTACCATTGTCTTTCAGAAAAGAGTTGGTGATTTTGTTAATGTTCGTTCGCTCAAACGCACGGCTGGTGTCGATCGTCATCACGTATCTGGCACGAGGAAGCTAGTACGGACGTTCGTGGGCGATCGTGACGGACACTGCGCTTTTTCTCCCACCGGAGTCGTAAAGCGCCTCGATCTCTTCAATGTCGGCAGCTCTAGGGAGCGTCAGCGTCAGCTTCGCGAAGGCCGGAACCGGCGCGGTGTCGCGACGAATCTCGGTATCGCGTTGGAGAAGCGCGCGGAGCGATATAGGGGTCGCACTCGCAGTTGAGCTCGGAGCAGGTGTTAAGCCGTGACGAATCTCGGTATCACGCTCAAGAAGCGCGCGGAGCGATATTGGGGTCGCACTCGCGCCAGAGTCTACAGCACCATCCCCATCGCTTGCCTCAGCGGGGGTATTCGCTGGAGCTGACAGTAGAGATTTTGCCATTTCGTCTTGATACCACTCGTCGACGTTCATCGGTGAGGACGTGTCGCGCAGGATCACGGACATACCGGAACCGGCGTCGACAGTGCGCACAGAGAGGTCATCGTCGGCGGCATCGTCGGTTGAACCAGTTGGAGGCGGGCCAAAAGGTGGTACAGGGGGAGAACTGGTCGTTTCAGTGTCAGATGGGGAGACAAAAACGCGACCAGGCAGCTTCTCGCGATGGACCGATACCACAGTACTCAGTTGCGGAGTGGCTGAGATCGTCGGTTCGTTCGTGTCGGCTTGAGTCATCTTGAAACTTATTGGCTGGTTCTTTAAGGCTGGTGGATTTTTTTTGTTCATTTGTGCTCGACAAGGCAAATTGAGAAGTGCCCCTATAGCTCAGTGGTAGAGCACTCGCTTCGTAAGCGAAAGGTCGGTGGTTCGATCCCGCCTGGGGGCTTTGCCATTGACTGCCATGTCAGTATTTCCCTCCCTGTGGAGGATACCCGCATCACCCTCGGTTCTGCTCCACATCCTAAAAGGTGCTTCCTCACTACCTGCATTTAAAAGATTGTATACTTTGAGATATGGCATAGATAAGTAAGGAAGTTCCCACAAGCATGTGCTGTCAGAAACTGACATTTATAGTGTATGTTCAATGGATACGCCAAAGGCACAACGACAGCATGAACGATGATGTGGTTTGTGCGAGATAGGAGCGAAGAATAAAAATCTATGGCTCAGAGCGCTAATGTATCTCAATTTAGCTGGTATGGCGATGCCAAAATGTGATTTCGCTACTGGCTACTGGATGGTGAAAAGCCCGACGCTGATGACTCACGATAAACAATTTTTTACTCACAGATATGCGTAACTTAGCCAGCGCAGTATTTTGGCAACCAGCTAAAGCTGTGGTGGAGCGGATGATCAAAGTTTTTGACGCTTGATCAGGTGGTACCACGGCGCCCGGAATGCCGACTAACGAAGGGGTCCTCCGGTTGTCCTTGAATGCTTGTGTTTCTGCTCACCTTGTGTACCCTACGACTTGGGCGTGGGTCGATCCCCAGGTGGCGGGGATGTATACACGGCAATTCCTTGATGCAAGATTGGGAACTTGTAATGAGTCGATCGAGGTGCTAATCAGACGTGATCCGGTGTAATCGAGCTCAAATCAGGTGCGAACAGGCTTGATCAGCAGTGATCAGGCTTGGGCAGGCACCGAAAGTTGTTGATCAGCTGTGATCAGGCTTGATCAGGCTTGATCAGGCACCAAAGTAGTTGATCAGCGGTGATCAGGCTTGATCAGGCTTGATCAGGATTTATCAGGCACCAAAAGTAGTTGATCAGCGGTGGTCAGACTTGATCAGGCTTGATCTGGCACCAAAAGTAGTTGATCAGCGGTGATCAGACTTGATCAGGCTTGATCGGGCACCAAACGTAGTTGATCAGCGGTGATCAGACTTGATCAGGTTCCAAACGTCGCTCAGGTATAAGTTGGTGCGGTCTGCGAGTTGTTGACCGCGGGTCACGAGTTGCAGAGTGTCGATCAGGTGTTAATAGGCGAAGGGGGTACTTGGTCAGGCAGTGGAAGTCTTAACCGCCCGATCACGGATCCTCTGAGTCTTCAAACATCTAAAGGAACACCCAAATATATGTATTGCTAGCCTAGACCTACGAGGAGGGGGGTAAATTTTGCTTAATCCACCTAGAGATCCCGTGGGGCGCTTACAGCAGCCGAACTCTAAGGGCCAAACGCGAACCAAACGTGGAGAGGTGAGAGCACTGCTCAATCACACTCTCAAAAACCAAAAACCTTTACTGAAGAACCGCTGACACAACGGGCGGAGTTGAGGAGTGAGTTCCCAACGCTCTACGTCTGCTGGTGGGCCAAAAATGCACTAAGTGCTCCCTCCCTGGACGTAGAGGTATATACTAGTGAGGGCGGCGCAAAGATGCCGTCCCTAAAACGATCTGCTAAATCTTAGGATTAAATCCTAAGAACTACCAATTTCCTAATATCCACCAATCAGAACTACCCGTTCCAGCTTCCTCCGTCGACCACTCGACCTGATTTGTCCGTCGTCCGTCGCCGCTCGTCGATGTTCGCGGAGTACCTGTACGTAATCGTCCCATCTTCCTATGCCCTGTCTATGTCCCGACTATGTGCACCACGGTTGTACACGCAACTGTATACGCCGTGGTACACACAATCGTATACAATTACGTACCCGATTTTTCTCCGTAATCGGCCCCCTAAATTAGGCCCAATAATTAGGCCCTATAATAAGGCCTTATTATAAGGCCCCTTATTGGGCCCAATTATTACACGCTTTACGACAGCCGCCCCTGATCCTCGTCCCAGCCGTACAGCGGTTGGGGCGAGGGTCGATCATGCCGTTTGATATCATGTTACCGTTGGTCGGCTTGTCCACCATGACGTCATCGGCCAGGTGATAATCACCCATCAATCTTCCTGTCCTTTCTCCCGCCGATCAGGTCCCGTTTTATCAGGCTGTTGCCGTTAGTCGTACGCCCCTCGCGATCCAACGATCACCCTTCACCAACCGTGTCATCTGCGATCAAGCTGTCTCGATCAGGCATTCCTACATTTCCATCATGCAATCGATAACGGACGGCACCCCGGCAAACACCACCGACACTCCTGCCCTGGATCGGGCCGCAGCTGATCAGGCGATCGCTGCTATCAATCGGGCTTACAGTTTGCAAGAGGCCCTACACGCGCGTGATGATCAGATCGCCATGTTATCTGACTCGCTCGCGATGAGTGAAGACACGGTCCCGATGCTTCGGCAGCAGCTCGCTCGTGCCAAACGCGCTGTGGTGGATCTAGATGTCGCGATCAAGCGGGAAGCCTTCGAACAGCTCAAGCCATTGCGTGATTTCGTCGACACCACCGTCAATGATCTCCAGACCAAGTTGAAGACCATGGAAAGCGCTATGGACGATCAAGAAAAACTCATGGTCGATCAACGCGCACAGATCCGGGATCTGGAAGGCCGTCATGCCCGTGATAGGTATCTGCAATCGGTGCATGAAGACACCATCGCTGATCAAACACGGGAGTTGGATCAACTTCAACAGCGCCTAGCCAAGTTACAAGAATAACGCGATCGGGCTGCCTCTGGGAATCAGCGCTTGTTCGAACAGTTGCTCAGGCTCACCGCCGAGGTTGATAGGCGCAAACACCAGTATCATCGCCTTCGAAGGAAAAACAAATCCAATTGCCTGAAGATGGACGAGTATACTGCCATCATGGCCCAGGGCAGGAACTATCTGATCGGGTCAAGGGAGTGTCTGACCTCCAAACTGAGCTGGACGATCTGCAGCCACATATTCTCATCTGGAGAACGAACATTCCGCCATGCAATGCCGCTTCGATCAATTTTCCGCAGAACGTGACACGTTGCTCCATCAACTGCAGGAGGTTCAGGGCAAAGTCACACAGTTGCGCTCGTTTCACTCGGACCTTCAGTCTCATGTGGCTGGTATGTCGTTGCGGATGCAGATCACAACAGTTATCCGCACCCCTTCGGCGGGTTCTGATCAAGCTGCACCTCCAGCTGGCCTTACTGATTCTCCTGACGGCTCGATCAGCTGCGCCGTCCCTTCACCTAAAAGGCGTACTCAGTGTTCCCGATCCTCCTCTCGGTTGAAGCGGCCACGCCTCCTTTGTCCTATTTTGGAGGCGAAGACGGAAGACGATGATCCCCCAAGTCCTGATCAAGACGATGAAGGCGGATTTCCTGGTCCGATCGCTTCTATTCCTTCCACTCCTACAGTTAGCGAGTTCGGGAGAGAGGGTCTACGTGATCAATTCACGGCCGGGTCTCTGTTTCCGCTTACGGGTGATTTCCGGACATTGATCGCGGTATCTGATGACGCCAGTGACGCCGACATCCTGCCGTGGACTCCGGATCAGCTTGGTGGGTTTGATCTGCGTAACGTCAAGGCCCAAGTGGTCTTTGACTACTTGACCCTCCCGGCAGGATGGTTGTTCCCGGCTGCAGTGCACTCCCCTCCGGCTGATTCATGGTCCGGCCATTTAATCACCCAACCGGAAGTGGAGCTGCTGTATTCACAATGCCCTTGGGGCATTTTCATGACCATGTTGCCGCCCCTTTCTTTTCTCTCAGTCGGCTGGTTCGCTGACTTCGATACAAAGTGCCGGTCGTTTCTCGAACATCACGCGCTGGCGATCTGGGAGTCGACGCATTATCTCCCTATCGCTAAAGGCCTTCGCGAGACGGATGACTTCTTCCGGAATTACTACAACAGTCGCCGCCCACGCAGAATTCGTGCCAGAGCGACCTGGAGAGGGTCATGGATTTAGTCCTGCGGGGGATGATTGACGGAAGATGTGATCTCGACATTTTCCTGGACCCGTCGATCACCCATTGTGCTCGCAACCGTCCTTTGAAGTATGCCCCGGCCGATGATGGGGCGTGGTACCCAGGGTTCCTCTCGGACCCGCCACCCCGGACCCTATTGGACGCTTTGAAGGAGGTTGACACTTTTGAACCTTGGCGGGTTCAATATCGTTCCTCCCCTGAAAACCACCCTGGCCGTAAAATCCCTCGGATTCGTCGCAAGTTCTTTGGGTATAGTTAATCAGTTTATCGTTCCGCCCTTAATCAATAATCAATATTGGTCATGCCATTTCCAATGTGCTTCTTTACTTCCCCATGCATGATATAAACCGGTATTCTGTCGTCTTATCTTCGTTACTCCATCACCTTGTCTCGCAATATCCATCGGAAACGCATCACCCCAAGCCATTTATCGCTTCTTCATCCATTGTGAGTTTCGTCAATCATCTTTCTTCAATCGGTAATTCTTCGATCGTAATTCATGACCAGTCTGCCGATCACGCATTAGTTGGACTCTTCGTCCACTTGCATCACGTCAAACCGATGTCTTTTGATCCTTTTCCTCTCGAAGTCCTTGATCAGAGCATCACAGTTTAAGTCTGCCTCGTCTACCCACGATGGCTCAGCATAACCTTTCCAGTGAACTTGATATTCGCGTAACGTTCTTCCATATCTAGCCTTTTGACCTGATCGGACATCGGTGATACGATCAACTTCAAATTCATCTGGATCTAGCGTCCTTTCCCAGCTGTCTTCAGGTAATAAAGCTTCATCGAAGTCGAAACGCTCCTCTATCCCAGCTGTTAGTGCCGTAGTAGGGCGATCTGGAAATTCCTTGAACAATTTCAACTTGGACAGATGCACTACTGGGAACATACGATAGTCGGTGCCATCCGTAATCAGTCTCGCCGCATGATTACCGATTACCTCATCGACTCTGAAGGGTCCATGCCACATGTGCGCCAGTTTCTTCGCGAACCCTTCTTTCACCCGATCAAGGTATAACCAGACCCTTGATCCAGCTTCGATCTTGTGTGGTGTCACTTGACCATTGTGCTTTTCAGCTCGCTCAGCCACCGCTTGATGTAATCGAGCGCTCACTTGATCACGTGCGTAACGATAGTCCTTTTGCAGCTTATATCTCCACCGGCGAGCATCCCGGTCCTTACGCCGAATTCCGCCCAGTTGCAATGTCGATTCCAACGATGATCGTGGGTCCCACCCATACGCCAAATAAATGGTGTTTCACCACGAATACGATCGGGGTTGAGTTCAGCGCGAATACCAGCCGCTCTGCATACAAGCTCCAATCTTTCTGGCCGGCATCTGCTACATACATCTTGATTGCTCGCGTGATCGTCTGAACCGTCCTCTCCGCCTTACCATTCGCCTGTGGACGGTATGCCATAGTGGCACTCTGATGTTGTCCCACGATTTTGTTGAACGCACTAAATATTCCGACATAAAACCCGGTTCCAGATCATGCCGGATTACTTCGATAGCCCCGAATCGTCGAAACACACACTCTTCATAATTTTCGGCAACTTTCTGCGCTGTGCGGGACGATCCAGCTTTGGCTATCACCATACCCGTGAGCAGATCCATCCAAATCAGCAGTTCAGTATGTCCATCCGTCGATCGGGTTATTGACGGGATATGATCCATGACTATTACTTGAAATGGGTACGTAGCCTTGATATTCCCCGGCGACATGCCCTTGATCGTAGGTTTGCCTTTCCCCGTCTCGCAATCTACGCATTGTCCGACAAACCTTTGTACGCTTCGGAATAGACCACGCCAATGAAAGTATCGTCTGATCCTCTGATATGTACGCCCTATGCCTTGGTGTCCTCCTTCCAAGCTCACATGATAGTGGTGGATGACATCTGCAGGTAGGGTCTCGGGTAAGACCATCTTAATCGAAAGGTGCCGATCGTCTTGATCATCTCTGTCATCGTTGGCTTTTCTTTTAGCCATGTTTCCACAGTAGATCAACAATCCTTGTTCATAGACATCGTAGCTGTCAGCAATTTTCGCGCAGTCCTTAACCCTCGTCTGCGTTCAATCGTGAGACGTCACCATACAGATAATTTCGCAAATCATGAATCCATTTCTCTCCGTCCTGTTCCTTTTTTACCCGTTCCGCCCTTATCCCGGCTATAGATATATCGGGCCATGTTGACGGTCGCGGCTGATGTAGGTTACGTGATCGTGTCATCACAAGTACTTGCGGGGTAGTGGGATCTTCATTCCACGTGATCACTTCCGGCAACCTGTTGAGATCGGTCAATTCCTCCAGCTGTTTCACATCATCGATTTCAAATCTTGTTCCACCCTGCATAGCCCTAGTGGTGATGTGATATGCACTCTTATTCCACTCTCTTTTGACATGCACTAGATCATGATCCGACCATTCGCGAAGGAGATTGAACGCACGCTGTTGCAACACTTGCAATCTCGGAGATTTACACTCTATTTCGCCGCGCATTTGCCGGATTACTAAATTCGAATCTCCACACACGATCGTCCTTCCTTTGGGGTATCTCGACAGTAGGTCCAAACTTAAAAGCAATCCATGGTATTCCGCTTCGTTCACCGTGATATCAGGTGCATGATCGGCTACAGCGGTCATAATCTTCCACTCCAGTAGTTTCCATACGATAGCGCCGAACGCACCTACACGTCGCTTGACACTTGCAGATCCATCGAAACTAATCACGTAGAGTTCTTCGCCTTTTCCGAACGTAGGAGTTGGTACTTCAATAATCTGCCGCGGTTGTTTTTTCGGTGCGATCGCAATCAGGTCCTCATCGATTTCGGTGCGAGGAGTGATACTTGCAGCTAACGCCCCTAATACCTCCTCTTCTCCCTGTACACATTTCTTGATCTCGAGGTCCCACTGTGATAAGATCGCATCCCATCGGCCCAATCGTCCGTCCAACCCGTTGGATGTTAGTAACCATCTCAGTGTGGATAAACGCGACAAGACTGTGATCGTCTTTCCGACCAGCATCGTGAAGTAAACATCCAAGACCCGTAGAAGCGCCAGAACTTCCATTTCGACGGGGCTGTAGTTCAGCTCACCGTTCTTCAACGTTCGGCTGGCGAATGCCACGGGGTAATACACTTGATCATGTTCTTGTACCAGCGCGGCGGATACCGCCCACTTGTTGGCGTAAACCACGATAACTGGCGCTTTGTTCTGATCAAAGTGGCGCAGGGTTGGAGCTGACGCTATCTTCGCCTTCAGCATGCTGAATGCTACTTTTGCCCTGATTAATCGATCACCTTCCTGATCCATATTCTCCTTGCTCAACGATCGGCTTTTTAACTCTTGATAATCCGTTTCCCTTAATTCGTAGAGCACAGTGGCGTAGATCGCAAAATCTTCGATAAACCGACGGTAGTAGTTCAAACTCCCCAAAAACGATTACATGGCCCGTAAGGTGCCAGGGAAAGGCAGATCAATCAGATCATCCAAATTTTTCGGATTTGTTTCCAAACCTCGGCTAGAGACATGATGCCCTAAATAGGGAACTTCGCGTCGCCCCCAGTACGATTTGGTCACGCTGATCGATAAGTTCCATTGATCACACTTCTCAAACAAACGATGCACCTTGTCACACAGGGTAGCCCAGGTAGGTGCCGGGATCAAAATATCATCGATATATGATCGCCACTGCAGTACAGACGGGCCCGGTGTTTGGTCGGGCTCTCCCACCGTGAATACATCATCCGATTCTTCAGCACCGTCCTTAACCTTGAGATACACATATAATACGTTATCAATCAACCGCTGGTAGATTTGCGGAGCATTCTTTAGTCCAAAAGGCATCCTATTCCATTCGAACAATTCAAACGGAGTTACAAACGCCGAAATCTGACGCGCTCGATCGGTCATAGATACGACCCAAAACCCGCTCGCCGTATCCAAAGAGCAAAACCACAGCACTTTATCCAAATCTTCGAGTAGATCAGAGATCAGGGGCATTGGATACACCATCAGGCGCGTGAGTTGATTCACCGCGCGATAGTCGATACATAGGCGAATATCAACCCCGTTCTTTTTCACGATGATCACTATAGGTTATGCCCAGGGTGGCGTAGACGGTTGAATTATCTTGGTAGCCAATAGCCCTTTGATCAAAGCCGATAACTTCTCGCGAAATTGTGGAGCCACCTTCCGACACTTTTGGGCGATCGGGCGAGCATTGCCTACATCGATATCGCAAACAACTCCAGGTGCAGCAGGAGGTAGCGCGTTCCCTTTCCCGATCAACAGATGTTTCTTCGCCCGATTTATATCGCGAAGTTGATCAATTTCTTCTGTCGTATTGATCAAGGGATCACCGACTTGCAAATCATCCTTAGTCACTTCTTCGGTGCTATCGGACACTTCAGTCAGCGTATCAAGCTGCTTCTCCAATCCTTCCACGTACAGATCTCCTCCTTCATGGTAGCAAACTTGATCATCGATAGGAATCACACCAAATTCATTATGATCGGCTAAGACCGGGTGTACGTGTGTATCTTGATCCGGTTCATCTCTTGTGACAGGTTGTTCAACATCGTGACGCAGGGTCGGACCTTTCACCCTCGGCTCCTGATCGCACCTCTCTTGCACTTCTTGTACCTTTTGCGACCTTCCGGTTACTAATGCCACAGACGTCACGATCGGGTCCGTAGATCGCACCAAAATTACTTCGAGGAGTAGGATACTCCTTCTTCTCGACTAGGGAACCTTGATCGACTCTTTCTTGATCGTCATGTACAGAGTCGGTAGACGCTTGATAGGCGAGATTTTGCCACTCCTTATAGCGATTGGAACCCACCGAAACAAATCCAGGGCGACGGAGCACATCATCTTTTTTCATCCAGATACCTAAAATTGTATCGTCTTGTACAATGATCGGGTGATCAACGACGTTCGTAACACGAAGATATCGTAAATTACCCACGTCCCTAGTGACAATGGGGACCCAATCTTTTACACGAGTAATCCACAACTTTCGAGATCGCTGATCACGAATCCGAACCTCAGCAGATCGACCTATTGGGATCTGTTCGTACTGATCAAGTTTCATGTAATTTCCACTTGATCCGTACATCTGTCGACGTCCTTCTAATCGGATGATCACCTCATCAGGCAAACTTAGTGCACCATGGGCGACGTCTAATCGAACACCAGCTGGTATCATAAAATCCATACCCAATATAGCATCTTGACCGACAAGTTTTCCCACCCATGCATGGAATAATAAACCAACGAGCCCGCTAACGTAATCTTGATTTTAGTGCGCCCTTCGGTGAGGTATGCACTTTCTCCAATGCCGACACATTCTTGCGTTTGACTCGTGTCTATATGACAACTCACCTTACGAGCAAAGGTTGAGTCCATGATCGACACTTCAGCACCAGAATCAAATAATATCTTGGCACGTTCGTTATTGATTTTACCACTCTCTTTGGCTTGTTTAAACCATTTCTTTGTCGAGTGGTATTTCCAATATCCGCGCAATTCACCTGGTAGTAGATCGACCTCCATGATCACCGGGGACCGAGAAAACTCATCGATATGGAAATTATCCAAGCGTGGTAAATCAGGCTGATCACATTTATCATTATCTCTTTCTGCTGCTTGATCAGCCCTCTTCTTATCCACATATGCAAAAATACACAAACCAGAACGCTCGTCTCGTTCAGCTTCCTTGGGCAGCATTCCAGCATGCTTGGTGGGATTGTACCACTGGCGGATGCGGTTGTAAAACTCTTCCATAGGGCACTTGCCCGCATCGTGAACTTCGCCACAGGATCGACAGACGTATAAACAATGATCGGTCGGATGTCCCTTCTTGCCACACTTGAGACAGGTCAGGCGCTTCCAGCAACGAAGATTATCGTGTCTGATCGACCCACAATGACTGCATTTCTTCACCGCCGCTTGATCGACTGCACTTGAATCACTTCGATTACCCGATCGGGACTCGCTAGGCTGATCGAGCGCCCCTGGTTGGTCGCGTATAGCAGCAATCATGTAACGGCGCTGATCTCCATCGCTTCCACTGTCGTCGGCACTTGATTCTTCACTTCCAGACGACACCTTGATCGCGCGTACTGCTTTGGGCTTTCGCGCTGGGGCCGGTGCCCGATCATCGCCGAATTTCTAGCGGAATCGGCTGGTACCTACGGACGCCGTTGGCTGGTACCACCTATTATGTCCATACGCCCGCAATGTCTCTTCTAGGTCTGCCGCGGTTTCCAACCGCCAAAGCGCCAGTTGATCAGCGAGCTCGCGATTGGCCAATGTATCCAAGAAATGTTGTACATGTTCACGTAAAGTCGTGGGCGATCCATCCCTGATCGTCAACTTGGCTCGCAATCCCGCCACATTCAACCGGTGCAAATATTCGATTGGGCTTTTATCCGACCGCTGCTTCCTATAATAGTACTGGCGGGATGCCGATTGTCCACATCCACAATATTGCACTTAAAACTCATCCACAAGATTTTTCCAACTTGATCGAGTGCTTCTAATCAGCTGGCGATGTCAATTGCAAGCTGGTCCTTTTAGTAAATCGCCTAGGATTAGACACTTTTCAGGATCAGAAGCTTTATCCCGCATAAATGCTGACTTGAGGCGACTAATCCAATTCCGCGCTTGATCTTCATCCCCTTCCTTTCCCGAAAATTCTTTTAGATCACTGATCGCAGACATCCGAATCCTGGGAATCGTCTGTTGATCAGGCATCCCAGTATGTGCGGACGCAACGGTGGCTCGTCGTGGTAGTGTGATCGGCTCATATGGGTCAATGTACTCGCTCTGGGATCGTTGATCATGGAACGAATATACCGATTCCATGTCAACGTCCTTGACCGTTGCCGATATTTCTGGCTTCGAGTGCTGCTGAAGCAGTTAATGCACAGATTCCATGTCAACGTCCTTGATCGACGCCGCTCTTCCAATCTTTAGCTGGCGGTTTTTCCCGCCGACGACTCCCTGTGTCAGCTTGCGTCTTTCTTCAGCCAGAAACTTCTCCATAGCCTTATCAAAGAATGTCTGCAGCTGTGGGCTTTGCGATACTTGATCATCTTCTGCTTTGATCGATTGAGGTTCCATCTTGATAACCGAAAACTTTGATTTATCCTTCTGGCAAACTGTCATTCTGGTGATCTTGGGCTCTATACTCCCGGCACTACTCAACTCCGGTTCAATTTCATCGCCTTCAGAAGGGGCAGATTCGTAGCACGATGATCCCGTGTGTTCTGCTGCGTTGTTTGACGGACCTGTTCCGATCATCAACGGAGAGTGCGAGGGTTCCAACTTAGTGGTTTGACCCACGATAGGTACCAACAGATAAAACAACTGCTGGGTAGCTTCTGACAGATCTTCTGGATCCTGATCAAACACCTCTTCAGCATCGTAGGCGCCTGACGTCAGACCTGCCTGCTTGATCAGGCGTGTTAGCCTCAGTACGATCGTGAGCTTGTCCCTTCCATACGTAACTGGCTGATCGACTGGTCCGTTCAGCTTCCCGCTGATCATGACCCCAAGTAGGCTCATGATCGAATTCGTCAATAAGAAATATTTCCGTTTTCCTTTGTTAACCTTTCGGTAAAACGTTCTCACCAGATCGGCCTCCGTTGGTGGTGTACTTGATCGACTTTCGTCGCTCTCCGACCCAGGCGCCTTCATCAACACCTTCGGCTGGTCGGTCTTGTAATACTTCACCACCGGATCCCAATCCGTATCATTATATACACAAATTTTTGGCGGATCATAACATAAGTTATGATCCGCATAGGCTCCCGAAGGAGCCTTGGGAGGTGGTTGAGGCTTCTCCTCCTTTATTTCATCAAGATTCCTCCCCAGGTCCTGATGATCAGCATTTCCTTTCTTCTTCAGGCATGACGACGGCGAACTGCCTTCCGTCGTCACAACCTCCTCCTCCTTTTCCACCCTTATCTTCACTTCTTCTTCTTCTTCCGCTTCCGTTTTCACTTTCCCATCAGCGCCGTCTTGCGTAGAATCGCGGTGATATCCCGCGTCGCCCAAAGATCCGGGCACGCGCACCATTGTGGTGGAGCGGCTGATCAAAGTTTTTGACGCTTGATCAGGTGGTACCACGGCGCCCGGAATGCCGACTAACGAAGGGGTCCTCCGGTTGTCCTTGACTGCTTGTGTTTCTGCTCACCTTGTGTACCCTACGACTTGGGCGTGGGTCGATCCCCAGGTGGCGGGGATGTATACACGGCAATTCCTTGATGCAAGATTGGGAACTTGTAATGAGTCGATCGAGGTGCTGATCAGACGTGATCCGGTGTAATCGAGCTCAAATCAGGTGCTAACAGGCTTGATCAGCAGTGATCAGGCTTGGGCAGGCACCTAAAGTCGTTGATCAGCTGTGATCAGGCTTGATCAGGCACCAAAAGTAGTTGATCAGCGCTGATCAGACTTGATCAGGTGCCAAACGTCGCTCAGGTACAAGTTGGTGCGGTCTGCGAGTTGTTGATCGCGGGTCACGAGTTGCAGAGTGTCGATCAGGTGTTGATCGGCGAAGGGGGTACTTTATCAGGCAGTAGAAGTCTTCACTGCCCGATCACGGAGCCTCTGAGTCTTCAAACAGCTAAAGGAACACCCAAATATATGTATTGCTAGCCTAGACCTACGAGGAGGGGGGTAAATTTTGCTTAATCCACCTAGAGTTCCTGTGGGACGCTTACAGCAGCCGAACTCTAGCGCGAACCAAACGTGGAGAGGTGAAAGCACTGCTCAATCACACTATCAAAACCAAAAATCTTTACTGAAGAACCACTGACACAGAGGGCGGAGTTGCGGAGTGAGTTCCCAACGCTCTACGTCTGCTGGTGGGCCAAAAATGCACTAAGTGCTCCCGCCCGGGACGTAGAGGTATATACTAGTGAGGGGGGCGCAAAGGTGCCGTCCCAAAAAACGATCTGCTAGATCGAACGCAAAAGGAGAACCTTATTATTGCTTAAATCCTAAGAACTACCAATTTCCCAATATCCACCAATCATAACTACCCGTTCCAGCGTCCTCCGTCGACCAGTCGACCTGATTTGTCCGTCGTCCGTCGCCGCTCGTCGATATTCGCGGAGTACCTGTACGTAATCTTCCTGTGGTGGAGTCAAGTTCGAAATCGAATACATTTGTATCGACAACCTGACCACCACCATCGGCCCATCCTTCCAACTTACAGGGGGGGGGTACCCCGCGGACCTCCACTCGAAATCTGGTCCGATCGTCCGCTGCTGGCAGACGACCGGTCATCATCCAAAGACACTTGGTCCGATTCACTTAAGTTCATCTCACCTTGTGTACCCGATGGAATGGGCTAGTTACACACTCGGTGGATCGGGATCGCAGATCGATCTGATTCGGTCTTGAATATGAGACCGTGCTGGCTAGGTGTATATAGGGCGGAACTCTTCACCCCAGGTACTCACAGACCAGAAACACTTCCAAAAGATAAATTCCAATAGGTCGATCGTCCAAATGATCTAGACCTGACCAATACGAATTAATAGAGGGTAGACCAATCAACCAGTCTAGCCCCTGACCAATATGAGAGAAGACCAAAACCGGTCTAAACTCCAACCAATGTTACAATGAGCCAATATGTCCACGTGAAGACCCAATATGCCCGTGAAACTCCACAAACGATATCTCCACGTAAAGACCAATCCAGTGAATAGCACGTTCCAAACGTACTTGAGTCAAAATGTCGAGATCGCCAAATCGTACTTCCGTCGAGGGACTTCCGGTGGCCAAAGTGCCCGTGCTACGCGTCCAGACCGGGTATAATAGGCAAGAGGGGGTAATTCAACCATCTTCCCCCAAACACTCCGCGGCGGGCGGAAGCGACTAGTGTACGTGAAAAGAATAACGGCGACCCCTTGCTGCGGTGTAGACCAAGACCAGAAGAGGTTTTTGCCACCTATTCCTATACCAAAAGACTTTTACTTAGAAAATCCGCAACCAAAAGACTTCTACTTGGAAAAATCGCAACTAACCAATAATACTACCTCCCTATGGTCCCTAATGTACCCACACAAAATTATGTAAAATACCCAATGTCAGGTGACCCACCCAAGACCTGCGTTCTTGATACTCCTTGAATCTGATAGGCTAAGAAGCCCCCCTTGTTTAGACCAATCGGAAACTCGACCAACTGCCTTGACCAAAAGTGACTAAATTTGTGGTACACTTTACCACAGCCGCCCCTGAGTCCGACCGTGTCGCACAACGATAACGGTCTGACTCACCCATCACTCGACCAACTGGACCTTGGTCACTCACACTTCTTCCCCATGGATCAAACATCTTCGACACCTGCGTCAGGTACTGCCTTTACTGCACTTGATCTTCTTATGCTTCCCTTTGACGCTTGTTCTTGTTTTTCTTGCAGAAACTCTATGCGCCGAGTCGCCCCACCTTGCTTCGCCTGTCCGGTCGGCTCGGTCTGACAGCCCACGTAACTCTCGTTCACTTCAAACATCGGAAGGGCGTCAGACTGAAGCCGACACGCAGATGCAGGATATGCTTGCAGAAAATATGCGTCTCAGGACCCAGGTGGCCCACCAGGCAACACGAGGTGCGCATCTTTGGTCTTCGTCTTGTACTTGTCTTGGCCCTCGTTTGTCTTCAGCTCTCATCCCTCCCAGCGTCGTCAAGGCAATAGGTGCCTTGCTTGATGCCGATAGGCAGTCCGACGATCATGTTGACCAGCTTCGACCAATTTTAGAGGAGCTGGTAAGCGCGCGTCATGAGCCGTCCCGTCTGGAGGCTCATCAGTCCCATCTCCGGGATCAACTTGCACTTGTTCGCCGGAAGCAGCTGGACGGACAGTTTGACGCGACCTCACTGCGCATGCAAGGCGACGACTTCGCGCGACGCATTGCCGAGCTTCAGATCTCAACTCAAGACCAGACCGGGAAGGTCCGGTCTTATCAAGACAAGTCAGACGCTTGGACGCTAGAGTCGGGTCGTCGTCAGGTGGCACTAGACCAGTGCCGCCAGCGCTTGATGAACTTGCTTCGTCCGTGTTCGGCTGCTTCCTCCAGCATAGATTGGTCTGAGTCGGCAACCTTAGTCGCCTCGGAGCAAGACCAAGACCGCTTACAGCAGGACCAAGACCAACATCGTTCATTGGCTGATATTCAGCAGCCCGAAATTGCACACAAATCGAAGAAGCGCGCGGACGCGCCGGGTAGCTCGAGGGCGCGGGGCACTGCGCGCGAACCCAGACTCGAGGGGAAGCGTGCAGTGCCTCATAAGCGAGCCAATACACAGGCGCTTCGTATGGACTCGGACTCGTACACGGGCGAAATCTACAGCCCCTCGGAAAGTCGAGCACCCTCGCGCCGTACTGCAAATCGCACCAAGCACACAGGGGTCTCGTCCGAGGAGGACTCCAGCGAAGGGTCTTGCGATTCCGAGTTTATGGTCGCCATCCAGTCCAAGTCACGAACGAATTTACGTGAAAGTTTCATCCAAGTGGCTTCGACATTGGGGTCAGAACAGAAGACCGGTTTGCCAAGTGACGCCACACCAGTATCGACATCAGCGAAGCCGGCGCCTTCGGTTCTCCCCGGGACATCCAAGCTTCACAAGTACGCTCTACTGAAGAACATGGCAGTTGACACCAGCTCCCTTCCGCCGCGGACGTTTGAAATCACTTAGCCGTGGTCGTCGGGGCAAATCGTCTGTTTGCGCCGGTCTACCCTGACCAAGCAGCTTCTGGCCCGGTCTTTCTCTAGCCCGGACCCCTGGCTGTTTCCACCGGCCAAGAAAACCCCTGCCGCGTCTGCATGGAGGGCGGACTTGATTACGTCGGCGCAGATCTCCCGCCTATACGGCGATGAACCATGGAAAATTTTCGAACACCCCAAGATAGGACTTGTGTTCCACTTGACTCCGTGGATCGGCACTTTGCTAGTCCGGGTGAAGAATTTCAACAAGATCCATGGACAAGAAATTTG
This sequence comes from Peronosclerospora sorghi, assembly GCA_026184515.1. NCBI lineage: Eukaryota > Oomycota > Peronosporomycetes > Peronosporales > Peronosporaceae > Peronosclerospora > Peronosclerospora sorghi. The sequence continues at coordinate 19,268,817 of CM047583.1, forward strand.
GGAAGCGTCCCACTACTTGATGCTTCCCCCCGACCGGGTGCGACAAGATCCGGGCCTGTCGACGTTCCAGAGCAAGCGCAAGCGACGTCGAATTCGGGCGGGCGAGGCTTGGCAGTCCCTGTTCCATAGTACATTTTGGACGGGATGCGATCCCGCGAGTGTGACGTCGACGTATTCTTGTACCCGGTGTTCCTCCACATGCCGAGGCGTCGCGTTGAGAAGACCAGACTGCTGGCCGAAGACGGCATATGGTACCCTGGTCTTGATTGCGCTGAGCCGGTTGCGGACCTCAAGGATGCTTTGCTCCAGCTTGACCGGAAGGACCCCTGGCGTAACCAGTTTCAGGATCAAGTGAAAAATCATCCATCGATAATCATCGGCCGTCTTTGGGGCGATAGCAAGTGAAGTCGCAGGTAGTCGACCAGATAACTCGTAATACATGTCATCATTTCTTTTTCATATGTCCGATCGTCAAATCACTTGAACTAATTTTACCACTCTCTCCATAGTTGCACCGAACACGATGTCGTAAACAGTTCCACCCCCATCACGAAAAATAGTCATCACATTCGTCATTCCGCTACTCCAATTCGTCACAGTTCATCACAATTTCACATCAACTCCGGACCTTCCACATCTTCACACCGGTCTAGACCGACCGATGCTACTGCGTGTCTTGGTCTTGGTCTTCATGAGTCTGCATCACTGCGAGGCGATTACGACTGACTCGTTCTCGTTCGAACTCTCGTAGAAGATCCCCACAATTGAAATCGATCTCGTCGACCCAAGTTTATTCATCATGGTCCTTCCATCGGACCAGGTACTCTCGGTGAGTCCGACGGAACCTGGTCTTCTTGGTCGACCGAACATCTAAGACCTTCTCCACTTCAAACTCGTCTTCCTCTAATGGTCGTTCCCAACTGTCCCCCTGCAGTAACGCTTCATCGAAATCAAATCTTTTTTCTTCGTCTACCAGACAGGGAGTTTTGGGTCGATCAGGAAATTCTCGGACCAGCTTCAACTTGGACACATGCACGATCGGGAAGACCTTGTAATCTGTACCAGTTGTTACTAGACGGGCAGCGTGCTCACCGATCAGCTCGTCAACACGGAAAGGGCCGTGCCACATGTGAGCCAGCTTCTTCGCATATCCCTCTTTTACTCGGTCTAGGTATAGCCATACCCTCGCCCCTGGTTCTATACGTGGTGTCGGACCTGGTCATTGGTCCGGTCTGCCCGGTCTTGTGTGGCCTGACGCAGCTTTTCGTTGACGACTTCTTTTGCATGCTGGTAGTGTTTCTGGACCTTCATGCGCCAGCGTCGAGCATCGCGATCGCGGGTCCGGGTGCAACCGATAGGTATCGCAGCTTCCAGTGTCGACCGAGGGTCCCATCCATATGTCAGATAAAAAGGCGTTTCTCCTCGGACCCGATCGGTCGACGAGTTCAGTGCAAACACCAGCCTTTCTGCATACTCGTCCCAATCTCGCTGGTCTGGGTCAGCAACGTACATCTTGATCGCCCTAGTTATGGTCTGCACCATGCGTTCCGCCGATCCGTTCGCTTGCGGGCGATATGCCATCGTCGCGCTCTGCTTCTGGCCTAGAATGTTATTGAACGATCCGAACACCTCCGCCATAAAACCGGGTTCCCGAATCGTGTCTAATAACTTCGCTGGCGCCGAACCTGCTGAACACACATTCTTCGTAACTCTGGGCGATCTTCTCCGCAGATCGAGATGCACTAGCCTTTGCGATCACCAGACCAGTAAACAGGTCGATCCAGATCAGCAGCTCAGTGTTGCCGCGCGTCGATATGGGCAGCGACGGTATGTGATCCATTGCTATCACCTGGAAAGGGTAAGTAACCTCAATATTTCCGGGCTATCGGCCCTTGATTATCGGTCTGCCCTTTCCGGTCTCGCAATCTGTGCAACAGCTCACATATCTCTGAACGCTCTGAAAAAGTCCTCTCCAGTGGAAGTGGGACCTGATCTTGTGATAGGTCATGCCTATGCCCTGATGTCCCCCTTCTAGACTCACGTGATAGTGATGAAGGACATCCGGCTGCAGCAACTCGGGGATCACTAATTTCGCCAGTCGTTCCCGGTCTGCACTGTCTTGGTCGGCATCGCGGCAGTAATACAATAATCCATTATCATCCACTTCGTAGCTATCCGCGATCTTGATGCACTCTTTCGCTTGATCGTTCGTCAACTTGGACAGTTCACCACGCAGGTAGGTCTTCAGGTTCATAATCCATTATTCTTCGTCCTGCGCCTTGAGGATCCGTTCCATCCTTAACTGATGCACTGCATATTCGTTCAAACTTTCCTTCGGGAACGGTCGGCGAGACTTCTGAGCTTTCGATCTAGTCGCGACCATCACATGCACCTGGACTGGGGCGTTCTTGGGTCCGACCACCTCTGGGAGCCTGTTTATATTCACCATTTCATCCAGAACGGCCTTCTAGGTGATCGTAGCCCCGGTCTGGTATTGCATGGCCTTGGTCGCGAGGTAGTCGGCGCTTCTGTTCCAATCCCGTTTCACGTGCAATAGCTCGTGGTTAGGGTGGTCCTTCAATGCCTTCATTACTCGACCATTTAGCGTCCTTAGTCGTGGAGCCTTGCAGTCGATCTCTCCGGTGATCTGCCTGATCACTAGGTTGGAGTCACCACATATGATAACTCGCCCCTTCTCTTGCGACGACAGCAGGTCCAGACATAGAAGTAGACCTCGGTACTCCGCCTCGTTAACAGTAATATCCGGCGTGAAATCGGCAGCGGCTGCAACTATAGACCATTGTGGCAACTTCCACAATATGGCACTATAGGCGCCGACCTTCTTCTTCACGCTTGCCGATCCGTCAAAACTTAATACCAAGAGCTCTTCATCATGGTCGACGGTCGGTGGCGGTCTCGAAACTGACTGCCGAGGTTGCTTCCTCGGGTTAATCGCTATCAATGCCTCGTCCACTTCATACCGAGGGGTGATACTGGCAGCTAATGTGTCCAATATCTCTTCCTCGCCCCCGGTGCACTTAAATACCTCAAGGGTCCACTGCGACAAGACCGCCGACCATCTGTCTAGACGTCCGTCCATACCATTGGCTGATAATAGCCAGGCCAAAGTAGACCGTCTTGACAGGACCTTTATAGGTCGGCCGACCAGCAGGTTGTAACACACATCCAGAATTCGTAGCAACGCCAGAACTTCTTTCTCGACAATTCCATAGTTCACTTCATTTGGCTTCAGCGTTCTGCTCGTGAACGTGACCGGATGGTACACACCATCATGATCTTGTACTAGAGTAGCCGAAATGGCCCACTGACTAGCATATACAATAATGGTCGGGGACTTTTCGGGATCGAAATGCTTCAAAATCGGTGCCGTCACCATCTTAGCTTTCAACATACCAAAAGCAAACTTTGCACGCTTCATATGGTCTTCGGCCTCCACTTGCGGACAATCTGCAGCAAGACCAGAGTCGGCGCCCCCATGTAAAGTTGCCCGGTCTTCTTCGCGCAACATATGGTAGTCCACTTCCCGGAGCTCATACAACACAGCCGCGTAGATAGCAAAATCTTCGATGAAGCGTCTGTAGTAATTTAGGCTTCCCAAGAAGGACTGCATTGCCTTCATCGATCTGGGGAACGGGAGGTTGTTCAGTGATTCCAGATCTTTGGGATTGGCCTCCAGCCCACTGATCGACACCATATGACCTAAATAGGCGACCTTGGACATACCCCAAAAACTTTTTATGGCGCTGATAGATAGGTTCCAGCGGTCGCATGTCTCCAACAATCGTTCAACCTTCTCGCACAGATCGTTCCATGACGAGGCAGGTATCAGAATGTCGTCGATGTACGACCGACTCCCCAGAACGGACGGTCCTCTATCCGATCGGGTTCACCCTCTCTAAACACATCATAATTTTCAACAGGGTCCCGATCGGGTTCACCCTCTCTAAACACATCATAATTTTCAACAGGGTCCCGATCGGTCTTGATCTTGAAGTGTCCGTACAATGCGTTTTCTATCAGCCTTTGATAGATCTGGGGCGCGTTCTTCAGACCGAACGGCATACGATTCCACTCGAAAAGACCAAACGGCGTCACAAATGCGGAAATCTCACTGGCTCGATCAGTCATCGAGACCACCCAAAATCCACTTGCCATATATAGCGAACAATACCACAAGGTCTTGTCGAGGTCTTCCAACAGATCATTAATCAGCGGCATCGGGTACACCATGAGTTTCTTCAACCCATTTACCAGCCGATAGTCGATGCACAGTCTAATGTCAACGCCGTTCTTCTTGATAACAATTACGATCGGCGAGGCCCATGGCGAGGTCTACGGTCTAATAATCTTGGTGACCAACAGTCCTTTAATGAGATCAGAAAGCTTTTCACGGTACTGTGGCGCCACGCGTCGACATCTCTGGGCAATCGGCTTGGCATCTCCAACGTCAATATCGCAAATCGCACCACGGGCTGCAGGTGGTAATACATTTCCCTTTCCGATCAGCAGATGTCTTTTCTTCCATATGATATTCTTCAACTGCTCGATCTGGTCTGGACTGTTAAGGTCTTGATCACCCACTTGTAAATCATCCATTGTAACTTCGGGCGAGTCGGCAGACACTTCAGGGAGGACTGCCATTTGGCTTTCCAGCTCCTGAATGTACTGTTCCCCGCCTTCATGTATACAGACTTGTTCATCTTCTGGGGCGATATCACCTAGACCATCTGGACCGGCTGAACGCCCCTGGTTTTGATCGACGGGATGTCCTTCACTGATATCGTTCTGATTAGGAATACCGTCGTGGTCCGACCTAGCAATTTCATGTTCCCCTTCTTCCGTTTCTTGCTCCGCTGTCGCCTGGTCTTGTGCTGACATCACGTTGACTATCCTCGGCTCGTCTACTTGATGGTCCACTGTTCCTGGTGACTGCGGCGCCTTTCTTCGGACCAACATCTTTTTTGGGGTGACATAACTTGGTCTTTCCACTAAAGGTGAGGTATCCTCTTCCACCGACCCATCATCGCTGATAAGATCGGTGGTCGATTGGTACGCCAGGTTTTGCCACTCGACATACCGCCTCGATCCAATCGAGACGAACCCCATCTTCCTTGTTACCTTCCCTTCTGCTAACCACATACTGACAATAGTGTTATTGTCCAGTGTCAGCGGCTTGTCACCGATATTGGTAACACGGACAAAATCACGTCGACCAGCACTCTTTACGAAGGTCGGGACCCACCGATCGCCCCTGGTCAACCACAACTTCCGAACGAAAACCTTTCTCGACCGGGGTATCGGCAGACCGACCGACTGGGATAGTGAGGTCTTGGTCCCACCGGACCAGATCGTTATACGAACCACACAGAGGTCTTCGACCAGCCAACTGGACCTGGACCTCGTCCGGGAGTGTAAGCACTCCATGTGACAGGTCTAGGCGAATACCGCCTGGGACCATGAAATCCATACCTAGTAAAGCGTCCTGACCAGCCAGCTTGCCAACCCAAGCGCTGAAAAAGTAGACCAGCAATACCGACAAAGTAATTTTCACACGCGTTCTTCCTTCGGTCATATATGAGTTTTCACCGATCCCGACGCATTCTTGTCTATGGTTATCGTCTATACGACATCCGACCTTACGATCAAAGGCGGAATCGATTATCGAGACTTCAGCTCCAGAGTCGACCACCTTGGTCCTGGAGTACTCATCGGTCTTCAGACTGTAGACTGGATGGTCTCGGTCGACGCAATTTGGAATAGAACGTGTATTGTCGGTCTTATCCCTCCTTGCCGACATATGCATAGATGTGAACCGTAGAACTCGGCTCGATCCAGATTCCAACCTGGCGAGCGTTCTAGTTTAACATCTTTTCCGCATCCGGCGGCAGCATCCCCGCGTGCTTGTCCGGCGCGTACCACTTGCGTATCATGTTAAAAAATTCTTCAATCTTGCAGTGGCCGGCCTCGTGGATCTCTCCACATGACTTGCATACCAAAAGGCAGTGGTCAGTCGGGTGGCCGCGTCTCTCGCACTTCTTGCACACCATCTTCTTCCAGCAGTTTGGACCATCATGTTTGATCGACCAAAGTGGGAGCAATTCTGACGAGGTCGGTCTGGATCGGACTTGCTTCCGTTCCTTCCCTTCCGGTCTACCAGGTCGGGCTTCGACCTGGTCTTTGGGGCAGGTCCCGCAACATAGACGTAACGAAACTGGTCTTCATCCGATGACTCCTGGCTGGATTGACTTCCACTTTCCCCTTCCGATCCCGTGCTGTCTTCGGCTACGATCGCCTTGACCGCTCGGGTCGGTCTGGTCCAGGGTCTCTTGACCGGATCGTTCTAGGTCTGGGTCTTGGATCGGTAGCGACCTGATCCACCAGCACTCTTCGTCCTCATTCTACGCGACTGCTGTAGCGTCCGTAGAGTCTGTTCAACTTCACCTGCGTACCTAAGACGCAGCAGGGTAAGCTGGTCTGCAGTTCTTGATCGTCCAGGGGACTAATGTAGTGACCCACATGTTCCAGAGCACCACCGTTCGGCGGGTTATTCTCTTTAATTGTTTTGCCGGCACGAATTGCAGCCACGTTCAACCGATGCAAATACTCGATCGGTGTCTCGTCGCTCCGCTTCTGCATATGGTGATACTTGCGGGCACTCGAAAGTCCGGAGTTACAACATTGCCCTTCAAACTCTGCACATAGCTGGTCCCAGTCAGACCGGACATCCCGACCTAACTGTTGGATCCAGTTGGCAGCCGGTCCTTTCAACAAATCCCGGAAGATCAGACACCTTTCACTTTTCGGGGTCTGGTCTTGCAGGAACGCAGACTTGACCCGACCGAACCAAGACCGGGCCTGGTCTTCATCAGCATCCTTGCCAGTGAAGTCCTTGAGGACGGTCGTCGCGGCCATACGGATGCGCGGAATCGCAGCAGATCCAAAGTCGTAAGCAGTAGTGGAGGCTAGGTTAGCCTTGCGTGGCTTGCCAGCGCCCGTACCGTATGACCCACTCCATGTCACAGTCACTTGTCTTGCATGGTCTACGCGGTCTGGCCGGTTGCGGCTTGCGCTTCCCTTACCGATTCCATATCCACATCTCGGCAAACATTGGCACTTTGCTGGGTAGACCGGTCTTGGACATGTGGGCGCAGAGGTGGTCTAACCCGGTATTCCACGAAACGTTCCATCATCGTCTCAAACATGGCTTGGACGTTAGATGGAGTCATGGGCAACGTGTTGACACCCTCCTTTTGCGGAACTGAGGCCTGTGGGGGATGCTGGAGCCCCGACTGGCAAGCAGCCCTTTGCTTCCGCATGTTCCTTTTTTGTTCAGGCTGGGCATGGTCCGCCCCCATGGTCATCCGCTCGACACCGGTATTTAACTCTGATGAGCTGCTTGAGGCTGGTGGAGACTGATAAACCGATTCGTCACCAGAACCAATGTCGACAAGCGCTGTGGAGGCTTCAGCGACCTTCACTGCTGCGGTGAAGGTTGGGCGGCGAACCGCCCCCACCAATGGGACCAAATGGTCGTGGAAGGGCGACATCGACGATTTCAGCCTCCAAGTCTCAAATTCAAATAGTTTGTGGACATCGGCAGGGTTCTGCATTTTAATGCCAACCTCCGCCAACATCACCACCAAGTTCTTCACCAACAGTAATGGGCGATCACTCTGGATCGGCTCGGTAGTGGGACCGAGAAGATGGTCGGGGATCTGGAGGTTCAACACCCGAAAGACCACGTCAAAGCTAAAAAATCGTTTCAGCTCAAAAATGTAATACATCTTGTTTAGGTCTCTTCAGTGATGCCTCCATCTCCGACCTGCGACTTTTCTTCAAGTTCGTCTTCGTCGGCCGGCATTCCAAACCCTTTCTTGGGAATCTTGGGGACCTTGGGGAGGTTGGTCTGATCGTTCTGATCAGCCTCCAAGTATTTTTCGTCTTCTAATTTTCCATCAACTTTTTATGCACATACATAGTATCAGAACCTTGGTCCTGATCCTTTCCGGGACTATAGCAGAACTTGCTATAGTCCCGATCGGCTCCGGTGGGAGCCTTTTGGGGAAGAAAAAAATATTAATCCCGATCTGGTCCTCCACCAGGCCAGACCGGACATCGCCATCTTTATCGAGAACGAAGACGTAACGTGAAGGCCTTCCCTTACTCCCTCTCCAGAACGATTCCAAATTCAAATCTTCAAATTCAATCTTTGATGACACCTCGCGGTGATATCCACGATCACCAAGTTATCCGGGCTCGCGCACCATTTTGGTGGAGTCAAGTTCGAAATCGAATACATTTGTATCGACAACCTGACCACCACCATCGTGCCCAGCCTTCCAACTTACGGGAGGGTACCCCGCGGACCTCAACTCGAAATCTGGTCCGATCGTCCGCTGCTGGCAGACGACTTAGTGTATGTTCAATGGATACGCCAAAGGCACAACGACAGCATGAACGATGATGTGTTTTGTGCGCGATAGGAGCGAAGAATAAATAGCTATGGCTCGGAGCGCTAATGTATCTCAATTTAGCTGCTATGGCGATGCCAAAATGTGATTTCACTACTGGCTACTGGATGGTGAAAAGCCCGACGCTCATGACTCACGATAAACAATTTTTTACTCACAGATATGCGTAACTTAGCCAGCGCAGTATTTTGGCAACCATCTAAAGCTGTATATGAAGACGACTAAAAAACAGCACGTACGCACCATATCACCATGTTTTTTATGACAAGTCGAATACACGCTGTTAGTGTTACAGCACAAAATAATAGCATCGGCTCTTTAGTGCGCTCGGTAGCTTTCAGTGTGACGCTTTCGTTTCTTAATTCCGTAAGCTATGTATTTGTACCCTGTGAGAGACTTTGTAAATTCATGCTTTTTTCTTAAATAACTAATGATTTCGTGACAGCTTGGCCGAGTGGTTAAGGAGTTAGCCTGCTAAGTTAATGGGGTAACCCGCGTGAGTTCTAATCTCACAGCTGTCGATATTCTTCTCTCGCTCACATCTCCAGTACACTTCTCAATGCTTAGCTCTTTGTCCTGCAATCCTTCTTGTTGCTGCAACAGTGACCCTTTCCTGTATTGTCTTTACTACTGATATTGAGAGTAGCGTGCGTGCAATCGGGAATTCAGACGACAAAAGTCTTATATCGTGTTGCTGCCCCTATAGCTCAGTTGAGGTTGGCTTTGTATTAACTTATTAACACAACCTTATACCTTCTCGGCTATGACTAAGTTTGTACAAGCTACTGAAATTCTGTTTTTCTTTCTTCGGTCCTTTTCGGATTTGCTGTTGCGTCGGTATTGGTTTCGTCCGTAGTATTGCTTTTGCCAGGTCATTTTGTTCAGGAGGTTTGTCGCTCCAACTACCGGGGTCCCGTTGGTAGTATGGAAACCTGAACTTTGGTGGGTATCGAACCCGTGACCTATCGCTTGTAGATCGGTGCTCAAACGAGTGCACCAGGGGGACCCCTGCCCCTATAGCTCAACCTTCGATATGGTTCTGGTATTGATTGCGCCAGGCTCCTTCCGATCGATCTGGGCCAAAGCGTCCTTGAGATTGGTGACCGGCTCGTCACAATTAATACCGGGATACCAGGCGCCGTCGTCAGCTAGCACCCCAGATTTCTCGACCCGACGCTTGGCCATATGGAGAACCATAGGATACAGGAAGATGTCGAGGTCGCATTCGCGGGTCTGCATCCCTCCCAGAACAAACTGGCATAGGGTCTGCCAGGCCTCGCCTGCCCGACTCCGGCGTCTTTTGCGGTTCCTCTGGAACAAGATCAGACCTTGGTCATGCTGCGCTCGACCGGGAAGCACTAGATAGTGCTTGGACTCCCAGATCGCTTGGCTGTAAGTCTCGTTGAAAGTCTTCACTGGACCTAGGAACGAGTCAATCCATGGAGTCGGCGCAAACATGGGCCCCAGCTTATGGCGGACGAACACCTTCCACGGCTCATCTGCGTACAGAAGGGCAATCTGTGGCGCTGTAACCAAGTCCGCCCGCCATGCAGAAGTGTCAGGGGTCTTGGGAGCCGGAGGAAACAGCCAGGAGTCCGGGCGCGACAGAGACCGTGCTAATATTTGCTTGGTTAGGGCAGTCTGGTACAGGCTGCCGATCTGCCACGAGGGCCACGGCGAAGTAGCATCCGAAGTCCGAGATGGGAAAGGCTGACCTCCAGCCAACAATCCTTTCAGTCGGGCATGCTTATGCAATCCAGAGGTGCCGGGTTGGAACGAAGGAACCGATACGGTCGATCCGCACGTCGGCATAGCACCATCACTCTGGGAGCTGGTCGGCTTTTCATCCCCCGATGCGGGCTCCGCTGGAACGGAACCTCGACGCCGATCCGACCGAGACTTGGATAAAGCGGTCATCAGATATTCGGAGTCACTGGGTCCGCCCTCCGAGCCTTCTCCAGACGAGACCCCTATGCGCTTGGTGTGCGCGGCACGGGGGCGCGAGGGCGCACGAGATTTGGCGGGGACAGACTTGTCATCCGCGACCGATTCGGGACTTGAGAGAGGCGCCGGCGTCTTGGCCTTCTTCTGGGGCACCGCGCGCTTCTCCTCGAGTTCGGAGTCGCGCGCTATGCCCCGCGCCCTCGAGCTCTTCGGCGTGTCCTTGCGCTTTTTAGACTGGTAAGTTTGTGAAATTTTCGGTGGGCCACTTTTGGCCAATGAATGGCGACGGGTATGGTCTTCATGTAGACCGACCGGAACGGCCGATGCAGACCGGTCAACATTGGAACGAACATCCGGACGCTGATGCAACAAGTCAGTTAACTGTTGATAACATCGATTTACGGCCGCCCAGCGACGATTTGATTCCTGGGTCCAGGCGTCTGATCGGGCCTGGAAGGACTCGACCTTCCCGATCTGCTCTCGGACCATGGCCTGCAATTCGCTGGTCTGCCTTTCCAGGTCACCACGTTGGGTTCGGAGCAGGAACCGGTCGGAGTGGTCTTATAGCATCTGTCGGCCGACTACCGCTATCTGTTCTAGGAGATGTGAACGATAAGTCTCCATACGGGACAAGTCATGGCGTGCGCCGATCAGTCCGTCCAAGATCTGTCGGAGCTGATCGCGGTGATCACGAGACTGCCGATCCGCCGCGAATAAGGCGTCGAACGCCTTGGTTATATCGGCAAACAGTTGGTCTATATGCAAAAGGAAGTCAGACCAGACCCAGGATGGAAGCAGACCGGTCGACCTACCTCGTGTTGCTTGTTGGACTACCTGGGCCCGGAGACGTGCATTTTCGGTGGTTACCTCTTGCAACTTCGCGGTCAGAGAGACCAAATCATTTACTTCATCCCGCAGTTGCAAGAGCGCAGACTCCTTAATCGCCAACTGGGACCGGAGCTCTTCGACTGTTTTTCGAAGTTGATCGGCCTCGATCTGATGCCGATCCGGTGTATCGAACCCCGGAGTGTTGGTTGGAGAGCTAAAAAGGCCGTCAGATCGGGCCGATCTGGTCGGCGAGTCAACAGGAGGCAATGAAGGACGCAGGGCGCCTGCCGCAAGAAGGTCAAGAGAGGTCACAATGCGATCGGGTATGCAGAACAAGTACCTGGTGGAGTTGAAATTGGAGATCCGTCCATTGTTCAAGTCCGCTCCGACGGAAATCGGGATTTGATGAGATCGGGCCGCTACCGTTGCGCGGCTGCGACACGACTCAGGGGTGGTTGTCGTGAAGCGGACCCAAAAATTTCGGTCGGTTCCGGTCAACAATGGACCGATCGGCCTGTCGGCGATCGGATTGGTGGAAAGTCAAGAGTTTTTTGGGTCAGTCATGTGCAAGGGGTGTCCAGAACACAAATTCGGGTAGGTCACATGAGATTGCGTGTACTACATATTTTCATGTTTGGTACATATTGGGGACTATAGGGGGTAGGTAGTAGTTGGGGATTTGCCAAGTTTGGGTTTTGCTTTCTTTTGGGTTTTGATTCGTAAAGGTCTTTGGCTTTTAGCTTCGCTTAAGTGACCGTTGGACCCCCAGCTCAACCGGGGTCGTTTTCACCTTACGCGTTAGTCGCCTCTGCACGCCGCAGAGTGTTTTGGGAGCGGAGGGTCGAGTAATCCCCTCCAGCTCATTATAACCGGCCGGGACGCGTTATAGACGCATTTGGCCCACCGGAAGTCCCTCGACGGGATTGTACTTTGGTCGACCCCCAACGTTAAGTTGCACACGTTTGGAACGTGTTATTTCACCTATTGGATAATTTCGTGGAGATATCTTTCGTGGATTACGTCACGTTCTTTTTGGATCTTCCTATTGGATTGTATTATTAGACCTCATTGGATTACCGGAGTTTATCTCCCATATTGGCCGGGCTTTACGATCGGGTTAGCGATCTTCCCTCGGGAGTATACAAATTTTGAGTATAACCGGTATACCCGTACCCAGGGTGAAGAGTTCCGCCCCGGGTACATCACCCAGCACGGTCTACCGCATTTAGACCACAAGTCAGTCCCAAGCACCGATCCACCGAGTGTGTTACCAGCCCAATCCATCAGGTACACAAGGTGAGATGCGAAAAGAATCGGACCAGGCGTCCAGTGTTGACGATCGGTCGTCTGCCAGCAGCAGACGATCCGATCGGATCGAAGACGAGGGTTCGCGGGGTACCCCCCCCTCCGTAAGTTGGAAGGCCGGGCACGATGGTGGTCAGGTTCTCGACACTTCGGTGTTCGATTTCGAACTTGACTCCACCACAATCCGCTGTGTCACCAACAGAAGACGGCGTCTAAAGCTGGTGGTGGTGCTCACCAACGTGGATCAGCATGTTGGCCTGCATGTAGTACTTTGAAGAGAGTGCCATTTTGTCGCATGAATCCTCCGAGCGACGGGCTCAGCTCAAGCTCCCGGAGCAGTCGACATCACCCCTATAGCTCAGTGGTAGAGCACTCGCTTAGTAAGCGAAAGGTCGGTGGTTCGATCCCGCATGGGGGCTCTGCCTTCGACTGCCATGTCAGTATTTCCCTCCTTGTGGAGGATACCCGCATCACCCTCTGTTCTGCTCCACATCCTAAAAGGTGCTTCCTCACTACCTGCATTTAAAAGATTGTGGTACTTTGAGATATGGCATAGATAAGTAAGAAAGTTCCCACAAGCATGTGCTGTCAGAAACTGACATTTATAGTATATGTTCAATGGATACGCCAAAGGCACAACGACAGCATGAACGATGATGTGGTTTGTGCGCGATAGGAGCGAAGAATAAATAGCTATGGCTCGGAGCGCTAATGTATCTCAATTTAGCTGCTATGGCGATGCCAAAATGTGATTTCGCTACTGGATACTGGATGGTGAAAAGCCCGACGCTCATGACTCACGATAAAGAATTTTTTCACAGATATGCGTAACCTAGCCAGCGCAGTATTTTGGCGACCAGCTTAAGATGTATATGAAGACGACTAAAAAAACAGCACGTACGCACCATATCACCATGTTTTTTTATGACAAGTCGAATACACGCTGTTAGTGTAACAGCACAAAATAATAGCATCGGATCTTTAGTGCGCTCGGTAGCTTTCAGTGTGACGCTTTCTTTTCTTAATTCCGTAAGCTATGTATTTGTACCCTGTGAGAGCCTTTGTAAATTCATGCTTTTCTTCTTAAATAACTAATGATTTCGAGTGACAGCTTGGCCGAGTGGTGAAGGCGTTAGCCTGCTAAGTTAATGGGGTAACCCTCGTGAGTTCGAATCTCACAGCTGTCGATATTCTTCTCTCGCTCACATCTCCAGTACACTTCTCAATGCTTAGCTCTTTGTCCTGCAATCCTTCTTGTCGCTGCAACAATGACCCTTTCCTGTATTGTCTTTACTACTGATATTGAGAGTAGCGTGCGTGCAATCGGGAATTCAGACGACAAAAGTCTTATATCGTGTTGCTGCCCCTATAGCTCAGTTGAAAGTGTCTTTATTAATGAATAATAAGACGAAACTACTTCCCAATCTACCTAGCTTAAATAATGTACTAAATATAAATAGGTGTTGTTCGCGCGTACCTTCTAACGACCTTCTGACTACCTTCAAGTGAAGTGCATTAATATGTGTAATTGTCGTGAAGTTCACATGTGCCAGTAGCTCGAGTGGTGAGTTACTTGATTTCCAAGCTGTTGGTCACTGGTTCGATCCCCGCAAGGGGATTTTGGAGAAAATGTGAAATGGCTCCAAGGACTGAGATCCAGGCAAGGAGAAATCTTGTCACTTCCAAACTTGACACGTGGCGCGCAGATCGAATCGAACTTAGCACGGTGAGTACTGTAGTTGGGCTTGAGATAGTCAAACACTAACAACCGTGTATGTATAGGTTGCACAGGCAAAGCGCGAATGTACTGGGGCCCCCGCCCGAATCCAAGCCGAAGTCAACACCACCAGTGGAGGAGAGGGACCGTCGGGGGCGTGTGCGG
>CM047583.1:19297563-19307883 GCA_026184515.1 Peronosclerospora sorghi
AGGCGGTACCACGGCGCCCAGACTGCCGACTAACGAAGGGGGTCCTCCGGATGTCTTCGACTGCTTGTGTTCTTGCTCACCTTGTGTACCCGACGGCTAGGCATGGGTCGCTCCTCAGGTGGCGGGGACAGCGCACAGCGAATTCTTGGTGCAAGATTGAATTAACTAACTTGTGACGATACAACCGATGCGATCAGGCGTGATCACGTGCGATCAGGTGCTTAAACCACGTCAATTAGCCGAGATCAGGCTTGATCAAGTTTGGGCCGATGCTAATAACCGACGATCAGCAATATTCCGTCTTGATTGCAAGTGCGATCAGGCGGCAGTCCGACGCGATCAGGCGATGAAACGATGTAGATCAGTGGTAATCAGGATTGATCAGGCTCTGGCTGACGTTAATAACCGTCGATCAACAATATTCTGTCTTGATCGCAGGTGCGATCAGGTGTCTTGATCGCAAGTGCGATCTGGTACTGAAAGGCTCGATCAGGGGCTAAAAACTGCTGCTCAGTCGTAATATACCTTGATCAGACTTGATCAAGCACCGGAAGTCGTTCAAGTAGCGGTTGGCGCGATTTGCGATCAGCGATCACGATCACGATTCTCAAAAAGTTTCGATCAGGTGTTGATCGGTAGGGGGGGGTACTTGATCAGGCAGCGGAAGTCTTCACTGCCTGATCGCGAAGCCTCTAAGCCGTCAAACAGCTAAGGAACGCCCAAATCAATGCGCTCCTAGCCTAGACTATATGAGGAAAAGGTATTTATATTAAAATCCACCTAGAGTTCCCGTGGGGCGCTTAAAGCAGCCGAACTCTAGGGGCCAAACGTTAATTTCACGGGGAAGAGGTGAGAGCACTGCTCGATCACGTTCCCAAAACCAAAAACCTTTAAACGAAGAACCGCAGACACTGCGGGCGGAGTTGCGGGGTGAGTTCTCACACTCTACGCCAACCGGTGGGCCAAAAACGCACTTAGTGCTCCCGCCCGGGACGTAGAGGTTTCAATAAGGTGGGGGCGCAAAGGTGCCTTCCCAAAAAAACGATCAGCCCGATCGTACGCAAAACGAGAACTTTATTAGCAATTAAACCCTTAGATCTACCCTGTTCCTACTTTCAACCAATCCGCATCGTCCATTCGAAACGCCTTCCGTCCATCAGTCGACCTGATTTTCCGCTTGTTCCTTGTTTGTTCGCTGGTGTCCGCCGCGTACCTGTAAGTAATCAGCACATCTTCCGTGTCCCTTCTATATCCTGTCTATGTACACCACGGTGGTACGTACTACTTTACCCACCGTGGTACACATGGCGGTACCTAATTATATACTACTGTATTCACTATCTGCGTCCACTATCAGGCCCCTAGTTTAGGTCCTAATATTAGTCTTAATATTAGGCTCCCTATGGGCCTAATAAAATGTTTAACGTTAAGCCCTATTTTAGCCTAATAAAAAAGTCCGCTTTACGACAACCGCCCCTGAGTCTCGTCCCAGCCGTACAGCGGTTGGGACGAGGGTCGATCATGCCGTTGATTCTGGGAATCATACTGCCGTTGGAGAATTTGTCGTTGCACATCGATCAGGTCACCATCCAACTGTCGATCATCACCCATCATCTTCCCCTTCTCCCATCAATCAAGCCCAATTCCATCAGGCGGTTACCGTTGGGGATGTCCACTGCGATCTAACACTAGACTGTGGCCAACCGTGACAACTGCGATCAGGCTGTCTCGATCAGGCATTCACAGTCTGCTATGCCATCTTCAACGGACAGCTTGTCACCCCACATCACCAGCGTTCCTGCCTTGGATAAGGCTGCAGCTGATTAGGCGATCGCCGCGATCAAGCAGGCCTTCGATCTGCAAGAGGATCTCCGTGCCAGCAACGAGCAGGTCGCCTTGTTGTCTGGCTCACTCGCCATGAGCGAAGACACGGTTGCGATGCTTCGTCGGCGCTCACTCGTACCCAACGTGACGCGGCGGACCGGAAGAAGGAAATCGAGGGAAGCCTTAAAAAACTTGAGCCGCCGCGCGATTTTATCAACGCTTCGGTCAAAAAGCTCGAAACCCAGTTAAAAGACGCCAAAAGCACTATCGCCGATCAAGAGCAGACCATATACGATCAGGGTGTCCAGATCCGGGAGCTGGAGTGTCGCAACGACCGTGAACGTTACCTGCGATCAACGCTTGACGACACAATTGCATACCGAACGAAGGAATTGGAGCAACTCGAGCAGCGTGTATCCACGTTGCAGCACGAGCGCGATCAGGTTACTTCCCGCAATGTGCGCTTGGTCCAACGGGCGGTAAGTCTCACTACCGAGGTGGACAAGTACAATGATCAATGCGATCGCCTCCAGAAGGATGGTCTGAATAGTCGGTCGATCACGTTTCTTCAATCAATACATTCTTTCGATCATGTCATTTCACTGTTGTCCTTTGTCCTTAAATGTATAATATAAATTGGTAGTCCGTCGGCTCATCTGCCGTATCCAATCACCATACCTCGCAACATCCATCGTAATCACACCACTACAAGTCGTTCATTGTACCCCCATTAATCGTGAGTTTCATCAACCATTTCTGCGATCAGAGATTTTTCGATCGTGATTCCTGATCGGTACGTCGATCGCGCGCTAGTTGGACTCTTCATCCACTTGCATGACGTCGAAACGATGTCTGTTCACCATCTTCCTTTCGAAATCCTTGATCAAGGCATCACAATTCAAATCTGCCTCGTCTACCCACGACGGCTCGGAATACCCCTTCCAGTAGACTTGATATTCTCGTAACGTCCTTCCATATCTATTCTTTCGACCCGATCGCACATCGGTAATACGATCAACTTCAAATTCATCGGGATCTATCGTCCTTTCCCAGCTATCTTCAGGTAGCAAATCTTCGTCGAAGTCGAAACGATCTTCTATTCCAGCTGCTAGCACAGTAGTGGGACGGTCAGGAAATTCCTTGACTAATTTCAACTTGGACAGGTGTACCACTGGGAACATACGATAATCGGTGCCGGCGGTGACCAATCTCGCTGCATGATCGCCTATCACCTCCTCAACTCGGAAGGGTCCATGCCACATCCAGTTTCTTCGTGAACCCTTCTTTCACCCGATCAAGGTACAACCAGACCTTTGAGCCAGCCTCGATCTTGTGCGGCGTCACCTGATCGTTGTGTTTCTCAGCCCGATCAACCATCGCTTGGTGCAATCGAGTGCTCACTTGATCGCGGGCATATCGGTAGTCTTTTTGCAACTTATATCTCCACCGACGAGCGTCTCGATCTTTACGTCGAATCCCGCCCAGTTGTAACGTTAATTCCAACGACGATCGTGGGTCCCACCCATACGGTAAATATGATGGGGTTTCCCCGCGGATGCGATCGCGGGTTGAGTTTAGTGCGAATACCAGGCGTTCTGCATACAAACTCCAATCTTTTTGTCCAATACCCGACACATACATCTTGATAGCTCGCGTAATCGTCTGCACCGTCCTTTCCGCCTTGCCGTTCGCCTGTGGTCGATATGCCATAGTAGCACTCTGACGTTGTCCCACGATTTTGTTGAACGCGCGAAATACTTCCGACATAAAACCAGGTTCTCGATCATGCCTGATCACCTCACTAGCCCCAAACCGTCGGAACACGCATTCTTCATAATTTTCGGCGATTGCTTGCGCGGTACGGGACGATCCAGCTTTCGCGATCACCATACACGTGAACAAATCTGTCCAAATCAGCAGTTCCGTATGTCCATCCGTTGATCGGGGCAGAGATGGGATATGATCCATGGCTATCACTTGGAATGGGTACGTCGCCTCGATATTTCCTGGCGACATGCCCCTGATCGTAGGCTGGCCCTTCCCTGTTTCGCAATCCACGCATTGCCCGACAAATCTTTGTACGCTTCGGAATAGACCTCGCTAATGGAAATACCGTCTGATCCGCTGATATGTACGCCCTATGCCTTGGTTTCCTCCTTCCAAACTCACGTGATAGTGGTGGAGGACATCTGCGTGCAAGGTCTCGGGCAGTACCAGCTTAATTGACGATCGGCGATCATCTTGATCATCCTGATCATCCCCGGTTTTCTTTTTAGCCGCATTTCCACAGAAAATCAGTAATCCTTTTTCGTCAACATCATAGTTGTCAGCAATTTTCGCACACTCCTTCACCTCGTCTGCGCTCAATTGGATAACGTCACCGTACAGATAACAACGCAAATCATGGATCCATTTCTCTTCATCCTGTGCCTTTTTCACCCGTTCCATTCTTATTCCGGCTACTGGTACATCGGTCCATGTTGACGGTCGTGGTTGCCGGTAGTTACGTGATAGGGTCGTCACTAGCACTTGCGGGGCGGATTGATCTTCGTTCCATGTGATTACTTCGGGTAGACGGTAGAGATCAACTAAACCTTCCAGCTGTTTCTCATCTTCGATCTCAACTCTTGTTCCACCCTGCATAGCCATGGTGGTAATGTGATCTGCACTCCTATTCTACTCTCTCTTGACATGTACCAAATCATGATCACTCCACTCGCGTAGGAGGTTAAATGCACGCTGCTGTAGCACTTGTAATCGCGGAGCTTTGCACTCCATTTCTCCTCGCATTTGCCGGATCACCAAATTAGAGTCCCCACACACGATCACCCTTCCTTTGGGATATCGTGCCAACAAGTCCAGACTTAAAATCAACCCGTGGTATTCTGCTTCATTCACCGTGATATCCGGTGCATGATCGGCGATCGCGATCATAATCTTCCATTCCGGTAACTTCCACACAATGGCACCAAATGCACCCAAACGTCGCTTGACACTTGCCGATCCATCAAAACTGATCACGTAAAGTTCTTCACCTTTTTTAACCGTGGGAGGTGGTACTTCGATCATCTGCCGCGGTTGCTTTTTCGGTGCGATCGCGACCAACGCTTCATCAATTTCGGTGCGAGAGGTGATGCTTGCGGCTAACGCCCCTAGCACCTCCTCTTCTCCATGCACACATTTCTTGATCTCGAGTTCCCACTGTGATAGGATCTCAGCCCATCTACCTAATCGTCCGTCCAACCCATTGGATGTTAGTAACCACTTCAATGTAGATAGACGTGATAAAACGGTGATCGTCTTTCCGACCAGCATCGTGAAATAAACATCCAAAATTCGTAAAAGCGCCAGAACTTCCTTTTCGACGGGGCTGTAATTCAGCTCACCGCTTTTCAACGTTCGGCTAGCGAATGCGACGGGATGATACACTTGATCGTATTCTTGTACTAGAGCGGCAGATACTGCCCATTTGCTAGCGTAAACCACGATCACCGGCGTCTTGTCCTGGTCAAAGTGTCGCAGGGTTGGAGCTGATGCAATCTTCGCCTTCAGCATGCTGAATGCCACTTTTGCTCTAATTAGTCGATCATCCTCGTGATTTGATTCCGCCTCACTATGTGATCGTTTCTTCAACTCTTGATAATCTATCTCCCTCAATTCGTAAAGCACGGCGGCATAAATTGCGAAATCTTCAATAAATCGACGATAGTAATTTAGGCTTCCCAAGAACGATTGCATAGCACGTAAGGTGCCAGGGAAAGGCAAATTGATCAGATCGTCCAGGTTCTTTGGATTTGTTTCTAACCCGCGGCAAGAGACGTGATGTACTAAATAGGGCACTTCGCTTCGCCCCCAGTGCGATTTAGCCACGCTGATCGACAAATTCCATTGATCGCACTTTTCCATAAGTGCCGCACCTTATCGCATAGGGTGGACCAAGTAGGTGCAGGGATTAATATATCATCGATATATGATCGCCGTTGCAGCACAGACGGGCCCGGCGTTTGGTCGGGTTCTCCTGCTGTAAATACGTCAGCTGATTCATCTGCACCGTCTTTGACCCTAAGATATCCATATAGTGCATTGTCGATCAACCGCTGATAAATTTGCGGAGCATTCGTGAGGCCAAAGGGCATCCTATTCCACTCAAACAATCCAAATGTAGTGACAAACGCCGAAATTTGACGTGCTCGATCGGTCGAAGACACAACCCAGAAACCACTCGCCATATCCAAAGAGCGAAACCACAACGCTTTATCCAAATCTTCGAGTAGATCGGTGATCAGGGGAATTGGGTACACCATCAAACGCGTGAGTTGATTCACCGCGCGATAATCGATGCATAGATGTTAATCGACCCCATTCTTTTTCACGATGATCACTATAGGCGATGCCCAGGGTGACGTTGACGGCTGAATGATCTTAGTTGCTAGCAACCCTTGATCAGGGCCGACAACCTCTCGCGAAATTGTGGGGCCACTTTCCGGTACTTTTGGGCGATTGGGCGCGCATTACCCACATCGATATCACAAACAACTCCTCGTGCAGCGGGGGGTAGCGCGTTTCCCTTCCCGATCAACAGATGTTTTTTCGCCCAAATTATTTCGCGAAGTTGATCTATATCCTCCACTGTGTTGTTTGTGGGATCTCCGACTAGAAAATCATCTTTGGTTACTTCTTCGGTGCTTGCAGACACTTCGGGTAACGTAGAAATCTGCTTCTCCAATTCTTCCACATACAAATCTCCACCTTCGTGATAACAAACCTGATCGTCAATAGGTGTCACGTCGAATTCGCTGGGGCTAACTGAGACAGGGTGATTACACGCATCTTGAGTAGGTGTATCTCTTGAAACAGGCTGTTCAACTCCATGATTGAGGGTCGGACCTTTCACTTCCG
Source organism: Peronosclerospora sorghi (assembly GCA_026184515.1). Taxonomy (NCBI): domain Eukaryota; phylum Oomycota; class Peronosporomycetes; order Peronosporales; family Peronosporaceae; genus Peronosclerospora; species Peronosclerospora sorghi. The sequence continues at coordinate 19,304,287 of CM047583.1, forward strand.
GCCCCTGATCGCACCGCTCTTGCACCCCTTGCACCTTTTGCGCCCCTTCGGTTACCAACGCTACAGATGCGACGATCGTGTCCGTGGGACGTACTAAGATACTTCGAGGAGTTGGATACTCCTTCTTCTCGACTAATGGACCCTGATCGACACTTTCTTGATCGTCAGATACCAGATCGGTGGAGGCTTGATATGCCAGATTTTGCCACTCTTTGTAACGGTTGGACCCGATCGAAACAAATCCGGGGCGGCGGAGCACATCATCTTTGTTCATCCAAATACCTAAAATAGTCTCTTCTTGAACAATGATGGGGTGATCGACGATGTTCGTAACACGTAAATACCTCAAATTGCCCGCACCCCTAGCGATAGTGGGGACCCAATCTCTTCCACGAGTAATCCACAACTTGCGAGATCGCTGATCGTAAATTCGTACTTCGTCTGATCGACCTACTGGGATCTGTTCATACTGATAGAGCTTCATATAATTACCGCTCGACCCATACAACTGTCGACGTCCCTCCAGTGAGATGATCACTTCGTCAGGTAAACTTAGTGCGCCATGAGCGATATCTAATCGAACACCAGCTGGTATCATGAAATCCATACCCAATATGGCATCTTGACCAACAGTTTGCCCACCCATGCCTGGAAATAATAAACCAATGAGCCCGCTAGCGTGATCTTGATTTTTGCCCGTCCTTCTGTTTGGTATGCACTTTCTCCAATGCCGACACATTCTTGTGTTTGACTCGTGTCAATCCAACAACCCACCTTACGAGCAAAGGTTGAGTCGATGATCGACACTTCGGCACCAGAATCAAATAATATCATAGCTCGCTCGTTATTGATTTTTCCACTCGCCTTGGCTTGCTTGAACCATTTCTTTGGCGAGTGATATTTCCAATATCCACGTGATTCGCCTGGAAGTAATTCGACTTCCATGATCACAGGTGATCGAGAAAACTCATCAATATGGAAATTAGCCAAACGTGGTAAATCAAGCTGATCGCGTTTTTCCTTATCTCTTGTTGCTACTCGATCAGCCCTCTTCGTATCCACAAATGCAAAAATACACAAACTAGAACGCTCGTCTCGTACCAGATTCCAACCTGGCGAGCGTCCTAGTTTAACAAATCTTCGGCTTCCTTGGTCAACAGTCCTGCATGCTTGGTAGGGTTATACCACTGGCGGATACGATTGTAAAATTCTTCCATAGGGCACTTCCCCGCATCGTGAATCTCGCCGCATGCTCGGCAGACGTACAGGCATTGATCGGTGGGGTGTCCTTTCTTGCCACACTTCAGGCAAGTAAGGCGCTTCCAGCAACGTACGTTGTCGTGTCGGATCGATCCACAATGACTGCACTTCTTTATCGCCCCTTGATCGACTGCGTTGGAGTCGCTTCGTTTGCCTATCGTGACTCGCCAGGCCGATCGTGCGCCCCTGGTTGATCGCGCACAGTAGCAATCATATAGCGGCGCTGATCGCCATCACTTCCACTATCATCAGCACTTGATTCTTCGCTCTCAGACGTTACCTTGATCGCGCGTACTGCCTTCGGCTTTCGCGTCGCGGCCGGTGCTTGATCGCCGCCGGATTTTTGGCGGAATCTGCTGGTGCCTACTACCGCTGTTGGCTGATACCACTTGTTGCGTGCGTATGCCCGCAACGTTTCTTCCAAGTCCGAAGCACTATCCAAGCGTAGGAGAGCCAGCTGATCGACGAGTTCGCGATTGGACAGAGTGTCCAGAAAATGTTGGACATGTTCGCGCAGATTTTCGGGCGGTCCATCTCTGATCGGTAACTTAGCTCGCAGTCCCGCCACATTCAGTCGGTGCAAATATTCGATAGGACTTTCGTCTGATCGCTGCTTCATATAATAATACTGGCGGGATACCGATTGACCAGTTCAACAGTATTGTACTTCGAATTCATCCACGAGACTTTTCAAACTTGATCGGGTGGTTCTACTCAACTGTCCATGCCAGTTGCGCGCTGGTCCCTTCAGTAAATCGCCCAGGATTAGTCACTTTTCAGGATCAGAAGCTTGATCGCGCATAAATGCTGACTTGAGACGACTGATCCAGTTCCTCGCTTGATCTTCATCCCCTTCTTTTCCCGAAAATTCTTTCAAATCGCTGATCTCAGACATCCGAATTCTGGCAACTGGCTGCTGATCAGGTGTCCCAGTATACGCGGATGCCACTGTGGCTCGCCGTGGCAGTGTGATCGGTTCATCAGGGTCGACGTAGTCAATTTGAGACCGTTGATCGTGAAACGAGTGCACGGATTCCATATCCACATCTTTTACCGTCGCCGACCTATCTGGTTTCGACTGCTGACCACGCAACGAGTGTACGGACTCCATATCGACATCATTGATCGACGCAGCTCTTCCTTGATTTGGCTGGCGGATTTTGTCGCCAACGACTCCAGGTGCCCACTTACTGCTCTCTTCAGCTAGAAATTTCTTCATTGCTTTGTCAAAAAACATCTGCCACTGTGGCCCTTGATCGTTTTCTGTCTTGATCGACTGAGGTTCCGTCTTGACAACCGGCAATTTGGAGTTGTCCTTTTGGCAAACTTCCATTCTGGTTATCTTGGGCTCCATACTCCCAGCGCTACTTGACTCAATTCCCTTATCGTCACCCTCTGAAGGGGCAGATTCGTAGCACGATGACCACGAAAGTCCCTCTACGTTGATTGACGGACTTACCTCAATCTTCAACGGGGATTGTGGTGGTGAACTGGGGAAATCTTCATCGTCTGCTTCGCCCACTATGGGTATCAACAGGGAATACAACAGCTGGGTGGCCTCTGCCAGATCTTCGGAGTCCTGATCGAATACTTCCTCGGCATCGTAGGCGCCTGTTATCAGACCAGCCTGCTTGATCAGGCGTATTAGCCTTAGCACAATCGTTAGCTTATCTTTTCCCTTCGTGATTGGCTGGTTGACCGGTCTACTCAGCTTCCCGCTGATCGTGACCCCGAGCAGGCTCATGATCGAGTTCGTCATCAGGTAATCTTCCAGGTGCTCTCGGTAAATCTTTTGGTAAAACGTCTTTACCAGATCGGCTTCCGTTGGCGGCGTACTTGATCGGCTTTCGTCGCTCTCCGACCCAGGCGCTTTGGTCAACATCTTCGGTTGGTCGGTCTTGTAATACTTCTCCATCTGATTCCGATCTGGATCATTATATACACGTATTTTGGGCGGATCATAAATTGCGTTATGATCCGCATGGGCTCCCGAAGGAGCCTCGGGAGGTGGTTGAGGCTTCTCCTCCTTTACGTCATCTGGATTCCTCCCCAGGTCCTGATGATCGGCATTTCCTTTCTTCTTCAGGCACGAGGACGGCGAACTGCCTTCCGTCGTCACAACCACCTCCTCCTTTTCCACCTTGATTTTCACCTCTGCTTCAGCTTCCGTTTTCACTTTCACATCCGCGCTATCTTGCGTAGAATCGCGGTGATATCCCGCGTCGCCCAAAGATCCGGGCACGCGCACGATTGTGGTGGAGCGGCTGATCGAAGTTTTTGAGACTTTATTAGGCGGTACCACGGCGCCCAGACTGCCGACTAACGAAGGGGGTCCTC
>CM047583.1:19307983-19324829 GCA_026184515.1 Peronosclerospora sorghi
CTCCTGTGACACCAAGCTGTACAGTCGATGATGCCGCCGACGAAGACCTCGCGGTGCGCACCGTAGACGCCAGTGCTGGCATGTCCGTGGTCCTGCGTGACACGTACTCACCAATGAAAGTCGATGAAGGGTCGCAAGACGAAACGACGGCGCCACCGCCATCAGCTCCAGCGGACACCCCCACTGAGGCAAACGGTGACGGTGGTGCTGCCCCCCCAACGCTTCAACTGCGAGAGCGACCCCAATGTCGCTCCGCGTGCTTCTCAAGCGTGATGCCGAGATCCGCCGCGACAAATCGCCTGTTCCCGTCTTCGCGCAACTTACGCTGCCACTCCCTCGGGATGTCGATATTGACGCCATTGAAGCTCTCTACGACTCCGGCGAGAGCAAGGAAACAGTGTTCACCTCGATTGTCCACGCCCGTCCATATGAACTTCCTCGAGCCAAATACGTGATGACGATAGACACCCAGCGTGCTTTCGAACGCACAGACATCACGAAGATCGCAAACTCCTTTCTCAGGGACAACGGAAATCACGTCGTTCAAGAGCAGATCCAAGCTGTTCATATCGGGCAGATCTCGAAAGGACGCGGTGGTGCACTCCGTGTAAAATTAAAGACTCGCGCTGCGTGCGAAGCGTTGGCGCTTCAAGAAGTCAAGATACTCGGTGGAAAGTACCGGTTTGGACTTTGACATTCTCTCGGATCGGTATTATTTCGACGTGTCCAGCGTCGAAAGCGATTTTGATGAACAAGCGATGGTGGATACCTTTCATGAACTCGGGGCACAGTCCATATATGCTACGTTCCGAGACGTCTGTCTCTCGGCAGGCCTTACGACCGTGACGTTTCGCATCTATTTTCGCGCACGCCGATGTTCGGACGCGCTGATGGTAGGCGGGAAAGTCTGCGAGCAGATAGTATTTGGGGGTCGCGTCTATCCAGCTCTGGGGCGAGATGCTACGTTTCCGTCCCAGCGCCTCGGTTTTGGCCTGCGCTCACCGCATGCTCTATCCTTAGACGCAGCTCGATATCCAATGACTGGAGAGGGAGTGGAAGCGCAGTCGAAAAAAGAGGGTGGAGGACGGAAGTCGTACGCCGATGTAGTCAAGCAAGGCGCGTCAACACCCAGCAAACGGGGACCAAACGACGATGCCGTCAGTGTCCACTCCTTGGACACAAATGCGGTATCAGTGTTGACGCCACCCGGTAGTCCAAAGGGGGATATGCAAAAGAAGGCTCTAGTTGTATATACACCTAACTCCGGTGGGTTACGCTCCAGCACGCTTCAGCTCGGGTCGATCACGGAGAACCAAAGTGACACGAAGACCTTAAAGACCAGTGTAAAGAAGACAAAGGGAAAGCGCACTCGCAGTACTGACTACTTCGCGAACATGCTCCAGAAAGGCAAGCCCAAGCCTGTCGGCGGTATCGAGACGAGCAACTACTTCGCGAACATGCTCCAGAAAGGCAAGCCCAAGCCTGTCGGCGGTATCGAGACGAGCAACTACTTCGCAGTACTCGAACAAGTCGAAGTTGACTTTGAGTGCCGGCGTGCGGTGGTCAGTGACTGTACCCCGGTGCGGTTCCAGATTGTTCCACGCAAGGTAACCGTCCCTGAAACTGTGCGCAAGAGTACCGAGGTGAGCCACTTTATCTTCAAGGATCACACGTCCGTGAAGAGAACGAAGCAGGTGATACCGATCCAAGAGGCGGTATCCGAGCTCGAGGACGCGGAGGAGACTGCCAATCTCCACCTAAAGCCGACGAAACTCGCCGCTGCTGACGCTCGTGTCGCTGGGCTCCGCAACACGATGCGGAACTCGAACAATCCGGACACGATGTGCTTCATGGCGTCGTCGAGGGATCCGCTCGCTTTCAACGCTGCATTGCTGGCCGAGATGAGCGAGACCAAGCCCAGTGTTTCGGAAGTCGCGCAACTGCACATGCTGAACCGTGTGTTGAGTGCTTCCTACCCGTCAACAACGACGAATTTCGCTCACAAATGGGCAAAATACTTCGGAACCAACCTCCCGAAGACTCGTGAAGAGATCTTCAGCGGGGCGGCCGGCTGGTGGAGGGATCCATCCATCTAACCAATGCTGCGTGCAACGCGCGCGCTGGAGTTGTTCGAGGTAATGCTGATGTGCACGTCTCCTCAAGTCTTCATGAAAGACATTTGGATCCAGCGCCTAACTATCCACCCGGTTGCATGGATCCCGGCTCTCAACTTCCTTCTCCTGCACCCGAACATTCTGCTTAGTTTGTTGCGGTACGGGTTGGGCGCCCAGTGCTTTGACGTTTGGAAGACGCTCCAATGGCAAGGCTTGCTTCTCGATGACCTCGAGTATCTCAGAGACTGTGAACTTTTTTTCCAAGCTGACGAAGCAATTCTGCAGCTGAAGACAGTGGAAAGTAAGCCGCCGGTACTTGTGACTGTGCCGCTGCAATTTGAGTGCTAAGGTGGACCCAAGAGGGACGAGTGCCCCAGTCTCGTGGGATGGTGTCAGTATCCTGACTGTCAACACCAACGGGATCAAGAAGAATGGCCACCTACTCATCGAGAATCTGCTGATGAAACACAGCCTCTCCTGTGTCCAAGAAACTAAACTTCGAGACTCCCATCATCTTGCCACACTTGCTTTCAACCACGAGGCACGCTTTCAGCACAAGTTGTTCGTCAACGACCACAACGCTTCAACCCTCGTGGCGCAACCTAACCGTTCTGGGGGGGGGGTCCTCACAGTTCTGCGGTCCGACTTTCCCGGGTACGAGACAGCAAAGGAGCTCCCAGAGCTGTCTGTTCTTGGCCGGTACCTGTTAGTTGAAGTTGTAGTCAATCGCGCCTCGATCTTTATCCACAACGTGTACTCTCCGGTGGATAACGAAGAGAAAGCGACATTTTCAACCATCTCCCAGTAGAAGTGTTTGGCAGTAACTCCACTCACATCGTTCTGGGTGACCTAAACACACCACTAGACCCGATTGTTAAAGCATCCAGGCCTCGTTCAGCAGCATCCACGGGAAGGAGAGCATGTCTAAGCTGGCTTGGACAACTCGGCGGCGTTGGCGCGTGGCGGATCCACCACCCAGACGAGCGTGTCTTCACCGGTCCGCGTCCTCGACGTAATCGGCTTGACTACATCTTGCTCTCGAACGAGTTCTGCGGAGCCGTCCACGGTGATTCTAAGTATTTTGAACCAAGGGGCGCTGGAGATCACCTAGCGCACCACATGACTCTTCGATCCATGGCGCAGCTTCACGGGCGGGGGTTCTGGCGTTTTCCAGCGAAGCTACTTGACTATCCGGATGTCGTCCAAGCTATAGAAGCTTAAGCACAAGATATTCGGCAACAATTACGCCAGTAGTCCAACCCAGGAAAGACATGGCATCGCTGGAAGCGCTAGACGCGCAAGATGATCCAAGCATTAGACAAGCGGTGGCGAGGCAAACAGGAGATAACAGTTCGTGCGGCACACAGAACACTCACCACTGCAGAAGAGCGGTACCGACGAGATGGTGGCGAGACATTGCATATCGCGTTCCAGACAGCGCTGCAGACATACAACGACTGTGTATGTACATCTCGGGCGTACAACCAAGACACTGCCTTTGACTTCCAGGCTTCCGTGTCAGAGACTTCGCCCAAGTACTTCTTCCGACCATTTGACGGGTCTCTCCGTCGTGTCAGCATCGAGGAGGTACGGAAGGCGGATGGTGACCTGTTGAATAATCCAGCTGAAATATCCGAGATGTTTCGGGATCACTGGGCTTGATCATGGGACATCCAGTAAGTTCAGCTGGCCAGCCACCCGACCCAAGTGACGCGGACATGGAGCGTCTGATTAGGACCATCGATAAGACACTATCGGAAGACGAAGCGTCAGAGCTTAATGCTCCCATTACTGCCAGCGACCTGGCTATTCATTCGAAAGATGCGGGCTCATTCAGCACCCTGTCTGGATGGCTTCACGGCGGCCTTCTACCAAGTCACACCGGACGGGTTCGGTGAGTGTCTCGCAATCATGTTTAACTTCCAGCTCGATCGCGGCGAACTTCTGCCATGCCAACGTCAATCTGCAATCAGCTTGATACACAAGAAGGGCGAGCGTGCAAATCCGGGGAACTACCGACCCATCGCGCTCATGGGGGTTGATGTCAAGGCGCTGTCGAAGGTGCTTGCCTTCCGGCTACAAGCATACCTGCCAAAACTCATCCATCCTGACCAGAAGGCTTTTGTGAAAGGTCGGTCACTCCATCATCACGTCCGGTTCATATCGGATCTCCAGGACCTGGTGACGAAGTGGGATGAAGAAGGTTACGCAGTGTTCCTTGACTTCGAGAAAGCTTACGATCGGGTCAACTGGACCTACATGTTTAAAGTTCTCGTCCGGATGGGCTGTGGTGGCGAGTTCTTACGCTGGGTTCAACTCCTGTATACGCAACCGCAAGCTCGTCTCATGATCAATGGTCATGTGCAAGAAGCCATCGAACCGACACGCGGAGTCAAACAAGGGTATCCCCTCTCGGCGTTGTTGTTTCTTCTCGTGATCGAGCAGCTTGGGAATTTGCTCCGGCGACACGAAGAGTATGGGATATGCATCAACAATGACTTCACAGTGACCAGCATCTTCTTTGCTGACAACTCCACACTGCTTAGCAACTCTCGAGCAGGAGTCCAAGTACAGCTCGACCTTGTGGGCGAATATTGCAGGGGGTCTGGTGCGAGGCTCAACAGAACCAAGTGCGTGTTGATGAGCCTCAATAGGTCGAATGCCGCACATCCAATGGGTGATTTCCAGTCTTTGGGCTTCGAGGACGTCGTAAAGTATCTTGGTCTGCTCTTCGGCCAACGCTCCACAGATGACCAGATTGCCCAGTTCCTCGACAAGCGGTTCTACGATGGTTTTCAGTAGTGGCATCGGCGAGCGCGGACGATTGCTGGCCGCATTCTCATTGCCCAGACAATGGTCTTGTCTCGGTTGTGGCACTACACTGTACACGTGGTAGTTCCCGAACGTCTTCTAAAACAATGGCAAGCTGCTCTACACCGCTTTGTTCTGGTCAGACGGTTTAGACGTGGAGAGAGGTACTTCCAGCTGCTCCCGAACAAGTTGCTTCGCCTGCGCCGGGATGACGGTGGACTGCAGATCCCTAACATTGGCGAGCGGGTTAAACGGCAGCGAATCCAGCTAATTCTCCAGTTTGTACGAGACTCCGACCCGGCTGTCTGCAACTGGGATACATCAGTCATGCAGCTCAATGCGGGTTTCTTCCCTGAGTGGGGTCCACGGAAACACCTTGACTTTCTGACCGTGAACCCCCGGCGTCACGGTTGCTACCTCAACTGGGCTAGCCTGTCGACTTGGTGGCGCGCGACGTGGCGAAATTGGTCATCTATTCAGTGGCCAGTCACGTGGCAAGACCTCCAGCAAGAAGAGAGGCTTGTATATGCACTGCAGGAGCCAATCGGGTTCCATGGTGACCCGACTTTCCAGTACGAGCCTCGATCGCGAGTTGTAGATCACGCCAGTCCGCGCCGCAGCTTGTGCATGATAGTCGAACCGCAACGCAGCTTCCGCCGCCACATGCGTGTGCATTCCGGTTGAGGACCCTCGCTGACGTGCTGGACGATGATGGTCTCTGGCCTTCAGAAGACAGATTAGCCGAATCTCACATCTACTACAGGCACACTGCAGTCCGGCCGTATCAGCAGTTTCGGTGGCTCAAGAAACTACATCAAGAGCTTACACAAATGTATAGACGAATTCTGGAACTCTGTGATGCAAGCGCAGTAAACATTCTCCCAAGAGTGTCTAAAAACCCTGCACCCTACGCTGGAGTCAGGGTCAACGGTCAGCTTCTTCTTGTGCCGCATGCCTCTCGGTCACAACTGTTACGCCTTATCCAGAAGCCAGAGATTCACATCAGGCCTCATCCGATCATGTTGCACGACAACAGAGCGTCCGAAAGTGACGTGAAGCGTTTTGTGGGGCTGCGGAAGCATCTCCGACGTCTTCTCCTGCCGATTCATGAAGATTTACAGTTCCGGGATGCTCCCAGTTAGCCCCAGGTCAAGGTTCTACTTCATGTCGGCCACGGCTCCAGACATCATCTACTGTCCCAGGGAAGCGTGTCGCTCCGTTGAGACCGAGCGGCACTTATTATTCGACTGTTCGCTCGCTCGAGACTTGTGGTCTACCATCGCCCACGACTGGAAGAACATCTTTACAAGCCCTCCTAGTTGGAACCAAATCGTGCTTGGTCGTCTGCCGAGCATCGGAGAAAAATGGAGGAACGACCTGTCTGAGATTGGGGATATGTGGCATATTCTTCGATCAATCATCATGCACTTGCTGTGGACTGACCGAAATAGCCGGCTGTTCAACGGTCGAGCACCGATGCCAGCCAACCCAGCACTGCGCGTGATCTACACGACCTTCAGTGCCCACGTTAGAGCTTGTCTCCTTCGACGCTATGATGACCTGCAACAAGCTGCACTCCTTCGGCTACTACACGAATTGGGAAGAAGTCCGTCACTTGGAGGATTCATGAAACAACGGTGAAATCTCTTCCGAGTGCGACATTTGGCCTAATATGCTGTTTCGCGTTGGTGTTCACCATGACCAGCTTTGGCGCCGTCCTGTGTCGGCGACGCAGAGGCCCTGCCTCCACGCCCTCAATGGGTTATCCTCCCCATGGGGACAGACTGGAATTCCTTTTTTTACGATGTCAAGATTCTCATAATCTAGCTTGCGCATTTATTCAAGATGTAACCGTTTATTGCTGCGTTACACCTTCCTCCACTGGAATTTGATACACATACCTAGATGAGACCACCAACCCTATCTTTTAGTGACTGCTTCAACTTGGAGATTATTGGAGCTAACCACTCTTTCTGGATTTCTTCCCTCCGCGTTCATCCCGACGAGCCTTTCGTTTACTCTTCCGATTCAAGCTTGGAGTGAGTGGCCTCAAGCTCACACACACCTCCTTGGCTTTATCCGGTACTGTTGTACCTTTTTGACAGCTTTGACATGCCGGACCCAGAGGATGGCTTGGGAAAACTTATAATCTCCAAGTGGAAGACGGGAACCTCCATCGTAAAAATACATGGACTGTGCTTCGGTTAACTCAACCACGAAACAAAGGCCCTCTCGCTTGGAATAGATGGTTGCCACCAGATAGTACCCAGGCACGGTTATGCAACACGCAATCCCCGTGAATCCAGTAAACCTGCCGTAGTACTGGTTCCTGCCAATGACGACGTTCTACCCCGCTCTGTTTAAAAAGTCAAAGAGTTCATTCACGACTGCTCGACTCAGGCCCCTTTCTTTCGACCGATTGATCTGTTTTTTCTGCTCCCACGATGATACAATCTATTCAGTCAGCCGAAATGATGAACCGATTAGCGTCATCATCGTTCGAATCGCATCATACACACACGAGAAATCTTGGTTGCATCCGAGGGTCAAATACGTGCGTTCGCTTCTGATGAAGTTGGCAAAAGGGACCACAGACTCGCCAGATTTCTCCCATTCCTCAACACAACTCTTCCACTTATCCACCAGGTAGGTCCATTGACGGGCCCCAGCGCAATCAGCCCTCGACATCCACTGGAAGCGATCAGCCTCTTCTTCAGCGTCGACCCACTTGACAAGGTATCACGTTTTCCCGTTCTCCTCCTTTTGATCCGAAATCATGGCAACCTCAGCAACCTCGTAATCCAGCTCCGACGTCAGCATATCACTAGCCGACAGGACGCTTTCTTGCCCGGAGCACGCTCGTTCCCACTGTAATCTCCACTGGAGACGTCACCTCACTCTCCACTGCCACTTCAGCACCACTACGAGTGTCCTCAGCGTTCGTGGCCGCTTCTTCACCGTCCGCGAAGGAACCTGTACGCGAACGTCCGCCATCCTCGGCAACCACACTTGTTGACCGATCCCGCGATGCGCTATCGGACGACGAAGTAGGATTATGCCCTAAATCGCCCCCCTCAAGGTTCGCAGGGACCGGATTTTCAAGTGTGGCGTCCACAAGGTTGACCGGAGCGTTTCCTGTACACCGTTCCATTCCCTACAAGCACAAGTGTTAGTGTTTCACGCTGCCCAAGTCGACTACAGGACTTACATGTCTCTGTGTGAATCCACTTCCGCGCCACGTGGCAACTTTGGAAATGTGAGCCTGGATGGTCGGAAATCCATATCACCTTATGGGGGTTTTCAAAGCCCTTCGAGGGGATCGAACCAGTGACCTCCGGCACAGACACTTTGTATCTGACCGAATGAGCTACTGAACAACTTGGAAGTAGACAACCACTACCAAATTCAAACACTTCATCAAGTGGACGTCAGAAGGTACGCATGTTCATTACCTAATTATTGATTGAAGTATTTAAGTTAGGTAGGTTGAGAAGTAACTTCGTCTTATTCTAGTAATAAAGACACTTCAACTAGCTCAGTTGAAGTTGGCTTTGTATTAACTTTTTAACACCACCTTATACCTTCTCGGCTATAACTAAGTTTTCTACAAGCTACTGAAATGCTGTTATCTTTCTTCGGTCCTTTTCGGATTGGCTGTTGCGTCGGTATTGGTTTCGTCCGTCGTATTGCTTTTGCCAGGTCATTTTTTCAGCAGGTTTGTCGCTCCAACTACCGGGGTCCCGTTTGGTAGTATGGAAACCTGAACTTTGGTGGGTATCGAACCCGTGACCTATCGCTTGTAGATCGGTGCTCAAACGAGTGCACCAGGGGGAAACCCCTGACTTCAACTAGCTCAGTGGTAGAGCACTCGCTTTGTAAGCGAAAGGTCGGTTGTTCGATCCCGCCTGGGGGCTCTTCCCTCGACTGACATGTCAGTATTTCCCTCCCTGTGGAGGATACCCGCATGAACCTCTGTTCTGCTCCACATCCTAAAAGGTGCTCCCTCACTACCTGCATTTAAAAGATTGTGGAACTTTGAGATATGGCATAGATAAGTAAGAAGTTCCCACAAGTATGTGCTGTCAGAAACTGACATTTATAGTGTATGTTCAATGGATACGCCAAAGGCACAACAACAGCATGAACAATGATGTGGTTTGTGCGCTATAGGAGCGAAGAATAAAAAGCTATGGCTCGGAGCGCTAATGTATCTCAATTTAGCTGCTATGGCGATGCCAAAATGTGATTTCGCTACTGGCTACTGGATGGCGAAAAGCCCGACGCTCATGACTCACGATAAACAATTTTTTACTCACAGATATGCGTAACTTAGCTAGCGCAGTATTTTGGCAACCAGCTAAAGCTGTATATGAAGACGACTAAAAACAGCACGTACGCACCATATCGCCATGTTTTTTTATGACAAGTCGAATACACGCTGTTAGTGTAACTGTAACGGGGTTACATTCGAGTAACACTGAGTGTTGGTGTACATGAGTACACCACGGTTGAGGTCAGTATTGGCCGGGTTGAAAGGTTTCGAACCTTTGGTTAATTTAACCAATCAGGGCATGGGCCCTTGGTGTGGTGGTGTGTCAGCCATCCACGTGTCAGTACACAGGTGTGTACACTACATTTTAGCTAGGTACGAATTAGGAATATTCTACTTAGTGTTACATATAGTTTATATTAGTTTAAATAATTACATATTAAATATATTCAGTTTTACTTTCACTCCGTAGTACAGACTCACGACCTCGACCGGTCGTGCGTGTAGTGAGTGCCGTAGCGTAAGGGGAGCCCTCCCCTTAGCTACACCCTTTGTAAGGGAGCCTTGCTGTTAAGGCACTAGTAAAGGCTAGAGTAAACTAACCCGGGAAGCTTGGCCCCGAGTAGGAGTGTGGTGAAGTGTACCACAAATTTGGTCACTTTTGGTCAAGACAGTTGGTCGAATTTCGGATTGGTCTAAACAAGGGGGGCTTTTCAGCCTATCAAATTCAAGGAGTATCAAGAACGCTGGTCTTGGGTGAGTCACCTGACTTTGGGTATTTTATATAATTTTGTGTGCTTACATTAGGGACCATAGGGAGGTAGTATTATTGGTTAGTGCGGTTTTTCCAAGTAAGAGTCTTTTGGTTGTGGATTTTCCGGATATAGTCTTTTGGTTGCGGATTTTCTAAGTAGAAGTCCTTTGGTCTTGGTCTATACCACAGTAAGGGGTTGCCGTTCTTCTTTTTACGTACATTAGTCGCCTCCGCCCACCGCGGAGTGTTTGGGGGGAGAGGGTTTAATTATCACCTCTCGCCTATTATATCCGGTCTGGACGCGCTGCACGCGCACTTTGGCCACCGGAAGTCCCTCGACGGGAGTACGATTTGGCGATCTGGACACTTTAAGTCAAGTACGTTTGGAACGTGCTATTCATTGGATTGGTCTTTACGTGGAGATATCGTTTGTAGAGTTTCACGGGCATATTAAGTCTTCACGTGGACATATTGGCTCATTTTAACATTGTTTGGAGTTTAGACCGGTTTTGGTCTTCTGTCATATTGGTCAGGGGCTAGACCGGCTGATTGGTCTACCCTCTATTATTTCGTATTGGTCAGGTCTAGATCGTTTGGACGATCGACCTATTGGAATCTATCTTTCGGAAGTGTCTGGTCTGTACGTACCTGGGTTGAAGAGTTCCGCCCTAGGTACACTTAGCCAGCACGGTCTCATATTCAAGACCGAATCAAATCGATCTGCGATCCCGATCCACCGAGTGTGTAACTAGCCCACTCCAATGGGTACACAAGGTGAGATGGTCTTAAGTGAATCGGACCAAGTGTCTCTGGATGATCACCGGTCGTCTGTCAGCAGCGGACGATCGGACCAGATTTCGAATGGAGGTCCGCGGGGTACCCCCCCCGTAAGTTGGAAGGCTGGGCACGATGGTGGTGGTCAGGTTGTCGATACAAATGTATTCGATTTCGAACTTGACTCTTCAACAGGAGATCTCTCCTACTAAGCCCTTTATAAGGGCGTATCGGCTAAGTAGCGGCGAACGCCGCTTTAAGGAAAGTCTTCCTCTGTGCGCTAGCCGCACCGTGCGTATACGCACCGGCTACATCTGGTAGCACTTGTAGTCAATCCAACACCTGTGTTGGTAGACTAGGCATCCTCTGCAAAGGATGTGTAGCCGGTGCGTATGCGCACGGTGCGGCTAGCGCACAGAGGAAGACTTTCCTTAAAGCGGCGTTCGCCGCTACTTAGCCGATACGCCCTTATTAAGGGCTTAGTAGGAGAGAACTCTCCTACTCGGGGCCAAGATTCCCGGGTTAGTTTACTCTAGCCTGTACTAGTGCCTTAACGGCAAGGATCCCTTAAAAAGGGTGTAGCTAAGCGGAGGGCCCCCCTTACGCTACGGCACTCACTACACGCACGACCGGTCGAGGTCGTGCGTCTGTACTACGGAGTGGAAAGTAAACTGAATATATATTTAATATGTAATTATTTAAACTAATATAAACTATATGTAACACTAAGTATACTATTCCTAATTTGTACCTAGCTAAAATGTAGTGTACACACCTGTGTACTGACACGTGGATGGCTGACACCACCACACCAAGGGCACATGCCCTGATTGGTTAAAATAACCAAAGGTTCGAAACCTTTCAACCCGGCCAATACTGGCCTCAACCGTGGTGTACCAATGTACACCAACACTCAGTGTTACCCGAATGTAACCCCGTTACATCCTCCCCCATCAAGACTATTGCTTACGCAATAATCAAAATTTTGTTGGAGAACTCCAACGCCAGTTCCCCTGACCATCCATATGTACACCTCTAGTGATGCTATGGCGTCTCCTCTAGAAGAGGTAGACTACTCCGAAAACTCGGACGTGGATGCCTTTGGGGATACCTCCCCAATGGTGAGCCGCTCCGACAGCGCCGAACGGCGTTGTCGGCAGCCTAATCTCTTCCCCACACGAGAGGAAAATGCACTAACCAGTGCGGCACCCCTGCCTGTATCGGATGATGCATCCGAATCGCGAAAGGCGATCATCACTAATGAACTGGACGCAGCTCAAGACTCCCAGCTTGCCGCACAGGCACTAAGGGCTGCGTTGCGCGCCCCCAAACGCCCGTCAAGGGCGGCTTATAATTTTGATGGTCCCCGTGACCTTCCAAAATGGGCCAGGCGTTTGATAAGGACTAGTCTAGCGTTCTATACCCCTGGCCCCGCGGCTGAACAGCCGTACCAACGCGAACGCCGTGAGAAACTCCGGCAGCAACTTCTTACACAAAAGCAGTTCACTAGCGTCTCGTACCGAAAGCGCTTAAACAGGCAGGCACAAGGTGCCCCTGTTGAAAACCTCCGCGAGGTTCCTTTCGTTCTTTCTCCGGGAGAAAGTTCCGATGACGCAGAGAAGAAGTTCCGCGCTTGGGCGGAAGGGGAGAAGCTTCTCCCCAGCTTCGATGAGCTGCATGACAGATATTCCCGTCGAGACATTTTGGTGGAGAGGATGTTTGCGCCTTACATTTGCCAAAACTAAGGCGATGGAGCAACTACGTGCTCCGTCTCGCACGCGCCACACCAGCGCCCCTGTCTCCACCCTGGTGTCCGGAGACAGTGTGGTCGCCACATCTGCCTCCGGCCAACTCCCACTTATTGGGAGTGAAGAGGCTTCTCATGCCCTTCTGGTCGTTGACCTACAGCGGGATTCTCCCACTCAAAAGCGTCAACGACGTCGTCGCGGCAATCCTGCCGTAGGGGAGTCTCGAACTCCCACAAACTCTGTGAGTGTGGATAACCTCTCCACTTCACCAGGTACTGGGTTTGACCCCGATGATGGCGCCGCGCCATAAGCCACTCCACATGAAAGTGTGGAGTACTCTCCGCATAGAGCATTGTAGGAGGAGGTCGCACAATTGCGACGTGAGATTCGTGCGCGCTGTGATCGACACAGCCTTCGCATCCATGATCTCCATGAGGGGATCCGCGATGAGCGGGATGCCACTGATCTCTTCGAGAGGCGGCTTGCCTCTCTCGAGACGACCGTTGCGGAGCTTCGCGGTCGAATTTTAGCCCTTTCGGGCTTCCTTCGCCCTGCGGTGCCTTACGGCTATCCGACTTTTCACCTCTCTTCCAGGAGGGGCCCCGCCTCCGGGTCCTGGTATGGCTTAAGCATACCGACGTAAAAGGTTGGATGCGGACGCATCGCCTTCGGGATGTCTAAGGTGTACGACAAGCCCTTTCGGGATAACACCTTAAAGGGCTCCACAAACCTGGGGCGCAGTTTATTGCGCAACACATTTGAAACTGAATGTGTAGGAAGAGGTTTAGCGTTTAATAAAACACTTTCTCCTACTCTGTATACCTTTTTGTTACGCCGCCCCTTTAGGTCAGCTTGCTCCTTCTGCTTGTCTTGGCTTTCCGCCATGGCATCGCAGACGTGTCGTAAGACACTAAGGCGCGTCGATAAAAACTTATCGATGTGCTTTCGCACAGATACATGGATGACATCGGGGAATCCTCCCCCCTCAAGCCCTGGGCCACACACATGTGGCGTCAACGGAACCCTCGGATTCACCAATCCGTTTACGTAAAACGGGGTAAACCCCGTAGATGAATGTACCGAATTGTTGATAGCAAATTCAACCATCGCAATCATCTCACTCCAACTCTTTGGAGAATCCGGACATAAACTCCGGAGAATATCCTCCACAACGCGATTAACGCGTTCCGTCTGACCGTCCGTCTGCGGATGATCCGCAGTGGACATGAGGAGCTTGGTGCCTAGCACCTTAAGCAACGCTCCCCAGAACTGTACCGTAAAACGGGGATCCCGTTTCCGACACAACGGAATCGGGTAGACCATGTTGTCGAAAGACACAGTCTAGGAACACTTTTGCTGTTCCTTGTCCATCTAGTAGATGGACTCTGGCACCGCCGCCAGGTGAGCCATCTTGCTCAAACGGTCTACAAAGACCAATATGCCGGTGTTCCCGGCCTTATCCTTCGGAAAACAAACCGAAGATAAAATCCATGCTAATGGATTTCCAACACTCCGTTGGAACCGATAAGCTCGCCAAAGGCGCAGCTGAACTTGCAGAGAGTTTAACCCTCTGAAACGTTTCACAGGTGCATATATACGCACCGACCCACTTATACATATTGGGCCACCAATACAAAGCGCTTAAAGCGCTGTAGGTCTTATCCCGACCTAAATGACCCCCGGTAGGGGCGTCATGTGCCTCAAAGAGGACTCTATACTTCAGTTCCTCATGATGAGGAACAACCACCCGCGGAGTGTCCTCCGCGCTCGTGCTATAAAATAGCAGACCGTCACAGTACCTGTAACGGTGTAAACGAGCTCTAGCTCGACTTGACAGGGTTGGCTCAGACGAGCCAAGACCCTTTTCACCTAACGCGCGGATAAGCGCCGTACATTGAGGGTCTTTCTCATACGCCTGGCGTATGAGATCTACCACAGACGTGGTGACAAATGTCGCGTGAGCGAGCTCGTAATCGGTACGACGCGATAACGCGTCCGCAAGCACGTTCTGCTTGCCAGGTTTATACTTAACCTCAAAGTTGTACTCCGCAAAGAAGGATAGCCAACGGGCCATCCGTTGCGAGAGATGAGGCGACCTTGTCGCTGTCCGTAAGGAAGCGCGGTCAGTATAAACCACGAACGGCTTTGAGCCGAGTAGGTGAACCATAAATTTGACAAGAGCATACTTCATTGCAAGTAGCTCCTTGTCATGAACGGGATAATTCCGTTCTGCAGCTTTAAGCTGCCTCGACTCAAACGCAATTACGCGTTCCCTTCCTGCATCGTCTGCCTGTAACAAAGCACATCCGATTGCGAAATCGGAGGCGTCGCAGACGACACTAAATGGTTTCCCAGAGTCTGGGAGAGCAAGAACGGGAGCTTTTAACAAGCTCCCCTTAAACGCTTCAAAGCGTTTTGGTGTTCAGTTTCCCAACACCAATCAACATCCTTCTTAAGAAGGTCGGTCAATGGCTTCGCCATTTCAGCGTAGTTCTCGCTGTACTTGTGGAGATAGTTGGCTAATCCTAGCCACTTCCGTAAATCTATAAGATTTACAGGCGAAGGCTACTCCACAATGGCTTTCACCTTGGCGGGATCCGCCCGCACTCCATCCTTACCGATGAAGCATCCGAGGAAAGGAATTTCCTCAGCACCAAAGATACACTTGGATGCGTTTGCATATAACTTATGATCTTGAATATACTCGATCACTGCCCGAAGGTTTATCAGATGCGTCTGAACATAAGACAAGTCGCCTTCCACACGACTATGAACGAATATATCGTCGAAGTACATCTGAGCGTACTTTCAATGAGGGCGGAAGAGTTGAGTCACCAATCGATTGAAAGTCGCTGGCGCATTCGAAAGCCCCTGTGGCATAACAAGCCACTCCCACAGCATGCCGCTAGGCGTGCTAACCGCCGTCAGCGGAATATCTGACGCTCGCATGAGCACCTGATAATACCCGTCCACCCGAGCTAAGGCACTGTACACAGTACAGCCCGCCATATTGTTCTGGAGGACATCCTTCCGAGGAATCGGAGTCTGCATGGGTACAGTAGCTGCATTCAGCTTGTTGTACGCATGCACAATGCGCCACTTTCCGTTCGGTTTACGAACACAAAAGGTGGGAGATGAGTGAGCAGACTTACTCTCCCGTACCATCCCTGTCTCTTCTTTCCCCTTGAAGAATGCGTCGATGAAGTCGCATTGTTTCTTGGGGAGAGGCCACTGCCTAGTGACGCAGTATTTGGTTCCAGGAACCAAATCAATTTCATGTCGGACTCCCCGATCCGGTAGTAACCCCATCGGCGGGTTGTCACTAATGGCATCTCCGAATTCCTTTAATAACGAATGGTAGGGGTCCTCAGGATCCGCGAGGATCTTGAGGCCGCTTCGAACATTTAATGCCTGTTTGGTTTTCACCAAAAATGAATCGTCCATCGTGGATGAGGAGTTCAACTCCTCTTCCGGACGCAACACGACGACCTCGTCGATTTCATCTGCTTTCAAAGCAGTCTCAAACTCGTTGAAGGACATCTCCTCCAACGACAACAGTTCGCCTACCCCAGGCAACCGTTCCAGGCTTACGCCTTCTATGACAACACCTGTCACACTATTCAGCATCCTGTAGGACTGCTGACTACTGCCCTCGGGACTCGTCCGGAGATCCAGATGGGGGGAGTCAATTGCCCCATCTACTGGAAGCGCCACGCGCCTATCCACAGAGGTCTCTACCTCTACCACCGGTGAATCGCCGGTCTCGCCTATACCGGCGTATTCGGAATCATTTCCGACGTGCGAAAGAGACGAACTTCGGGTCTCTTCGCTTGGAAGCGCCTCGCGCTTAACCACAGGGGTCTCTACCCCTACCACTGGAGTCGCAACTTGTTCGCCGGACACGGTGTGGTCGGAATCAATTCCGACCTGTAGAAGAGACGAATTTCGGGTCTCTTCTCAAAGCGCCTCGCGCTTACCCTCAGAGGATTCCACCTCTATCACTGGCGACTCACCAGTATCGCCTACATCGGCGCGGGGATTAACCGCCGAATCCCCCTCGTTATGGAACTCTTCCTTAACCTCATTGGGAATGATTATTTCAGACATCCCAATCTATGGCATCTCACGCCAGAATCGCTTTTGCGATCGAGCAAAGGTGGGTTCAGGACTCTCCAATGCTTCACCCGACCGCGGGTGCGTTGAGCCAATGGACTTAGACTTCCAGTCTATCCATGGATCGTGGCGTTCCAGCCACTTCATGCCCAGAATGAGGTCATACCTTGAGACCAAATCCAGGACTAGGCAACGTTCTAAGCTGTCGAAGTCTGCAAACTTCAGCTTAAGGTCAATCGAGACCTTGGGTACAGAAACCTGT
>CM047583.1:19329829-19377201 GCA_026184515.1 Peronosclerospora sorghi
AAAGGCTATAGTAAACTAACCCGGGAATCTTGGCCCCGAGTAGGAGAGCTCTCTCCTACTAATCCCTTAATAAGGGCGTATCGGCTAAGTAGCGGCGAACGCCGCTTTAAGGAAAGTCTTCCTCTGTGCGCTAGCCGCACCGTGCGTATACGCACCGGCTACAGTAACAGCACAAAATAATAGCATCGGCTCTTTAGTGCGCTCGGTAGATTTCAGTGTGACGCTTTCGTTTCTTAATTCCGTAAGCTATGTATTTGTACCTTGTGAGAGCCTTTGTAAATTCATGCTTTTTTTCCTTAAATAACTCAGGATTTCGAGGGACAGCTTGGCCGAGTGGTTAAGGATTTAGCCTGCTAAGTTAATGAGGTAACCCGCGTGAGTTCGAATCTCAAAGCTGTCGATATTCTTCTCTCGCTCACATCTCCAGTACACTTCTCAATGCTTAGCTCTTTGTCCTGCAATCCTTCTTGTCGATGCAACAATGACCTTTTCCTGTATTGTCTTTACTACTGATATTGAGATTAGCGTGCGTGCTATAGGCAATTCAGACGACAAAAGTCTTAAATCGTGTTACTGCCCCTATAGCTCAGTTGAAAGTGTCTTTATTACTAGAATAAGACGAGCTACTTCTCAATCTACCTAGCTTAAATAATGTAAGAAAATAAATAGGAGTGTTACCTGCATTACCTTCGAACGACCTACCGACAACCTCTTAGTGAATTGTATGGCGGAGGGGGGGGGTATTGATGTCATTGTCAATGTCGCGCAGTATCTCGACCGGTACGTCACTCGATTTCTATCCAGGTGGTCCCGGGTTTGATCCCTGCTGTTGCATTAAAACTGAATTTCCAAATTGTGATAATCTTCCAGATAGAGAAATCGGACGAATCCAGCTCATTCCGAAATTGGACACGTGGCGCTCAAGTGGAATCGGACTTTAGAAGGTAGGTCCAGTACCCATCCAGTGTATATAGTGAAACACTGACAAAACTGTGTGTGTGTATCCATAGGCGTAGCGCGGCACACCGAGAGCACCGTGGTTCCCCAGTGTGCCTGAGAGCCATCTTGACAGCCCAGGCCTGCGCCGAAGGTGGAACGGTTGGAACGAGCGGGGGTAGACATTCCTCCGTAAGGGCCTTCAGTGTCACCGACGTGAGCGACCAAGGTAGTCGGGGCGATCGGAGCATGTTGGGGGGGGGGGCACCTGGTGCCGGTAGCGCGAGCCTTTCGGGGGACTCGCCATGTGGTAGACGGACGTGGGGTCGCCGGAGGCTCTTTAGGCCGCCAAACTTGGGAAACCGGTCCTTGCAATCCTTGAGGGGGAGAAATACCGGTTCAGTGTTCACCGAGAAGCTTGGGCTTAAGCTGTAGTAGCTTGAAAAACAGCCAGACAGTCGATTCGGAAAACTCCAGAACCCCGGCCAGTGAAGCTGCGCCATTGATAGTAGCATCACGCGGTGGATCAGGTGATTCTCAGCGCTACTCGGCTCAACACTTTTCGAAATACTGTAGACGGCGCCGCAAAACTCGTTCGAGAACAAGATATAGTCGATCCGGTGACGCCGAAGATGCAATCCGGTAAAAACGTGCTCTTCTGGGTGCTGGATCCACAAGACGTCGATGACACCTAGCTGGATGAGCCAACCCAGGCGCGATTTCCGTTCAGTGAATGGTGCCGAACGAGTGTTGGACTCTTCTACATTCGGGTCGAGTGCTTCGTTCAGGTCACTCAGAACGATGTGCGCGGTGGTTTCGCCAAACACGACAACCAGAAAAAGTTCGAAGAAATCCACCCTCTTTTCGTTGTCCACCGGCGAATATAGTCCGTGAAGGAAGTTAGAGGCTGGATCGATTTTAACTTCAAACCTCCGGTACCGTTCCAACACATACATATCCGACAATTCCTTGCGCCGTAGCATACCCAGGGAAGTCATATCGCAGCACAGTGAGGACTGCTCCAGGCCGGTGAAGAGCTTTCACTAGGGATGAAGTTGTGTGGGTTATGACCAACAAATTGGTTTGAAAGCGTGCATCTTGGGTGAAGAAAAGTGTGGCGAGATGATGCAAATCTTTAATCTTGGTTTGGCGGACGCAAGAGAGGCTGGTTTGCATGAGCAGCGTCTTGAAGATTAAGTGGCCGTTCGTCCTGATCCCGGCGGTGCAAGAAACTGACTCCATCCCACGATACCGGTCTACCCACCTCTTTTGGGTCCACTTTAGCATTGTAATTGTAGCGGACCAGTCACAAGGACCGGCCCACCGTCCGCTGTCTTTAGCTTCAGAATCGCTTCGTCAGATTGGAAGAACAGCTCACAGTCGCGGAGATTCTCGAGGTCATCGAGCAGCGATCCTTTCCACTGGAGCGTCTTCCACACTTCGAAGCACTGGGTTCCCAACCCGGACCGCAACAAACTCAGCAGCATGTTCGGGTGCAGGAGACGACAGTTGAGGGCAGGTATCCATGCAACGGGGTGGCCAGTAAGGCGCTGGTTCCATACGTCTTTCATGAAGAGTCGAGGTGCCGTGCACATAAGCATCACCTCAAAAAACTCTACTCTCGAGTTGCTCGTAGCATTGGTTTGATGGCAGGATCCTTCCACCAGCCGGCTACCGCGCTGAACAGTTCATCACGAGTCTTTGGGAGTTTGGTGCCGGAATATTTCGCCCATTTGTGAGCAAAAGTCGTCGTTGTTGACGGGTCGGAAGCACTCAACACACGCTTCATCAGGTGGAGTTGCGCTACTTCCGGAACACTGTGATTGGTCTCGCTCATCTCGGCCAGCAGTGCAGCGTTGAAAGCGAGCGGTGTGGTGGAGTCAAGGTTGAAATCGAATACA
Source organism: Peronosclerospora sorghi (assembly GCA_026184515.1). NCBI lineage: Eukaryota > Oomycota > Peronosporomycetes > Peronosporales > Peronosporaceae > Peronosclerospora > Peronosclerospora sorghi. Next base: position 19,332,667 of record CM047583.1, read on the forward strand.
TTTGTATCGACAACCTGACCACCACCATCGTTGCCCAGCCTTCCAACTTACGGGGGGGGGTACCCCGCGGACCTCCACTCGAAATCTGGTCCGATCGTCCGCTGCTGGCAGACGACCGGTCATCATCCAAAGACACTTGGTCCGATTCCCTTAAGTTCATCTCACCTTGTGTACCCGATGGAATGGGATAGTTACACACTCGGTGGATCGGGATCGCAGATCGATCTGATTCGGTCTTGAATATGAGACCGTGCTGGCTAGATGTACCTAGGGCGGAACTCTTCACCCCAGGTACGTACAGACCAGAAACACTTCCAAAAGATAAATTCCAATAGGTCGATCGTTCAAACGATCTAGACCTGACCAATACGAAATAATAGAGGGTAGACCAATCAACCGGTCTAGCCCCTGACCAATATGAGAGAAGACCAATACCGGTCTAAACTCCAACCAATGTTACAATGAGCCAATATGTCCACGTGACGACCCAATATGCCCGTGAAACTCCACAAACGATATCTCCACGTAAAGACCAATCCAGTGAATAGCACGTTCCAAACGTACTTGAATTAAAGTGTCGAGATCGCCAAATCGTACTCCTGTCGAGGGACTTCCGGTATCCAAAGTGTGCGTGCGGCGCGTCCAGACCGGGTATAATAGGCAAGAGGGGATAATTCAACCCTCTGCCCCCAAACAATCCGCGGCGGGCGGAGGCGACTAGTGTACGTGGAAAGAATAACGGCGACCCCTTGCTGCGGTGTAGACCAAGACCAGAAGAGGTTTTTGCCACTTATTCCTAGACCAAATTCCTTTACTTGGAAAAACCGCAACCAAAATACTCTTACTTGGAAAAACCGCAACTAACCAATAATACTACCTCCCTATGGTCCCTAATGTACCCACACAAAATTATGTAAAATACCCAATGTCAGGTGACTCACCCAAGACCGGCGTTCTTAATACTCCTTGAATCCGATAGGCTAAAAGCCCCCCCCTTGTTTAGACCAATCGGAAACTCGACCAACTGCCTTGACCAAAAGTGACCAAGTTTGTGGTACACTTCACCACAGCCGCCCCTGAGTCCGACCGTGTCGCACAACGATAACGGTCTGACTCATCCATCACTCGACCAACTGGACCTTGGTCACTCATACTTCTTCACCATGGACCAGCCATCTTCGCCACCTGCGCCAGGTACTTACTTTACTGCACTCGATCCTCTTATGCTTCCTCTTGACGCTTGTTCTTGTAGAAACTCTATGTGCCGAGTCGCTCCACATTGCTTCACCTGTCCGGTCGGCTCGGTCTGGCAGCCCATGTAACTCTCCTGCACTTTAAACATCGTAAGGGTGTCAGACTGAAGCCGACACGCGGATGCAGGACATGCTTGCAGAAAACATGCGTCTCAGGACCCAGGTGGACCACCAGGCAACACGAGGTGCGCATCTTTGGTCTTCGTCTTGTACTTGTCTTTACCCTCGTTTGTCTTCAGCTCTCATCCCTCCCAGCGTCGTCAAGGCAATAGGTGCCTTGCTTGATGCTGATAGGCAGTCCGACGATCATCTTGACAAGCCCCGACCAATTCTAGAGGAGCTGGTAAGTGCACGTCATAAGCCTCCAGACGGGACAGCTCATGACGCCGACAGCAACTGGACGGACAGTTTGACGCGACCTCACTGCGCATGCAAGGCGACGACTTCACGCGACGCATTGCCGAGCTTCAAATTTCCATTCAAGACCAGACCGGGAAGGTCCGGTCTTATCAAGACAAGTCAGACGCTTGGACGCTAGAGTCGGGTCGTCGTCAGGTGGCACTAGACCAGTGCCGCCAGCGCTTGATGAACTTGCTGCATCCTAGTTCGGCTGCTTCCTCCAGCATAGATTGGTCTGCGTCGGAAACCTTAGTCGCCTCGGAGCAAGACCAAGACCGCTTGCAGCAGGACCAAGACCGACATCGTTCATTGGCTGATATTCAGCAGCCCGAAATTGCACAAAAATCGAAGAAGCGCGCGGACGCGCCGGGTAGCTCGAGGGCGCGTGGTACTGCGCGCAAACCCAGACTCGACGGAAAGCGTGCAGTGCCTCATAAGCGAGCCAAGACACAGGCGCTTCTTATGGACTCGACTCGGACACGGACGGAATCTACGGCCCCTCGGAAAGTCGAGCGCCCTCGCGCCGTACTGCAAATCGCACCAAGCACACAGGGGTCTCGTCCGAGGAGGACTCCGGCGAAGGGTCTTGCGATTCCGAGTTTATGGTCGCCATCTAGTACAAGTCACGAACGAATTTGCGTGAAAGTTTCATCCAAGTGGCGTCGACATTGGCGTCGGAACAGAAGACCGGTTTGCCAAGTGACGCCACACCAGTGTCGGCACCAGCGAAGCCGGCGCCTTCGGTTCTCCCTGGGACATCCAAGCTTCACAAGTACGCTCTACTGAAGAACATGGCAGTTGACACCAGCTCCCTTCCGCCGCGGACGTTTGAAATCACCTTGCCGTGGTCGTCGGGGCAAATCGGATGTTTGCGCCGGTCTACCCTGACCAAGCAGCTTCTGGACCGGTCTTTCTCCCGACCGGACCTTTGGCTCTTTACACCGGCCAAGAAAACCCATGCCGCGTCTGCATGGAGGGCGGACTTGATTACGTCGGCGCAGATCTCCCTCCTATACGGCGATGAACCATGGAAAATTTTCGAACACCCCAAGATAGGACTTGTGTTCCACTTGACTCCGTGGGTCGGCACTTTGCTAGTCCGGGTGAAGAATTTCAACAAGATCCACGTCCAAGCAATTTGGGAAGCGTCCCACTACTTGGTGCTTCCCCCCGACCGGGTGCGAAAAGATCCGGGCCTCGCGACGTTCCAGAGCAAGCGCAAGCGACGTCGAATTCGGGCGGGCGAGGCTTGGCAATCCCTGTGCCAGTACATTTTGGACGGGATGAGAGCCCGCGAGTGTGACGTCGACGTGTTCTTGTACCCGGTGTTACTCCACATGCCAAGGCGTCGCGTTTAGAAGACCAGACTGCTGGCCGACGACGGCATATGGTACCCCGGTCTTGATTGCGCTGAGCCGGTTGCGGACCTCAAGGATGCTTTGGTCCAGCTTGACCGGAAGGACCGCTGGCGTAACCAGTTTCAGGATCAAGTGCAAAATTATCCGTCGATGGTCATCGGCCGTCTGTGGAGCGATAGCAAGTGAAGTCGCAGGTAGTCGACCAGATAACTCGCAATACATGTCATCATTTCTTTCATATGTCCAATCGTCAAATCACTTGAGCTAATTTTACCACTCTCTCCATAGTTGCACCGAACACGTTATCGTAAACAGTTCCACCTCCATCACGAAAAATAGTCATCACATTCGTCATTCCGCTACTCCAATTCGTCACAGTTCATCACAATTTCACATCAACTCCGGACCTTCCACATCTTCACACCGGTCTAGACCGACCGATGATACTGCGTGTCTTGGTCTTGGTCTTCATGAGTCTGCATCGCTGCGAAGCGATTACGACTGACTCGTTATCGTTCAAACTCTCGTAGAAGAGCCCCACAATTCAAGTCGAGCTCGCCGACCCAAGTTGATTCATCATGGTGCTTCCATCGGACCAGGTACTCTCGGTGAGTCCGACCGAACCTGGTCTTCTTGGTCGACCGAACATCTAAGACATTCTCCACTTCAAACTCGTCTTCCTCTAATGGTTGTTCCCAACTGTCCTCCGGCAGTAACGCTTCATCGAAATCAAATCTTTTTTCTTCGTCTACCAGACAGAGAGTTTTGGGTCGATCAGGAAATTCTCGGACCAGATTCAACTTGGACACACGCACGATCGGGAAGACCTTGTAATCTATACCAGTTGTTACTAGACGGGCAGCGTGCTCACCGATCAGCTAGGCAACAAGGAAAGGGCCGTGCCACATGTGAGCCAGCTTCTTCGCATAGCCCTCTTTCACTCGGTCTAGGTATAGCCATACCCTCGCCCCTGGTTCTATACCGTGGGGTCGGACCTGGTCATTGGTCCGGTCTGCCCGGTCTTGTGTGGCCTGACGCAGCTTTTCGTTGACGACTTCTTTTGCATGCTGGTAGTGTTTCTGGACCTGCATGCGCCAGCGTCGAGCATCGCGATAGCGGGTCCGGGTGCAACCGATAGGTATCGCAGCTTCCAATGTCGACCGAGGGTCCCATCCATATGCCATATAAAAAGGCGTTTCTCCTCGGACCCGATCGGTCGACGAGTTGAGTGCAAACACCAGCCTTTCTTCATACTCGTCCCAATCTCGCTGGTCTGGGTCAGCAACGTACATCTTGATCGCCCTCGTTATGGTCTGCACCATGCGTTCCGCCGATCCATTTGCTTGAGGACGATATGCCATCGTCGCACTCTGTTTCTGGCCCAGCATGTTATTGAACGACCGGAACACCTCGGCCATAAAACCGGGTTCCCGATCGTGCCTGATGACCTCGCTGGCGCCGAATCTTCGGAACACACATTCTTCGTAGCTCTGGGCGATCTGCTCCGCAGACCGAGATGCACTTGCCTTCGCAATAACTAGACCAGTGAACAGGTCTACCCAGATCAGCAGGTCAGTGTTGCCGCGCGTCGATCTAGGCAGTGACGGTATGTGGTCCATCGCTATGACCTGGAAAGGGTAGGTGGCTTCGATATTTCCGGGCGATCGCCCCTTGATTACCGGTCTACCCTTTCCGGTCTCGCAATCCGTGCAACAGCCCACACATTTCTGCACACTGCGGAAAAGCAGTGTGCAGAAATACCTCTCCAGTGGAAGTGGGACCTGATCTTGTGATAGGTCCTGCCTATGCCCTGATGTCCCCCTTCTAGACTCACGTGATAGTGATGAAGGACATCCGGATGCAACTACTCGGGGATCACTAATTTCGTCAGTCGGTCCCGGTCTGCACTGTCTTGGTCGGCATCGCGGCAGTAATACAATAATCCATTATCATCCACATCGTAGCTATCCGCGATCTTGATGCACTCTTTCGCTTGCTCGTTCGTCAACTTGGACAGTTCACCACGCAGGTAGGTCTTCAGGTTCATAATCCATTCTTCTTCGTCCTGCGCCTTGAGGATCCGTTCCATCCTTAACTGTTGCACTGCGTATTCGTTCAAACTTTCCTTCGGGAACGGTCGGCGAGACTTCTGAGCTTTCGATCTAGTCGCAACCATCACATGCACCTGGACTGGGGCGTTCTTGGGTCCGATCACTTCTGGGAGCCTGTTTATATTCATCAATTCATCCAGAACGGCCTTCTCGGTGATCGTAGACCCGGTCTGGTCTTGCATGGCCTTGGTCGCTAGGTAGTCGGCGCTTCTGTTCCAGTCCCGTTTCACGTGCAATAGCTCGTGGTTGGGGTGGTCCTGAAATGCCTTCATTACTCGAACGTTTAGCGTCCTTAGTCGTGGTGCCTTGCAGTCGATCTCTCCGGTGATCTGCCTGATCACTAGGTTAGAGTCACCACATATGATGACTCGCCCCTTCTCTTGCGACGACTGCAGGTCCAGACATAGAAGTAGACCTCGGTACACCGCCTCGTTAACAGTAATATCCGGCGTGAAATCGGCAGCGTCTGCAACTATAGACCATTGTGGAAACTTCCACACTATGGCACTATAGGCGCCGACCTTCTTCTTCACGCATGCCGATCCGTTAAAACTTAAGACCAAGAGCTCTTCATCATGGGCGACGGTCGGTGGCGGTCTCAAAACTGACTGCCGAGGTTGCTTCCTCGGGGCAATCGATATCAATGCCTCGTCCACTTCAGACCGAGGGGTGATACTGGCAGCTAATGTGACCAATATCTCTTCCTCGCCCCCGGTGCACTTAACGACCTCGAGGGTCCACTGCGACAAGACCGCCGACCATCTGCCTAGACGTCCGTCCATCCCATTGGCTGATAATAGCCAGGCCAAAGTAGACCGCCTTGACAGGACCTTTATAGGTCGGCCGACCAGCAGGTTGTAACACACATCCAGAAGTCGTAGCAACGCCAGAACTTATTTCTCGACAATTCCATAGTTCACTTCATTTGGCTTTAGAGTCCGGCTCGTAAACGTGACTGGATGATACACACCATCGTGATCTTGCACTAAAGTGTCCGAGATAGCCCACTTACTGGCATATACAATAATGGTCGGGACCTTTTCGGGATCGAAATGCTTCAAAATCGGTGCCGTCGCCATCTTAACCTTCAACATACCAAAGGCAAACTGTGCACGCTTTATATGATCTTCGGCCTCCACTTGCGGACAAACTGCAGCAAGACCAGAGTCGGCGCCCTCCTGTAATGTTGCCCGATCTCCTTCGCGCAACATATGATAGTCAACTTCCCGGAGCTCGTACAGCATAGCTGCGTAGATAGCAAAGTCTTCAATGAATCGGCTATAATAATTCAAGCTTCCCAGGAAGGAGTGCATTGCCTTCAGAGATCTCGGGAACGGGAGGTTACTCAGCGAATCCATGTCCTTGGGATTAGCCTCTAGACCATTGTTCGAGACCATATGGCCTAAATATGCGACCTTGGACATACCCCAAAAACTTTTCACGGCACTGATAGACAGGTTCCAGCGGTCGCATGTCTCCAACAATCGCTCAACCTTCTCGCACAGATCGTTCCATGACGAGGAAGGTATCAGAATGTCGTCGATGTACGACCGCCTCCCTAGAACGGACGGTCCTCTTTCCCGATCGGGTTCACCCTCTCTAAGCACATCATAATTTTCAACGGGGTCCCGACCGGTCTTGATCTTGAAGTGTCCGTACAATGCGTTATCTATCAGCCTTTGATAGATTTGGGGTGCGTTCTTCAGACCGAACGGCATACGATTCCACTCGAAAAGACCAAACGGTGTCACAAATGCGGAAATCTCACGGGCTTGATCAGTCATCGAGACCACCCAAAATCCACTTGCCATATCTAGCAAACAATACCACAAGGTCTTGTCGAGGTCTTCCAACAGATCATTAATCAGCGGCATCGGGTACACCATGAGTTTAGTCAACCGATTTACCAGCCGATAGTCGATGCACAGTCTAATGTCAACGCCGTTCTTCTTGATAACAATTACGATCGGCGAAGCCCATGGAGAGGTCGACGGTCTAATAATCTTGGTGCCCAACAGTCCTTTAATGAGATCAGAAAGCTTTTCCCGGTACTGTGGCGCCACGCGTCGACATCGCTGAGCAATCGGCTTGGCATCTCCAACGTCAATATCACAAATCGCACCACGGGCTGCAGGTGGTAAGGCGTTGCCCTTTCCGATCAGCAGATGTCTTTTCTTCCATATGATATTCTTCAACTGCTCGATCTGTTCTGGACTGTTAAGGTCTTGATCACCCACTTGTAAATCATCCATTGTAACTTCGGGAGAGTCGGCAGACACTTCAGGGAGGACTTCCATTTGGCTTTCCAGCTCCTGAATATACTGTTCCCCGTCTTCATATATACAGACTTGTTCATCTTCTGGGGCGATATCACCTAGACCATCTGGACCGGATGAACGCCCCTGGTCTTGATCAACGGGCAGTCCTTTACTGATATCGGTCTGATTAGGAACACCGTCATGGTCCGACCTAGCAATTTCATGTTCCCCTTCTTCCGTTTTTTGCTCCGCTGTCACCTGGTCATGTGCTGACACCACGTTGACAAGCCTCGGCTCGTCTACTTGATGGTCCACCGTTCCTGGTGACTGCGGCGCCTTTCTTCGGACCAACATCTTTTTGGGGGTGACATAACTTGGTCTTTCCACTAAAGGTGAGGTATCCTCTTCCACCGACCCATCATCGCTGATAAGATCGGTGGTCGATTGGTACGCCAGGTTTTGCCACTCGACATACCGCCTCGACCCAATCGAGACGAACCCCATCTTCCTTGGTACCTATTCTTCTGCTAACCACATACCAACAATAGTGTTATTGTCCAGTGTCAGCGGCTTGTCACCGATATTGGTAACACGGACAAAATCACGTCGACCAGCACTCTTTACGAAGCTCAAGACCCGCCGATCGCCCCTGGTCAACCATAACTTCCTCGAACGGAAACCTTTCTCGACCGGGGTATCGGCAGACCGACCGACTGGGATAGTGATGTCTTGATCCCACCGGACCAGATCGGTATACGAACCATACAGAGGTCTTCGACCAGCCAACTGGACCTGGACCTCATCCGGGAGTGTAAGCACTCCATGTGACAGGTCTAGGCGAATACCAGCTGGGACCATGAAATCCATGCCTAGTAAAGCGTCCTGCCCAACCAACTTGCCAAACCAAGCGCTGAAAAAGTAGACCAGCGATCCCGACAAAGTAATTTTCACACGCGTTCTTCCTTCGGTCATATAAGAGTTTTCTCCGATCCCGACGCATTCTTGTCTCTGGGTATCGTCTATACGATATCCGACCTTACGAGCAAAGGCGGAGTAGATTATCGAGACTTCAACTCCAGAGTCGAACAACATCGTCGCCTTCTGGTTATTAATTTTGCCACACGCTTTCGCCTGCTTGAACCATTTATCCGGCGCGTGATACTTCCAGTATCCACGGGATTCTCCAGGCAGCAAGTCCAACTGCATAACCACCTTAGTCCGGGAGTACTCATCGGTCTTCAGACTGTAGACCGGATGGTCTCGGTCGACGCAATTTGGAATAGAACGTGTATTGTCGGTCTTATCCTCCTTGCCGATATATGCATAGATGTGAAGCGTAGAACGCTCGGCTCGATCCAGATTCCAACCGGGTGAGCGTTCTAGTTTAACATCTTTTCCGCGTCCGGCGGCAGCACACCATCCCCGCGTGCTTGTCCGGCACGTACAACTTGCGTATCATGTTAAAAAATTCTTCAATCTTGCAGTGTCCGGCCTCGTGGATCTCTCCACATGACTTGCATACGAAAAGGCAGTGGTCAGTCGGGTGGCCGCTTCTCTCGCACTTCTTGCACACCATCTTCTTCCAGCAGTTTGGACCATCATGTTTGCTCGACCCACAGTGGGAGCACTTCTGACGAGGTCAGTCTGGATCGGACTTGCTTCCGTTCCTTCCCTTCCGGTCTACCTGGTCGGGCTTCGACCTGGTCTTCCGGGCAGGTCCCGCAACATAGACGTAACGATACTGGTCTTCATCCGATGACTCCTGGCTGGATTGACTTCCACTTTCCCCTTCCGATCCCGTGCTGTCTTCGTCTACGATCGCCTTTACCGCTCGGGTCGGTCTGGTCCAGGGTCTCTTGACCGGATCGGTCTGGGTATGGGTCTTGGATCGGTAGCGACCTGATCCACCAGCAGTCTTCGTCCTCATTCTACGCGACTGCTGTAGCGTCCGTAGAGTCTGTTCAACTTCACCCGCGTCCCTAAGACGCAGCAGAGTAAGCTGGTCCGCCAGTTCTTGATCGTCCAGGGTACTAATATAGTGACGCAAATGTTCCAGAGCAGCACCATTCGGCGGGTTATTCTCTTTAATTGTTATGCCGGCACGAAGTGCAGCCACGTTCAACCGATGCAAATACTCGATCGGGTTCTCTTCGCTCCGCTTCTGCATATGGTGATACTTGCGGGCACTCGAAAATCCGGAGTTACAATATTGCCCTTCATACTCTGCACATAGCTGGTCCCAGTCAGACCGGACATCCCGACCTAACTGTTGGATTCAGTTGGCAGCCGGTCCTTTCAACAAATCCCGGAAGATCAGACACCTTTCTCTTTTCGGGGTCTGGTCTCGCAATAACGCAGACTTGACCCGACCGAACCAAGACCGGGCCTGGTCTTCATCAGCATCCTTGCCAGTGAAGTCCTTGAGGTCGGTCGTCGAGGCCATACGGATGCGCGGAATCGCAGAAGATCCAAAGTCGTAAGCAGTAGTGGAGGCTAGGTTACCCTTGCGTGGCTTGCCAGCGCCCGTACCGTCTGACCCACAGTGGTCGTCAAGACCGCCGACCGACTCCATGTCACAGTCACTTGTCTTTCTTGGTCTACGCGGTCTGGACGGTTGCGGCTTGCGCTTCCCTTTGCCGCCTTGATTATCACTTCGAGTGGGCTTGTCCACAGATGTTACCGATTCCGTATCCACATCTCGTCAAACATTGGCACTTTGCTGGGTAGACCGGTCTTGGACATGTGGGCGCAGAGGTGGTCTAACCCGGTCTTCCATGAAACGTTCCATCATCGTCTCAAAGATGGCTTGGACGTTAGCTGGAGTCATGGGCAACGTGTTGATACCCTCCTTTTGCGGAACTGAGGCCTGTGGGGGCTGCTGGAGCCCCGACTGGCAAGCGGCCTTTTGCTGCCGCATGTCCCTTTTTTGTTCAGGCTGGGCATGGTCCACCCCCATGGTCATCCGCTCGACACTGTTCTCCAACTCTGATGAGCTGTTAGAGGCCGGTGGAGACTGATAAACCGATTCGTCATCAGAACCAATGTCGACAAGCGCTGTGGAGGCTTCAGCGAGCTTCACTGCTGCGGTGGGAGTTGGGCGGCGAACCGCCCCCACCAGTGGGACCAAATGGTCGTGGAAGGTCTACATCGACGATTTCAGCCTCCAAGTCTCAAATTCAAATAGTTTTTGGACATCGGCGGGGTTCTGCATTTTAATGCCAACCTCCGCCAACATCGCCACCAAGTTCTTCACCAACAGTAATGGGCGATCACTCTGGATCGGCTCGGTAGTGGGACCGAGAAGACGGTCGGGGATCTGGAGGTTCAACACCCAAAAGACCACGTCAAAACGGACGAATCGTTTCAGCTCAAAAATGTAGTACATCTTGTTTAGGTCTTCTTCAGTGATGCCTCCATCTCCGACCTGCGACTTTTCTTCGAGGTCGTCTTCGTCGGCCGGAATTCCCAACCCTTTCTTGGGAATCTTGGGTAGCTTGGGGACCTTGGGGAGGTTGGTCTGATCGTTCTGATCAGCCTCCAAGTATTTTTCGTCTTTTGATTTTCCATCAACTTTTTTATGCACATACATAGGATCAGGACCAAGGTACTGATCCTTTCCGGGACTATAGCAGGACTTGTTATAGTCCCGATCGGCTCCGGTGGGAGCCTTTTGGGGAGGAAAAATTATTAATCCCGATCTGGTCCTCCACCAGGCCAGACCGGACATCGCCATCTTTATCGAGAACGAAGACGTAAGGTGATAGCCTTTCCTTACGCCTTCTCCAGAACGATTCCAAATACAAATCTTCAAATTCAATCTTTGTTGACACCTCGCGGTGATATCCACGATCACCAAGTGATCCGGGCACGCGCACCATTGTGGTCGAGTCAAGCTCGAAATCGAATACATTTGTATCGACAACCTGACCACCACCATTGTGCCCAGCCTTCCAACTTACGGGGGGGGGGTACCCCGCGGACCTCCACTCGAAATCTGGTCCGATCGTCCGCTGCTGGCAGACGACCAGTCATCATCCAAAGACACTTGGTCCGATTCACTTAAGTTCATCTCACCTTGTGTACCCGATGGAATGGGCTAGTTACACACTCGGTGGATCGGGATCGCAGATCGATCTGATTCTGTCTTGAATATCGGAGACCGTGCTGGCTAGGTGTACCTAGGGCGGAACTCTTCACCCCAGGTACGTACAGACCAGAAACACTTCCAAAAGATAAATTCTAATAGGTCGATCGTTCAAACGATCTAGACCTGACCAATACGAAATAATAGAGGGTAGACCAATCAACCGGTCTAGCCCCTAGCCAATATGAGAGAAGACCAATACCGGTCTAAACTCCAACCAATGTTACAATGAGCCAATATGTCCACGTAAAGACCCAATATGCCCGTGAAACTCCACAAACGATATCTCCACGTAAAGACCAATCTAGTGAATAGAACGTTCCAAACGTACTCGAATTAAAGTGTCGAGATCGCCAAATCGTACTCCCGTCGAGGGACTTCCGGTGGCCAAAGTGCGCGTGCGGCGCGTCCAGACCGGGTATAATAGGCAAGAGGGGATAATTCAACCCTCTGCCCCCAAACACTCCGCGGCGGGCGGAGGCGACTAGTGTACGTGGAATGAATAACGGCGACCCCTTGCTGCGGTGTAGACCAAGACCAGAAGAGGTTTTTGCCACTTATTCCTAGACCAAATTCCTTTACTTGGAAAAACCGCAACCAAAAGACTCTTACTTGGAAAAACCGCAACTAACCAATAATACTACCTCCCTATGGTCCCTAATGTACCCACACAAAATTATGTAAAATACCCAATGTCAGGTGACTCACCCAAGACCGGCGTTCTTAATACTCCTTGAATCCGATAGGCTAAAAGCCCCCCCCTTGTTTAGACCAATCGGAAACTCGACCAACTGCCTTGACCAAAAGTGACCAAATTTGTGGTACACTTCACCACAGCGGTGCCTTCGACGACGCCATGAAGCACAGCGTTTCCGGATTGTTAGAGTTACGCATCGTGTTGCGGAGCCCAGCGACACGAGCGTCGGCAGCAGCGAGCTGCGTCGGCTTGAGTTGGAGGTTGGCAGTCTCCTCCGCGTCCTCATGCTCGACCACCGCTTCTTGGATTGGTATTGCATTATTCGTTCTCTTCACGGACGTGTGGTCCCTGAAGAGAAAGTGGCTTGCCTCAGTACTCGTTCGCACAGTTTTAGGGACCGCGACCTGGTGTGGCACGATCTGGAATCGCACCGGGGTGATGTCACTGACCACCGCACGACGGCACCCGAAGTCGACGTCGACTTCTTCGAGAACTGCGAAGTAGTTTCTCGTCGCGATGCCGCTGACTGGCTTGGGCTTTCCTTTCTGAAACATGTTCGCGAGGTCATCGGCACTTCGAGTGCGCTTGCCTTTCGCTTTCTTCACACATGCTTTCGAGGGTTGGACTACGTCTGAGGCCCCCTGGGTCAACAGTGGCAAAGGCTTGCTGGAACGTGACCTTCCAGAGGCAGGTTCGTGAACAATAAAAGCCCCCTGTTTCGCCTCTCCCTTCGGGCTTCCGGGTGGCGTCATCACTGAACCTGCGTTCGTTCCCAAGGAGAGAACACTGACGGCATCGTCATTGAGTACTCTCTTGCTGGGTGGTGACGCGCCTCGCTTGATGACGTCAGCGTACGATTTATGTTCTCCACTTTCTTGGTGACTTGTCTTGGTTTCACCGCCGTCCGCCGATGAGGCGCGAACTGCATCTAGTGAGAGAGCATGTGGTGAACGTTGGCCGAATCCCAGGCGCTGCGACGGAAACGTAGCATCACGCCCCAAAGCTGGGTAGGACACGACTACCAAACACGATCTGCTCGCAAACCTTCCCGTCAACAATGAGCGCGTCCGGGCACCGGGTAGCACGGAAGTATAACCGGAATGTTGCTGTCGTCAGGCCGGCCGAAAGGCAGACGTCACGGAACGTGGCATATATAGGCTGGCCCCCCAGGTCGTGAAAGGTCTCCACCATCAATTGGTCGTCGAAGTCACTATCCACGCTGGATACGTCAAGGTAGTAACGATCAGCGAGAATATCGAAGTCGGAGAACTTGTACTTGCCGCCGAGGATCTTAACCTCTTGCTGCGCTAGTGCTTCACAGACAGCCTTAGTCTTTACCTTGACACGGATTTCTCCACCGCGACCTTTCGAGACTTGGCCAAGCTGGACTGCTTGGATCTGCTCCTGGACGACGGGGTTCCCATTGTCTTTCAGAAAAAAGTTGGCGATTTTGTTAATGTTCGTTCGCTCGACCGCTCGGCCGGTGTAGATCCTCATCACGTATCTGAAACGAGGAAGCTCGTACAGACGGGCTTGGGCGATCGCGACAGACACTGCGCTATTCCTCCCACCGGAGTCGCAGAGCGCCTCGATCGCGTCAATGTCGGCAGCTCGAGGGAGCGGAAGTGTCAGCTTCGCGAAGGCCGGAACCGGCGCGGTGTCGCGTCTGATTTCCGTATCGCGTTTGAGAAGCGCGCGGAGCGGTATTGGGGTCGTACCCGCACCATATTCGGCAGCACCGTCGCCATCGTTTGAATCATCAGGGGTGTCCGCTGGAGCTGATGGCGGTGACGCCGACGCTTCGTCTTGCGACCCTCCGTCGACGTTCATCAGTGAGGACGTGTCGCGCAGGACCATGGACATGCCAGCACCGGCGTCGACGGTGCGCACCGCGAGGTCTTCGTCGACGGCATCGTCGACTGTACAACTTGGTGTCGCAAGAGACGGGGCACTTGATGAGTCCGGTGCGGATACGGTTGGCTCGACGACAGCTGGTGAGACAGAGCCGGGACCGGTCAGCTGCTCGGGATGGGCAGTACCACTGTACCCAGTTGCGGAGTGGCTGAGATCGTCGGTTCGTTCGAGTCGGCTGGAATCATCTTGAAGGTGATTGGCTGGTTGGTAAAGGCTGTGTACTTCCGGATGTTGCCTGATCGAGTTGTGCACGGCCAGGCAAATTGAGAAGTGCCCCTATAGATCAGTGGTAGAGCACCCGCTTCGTAAGCGAAAGGTCGGTGGTTCGATCCCGCCTGGGGGCTCTGCCTTCGACTGCCATGTCAGAATTTCCCTCCCTGTGGAGGATACCCGCATCACCCTCTGTTCTGCTCCACATCCTAAAAGGTGATCCTTCACTACCTGCATTTAAAATATTGTGCTACTTTGAGATATGGCATAGATAAGTAAGGAAGTTCCCACAAGCATGTGCTGTCAAAAACTGACATTTTTAGTGTATGTTCAATTGATACGCCAAAGTTACAACGACAGTATGAACGATGATGTGGTTTGTGCGCGATAGGAGCGAAGAATAAAAAGCTATGGCTCGGAGCGCTAGTGTATCTCAATTTAGCTGCTATGGCGATACCAAAATGTGATTTCGCTACTGGCTACTGGATGGTGAAAAGCCCGACGCTCATGACTCACGATAAACAATTTTTTACTCACAGATATGCGTAACTTAGCCAGCGCAGTATTTTGGAAACCAGCTAAAGCTGTATATTAAGACGACTAAAAAACAGCACGTACGCACCATATCGCCATGTTTTTTGATGACAAGTCGAATACACGCTGTTAGTGTAACAGCACAAAATAATAGCATCGGCTCTTTAGTGCGCTCGGTAGCTTTCAGTGTGACGCTTTCGTTTCTTAATTCCGTAAGCTATGTATTTGTACCCTATGAGAGCCTTTGTAAATTCATTTTTTTTCTTAAATTACTCAGGATTTCGAGTTATAGCTTGGCCGAGTGGTTAAGGCGTTAGCCTGATAAGTTAATGGGGTAACCTGCGTGAGTTCGAATCTCACAGCTGTCGATATTCTTCTCTCGCTCACATCTCCAGTACACTTCTCAATGCTTAGCTCTTTGTCCTGCAATCCTTCTTGTCGCTGCAACAATGACCTTTTCCTGTATTGTCTTTACTACTGATATTGAGAGTAGCGTGCGTGCTATAGGCAATTCAGACGACAAAAGTCTTACATCGTGTTGCTGCCTCTATAGCTCAGTGGTAGAGCACTTGCTTCGTAAGCGAAGGTCGGTGGTTCGATCCCTCCTGGGGGCTCTGCCTTTGAGTGCCATGTCAGTATTTCCCTCCCCGTGGAGGATACTCTCCCTTGTGGTATAGCGTGCTATAATTAGGCATAGTTAAGGGCCTAATTATGGGTCTGATTGCGGGCACAATTTGGGTACGTAATTATATACGATTGTGTGTGCCACGGCGTATACAGTTGCGTGTAAAACCGTGGTGCACATAGACAGGACATAGACGGGGAATGGGAAGATGGGACGATTACGTACAGGTACTCAACGAACACCGACGAACACCGACGAACGACGGAGGAATCAGGTCGACTGGTGGACGGAGGACGCTGGAATGGACGGTTCTGATTGGATGAAATTAGGGAAATGGTAGATCTAAGGCTTTAAGCAATAATAAAGTTCTCCTTTGCGTACGATCGAGCATATCGCTTCAGGGACGGCACCTTTGCGCCTCCCTTACTAATAAATACCTCTACGTCCCGGGCGGGAGCACTTAGTGCGTTTTGTGCTCACCGGTAGGCGTAGAGTGTGAGAACTCACTCGAAACTCCGCCCGCTTTGTCAGCGGTTCTTCTTTTTAAAGGTTTTTAGTCTAGGGAACGTGATTGAGCAGTGCTATCACCTCTTCCACGTTTGGTTCACGTTTGGCCCCTAGTGTTCGGCTGCTGTAAGCGCCCCACGGGAACTCTAGGTGGATTTAGTGAAATTTACCCCCCCCTCGTAGGTCTAGGCTAGGAATACACATATTTGGGTGTTCCTTTAGCTGTTTAAGACTCCAGAGGCTCTGCGATCGGGCAGTGAGGACTTCCAACGCCTGACCAAGTACCCCCTTCGGCGATCAACACCTGATCAACACTCTGCAACTTGCGACCCGCGTTCATCTGCTCGCGACTCGCGCCAACTCGTGCCTGAACGACTTTTAGCACTTGATCAAGCCTGGTCAATTCTGATCACGGCTGATCAACCACTTGGAGCATCTGATCAAGCCGGATCAAGTCTGATCACAGCTGATCAACGTCTTTCAGTACCTGATCAAGCCGGATCAAGTCTGATCACAGCTGATCAACGTCTTTCAGTACCTGATCAAGCCGGATCAAGTCTGATCACATCTGACCAACGACTCTTAGCGCCTGCCCAAGCCTGATCACTGCTGATCAAGCCTGATCACACCTGATTCGAGCTTGATTGCACCTGATCACGCCTGATCAGCACATAGGTCAACTCGTTACAAGTTCCCCCAATCTTGCATCAAGGAATTGCCGTGTTTATATCCCCGCCACCTGGAGAGCGACCCACGTCCAAGCCGTCGGGTACACAAGGTGAGCAGAAACACAAGCAGTAAAGGACAACCGGAGGACCCCCTTCGTTAGTCGGCCGTCCGGGCGCCGTGGCACCGCCTGATCAAGCGTCAAAAACTTTGATCAGCCACTCCACCACACCCTCACTACCTGAATTTATAAGATTGTGGTACTTTGAGATATGGCATTGATAAGTAAGGAAGCTCTCACAAGCATGCGCTGTCCGAAACTGACATTTATAGTGTATGTTCAATGGATACGCCAAAGACACAACGACAGCTTGAACGATGATGTGGTTTGTGCGCGATAGTAGCGAAGAATAAAAAGCTATGGCCCGGAGCGCTAATATATCTCAATTTAGCTGCTATGGCGATGCCAAAATGTGATTTCGCTACTGGCTACTGGATGGTGAAAAGCCCGACGCTCATAACTCACGATAAACAATTTTTTACTCACATATATGCGTAACTTAGCCAGCGCAGTGTTTTGGCAGCCACCTAAAGCTGTATATGAAGACGACTAAAAAACAGCACGTGCAGCATATCACCCTGTTTTTTGATGACAAGTCGAATACACGCTGTAAGTGTTATAGCACAAAATAGCGTCGGCTCTTTAGTGCGCTCGGTAGCTTTCAGTGTGACGCTTTCGTTTCTTAATTCCGTAAGCTATGTATTTGTACCCTGTGAGAGACTTTGTAAATTCATGCTTTTTTCTTAAATAACTAATGATTTCGAGTGACAGCTTGGCCGAGTGGTGAAGGCGTTAGCCTGCTAAGTTAATGGGGTAACCCGCGTGAGTTCGAATCTCACAGCTGTCGATATTCTTCTCTCGCTCACATCTTCAGTACACTTCTCAATGCTTATCTCTTTGTCCTGCAATCCTTCTTGTCGATGCAACAATGACCCTTTCCTGTATTGTCTTTACTACTGATATTGAGATTAGCGTGCGTGCTATAGGCAATTCGGACGAGAAAAGTCTTAAATCGTGTTGCCGCCCCTATAGCTCAGTTGAAAGTGTCTTTATTACTAGAATAAGACGATGCTACTTCTCAAACTACCTAGCTTAAATAATGTAAGAAAATAAATAGGAGTGTTACCTGCATACCTTTGAACGACTTTCCGCCAACCTCTAAGTGAAGTGTATCGCGGGGGGGGGGGGGTTCGATGTTATTGTCGATGTCGCTCAGTAGCTCGAACTGTAAGTCATTCGATTTCTGTGCAGGTGGTCCCGTGTTCGATCCCGGTTGGTTGCATTAAAACTGAATTCCCAAATTGTGATAATCTTCCAGATAGTGAAATCGGACGAAATTCAGCTCATTTCGAAATTTGCCACGTGTCGCTCAGGTGGATTCGAACTTAAGCAGGTAAGTCCAGTACCCATACAGTGTATAGTATAACACTGACAAAACTTGTGTGTGTATCCATAGGCGAGGCGCGGCATACCGAGAGCGCCGGGGATATCCCCCAGTGTGCTTCGAGAGCACCTTGACAGCACAGGCCTGCGCCGAAGGTGGGACGGTTGGAAAGAGCGGGGGTAGCCATTCCTCCGTAAGGGCCTTCAGTGCGACCGACGTGAGCGGCCGCCGTAGTCGGGGGCGATCGGAGCATATGGGGGGGGGGGCCGGTGACGGTAGCGCGAGCCTTTCGGGGGCTTCGGGACGTAGCAGACGACCGCCGCATGGGTCACAGAAGGCAGCGTTTGTGGCCCCGCGCCGACCCATGGGCGAGACGGATGCCTGCGTCCAGGGGCATCCTAGATCTTGCTGCTCGATCCGCTGCGTCGCCAACACAAGACGGCGTCTCAAGCTGGTGGTGGTGATCACCAACGTGGAGCAGCATGTTGGCCTGCATGTCGTACTTCGAAGAGAGTGCCATGTTGTCGCATGAATCCTCCGAGCGACGGTGTAACGGGGTTACATTCGGGTAACACTGAGTGTTGGTGTGCATGAGAAAACCACGGTTGAGGCCAGTATTGGCCGGGTTGAAAGGTTTCGAACCTTTGGTTATTTTAACCAATCAGGGCATGGGCCCTTGGTGTGGTGGTGTGTCATCCATCCACGTGTCAGTACACAGGTGTGTACACTACATTTTAGCTAGGTACGAATTAGGAATATTCTATAGTGTTACATATAGTTTATATTAGTTTAAATAATTACATATTAAATATATTCAGTTTACACTTCACTCTCATACAGACGCACGACCTCGACCGGTCGTGCGTGCAGTGAGTGCCGTAGCGTAAGGGGATCCCTCCCCTTAGCTACACCCTTTGTAAGGGAGCCTTGCCGTTAAGGCACTAGCAAAGGCTATAGTAAACTAACCCGGGAATCTTGGCCCCGAGTAGGAGAGCTCTCTCCTACTAATCCCTTAATAAGGGCGCATCGGCTAAGTAGCGGCGAACGCCGCTTTAAGTAAAGTCATCATCTGTGTGCTAGCCGCACCGTGCGTATACGCACCGGCTACATCTGGTAGAACTTGTAGTCAATCCAACACCTGTGTTGGTAGACTAGGCATCCTCTGCAAAGGATGAATCAGGACGATTGGGATAGTTTGACCCTCGTCCAGCAGGAAGCCTTTAAAAGGCTGTTACCCTTAACGGGGGAAGAAGGTATGAAGATCCTAGTGGAGCAGGGCCTTGAGGCCGTAAAGGCAAGGTGAATGCCCTCATCGCTCATGAGGCGAGTTGCGGTGGAGGTCATTCCACGGTGGTGCGCCCTCCATTATCGTTTAAGATAAAGGAGTTCACCGGAGAGTAGGGTGACAACCTTTATGCTTGGTTGCGAGAGGTCGAAACGGCCTTCGCCACAGCGAACATGACCGCTGATCACTTGCAAGTGGGACTTGCATTGACCCATCTTACGGGCAAAGCCCGTACATGGGCGTTTACATGCTCGGAATCAGTCACGGACGTGTTTCCAACATGGAAGGTCCTTAAGCAGAAGCTTATGGACATGTACGAAACGCCTGATCTGGTTTTTCAGAATCAATTGGAGTTCCTGAGGTGCCGTCAAGGCACTAAGGACCTGGAGGTTTATATCCAGGAGATTAAGACCCTGTTGGCAGGGATGTACGCGAAAGCGTATTCGGACGATGTGTCCATCCCCGTCTTCATGGGAGACCTGAGAGAAGGACCAGAACGTTCGGAATTGTTCCGATGCCGACCCGAATCCCTGGAAGAGGCATTCAAAATGGCGTTCAACGCCGAGAGGAACTTCCGTTCCTCTAAGGTGGGTCCCGAACCCATGTACCTGAGTCAGGTCGAAGCGGAGGAGAAACCTCCCACTAAGAGTCATTCTGACTCTTTTTCACAGAGATTCGAGACAGATCTCTTGGCTATGTTGCAGCGGCGTGGGCCGCTGAGATGCTTCCTGTGTGGGAGCATGGATCATCTGAAGAACAGATGTCCGAAAAATCCCCAGCGAGACACTCGCTACAAGGGACCAAGGATGGGGAAAAAGCCCTTGTCCAAGCCGTCGGGAAACGACGGCTCCAAGTAGGTGCGGGGCGCCCTACTGGGGGAGGACCCCTCAGTGCTGTTAAGCCCCAGGGTAGGGGACGACAGCACAAAGCCCCAAGGGAAGCGGTGTTTTCTAGCACCGAGTTGGTGTACCAGCCAGGTTTGATGGTAGTCCTTGCGGACGTGAAAGGCTTTGATAAGCCTTGGAGAGTCTTGATAGACTCTGGAGCGTCTGAAAATTATGTCAGAAGGGCTTCTGTGGAGAAGAGTCGGCTGTATGCCGAGGTTCTAGAGGTACGTTCTCGTGACGTTGTCACGGTCCGTCTTGCGACGGGCGTACAGGTTTCTGTACCCAAGGTCTCGATTGACCTTAAGCTGAAGTTTGCAGACTTCGACAGCTTAGAACGTTGCCTAGTCCTGGATTTGGAATCGAGGTATGACCTCATTCTGGGCATGAAGTGGCTGGAACGCCACGATCCATGGATAGACTGGAAGTATAAGTCCATTGGCTCAACGCACCCGCGGTCGGGTGAAGTATTGGCGAGTCATGAACCCACCTTTGCTCGATCGCAAAAGCGATTCTGGCGTGAGATGCCAGAGATTGGGATGTCTGAAATAATCATTCCCAATGAGGTTAAGGAAGAGTTCCATAACGAGGGGGATTCGGCGGTTAATCCCCGCGCCGATGTAGGCGATACTGGTGAGTCGCCAGTGATAGAGGTGGAATCCTCTGAGGGTAAGCGCGAGGCGCTTTGAGAAGAGACCCGAAGTTCGTCTCTTCTACAGGTCGGAATTGATTCCGACCACGCCGTGTCCGGCGAACAAGTTGCGACTCCAGTGGTAGGGGTAGAGACCCCTGTGGTTAAGCGCGAGGCGCTTCCAAGCGAAGAGACCCGAAGTTCGTCTCTTTCGCACGTCGGAAATGATTCCGATTACACCGGTATAGGCGAGACCGGCGAGTCACCGGTGGTAGAGGTAGAGACCTCTGTGGATAGGCGCGTGGCGCTTCCAGTAGATGGGGAAATTGACTCCCCCATCTGGGTCTCGGGATGAGTCCCGAGGAAAGTAGTCAGCAGTCCTACAGGATGCTGAATAGTGTGGCACGTGTTGTCACAGAAGGCGTAAGCCTGGAACGGTTGCCTGGGGTAGGCGAACTGTTGTCGTTGGAGGAGATGTCCTTCAACGAATTGGAAACTTCTTTGAAAGCAGGTGAAATCGACTTGGTTGTCGTATTACGTCCGGAAGAGGAGTTGAACTCCTCATCCACGATGGACGAGTCAGTTTTGGTGCAAACCAAACAGGCATTGAATGCCCGAAGCGGCCTCAAGATCCTCGCGGATCCTGAGGACCCTTACCATTCCTTACTAAAGGAATTTGGAGATGTCATTAGTGACAACCCGCCGATGGGGTTACCACCGGATCGGGGAGTCCGACATGAAATTGATTTGGTTACTGGAACCAAGTACTGCGTCATTAGGCAGTGGCCTCTCCCCAAGGAGCAATGCGACGTCATCGACGCATTCTTCAAGGGGAAAGAAGAGGCAGGGATGGTACGGGAGAGCAAGTCTCCTCACTCATCTCCCACTTTTTGTGCTCGTAAACCTAACGGAAAGTGGCGCATTGTGCATGCTTATAACAAGCTGAATGCAGCTACTGTACCCATGCAGACTCCGATTCCTCAGAAGGATGTCCTCCAGAACAATATCGCTGGCTGTACTGTATACAGTGTCTTAGATCTGGTGGACGGGTATTATCAGGTGCCCATGCGAGCGTCCGATATTCCGCTTACAGCGGTTAGCACGCCTAGCGGCATGCTGTGGGAGTGGCTTGTTATGCCACAAGGGCTTTCAAATGCACCAGCGACTTTCAATCGCTTGGTGACTCAACTCTTCCGCCCTCATAGGAAGTACGCTCAGACGTACTTCGACGATATATTCGTCCATAGTCGTGTGGAAGGCGACTCGTCTGATGTTCAGACGCACTTTATACACCTTCGAGCGGTGCTCGAACGTATGCGAGAGCATAAGTTATATGCGAACGCATCCAAATGTAGATTTGTTGCTGAGGGAATTCCTTTCCTCGGATGCTTCATCGGTAAGGATGAAGTGCGGGCGGATCCCGCGAAGGTGAAAGCCATTGTGGAGTGGCCTTCGTCTGTAAATCTTAGAGATTTACGGAAGTGGATTGGATTAGCCAACTATCTCCACAAGTACAGCGAGAACTACGCTGAAATGGCGAAGCCATTGACCGAC
This sequence comes from Peronosclerospora sorghi, assembly GCA_026184515.1. Classification (NCBI taxonomy): domain Eukaryota; phylum Oomycota; class Peronosporomycetes; order Peronosporales; family Peronosporaceae; genus Peronosclerospora; species Peronosclerospora sorghi. The sequence continues at coordinate 19,355,142 of CM047583.1, forward strand.
CTTCTTAAGAAGGATGTTGATTGGTGTTGGAAAACCGAACACCAAAACGCTTTTGAAGCGGTTAAGGGGAGCTTGTTAAAAGCTCCCGTTCTTTCTCTCCCAGATTTTGGGAAACCATTTAGTGTCGTCTGCGACGCCTCCGATTTCGCAATCGGATGTGCTTTGTTACAAGCAGACGATGCAGGAAGGGAACGCGTAATTGCGTTTGAGTCGAGGCAGCTTAAAGCTGCAGAACGGAATTATCCCGTTCATGACAAGGAGCTACTTGCAATGAAGTATGCTCTTGTCAAATTTAGGGTTCACCTACTCGGCTCAAAGCCGTTCGTGGTTTATACTGACCACGCTTCCTTACGGACAGCGACAAGGTCGCCTCATCTCTCGCAACGGATGGCCCGTTGGCTATCCTTCTTTGCGGAGTACAACTTTGAGGTTAAGTATAAACCTGGCAAGCAGAACGTGCTTGCGGACGCGTTATCGCGTCGTACCGATTACGAGCTCGCTCACGCGACATTTGTCACCACGTCTGTGGTAGATCTCATACGCCAGGCGTATAAGAAAGACCCTCAATGTACGGCGCTTATCCGCGCATTAGGTGAAAAGGGTCTTGGCTCGTCTGAGCCAACCCTGTCAAGTCGAGCTAGAGCTCGTTTACACCGTTACAGGTACTGTGACGGTCTGCTATTTTATAGCACGAGCGCGGAGGACACTCCGCGGGTGGTTGTTCCTCATCATGAGGAACTGAAGTATAGAGTCCTCTTTGAGGCACATGACGCCCCTACCGGGGGTCATTTAGGTCGGGATAAGACCTACAGCGCTTTAAGCGCTTTGTATTGGTGGCCCAATATGTATAAGTGGGTCGGTGCGTATATACGCACCTGTGAGACGTGTCAGAGGTTTAAACCCTCTGCAAGTTCAGCTGCGCCTTTGGCGAGCTTATCGGTTCCAACGGAGTGTTGGAAATCCATTAGCATGGATTTTATCTTCGGTTTGTTTTCCGAAGGATAAGGCCGGGAACACCGGCATATTGGTCTTTGTAGACCGTTTGAGCAAGATGGCTCACCTGGCGGCGGTGCCAGAGTCCATCTACTAGATGGACAAGGAACATCAAAAGTGTTCCTAGACTGTGTCTTTCGACAACATGGTCTACCCGATTCCGTTGTGTCGGAAACGGGATCCCCGTTTTACGGTACAGTTCTGGGGAGCGTTGTTTAAGGTGCTAGGCACCAAGCTCCTCATGTCCACTGCGGATCATCCGCAGACGGACGGTCAGACGGAACGCGTTAATCGCGTTGTGGAGGATATTCTCCGGAGTTTATGTCCGGATTCTCCAAAGAGTTGGAGTGAGATGCTTCCGATGGTTGAATTTGCTATCAACAATTCGGTACATGCATCTACGGGGTTTACCCCGTTTTACGTAAACGGATTGGTGAATCCGAGGGTTCCGTTGACGCCACATGTGTGTGGCCCAGGGCTTGATGGGGGAGGATTCCCCGATGTCATCCCTGTATCTGTGCGAAAGCACATCGATAAGTTTTTATCGACGCGCCTTAGTGTCTTACGACACGTCTGCGATGCCATGGCGGAAAGCCAAGACAAGCATAGGGGGGCAAGCTGACCGAAAGGGGCGGCGTAACAAAAAGGTATACAAAGTAGGAGAAAGTGTTTTATTAAACGCTAAAAATCTTCATACACATGCAGTTTCAAATGTGTTGCGCAATAAACTGCGCCCCAGGTTTGTGGGCCCTTTTAAGGTGTTATTCCAAAAGGGCTTGTCGTACACCTTAGACATCCCGAAGGCGATGCGTACGCATCCAACCTTTTTTGTGGGTATGCTTAAGCCATACCAGAACCCGGAGGCGGGTCCCCTCTCGGAGGAGGGTGAGAAACCGGATAGCCGAAAGGCGCAACAGGTCGGAACATCTCCGACAGGGTTGATATACGACCCTGAAGCTCCGCAACGAGAGTCTCTAGAGAGGCAAGCCGCTCCTCGATGCGTTCATTCGCACTCCCCTCGTTGCGGAGTTCCTCCTGAGCATCTTGGATGCGAAGGCTGTACCGATCACAGCGCTCGTGGAAGTCGCGCCGCAATAGCGCGACCCCCTCCTCTAGTGCTCGATACGGAGGGTACGCCAAATTATCATGTGGAACGCCTGATGGCACGACGCCATCACCGGGGTGAGACCCAGTACCTGGTGAAGTGGAAAGGGTATCCACATTCCCAGAACTCGTGAGAGTACGAGACTCCCCTGCGGCAGGATTGCCGTGACGTCGTTAACGCTTTCGAGCGGGAGAATCCCACTGAGAGTCAACGACCAAAGGGGCTGAAGAAGCCCCTTCACTCCCAATAGCTGGGAGTTCGCCGGAGGCAGATGATGTGCTTGCATTGCTCTCCGGAACCACATCGAGATCAGAGCGCGTATAATAGGAGGCAGGCAATTGCCCTTGCGCTTTGGCCTGAGCATAGGCCAAGCGTAGTGCTCTCTCTACCCGAACGTCGTGTTCGGAAAAACTGTTGTACAGCGCATCAAAACTGGGGAGGTGTTTCTCCCTTTCCGCCCAGGCGGTGAACGCCTGTTCTGCGTCTTCGACGCTTCTTCCCTCAGGAGACCAGGGGGAATCTCGCCGAGAACATCCACGAGGGCACCGCGTGCCTGTTTCCCGAGGCGCGTCCGGTAGGACTTGACGGAATAATGTTTGGGCGTTAGTAGTCGGGCCCGGAGTTGGTTCCGATGCGCAATTTCACGCGGCAGTATAGCCGCTGGTCCAGGGGTATAAGAGGCTAAGCCCCTCTTGACCGCGTTCTTAGCCCTCTTTTGAGGGTCGCAAGGTACCTTACGTGTCCGTCCGGCAAGTCGGGCCTCTTGAACCAAGGACGGTTCATTGGTGGTGGTTGCCTTGGCAACCTGGGGGTATCACCCCTAGCGGGTAACGGTGGCGCACGAGTTAGTGCGTTTTCCCCACGTGTGGGGAATGGGTTGGATGACTGATAGCGCCGTTCGGCGCTATCAACATGGCCAGCCGTTGGGGAGATCTCCCCAAGGGCGTCCACTTCCGAGCCGTCGGAATAGTTTGCGCCCATAGCACCGCTGAGGGTGTACAATGGACAGCCAGAGGTATGGCGTTGGAGTTCTCCAACAAAATTTTGTTTATTGCGTAAGCAATAGTCTTGATGGGGGAGGATGTAACGGGGTTACATTCGTGTAACACTGAGTGTTGGTGTACATGAGTACACCACGGTTGAGGCCAGTATTGGCCGGGTTGAAAGGTTTCGAACCTTTGGTTATTTTAACCAATCAGGGCATGGGCCCTTGGTGTGGTGGTGTGTCAGCCATCCACGTGTCAGTACACAGGTGTGTACACTACATTTTAGCTAGGTACGAATTAGGAATATTCTACTTAGTGTTACATATAGTTTATATTAGTTTAAATAATTACATATTAAATATATTCAGTTTACATTTCACTCTCATACAGACGCACGACCTCGACCGGTCGTGCGTGTAGTGAGTGCCGTAGTGTAAGGGGATCCCTCCCCTTAGCTACACCCTTTGTAAGGGAGCCTTGCCGTTAAGGCACTAGCAAAGGCTATAGTAAACTAACCCGGGAATCTTGGCCCCGAGTAGGAGATCTCTCTCCTACTAATCCCTTAATAAGGGCGTATCGGCTAAGTAGCGGCGAACGCCGCTTTAAGGAAAGTCATTCTCTGTGCGCTAGCCGCACCGTGCATATACGCACCGGCTAAAGACGGGCTCCGCTCAAGCTCCCGGAGAAGTCGACGCAGCAAATCTTGTTGCAGGTCGTCGTAGCGCCGACGGAGGAAAGAACGTACCTGGGCGCTGAAGGTCGTATAGATCACGCGCAGTGCTGGGGCGCCTGGCATCGGTGAACGGCCGTTGAACAGCCGGCTGTTTCGGTCGGTCCACATCAAGTGCACAGTGACCGACCGACAAATATGCCACATGTCTTCGATCTCCGGCCGGTCGTCTCTCCACCTGTCTACGATGCTCGGCAGACGAACAAGCACTATCTGGTTCCAGCTGGGAGGGGCTGTAAAGATGTTCTTCCAGTCGCGGGCGATGATAGACCACAAGTCTCGGGCTAGCGCACAGTCGAAAAACAAGTGCCGCTCGGTCTCAACGGACAACATACTTCCCGGGGACAGTAGATGACATCTGGCACCGTAGACGCCATGAAGGAGAACCTCGACCGAACTGGGAGCAACCGGAAGACAACCCGGAATTGTAAATCTTCATAAATCGGCAGGAGAAGACGTCGAAGATGCTTCCACAGCCTCACAAAACGCTTTACGTCACTCTCGTACGCCATGCTGTCGTGCAGCATGATCGGGTGAGGCCTGGTGTGGGACTCTGGCTTCTGTATAAGGGGCAACAGTTGTGATCGAGAGACGCGCGGCACAAGAAGAAGCTAACCGTTGACGCTGACTCCAGCGTAGGGTTCAGGTTTGGTAGACACCCTTGGGAGAACTTCGACTGCGCTCGCGTCACAAAGGTTCAGAACTCGTCGAAACACTTTCGTCAGCTCCTGATGCAGTTTCTTGAGCCACTGAAACTGCTGGTACGGCCGAACTGCAGTGTACCGGTAGTCAATGTGAGATTCGGCGAAGCTGTCTTCCGAAGGCCAGCTCCCATCATCACACAACATGTCCGCGAGGGCCCTCAACCGGAAGGCACAGGAAATGTGGCGGCGGAAGCTGCGTTGCGGTTCCACTACCATGTATAAGCTGCGGAGAGGGCTGACGCGATCAACATCGCGCGACCGAGGCTCGTACTGAAAAGTCGGGTCACCGTAGAACCAGATTGGCTCCTGCAGTGCATATGAGAGTCGCTCGTCTTGTTGGAGGTCTTGCCACGTGACTGGCAACTGAATCACTGACCAATCCCTCCACGTCGTGCGCCACCAAGTCGACAGGCAAGCCCAGTTGAGGTTGCAACCGCCACGCCGGGGGTTTACGGTCAGAAAGTCGAGGTGATTTCGTAGACCCCATACCGGAAACAATCCCGCAATGAGCTGCATGCCTGGTATAGCCCAGTTGCAGACGGCCGGGTCGGAGTCGCGCACAGACTGGAAAAGTATCTGGATACGCTGTCGTTTTATCCGTTCGCCAATGTTTGGGATCTGGAGCCCACCATCATCACGTCGCTTGCGTAGAAACGTGTTAGGGAGCAGCTGGAAGTACCGTTCTTCGCGTTTATACCGTCTGCCGAGGACGAAGCGATGTAGAGCAGATTTCCATTGGTTCAGTAGACGGTGAGGCACCACAACGTGCCCAGTGTAGTGCCACAGCCGAGACAACACCATTGTCTGGGCAATGAGAAGGCGACCCGCAATCGTACGCGCTCGCCGATGCCACGACTGAAAGCCTTCGTAGAAGCGCTTGTCGAGGAACTGGACAAGTTGGTCGTCTGTGTTGTGCTGGCCAAAAGGAAGACCGAGATACTTAACGACGTCATTGAAGCCCAAAGACTGGAGATCACCTACTGGAGGAGCGGCCTTCGACCTGTTGAGGCTCATCAACACGCACTTGGTTCTGTTGAGCCTCGCACCAGACCCCCTGCAATGTTCGCCCACAAGTTCGAGCCGTGCTTGGACTCCTGCTCGAGAGTTGCTAAGCAGTGTGGAGTCGTCAACAAAGAAGATGCTGGTCACTGTGAAGTCATTGTTGATGCATATCTCATACTCTTCGTGTCGCCGGAGCAAGTTCCCAAGCGGATCGATCACGAGAAGAAACAACAACGCCGAGAGGGGATCCCCTTGTTTGACTCCGCGTGTCGGTTCGATGGCTTCCTGCACATGACCATTGATCATGAGACGAGCTTGCGGTTGCGTATACAGGAGTTGAACCCAGCGTAAGAACTCTCCACCACAGCCCATCCGAACGAGAACTTTAAACATGTAGGTCCAGTTGACCCGATCGTAAGCTTTCTCGAAGTCAAGGAACTCTGCGTAACCTTCCTCATCCCACTTTGTCACCAGGTCCTGGAGATCCGATATGAACCGGACGTGATGATGGAGTGACCGACCTTTCACAAAAGCCTTCTGGTCAGGATGGATGAGCTTGGGCAGGTATGCTTGTAGCCGGAAGGCAAGCACCTTCGACAGAGCCTTGACATCAACCCCCATGAGCGCGATGGGTCGGTAGTTCCCCGGATTTGCACGCTAGCCCTTCTTGTGTAGCAAGCTGATTGCAGATTGACGTTGGCATGGCAGAAGTTCGCCGCGATCGAGCTGGAAGTTAAACATGATTGCGAGACACTCACCGAACCCGTCCGGTGTGACTTGGTAGAAGGCCGCCGTGAAGCTATCCAGACAGGGTGCTGAATGAGCCCGCATCTTTCGAATGAATAGCCAGGTCGCTGGCAGTAATAGGAGCATTAAGCTCTGACGCTTCGTCTTCCGATAGTGTCTTATCGATGGTCCTAATCAGACGCTCCATGTCCGCGTCACTTGGGTCGGGTGGCTGGACAGCTGAACTTACGGATCCCCCATGATCGATCCCCGGTGATCCCGAAACATCTCTGTGGTGGAGTCAAGTTCAAAATCGAACACCGTAGTGTCGATAACCTGACCACCATCGTGCCCATCTTTCCAACTGACGGGGGGTACCCCGCGAACCTTCGCCTACGATCCGATCTGATCGTCCGCTGCTAGAAGACGACCGAACATCAGCATAGGACGCCTGGTCCGATTTTTGCGTCTCCATCTCACTTTGTGTACCCGATGGAATGGGATGGTTGCACACTTGGTGGATCGTCGCTGTGAATTGATTTGTGTCTAAAATGCGAGACCGTGCTGGGTAGTGTACCCTGGGCGGAACTCTTCACCCTGGGTACGGGCAGACCAATTATACTTAGGGTAAGTGTACTCCAAAGGGCAGATCGCTTAACCGATCGTAGAGCCCAACCAATGTATGAAGAAAAGTCCAATATCCAAATATGGAGACCCAACGAGAATGATACAAACTCCACGAACGATATCTCCACGTAACAGTCCAAAAACTTGCTTACACATTCCGAAAGTTTGTAACTTGGGATTGCAAAGCCGACCAATGCGTACTCCCGTCGAGGGACTTCCGGAGGGCCAAGTGCTTCTGTAGCGCGTCCCGGCCGGGTATAATGAGCTAGAGGGGATTACTCGACCCTCTTCTCCCAAACATTCCGTGGCATGCAGAGGCGACTAATGTACTGTGCAAAGATGCGAAAGACTTCCTTGTTGAGGTGTTAACTACCAAGAAAGACGGAAAAACCAAAAGAATATTTAGAAGGAAAAACCAAAACTATCCAATCCTATCTCCCTACGGTCCCCAATATGTACAAACATGAAATATGTAAAGTACACACAATATCATGTGACCTACCAAAATCTGCGTACTTCACACTTATTGCACATGATAGGCTTAAAAGCCTCCTTGTTTTCCACCAATCCGATCGCTGATAAGCTGATCGGCGTGCCGCTGACACAAAGTGACTAAAATTCTTGGATCCACTTCACCACAGCTGCCCCTGAGTCTGGTCGCAGCCGCACAACGGTAGCGACCCGATCTCACCATCTGGCATCCCAGATCTTCAAAGTAGCAGACTTCCTCACCGATGGACAGATCTTCGAATCCGCCTTCGCCAGGTATTTGTCCTTGTGCACCTGATCATCTTGTTACCTCTCTTGACGCTCCTTTCAGCAGGTGACCTGTGTTCCCAATCGCCCCATGTCAATTCGCCTCCCCGATCGGCCCGATCTGACAGCCCTCGCAACACTCCAGATTCCGACACACCGGATGGGAATCAGATCGGGGTCGATCAGCTCCGGAAGACAGTCCGGGAGCTTCAGTCGCAGTTGGACGTTAAGAATACGTCATTCTTTCCACTGCGGAAGGAAGTGGATACCTTGAACCCCATGTCCGCGAAGTTGCAGGATGTGATCGCCGAGAACGCGCATCTTCGGGCCCAGATCGCCCAACAAATAAAGCGAGGTGAACTGATCGGTCTGTCTTTCGTCATGGATCTGCTCTAACCTTCCTTCGCGTGCATATCGGCTGCCCACCGACATCGCCATAGCGTTTGAAGCTTTACTAGCGGCCGATCGGCAGTCGCATGACCACTGCGATCAGCTCCGACCGATCTTGGACGGGCTGATCAACGCACGGCATGCTCTGTCTCGTTTGGAGGCCTACAGGTCACACCTCCGGGAACAGCTCGCGCTGGTCAACCGGCAGATATTGGAGGATCAGTCCGATCGGACTTTACTCCGCACCCAACATGGTGACCTGGAGAGGCAGATCGGCGAGTTGCAGGTCGTGGTCAAGGACCAGATCGAGAAGGTCGAGTCCTACCAGAGCCGATCGAACGCCTGGACCCAGGAGTCAAACCGTCGTTGAGCGGCCGTAGATCGGTGCCGCCAAAAGTTGACCGACTTGTTGTACCGGCGTCCGGCTGCAGGCTCTAGCGTTGACCGATCTGCATCGGCCGCTCTGATCAATCTGCACCAAGATCGGAAACGACGCCACTCATTGGCTAAAAGTAAACACTCCAAAATTCCAAAAAATTCCAAGAAGCGTAAGGACGCGTCAAAGGGCTCAAGGGAGCGGGGCGTAGCGCGCGAATCCGAACTCGAGGAGAAGCGAGCGGTGCCTCAAAAGAAATCCAAGACGCTGGCGCATCTTCCAAGCCCAAGATCGGACGCAGGTGACACGTCGAACACCGTCAAATCCCATTCGCCCTTACGCCCCCGCGCCGCTCACACCAAGCATATAGAGATCTCCTCCGGAGAGGACTCGGGAAACAGATCGGGAGATTCTGAGTTCATGCTCACCGCTTTGTCCAAGTCCCAATCCGATCGACGCCGAGGTCCTGTTCCAGCGAAGTCTGCATCGGGGGCTGATCAGGTGATCAGCTCCGAAGGCGATGGTGTTGCACGAACGCGTGAGTTGACCGGATCGGCGCCTTCCTTCCAGACCGGTACATCTGGGCTGAGCCATCAAGCCCGATTGAAAGATTGTTGATCGGAGATCGACCCTTCCGACGTTGACTTCAGATGCCACTTTTCCATGGTCATCGGGGCAGATCGGTAGCTTGAACCGATCAGCCCTGACCAAGCAGATACTAGCCCGGTCTCTATCGCGTCCAGACTCCTGACTTTTTCCTCCAGCTTCAAAGGCTCCTGCCGCTTCTGCATGGAGGGCGGTCCTGGTCACAGCACCACAAATCGCCCGCCTGTATGCAGATCAGCCATGGAAAGTGTTCATCCGCCCCAAGTTGGGGTCCATGTTTGCGTCGACAGCGTGGATCGACTCGTTCTTGGGTCGAGTGAAGGCCTTCAATGAAGCCTACAGCCAAGCGATCTGGGAGTCTACACACTATCTAGTGCTTCCTCCTGATCGAGCACAGCATGATAAAGGCCTGATCTCATTCCAGAAGAACCGGAAGAAACGCCGGAGTCAGGCGGGCGAGGCCTGGCAGACTCTGTGCCAGTTCGTTCTAGGAGGGATGCTGGCCCGCGCGTGCGACATCGACTTTTTTATATCCTGTAGTTCTTCATATGGCCAAGCGTCAGGTTGAGAAAGCCGGGGTATTAGCTGACGACGGCGTCTGGTATCCCGGTATTCATTGTGACGAGCCGATCGCAGACCTGAAAGACGCCTTGATCCGGATCGATCGGAAGGAGCCCTGGCGCAATCAGCATCAGGACCAGATAGAAGACCATCCGGCATTGACTATCGGTCGTCTGTGGGGTGACAGCGAATCTTGATGCGGGAGTTAGCTGACCAGATAATCCATAATACATGTCATCATTATTTCCAAATTCATGATCACCTGATCACCTGACCAAATTTCATCACTTTCTCCAAACTTGTACCAACACGTTATCACACATAGTTTCCATCCACATCGCGAAAATTATCACCACGTTAGTCACTCCACTACTCAAGTTCATCACAGTTCATCACACTAATTCACAATAATTCAGACCACATTCACACCGATCGATATACTGGTCGGTGCTACTGTGTGTCTTGATCTTCATCTTCATGAGTCTGCATCACTGCAAAGCGATTCCGACTGACTCGTTCTAGATCGAACTCTCGTAGCAGTGCTCCACAATTTAGATCGAGTTCGTCGATCCAAGTTGATTCGTCATGATCCTTCCAGCGGACCAGATATTCTCGGTGGGTGCAACCGAAACGTGTCTTCTTGACCGATCGGACATCTAGCACCTTTTTCACCTCGAATTATTCCTCTTCAAATGGCCTTTTCCAACTGTCTTCCGGCAGCAGAGCTTCGTCAAAATCGAATCTCTCCGCTTCGTCCACCAGACAGGGCATTTTAGGCCGATCGGGGAATTCTCTGACCAGCTTCAGTTTGGACACATGCACGATCGGAAAAACTTTATAATCCGTGCCGATCGTGATCGGACGGGCAGCATGCTCACCGATCAGATCTGCTACACGGAAAGGACCGTGCCACATATGAGCCAACTTCTCTGCATAGCCTTCCTTGACCCGATCGAGGTATAACCATACCCTCGCCCCTGGTTCAATACCATGAGGGAGGACCTGATCGTTATTCCGATCTGCTCGATCTTGCGTGGCCTGGCGCAACTTTTCATTGAAGACTTACTTCGCATGTTGATAATGTTTCTGGACCTGCATACGCCAACGACGGGCATCGCGATCGCGGGTCCGAGTGCAGCCGATCGGTATCGCCGCTTCAAGTGTCGATCGAGGGTCCCATCCATACGCCAGATAGAAAGGCGTTTCTCCTCGGACCCGATCGGTTGAAGATTTGAGTGCGAATACCAGTCTTTCTGCATACTCGTCCCAGTCACGTTGGTCCGGATCGGCCACATACATCTTAATCGCCCATGTTATTGTCTGCACCATGCGTTCAGCCGATCCGTTCGCTTGCGGACGATATGCCATCGTCGCACTCTGTTTCTGGCCTAGCATGTTACTGAACGACCGGAACACCTCGGCCATAAAACCGGGTTCCCGATCGTTTCTGATAACTTCGCTGGCGCCGAACCTTCTGAACACACATTCCTCGTAACTATGGGTGATCTGCTCCGCAGATCGGGATGCACTAGTCTTTGCGATCACCAGACCAGTGAATAGGTCGATCCAGATCAGCAGTTCAGTGTTGCCGCGCGTCGATCTGGGCAGTGACGGTATGTGTTCCATTGCTATCACTTGAAAAGGGTAAGTCGTCTCGATATCTCCGGGCGATCGGCCCTTGATTATTGGTCTGCCCTTTCCGGTCTCGCAATATATGCAGCAGCCCACATATTTCTGCACGCTTCGAAAAATTCTTCTCCAGTGAAAGTGGGCCCTGATCTTGTGGTATGTCCTGCCTATGCCTTGATGTCCCCCGTTTAGACTCACGTGGTAGTGATGAAGGACATCCGGCTGTAGCAGCTCAGGGATCACCAGTTTCGCCAGTCGATCTCGATCGGCACTGTCTTGATCAACGTCACGGCAGTAATACAGCAATCAATTTTCATCCACATCGTAACTGTCCTCGATCTTGGTACACTCTTTCGCCTGCTCATTCGTTAACTTGGACAGTTCACCGCGCAGATAGTCCTTCAAGTTGATGATCCACTCTTCTTCGTCCTGCGCCTTGAGGATCCGTTCCGCCCTTAGCTTTTGTACAACGTACTCACTCATACTTTACTTTGGGAACGATCAGCGAGACTTACGATTTCGCGATCTAGTTGCCGCCATCACATGCATCTGGACTGGGGCGTTCTTGGGTCCGATCACTTCTGGGAGCCTGTTTAAATTCATAAGTTCATGTAGAACGGCCTCCTCGGTGATCGTCGCCCCGATATGGTCGCGCATAGCTTGGGTCGCGAGGTGATCGGCGCTTCTGTTCCAATCTCGTTTCACGTGCAATAGCTCGTGGTTAGGATAGTATTTTAGTGCCTTCATCACCCGATCATTCCGCAACTTCAGCCGTGGTGCCTTACAGTTGATCTCCCCGGTGATCTGCCTTATCACTAGGTTGGAGTCACCACATATGATGATCCGTCCTTTCTTTTGTGATGACAGCAGATCAAGACATAGAAGGAGTCCCCGATATTCCGCCTGGTTGACCGTTATGTCAGGCGTGAAATCAGCGGCGGCTGCTACTATAGACCACTGTGGTAACTTCCACAGTATAGCACTATAGGAGCCGACCTTCTTCTTCACGCTAGCCGATCCGTCGAAACTCAAGACCAGGAGTTCCTCATCCCGATCGACGATCGTGGCGGCAGCGAGATTGACTGTCGAGGTTGCTTCCTTGGGGCAAGCGCCATCGGAGCTTCATAACTTCATACCGAGGGGTGATACTGGCAGCCAATGTGCCCAACGTATCTTCCTCTCCCTTGGTGCACTTGACGACCTAGAGGGACCAGTGTGACAAGATCGCTGACCATCTGCCGAGTCAACCGTCCCTCCCATTGGCTGATAATAGCCAGTCCAATGTCGACTTTCTCGAAAGGACCTTTACAGATCGGCCGACCAGTACGTTGTAGCACACATCCAAAATACGTAGTAAAGCCAGAACTTCCTTTTCGACGATTCCATTGTTAACTTCGTTCGGCTTCAACGTCCGGCTCGTAGAAGTGACCGGGTGGTACACACCATCATGTTCTTGCACTATAGTGGCAGAAATGGCCCACTTACTAGCATACACAATGACGATCGGCATTTTTTCCGGATCGAAGTGTCTGAGAATCTGTGCCGTCGCCATCTTGGCTTTCAGCATACCGAAAGCAACCCTTTCACGCTTCATGTGATCCTCTGCCTCCACCTGCGAAAAATCTGCGGGCATATCAGAGTCGCAGCCCTCCCGTAAAGTTGCCCGATCTCCTTCGAGCAACATATGGTAGTCGACTTCCCGGAGCTCGTACAGCACGGCCGCGTAAATCGCAAAGTCTTCAATGAAGCGGCTGTAGTAATTTAGGCTTCCCAAGAAGGACTGCATTGCCTTCAGCGATATGGGAAACGGGAGGTTATTCAGTGATTCCAGATCTTTGGGATTGGCCTCCAGCCCACTGATCGACACCATATGACCCAAATATGCGACCTTGCACATGCCCCAAAAACTCTTCACAGCACTGATCGACAGGTTCCAGCGATCGCATGCCTCCAACAACCGTTCGACCTTCTCGCACAGATCGCTCCATGACGAAGCAGGGATCAGAATGTCGTCGATATACGATCGCCTCCCCAGAACAAACGGTCTCCTTTCCCGATCGGGTTCACCCTCTGTAAATACATCATGGTTTTCGGTGGGGTCCCGATCGGTACTGATCTTGAAATGTCCATACAGTGCGTTATCGACCAGCCTCTGGTAGATCTGGGGCGCGTTCTTCAAACCGAACGGCATACGGTTCCACTAGAACAGACCGAACGGCGTTACAAATGCGGAGATCTTGCGAGCCCGATCGGTCATCGAAACCACCCAAAATCCACTTGCCATATCCAGTGAGCAATACCATAGGGTCTTGTCAAGATCTTCTAGCAGATCGCTGATCAGCGGCATCGGTTACAACATAAGCTTGTTCAACCGATTTACCAACCGATAATCGATACACAACCTGATGTCGACGCCTTTATTCTTGATCACAATCACGATCAGCGAGGCCCACGGCGAGGTCGACGGTTTAATGATCTTGGTAGCCAACAGTCCTTAAATAAGATCAGACAATTTTTCGCGGTACTGCGGCGCCACACGTCGACATCGCTGGGCAATCGACTTGGCATCACCCACGTCGATGTCACAGATCGCTCCGCGAGCAGCAGGGGGTAAGGCGTTGCCTTTCCCGATCAGCAGATGTTTCTTCTTCCATATGATCTTCTTTAGCTGATCGATCTGGTCGGGACTGTTGACATCCTGATCACCCACTTGAAGATCGTCCAAGGTGACTTCGGGCGGATCGGCAGACACTTCAGGGAGTACTGCCATCTGGCTTTCCAGCTCCTGAATGTATTGATACCCGCCATCATGTATACAAACTTGATAGTCTTCCGGGGCAATATCACCCAAACCGTCCTGATCGGTTGCACACCGCTGTTACCGATCGGCGGGATGCTCTTCAACAACATCGACCTGCTTAGGCGCGCCCTCGTGGTCGTCCCCAGCCATCCCATGTTCACCCTTTCCTATTTCCGGCTCCGCTTTCGCCTGTTCTTTTGACGCCACCATGTTGACGAACCTTGGCTCATCTGCTTGATGGTCCACCGCTTCCGGCGGCTGCGGTGCCTTTCTTCGAACCAACATCTTCTTTTGGGTTACATAGCTGGGTCGTTCCACCATAGGTGAGGTATCTTCTTCCACTGGTCCATCATCGCTGATCAGATCGGTGGTCGCTTGGTATGCCAAGTTATGCCACTCAACATACCGTCTATATCCGATCGAGACGAACCCCATCTTTCTTGGCACCTTCCCTTACTCCAGCTACATGCCAACAATAGTATTATTGTCTAGCTTAATCGGCTTGTCACCGATATTAGTGACTCGGACAAAATCATATCGGCCGTCGCTCTTCACGAAGGTCGGCACCCACCGATCGCCCCTGGTCGCCCATAACTTCCTTGATAGAAAAACTTTGTCGACCGGGGTATCAGCGGATTGGCCGACTGGAATGGTGACATCTTGGTCCCACCTGACCAGATTGGTGTGCGATCCGTATAGGGGCCGCCGACCAGCCAACTGGACCTGGACATCATCCGGGAGTGTAAGCACTCCATGTGACAGTTCTAGGCGAATACCAGCTGGGACCATGAAATCCATACCTAGTAAAGCGTCCTGACCAGCCAACTTGCCAACCCAAGCGCTGAAAAAGTAGAGCAACGAACCCGACAAAGTAATTTTCACACGCGTTCTTCCTTCGGTCATATAAGAGTTTTCACCGATCCCGACGCATTCCTGTCTCTGGGTATCGTCTATACAACATCCGACCTTACGAGCAAGGCGGAGTCGATAATCGAGACTTCGGCCCCAGAGTCGAACAACATCGTTGCCTTCTGGTTGTTAATCTTGCCACAGGCTTTCGCCTGCTTGAACCATTTATCAGGCGCGTGATACTTCCAGTATCCGCGGGATTCTCCAGGCAGCAAGTCCAACTGCATAACCACCTTGGTCCGGGAATATTCATCGGTCGTGAGATTGTAGACCGGATGATCCCGATCGACGCAATTGAGAATAGAACATGTATTGTCCGTTTTATTCTCCTTACCGACATATGCATAGATGACAAACGTAGATCGCTCGGCTCGATCCAGATTCCAACCTGGCGAGCGTTCTAGTTTAACATCTTCTACACGTACGGTGGAATCATCCCCGCGTGCTTACCCGGCACATACCACTTGCGCATCAGATTGAAGACCTCTTCGATCATGCACTGGACGGACTCGTGGATCTCCCTACATGCCTTGCACACGAAGAGGCAGTGATCGGTGGGTGGCCCGTCTTTCGCACTTCTTGAATATCAACTTCTTCCAGCAGTCGCCACCGTCATGCTTGCTTGACCCGCAGTGAGAACACTTCTTGCGAGTTCGGTCCGGATCGGACTTGTTCCCACTCCTGCCCTTCCGATTTGCCTGGTTAGGCGTCGATCAGATTCTTGGGGCAGGTTCAGTGACGAAAACGTGGAGATACTGGTCCTCATCTGACTCCCGACTGGACAGGCCGCTACTTTCTTATTCCGATCCAGTGCTGTCTTCAGTCGCGATCGCCTTAACAGCACGGGCAGATCTGGACAGGGGCCTTTTCACCGGGTCGGTCTGGGTCTTAGATCTGTAGCGACCCGATCCAACGGCGCCCTTCGCTCTCATGCTGCGTGAGTGTTGCAGCGTCCGAAGCGTCTGCTCCACTTCCCCCACATCTTTGAGGCGCAGCAGAGTGAGCTGATCTGCCATCTCTTGCTCATCAAGGGTACTGATGTAGTGACCCACGCGCTTCATAGCGGCACCGGTCGGCGGATTGCCTTCCTTGATCACTATCCCGGCGCGAATTGCAGCCACGTTCAAGCGGTGTAAGTACTCGATCGGCGTCTCGTCGCCCCCCTTCTGCATATGATGGTATTTGCGGGCGGTAGATAATCCGGAGTTACAGTACTTCCCCTCAAATTCTGAACATATCAGATCTAAGTCAGATCGGACATCCCGACCCAACTGTTGGATCCAGTTCGCAGCCGGTCCTTTCAGCAGATCCCTGAAGATCAGACACCATTCCTTTTTTGGTGTCTGATCCCGTAAGAAAGCAGAATTGACCCGACCAAACCACGATCTGGCTTGCTCCTCGTCGGCGTCCTTGCCAGTGAAAATCTTTGAGGTCCGTGGTCGCAGCCATGCGTATGCGTGGGATCGCAGTAGATCCAAGATAAAAAGCGGTTGTAGAAGCTAGGTTATCCCTGCACGTTCTGCCCGCCCCTGCACCGTCTGACCCATAGTGGTCATCCGGATCGCCGATCGACTCCATGTCAAAATCACTATTCTTGCTTGATCGGCGCGGTCGGGATGGCTGCGTCTTGCGTCTTCCTCTGCCAACTGATTTGCCACCTCGGATAGCCTTGTCCGTTGATGCCACTGACTCCATATCGACATCCCGGCAAGTATTGACATTTTTCCGGGCAGATCGGTCCTGCGGGCGCGGAGGCGATCGGCATCAGTCTCCCATGATACGCTCCATCATTGCCTCAAACATGGCTTGGACGTTAGCTTGGGTCATGGGCAGCGTGTTGGTATCCTCCTTTGGAGGTACTGAAACCTGTGGGGGATCCTGGGGCCCCGACCGGCATGCAGCCCCTTGCTGCCGCACGTCCTTTTTATGCTCCCATGGGGGTACGGTCCGCCCCCATGGTCATCCGCTCAACACCGACCTCCAACTCCGAGGAGCTATTAGAGGCAGGTGGAGAATGATACAACGAATTATCGTCGGAGCACGCTTCATCGTATGCTGCTGACTTCAGCGGCCTTCAATGCCACGGTGGGAGTTGGGCTGCAAACCGCCCCCACCAACGGCATCAAATGATCATGGAGGGTCGACATCGACATCTCCAGCTTCCAAGTGTCCAAATCGAACGGTTTCTGCACGTTGGCGAGGTTTTGCACTTTTATGCCGACCTCAGCCAACATCGCCAGCAGGTTCTTCACCAATAGCAACGGCCGATCGCTTTGGATCGTCTCGGTGGTGGTCCGAGAAGGCGATCGGGGATCTGGGGGTTTAAGATCCGCATGACCTGGTCTTCACGAATAAATTGCTTTAACTCGTGGATGTAATACATCCTGGTCAGGTCTTCTTCCTTGATAACACCATCCTCGAGCTGCCACTTTTCTTCCAAGTCGTCTTCCTCGAACGGCATTCTGAGCCTCTGATTGGGGACCTTGGGAAAATGGATCGGATCGTTCCAATCAGACTCCAAGTCATCTTCATCTTTAATTTTCTTTTCATCAAAACATTCATTTAAATGCATAAGATCAGGACAAAAGGTCTGATCCTTTCCAGAACTAAAGCAAGACTTGCTATAGTCCCGATCGGCTCCGGTGGGAGCCTTATGGGGAGGAAAAAACTTATTAATCCCGATCTGGTACTCCACCCGGCCAGATTGGACATCTCCATCCTTATCGACAACGAGAAGATAAGGCTTTAGCCGTTCCTTATGTCCTCTCCAGAAAGATTCGAAATTTAACTCGTTATAGTAGATTCTTCGCGAGATATCATCTCGGTGATAACCCTGGTTCGAATCATGACACGCGCACCATTGTGGTGGACTTAAGTTCAAAATCGAACACCATAGTGTCGAGAACCTGACCAACAACGTGCCCGGCCGTCCAACTTACGGGGGGTACCCCGCGAACCTTCGCCTACGATCCGATCTGATCGTCCGCTGCTAGCAGACGACCGATCATCAGCATAGGACGCCTGGTCCGATTCGTTCGTCATCTCACCTTGTGTAACCCGATGGAATGGTCTGGTAACACACTCGGTGGATCGGTGCTGTAAATCGATTTGGGGTCTAAAAACGTGACACCGTTCTGGGTAGTGTACCCTGGGCGTAACTCTTCACCCTGGGTACGGGCAGACCAGTTATACTCCAAGTAAATATACTTAAAAGGGCAGATCGCTCAATCGATCGTAGAGCCCAACCAATACGAGAATAAAAGACCAATACTCCAATATGGAGATCCAAACGAGAACGTAACAAACTCCACGAACGATATCTCCACGAAATAATCCAATAACTTGATAACACGTTCCAAACGTGTGTAACTTGCGCTTGAGAAGCCTACCAATGCGTACTCCCGTCGAGGGACTTCCAGCGGGCCAAGTGCGTCTGTAACGCGTCCCGGCCGGGTATAACAAGCTAGAGGGGATTACTCAACGCTCTGATTCCAAACACTCTGCGGCATGCAGAGGCGACTGATGTACAATGCGAAGAAACGACTTCTTGTTGAGTGTTAAAGGCTACAAATTAACGACTAACCAAAACTATCCCCCTATGGTCCCCAATATGTACAAAACATAAAAATATGTAAGTGCACGCAATATCATGTGACTTACCAAAATCCGTGTTCTTGACACCTCTCGCACACGATTTGTCCAAAAGCCTCCTTGATTTCCACCAATCCGATCGCCGATAAGCCGATCGGTGTGCTGCTGACGCAAAGCGACCAAAATTCTTGAGTCCGCTTCACCACACAATCAAGCTCGAATCAGGTGTTATCAGGCTTGATCAGGCTTAGGCAGGCGCTAAAAGTCGTTGATCAGCTGTGATCAGACTTGATCAGGCTTGATCAGATGCTCCAAGTAGTTTATCAGCCGTGATCAGCCGTGATCAGACTTGATCAGGCTTGATAAAGTGCTAAAAGTCGTTCAGGCACGAGTTGGCGCGAGTCGCGAGCAGATGATCGCGGGTCGCGAATTGCAGAGTGTTGATCAGGTGTTGATCGGCGAAGGGGGTACTTGATCAGGCATCGGAAGTCTTCACTGCCTGATCGCAGAGCCTCTGGAGTCTGAAACAGCTAAAGGAACACCCAAATATGTGTATTCCTAGCCTAGACCTACGAGGGGGGGGGTAAATTTCACTAAATACACCTAGAGTTCCCGTGGGGCGCTTACAGCAGCCGAACACTAGGGGCCAAACGTGAACCAAACGTGGAAAAGGTGAGAGCACTGCTCAATCACGTTCCCGAGACCAAAAACCTTTAAAAAGAAGAACCGCTGACACAGCGGGCGGAGTTTCGAGTGAGTTCTCACACTCTACGCCTACCGGTGGGCCAAAAACGCACTAAGTGCTCCCGCCCGGGACGTAGAGGTATTTATTAGTAAGGGAGGCGCAAAGATGCCGTCCCCGAAGCGATCTGCTCGATCGTACGCAAAAGGAGAACTTTATTATTGCTTAAAGCCTTAGATCTACCATTTCCCTAATTTCATCCAATCAGAACCGTCCATTCCAGCGTCCTCCGTCCACCAGTCGACCTGATTCCTCCGTCGTTCGTCGGTTTTCGTCGGTGTTTGCTGAGTTCCTGTACGTAATCGTCCCATATTCCCATACCCCGTCTATATCCTGTCTGTGCACCACGGTTGTACACGCAAATGTATACACCGTGGCACACACAATCGTATACAATTACGTACCCAATTTGTACCCGCAATCAGACCACTAATTCGGCCCATAATTAGGCCCTTAGTTAGGCCTAATTATATCACGCTTTACCACAGCTTCTTGCACATGGCCATTGATCAGGAGGCGTGATTGTGGTCGCGTATACATGAGTAGAACCCAGCGTAAGAACTCGCCACTACAGCCCATCCGGACGAGAACTTTAAGCATGTACGTCCAGTTGACCCGATCGTAAGCTTTCTCGAAGTCGAGGAACACTGCGTAGCCCTCGTCATCCCACTTCGTCACCAAGCTTTGAAGATCCTACAGGAACCGGACGTGATGATGGAGTGACCGGCCTTTCACAAAAGCCTTCTGGTCAGGATGGATGAGCTTGGGCAGGTATGCTTGTAGCCGGAAGGCAAGCACCTTCGACAGAGCCTTGACATCAACCCCCTGGGTCGGTAGTTCCCCGGATTTGCACGCTCTCCCGTCTTGTGGAGCAGGCTGATGGCAGATTGACGCTGGCATGGTAGAAGTTCGCCGCGATCGAGCTGGAAGTTAAACACGATTGCCAGACACTCCCCAAACACGTCTGGTGCGACTTGGTAGAAGGCCGCAGTGAAGCCATCCAGACCGGGTGCGGAATGGGCCCGCATCTTCCGAATGAAGGTGGCCAGGTCGCTGGCAGTAATGGGAGCATTGAGCTCTGACATGTGGTGAAGTGTACCTCAAATTTAGTCACTTTTGGTCAAGGCAGTTGGTCGAGTTTCCGATTGGTCTAAACAAGGGGGGCTTCTTAGCCTATCATATTCAAGGAGTATCAAGAACGCAGGTTTTGGGTGAGTCACCTGACATTGGGTATTTTACATAATTTTGTGTGGGTACATTAGGGACCATAGGGAGGTAGTATTATTGGTTAATTGCGATTTTTCCAAGTAGAAGTCTTTTGGTTGCGATTTTCCAAGTAGAAGTCTTTTGGTCTAGGAATAAGTGGCAAGAACCTCTTCTGGCCTTTGTCTACACCGCAGCAAGGGGTCGCCGTTAATGTTTTCACGTACACTAGTCGCCTCCGCCCGCCGCGGAGTGTTTGGGAGCAGAGGGTTGAATTATCCCCTCTTGCCTATTATACCCGGTCTGTACGCGCCGCACGCGCACTTTGGCCACCGGAAGTCCCTCGACGGGAGTACGATTTGGCGATCTCGACACTTTGACTCAAGTACGTTTGGAACGTGCTATTCACTGGATTGGTCTTTACGTGGAGATATCCTATCGTTTGTGGAGTTTCACGGGCATATTTGGTCTTTACTTGGACATATTGGCTCATTGTAACATTGGTTGGAGTTTAGACCGGTTTTGGTCTTCTCTTATATTGGTCAGGGTCTAGACCGGTTAATTGGTATACCCTCTATTATTTCGTATTGGTCAGGTCTAGATCGTTTGGACGATCGACCTATTGGAATTTATCTTCTGGAAGTGTTTCTGGTCTGTACGTACCTGGGGTGAAGAGTTCCGCCCTAGGTACACCTAGCCAGCACGGTCTCATATTCAAGACCGAATCAGATCGATCTGCGATCCCGATCCACCGAGTGTGTAACTAGCCCATTCCATCGGGTACACAAGGTGAGATGAACTTAAGTGAATCGGACCAAGTGTCTTTGGATGATGAACGGTCGTTTGCCATCAGCGGACGATCGGACCAGATTTCGAATGGAGGTCAGCGGGGTACCCTCCCCGTAAGTTGGAAGGCTGGGCAAGATGGTGGTGGTCAGGTTGTCGATACAAATGTATTCGATTTCGAGCTTGACTCGACCACAATGGTGCGCGTGCCCGGATCACTTGGTGATCGTGGATATCACCGCGAGGTGTCATCAAAGATTGAATTTGAAGATTTAAATTTGGAATCGTCTGGAGAGGGCGTAAGGAAAGTCTATCACCTTACGTCTTCGTTCTCGATAAAGATGGCGATGTCCGGTCTGACCTGGTGGAGGACCAGATCGGGATTAATCATTTTTTCCTCCCCAAAAGGCTCCCACCGGAGCCGATCGGGATTATAGCAAGTCTTGCTATAGTCCCGGAAAGGATCACGACTTTTGTCCTGATCCTAGTATGTGCATAAAAAAGTTGATGGAAAATCAAAAGACGAAATATACTTGGAAGCTGATCAAAACGATCATACCAACCTCCCCAAGGTCCCCAGGCTACCCAAGATTCCCAAGAAAGGGTTGGGAATGCCGGCCGACAAAGACGACCTCGAAGAAAAGTCGCAGGTCAGAGATGGAGGCATCACTGAAGAAGACCTAAACAAGATGTACTACATTTTTGAGCTGAAACAATTTGTTCGTTTTGAAGTGGTCTTTCGGGTGTTGAACCTCCAGATCCCCGACCATCTTCTCGGTCTCACTACCGAGCCGATCCAGAGTGATCGCCCATTACTGTTGGTGAAGAACTTGGTGGC
>CM047583.1:19384094-19400506 GCA_026184515.1 Peronosclerospora sorghi
AAATCTTCCTACACATGCAGTTTCCAACGTGTTGAAGAATAAACTGCGCCCCAGGTTTGTGGGCCCCTTTAAGGTACTAGCCCGAAAGGGCTTGACGTATACCTTAGACATCCCGAAGGCGATGCGTACGCATCCAACCTTCTATGTGGGTATGCTTAAGCCATACCAGAACCCGGAGGTGGGTCCCCCCTTGGAGGAGGTTGGGAAGGCGGATAACCGAAAGGCGCTACAGGTCGGACATCTCCGACAGGGTTGAAATACGACCCTGAAGCTCCGCAAGGAGAGACTCGAGAGAGGCAAGCCGCCCCTCGATGCGTTCATTCGCACTCCCTTCGTTGCGGAGTCCCTCCTGAGAATCTTGGATGCGACGGCTGTGCCGATCGCAGCGCTCGTGGAAGTCACGCCGCAATAGCGCGACCCCCTCCTCCAGTGCTCGATACGGAGGGTAGTCCACATTACCATGTGGAACACCTGATGGCACGACGTCACCACCCGGGTGAGACTCATTACCTGGTGAAGTGGAAAGGGTATACACATTCCCGGAGCTCGTGGGAGTCCGAGACTCCCCCGTGGCAGGATTGCCGTGACTTCGTTGACGATTTCGAGCGGGAGAATCCCACTGAGAGTCAACGACCACAGGGGCCGAAGAAGCCCCTTCACTCCCAGTAGCTGGGAGTCTGCCGGAAGCGGATGCGGTGCTCGAATTGATCTCCGGCACCACATCGAGAGCAGGGCGCGTGTAGTAAGAGGCAGGTAATTGCCCTTGCGCTTTGGCCTGGGCATAAGCCAAGCGTAGCGACCTCTCCACCCGAACGTCGTGTTCGGAAAATCTGTTATACAGCGCATCAAAGCTAGGGAGGCGCTTCTCCCCTTCCGCCCAAGCGCGGAATGCCTCTTCTGTGCCTCGACGCTTTCGTCCCGCAATAGAACAAAGGGAATCTTGTCGAGGATATCCACGAGGGCACCACGTGCCTATTTCCCGAAGCTCGTCCGGTAGGACTTAACAGTAAAATGCTTAGGCGTTAGCAGTCGGGCCCGGAGTTGGTTCCGATGCGCAATTTCACGCGGCAGTATAGCCGCTGGACCAGGGGTATAGGAGGCTAAACCCCTCTTGACCGCGTTGTTAGCCCTCTTTTGAGGGTCTCGAGGCCCCTTCCGTGCCCGTACAGCACGTCGGGCCTCAGGAACCGAGGACGGTTCATTGGTGGTGGTCGCCTGCGGCGACGCGGCAGTATACCCCTAGTGGTTAAAGGTGGCGCACGAGTTAGTGCGTTTTCCCCACGCGTGGGGAATGGGTTGGATGACCGACAGTGCCGTTCGGCTCTGTCGGAGTGGCTAGCCGTTGGCACCACTGAAGGTGCTGAAGGTCAGCCAGAGCTACTGGCAGTTAGACTTCTCCAAAAAAATTGTTTATTGCGTAAGCAATAGTCTTGACGGGGGAGGATGTAACAAGGTTACATTCGAGTCACATTTAGTGTTGGTGTACATGTGTACACTACGGTTGGGGTCAGTATTGACCGGTTCGAAAGGTTCTGAACCTTTGGTTATTTTAACCAATCAGGGCAGGGGCCCTTGGTGTGGTGGTGTGTCAGCCATCCACGTGTCGGTACACAGGTGGTGTACACTACATTTTAGCTAGGTACGAATTTGGTATGTTCTACTTAGTATTACATATAGCTTACATTAGTTTAAATTAATTTAGGATAATTATATATTAAATATATTCAGTTTCATTTCACTCTATCTTACAGACGCACGACTTCGATCGGTCGTGCGTGTAGTGAGTGCCGTAGCGTAAAGGGAGCCCTTCCTTTAGCTACACCCTTATTAAGGGAGCCTTTCCGTTAAG
Source organism: Peronosclerospora sorghi (assembly GCA_026184515.1). Classification (NCBI taxonomy): domain Eukaryota; phylum Oomycota; class Peronosporomycetes; order Peronosporales; family Peronosporaceae; genus Peronosclerospora; species Peronosclerospora sorghi. The sequence goes on from CM047583.1 coordinate 19,385,944, forward strand.
GCACTAGAAAAGGCTACAGTAAACCAACCCGGGAATCTTGGCCCCGAGTAGGAGAGCTCTCTCCTACTAAGCCCTTATAAGGGCGTATCGGCTAAGTAGCGGCGAACGCCGCTTTAAGGAAAATTCTTCCTCTGTGCGCTAGCCGCACCGTGCGTATACGCACCTGCTACACATCTGACATAATTGTCAGGCACTCCAGAGTCTATCAAGACTCTCCAAGGCTTATCAAAGCCTTTCACGTCCGCAAGGACGACCAGCAAACCTGGCTGGTACACCAACTCGGTGCCAGAAAGCACCGTTTCTCTCGGTGCTTTGTGCTGTCGGCCACTACCTTGGGGTTTAACAGCACTGAGGGATCCCCCAGTAGGGCGCCCCGCACCTACTGGGAGCCGTCGTTTCCTGACGGCTTGGGCGAGGGGCTTTTCCCGCCCTTGGCCCCTTACAGCGATAGTCTCGATCGTTTTTTTTCGGACATCTGTTCCGCAGATGATCCGTGCTTCCACCCAGGAAGCATCTTAGAGGCCCACGCCGCTGCAGCATTGCAAGGAGCTCCGCATCGAAGCCCTGCGGGAAGGAGTCAGAGTGACTCTTAGCGGGAGGTTTATCCTCCGCTTCGACCTGGCTAAGGTCCATGGGTTCCGGACCCACCTTAGAGGAACGAAAGTTCCTTTCGGCGTTAAAAGCCATCTTAAACGCCTCCTCCAGGTATTGGGGTCAGCATCGGAACAGTTTCGAACGTGCTGGCCCTTCTTTCAGGCCTCCCATGAACAAGGTAATGGACACATCGTCCGAATACGCTTTCGCGTACATCCCTGCCAACAGAGTCTTAAGTTTTTGGATGTATGCCTCCAAGTACCTAATGCCCTGACGGCACCTCAAAAACGCCAGCTGATTCTGGAAAACCAGATCAGGCGTGGCGTACATGTCCATAAGCTTTTGCTTAAGGACTTTCCAGTTCGGGAACACGTCCGTGACCGAATCTGGACACGTAAACGCCCATTCACGGGCTTTAACCGTGAGATGGGTTAGTGCAAGTCCACTTTCAAGTGATCCTCGATCACATTCGCTGTGGCGAAGGCCGTTTTGACCTCACGAAGCCACACAAAAAGGTTATCACCTTTTTTACCAGTGAATTCCTTTATCTTAAAGGACAACGGAGGGCGCATGTAGCCGGTGCGTATACGCACAGTGCGACTAGCGCGCAGATGAAGACTCTTCCTTAAAGCGGTAGCTACCGCTACTTAGTCGATACGCCCTTGTAAAGGGCTTAGTAGGAGAGGTCTCCTACTCTGGGCCAAGATTCCCGGGTTGGTTTACTACGTAGCCTTAACGGCTGTATTCCCTTTTTTTACGGGATGTAAGTAAAGGGAGGGCTCCCTCTTACCTACGACACTCACTGCGCGCGCGACCGGTCGAGGTCGCACGTCCGCAAAATAGAGTGAAATGTAAACTGAATATATTTAATATGTAATTAGCCTTAAAAATTTTTTAATCAGAGCAGAAGAAGTGGCTCCATCTACGTCGTAATCAGCGAAAATGCAATTTTTTTCTTTTAAGGAAATCGCTGATGCTTTTTCTATTAAAAACTCAGAAGGCGCTTTATATGTAATTGATTCAGTTAGTATGAAGCAACCAAAGACTCAAAATTTAAAATAATATAAACTATATGTAATACTAAGTAGAATATTCCTAATTCGTACCTAGCTAAAATATAGTGTACACAGATGTGTACTGACACGTGGATGGCTGACACACCACCACACCAAGGGCCCCTGCCCTGATTGGTTAAAATAACCAAAGGTTCAGAACCTTTCAAACCGGTCAATACTGACCTCAACCGTGGTGTACTCATGTACACCAAAACTAAATGTAACTCGAATGTAACCCCGTTACATCCCCCCCCATCAAGACTATTGCTTACGCAATAATCGAAATCTTGTTGGAGAAGTCCAACGCCAGTACCTCTGGCTGTCCATTGTACACCTTCAGCGGTGGTATGGACGCAAACAATTTCGACAACTCGGAAGTGGATGCCCTTGGGGAGCTCTCCCCAACGGCTGGCCATGATGACAGCGCCGAACGGCGCTTTCGGTCATCCAACCCATTCCCTACACGTGGGGAAAACGCATAACTCGTGCGCCACCGTTACCCGCTAGGGGTGATACCTCCAGGTTGCCACAGGCAACCACCACCAATGAACCGTCCTTGGTTCAAGAGGCCCTACGTGCCGGACGGGCACGGAAGGGACCTCGCGACCCTCAAAAGAGGGCTAAGAATGCGGTCAAGAGGGGTTTAGCCTCCTATACCCCTGGTCCAGCGGCTATACTGCCGCGTGAAATTGCGCATCGGAACCAACTCCGGGCCCGACTATTAACGCCCAAATATTATTCCGTTAAGTCCTACCGGACACGCCTCGGGAAGCAGGCACGCGGTGTCCTCGTGGGTATTATCCGCGAGATTCCCATTGTTCTCCTGAGGGACAGCGTCGAAGACGCAGAACAGCCATTCCGCGCCTGGGCGGAAGGGGAGAAGCGCCTCCCCAGCTTTGATGAACTGTACAACAGCTTTTCCGAACACGAAGTTCGGTTTGAGAGGGCGCTACGCTTGGCTTATGCTCAAGCCAAAGCGCAAGGGCAATTACCTGCCTCCTATTATACGCGCTCTTCTCTCGATGTGAAGCCGGAGATCAATGCAAGCACATCATCTGCCTCCGGCGAACTCCCAGATACTGGGAGTGAAAGGGCTTCTCCCGCCCCTTTGGAGGTTGACTCTCAGTGGGATTCTCCCGCTCGAAAGCGTCAACGACGTCACGGCAATCCTGCCACAGGGGAGTCTCGGACTCCCACGAGCTCTGGGAATGTGTATACCCTTTCCAATTCACCAGGTAATGAGTCTCACCCGGGTGGTGACGTCGTGCCATCAGGTGTTCCACATGGTAATGTGGAATATCCTCCGTATCGAGCACTGGAGGAGGGGGTCGCGCTATTGCGGCGTGACTTCCACGAGCGCTGTGATCGACACAGCTGTCTAATCCTGGACGCCCTGGAGGGACTCCGCGATGAGGGGAGTGCGATTGACCGCATCGAGAAGTGGCTTACCTCCCTCGAGTCTGTCGTCGCGGAGTTTCATGGTCGCATTTCGACCCTGTCGGCGCTATTCCGACCTGTAGCGCCTTTCGGTTATCCGCCTTCCCAACCTCCTCCAAGGGGGGACCCACCTCCGGGTTCTGGTATGGCTTAAGCATACCCACATAGAAGGTTAGATGCGTACGCATCGCCTTCGGGATGTCTAAGGTATACGTCAAGCCCTTTCGGGCTAGTACCTTAAAGAGGCCCACAAACCTGGGGAGCAGTTTATTCTTCAACACGTTGGAAACTGCATGTGTAGGAAGATTTTTAGCGTTTAATAAAAAACTTTCTCCTACTTTGTACACTTTTTCGTTTCGCCGACCCTTGCGGTCAGCTTGCTCCTTCTGCTTGTCTTGTCTTTCTGCCATGGCATCGCAGACGTGTCGTAAGACACTAAGGCGCATCGATAAAAACTTATCGATGTGCTTGAGCACAGATACAGGGCTGACATCGGGGAATCCTACCCCCTCAATCCCTGGGCCTTACACACGTGGCGTCAACGGAATCCTCGGATTTACTAATCCGTTCACGTAAAACGGGGTAAACCCCGTAGATGCATGTACCGAATTGTTGATAGCAAATTGAACCATCGGAAGCATCTCACTCCAACTCTTTGGAGAATCCGGACATAAACTCCGGAGAATATCCTCCACAACGCGATTAACGCGTTCCGTCTGACCGTCCGTCTGCGGATAATCCGCAGTGGACATGAGGAGCTTGGTGCCTAGCACCTTAAAAAACGCTCCCCAGAATTGTCCCGTAAAACGGGGATCCCTATCCGACACAACGGAATCGGGAGACCATGCTGTCGAAAGACAAGGTCTAGGAGCACTTTCGCTGTTCCTTGTCCATCAATGGACTCTGGCACCGCCGTCAGGTGAGCCATCTTGCTCAATCGGTCTACAAAGACCAATATGCCGGTGTCCCCGGCCTTATCCTTCGGAAAACCGAAGATGAAATCCATACTGATGGATTTCCAACACTCCGTAGGAACGGATAAGCTCGCCAAAGGCGTCGCTGAATCTGCAGAGGGTTTGACCCTCTGACACGTCTCACAGGTGCGAATATACGTACCGACCCACTTATACATTTTGGGCCACCAATACAAAGCGCTTAAAGCGCTGTAGGTCTTATCCCGACCTAAATGACCCCCGGTAGGGGCGTCAAATGCCTCAAAGAGGACTCTATACTTCTGTTCCTCATCATGAGGAGCTACCCGCGGATTGTCTACGCGCTCGTGCTATAATATAGCGAACCGTCACAGTACCTGTAACGGTGTAAACGGTCTTTAGCTCTACTTGACAGGGTTGGATCAGACGAGCCAAGTCCCTTTCCACCCAACGAGATGATAAGCGCCGTGCACTGTGGGTCTTTCTCGTACGCCTGGCGTATGAGATCCACCACAGACGTGGTGACACATGTCGCGTGATAGAGCTCGAAATCGGGACGACGCGACAACGCGTCTGCAAGCACGTTCTGCTTGTCAGGTTTATACTTAACCTCAAAGTTGTACTCCGCAAAGAAGGAGAGCCAAAGGGCCATCCGTTGCGAGAGATGAGGCGACTTTGTCGCTGTCCGTAAGGACGCGTGGTCAGTATAAACCACGAACGGCATGGAGCCGAGTAGGTGAACCCTAAATTTGACAAGAGCATACTTCATAGCAAGTAGCTCCTTGTCATGAACGGGATAATTCCGTTCCGCAGCTTTGAGCTGCCTCGACTCAAACGCAATCACGCGTTCCCCTCCTGCATCGTCTTCTTGTAACAAAGTTCATACGATTGCGAAATTGGAGGCGTCGCAGACGACACTAAATGATTTCCCAGGATCAGGGAGAGCAAGAACGGAAGCTTTTAACAAGCTCCCCTTTACCGCTTCAAAAGCGTTTTGGTGTTTGGTTTCCCAACACCAATCCACGTCCTTCTTAAGAAGGTCGGTTAATGGCTTCGCCATTTCAGCGTAGTTCTCGCTGTACTTGATGAGATAGTTGGCTAATCCTAGCCACTTCCGTAAATCTATAAGATTTACAGGCTAAGGCCACTCCACAATGGCTTTCACCTTCGCGGGATACGCCCGCACTCCATCCTTACCGATGAAGTATCCGAGGAAAAGAATTTCCTCAGCACCAAACATACATTTGGATGCGTTTGCATATAACTTATGCTCTCGCATACATTCGAGCACAGCTCGAAGGTGTATAAGGTGCGTCTGAACATCAGTCGAGTCGCCTTCCGCACGACTATGAACGAATATATCGTCGAAGTACGTCTGAGCGTACTTCCTTTGAGGGCGGAATAGTTGAGTCACCAAGCGATTAAAAGTCGCTGGTGCATTCTAAAGCCCCTGCGGCATAACAAGCCACTCCCACAGCATGCCACTAGGCGTGCTAACCGCTGTCAGTGGAATATCGGACGCTAGCATGAGCACCTGATAATACCCGTCCACCAGATCTAAGGCACTGTACACAGTACAGCCCGACATATTGTTCTGGAGGACATCCTTCCGAGGAATCGGAGTTTGCATGGGTACAGTAGCTGCATTCAGCTTGTTGTACGCATGCACAATGCGCCACTTTCCGTTCGGTTTACGAACACAAAAAGTGGGAGATGAGTGGGGAGACTTGCTCTACCGTACCATCCCTGCCTCTTCTTTCCCCTTGAAGAATGCGTCGATGAAGTCGCATTGCTCCTTGGGGAGAGGCCACTGCCTAGTGACGCAAAATTTGGCTCCAGGAACCAAATCGATTTCATGTCGGACTCCCCGATCCGGTGGTAACCCCATCGGCGGGTTGTCACTAATGACATCTCCAAATTCCTTTAGTAAGGAATGATATGGGTCCTCAGGATCCGCGAGGATCTTGAGACCGCTTCGGGCATTCAAGGCCTGTTTGGTTTGCACCAAAACTGACTCGTCCATCGTGGATGAAGAGTTCAACTCCTCTTCCGGACATAGTACGACAACCTTGTCTATTTCATCTGCTTTCAAAGTAGTTTCAAACTCGTTTAAGGACATCTCCTCCAACGACAACAGTTCGCCTACCCCAGGCAACCGTTCAAGGCTTACGCCTTCTGTGACAACACCTGTCACACTATTCAGCATCCTATAGGACTGCCGACTATTGGCCTCGGGACTCATCCCGAGACCCAGATGGGGAGAGTCAATTACCCCATCTATTGGAAGCGCCTCGCACCTATCCATAGAGGTCTCTTCCTCTACCACCGGTGGCTCACCGGTCTCACCTAAAACGGCCTAGTCGGAATCATTTCCGACGTGCGAAAGAGACGAACTTCGGGTCTCTTCGCTTGGAAGCGCCTCGCGCTTAACCACAGGGGTCTCTACCCCTACCACTGGAGTCGCCTCAGAGGAATCTACCTCTGTCACTGGCAACTCACCAGTCTCACCGTTAACGGCGTGGGGATTAACCGCCGAATCCCCCTCGTTAAGAAACTCTTCCTTAACGCCATTGGTAATGAATCTTTTCAGACATCCCAATCTCTGGAATCTCACGCCAGAATCGCTTTTGCGATCGAGCAAAGGTGGGTTCATGACTCGCCAATGCTTCACCCGACCGCGGGTGCGTTGAGCCAATGGACTTAGACTTCCAGTCTATCCATGGCTCGTGGCGTTCCATCGATTTCATGCCCAGAATGAGGTCATACCTCGAGTCCAAATCCAGGACTATGCAACGTTCTAATCTGTCGAAGTCTGCAAACTTCAGCTTAAGGCCAATCGAGACCTTGGGTACAGAAACATGTACGCCCGTCGCAAGACGGACCGTGACAATGTCAGGAGAACGTGCCTCTAGGACCTCGGCATACAGCCTACTCTTCTCTACAGAAGCCCGTCTGACATAATTGTCAGACGCTCCAGAGTCTATTAAGACTCTCCAAGGCTTATCAAAGCCTTTCACGTCCTCAAGGACAACCAGCAAACCTGGATGGTACACCAACTCGGTGCTAGAAAGCACCACTTCCCTCGGGGCTTTGTGCTGTCGTCCCCTACCCTGGGGCTTAACAGCACTGATGGGTCCCCCATTAGGGCTCCCCGCACCTACTGGGAGCCTTCGTTTCCCAACGTCTTGTACAAGGGATTTTTCCCCACCCTTGGTCCCTTGTATCGAGTGTCTCGCTGGGGATTTTTCGGACATCTGTTCCGCAGATGATCCATGCTCCCACATAGGAAGCATCTCAGCGGCCCATGCCGCTGCAACATAGCTAGGAGCTCTGCCTCGAAGCTCTGTGAAAAAGAGTCAGAGTGACTCTTAGCGGGAGGTTTCTCCTCCGCTTCAACCTGACTAAGGTCGATGGGTTCCGGACCCACCTTAGAAGAACGGAAGTTTCTCTCGGCGTTAAACGCCATCTTAAACGCCTCCTCCAGGGATTGGGGTCGGCATCGGAACAGTTCCGAACGTGCTGGCCCTTCTTTAAGGCCTCCCATGAAGACTGGGATTGACACATCATCCGAATACGCTTTCGCGTACATCCCTGCCAACAGGGTCTTCAGTTCTTGGACATACGTTTCCAAGTCCCTAGTGCCCTGACGGCACCTCAAAAACGCCAACTGATTCTGGAAAACCAGATCCGGCGTTGCGTACATGTCCATGAGCTTCTGCTTAAGGACCTTCCATGTTGGGAACACGTCCGTGACTGACTCCGAACACGTAAACGCCCATGCACTGGCTTTACCGGTAAGATTGGTCAACGCAAGTCCCACTTGCAGTTGATCAGCGATCACATTCTCTCTGGCGAAGGTCGTTTCGACCTCTCGCAACAACACGTAAAGGTTGTCACCCTTCTCTCCGGTGAACTCCTTTATCTTAAACGATAATGGGGGGCGCACACCCGTGGAACGACTTCCACCTAAACTCGCCTCATGGGCGATGAGGGCATTGGCCCTTGCCTTTACGGCCTCAAGGCCCTGCTCCACTAGGAGCTGCATAACCTCGTCACCCAGTTAGGATAACAGCCTGTAAAAGGCTTCCTGCTGGACGATGGTCAACCTATCCCAATCTTCCTGATTCATCCCTTGCAGAGGATGTCTTAGTCTACCAACACAGGTGTTGGGTTGACTACAAGTGCTACCAGATGTATCCGGTGCGTATACGGACGATGCGGCTAGAGCACAGAGGAAGAATTTTCCTTAAAGCGACGTTCGCCGCTACTTAGCCGATACGCCCTTATAAGGGCTTAGTAGGAGAGAGCTCTCCTACTCGGGGCCAAGATTCCCGGGTTGGTTTACTGTAGCCTTTGCTAGTGCCTTAACGGTAAGGCTCCCTTACTAAGGGTGTAGCTAAAGGGAGGGCTCTCTTTAAGCTACGGCACTCACTACACGCACGACCGGTCGAGGTCGTGCGTCTGTAAGATAGAGTGAAATGTAAACTGAATATAATTAATATATAATTAGCCTAAATTAATTTAAACTAATGTAAACTAGATGTAATACTAAGTAGAACATACCAAATTCGTACCTAGCTAAAATGTAGTGTATACCACCTGTGTACCGACACGTGGATGGCTGACACGCCACCCCCAAGAGCTCCTGCCCTGATTGGTTAAAATATCCAATGGTTCAAACCCCTTCGAACCGGTCAATACTGACCCCAACCGTAGTGTACTCACGTACACGACCAACTGAATGTGACCCTGTTACAAGACGGGCTTCTGTTGAGAAGAGTCGGCTGCATGCCGAGGCCCTAGACGCACGTTCTCGCGACGTTGTCACGGTCCGTCTAGCGACGGGCGTACAGGTTTCTGTACCCAAGGTCTCGATTGACCTTAAGCTGAAGTTTGAAGACTTCAATAGCTCAGAACGTTGCCTAGTCCTGGATTTGGACTCGAGGTATGACCTCATTCTGGGCATGAAGTCGCTGGAACGCCACGATCCATGGATAGACTGGAAGTCTAATTCCATTGGCTCAACGCACCTGTGGTGAAGTGTACCACAAATTTGGTCACTTTTGGTCAAGGCAGTTGGTCGAATTTCGGAGTCTAAACAAGGGGGGGCTTTTCAGCCTATCAAATTCAAGGAGTATCAAGAACGCTGGTCTTGGGTGAGTCACCTGACTTTGGGTATTTTACATAATTTTGTGTGGGTACATTAGGGACCATAGGGAGGTAGTATTATTGGTTAGTTGCGGTTTTTCCAAGTAGAAGTCCTTTGGTCTTGGTCTATACCACAGCAAGGGGTCGCCGTTTTTCTTTGCACGTACATTAGTCGCCTCCTCCCACCGCGGAGTGTTTGGGGGCAGAGGGTTGAATTATCCCCTCTCGCCTATTATACCCGGTCTGGACGCACCGCACGCGCACTTTGGCCACCGGAAGTCCCTCGATGGGAGTACGATTTGGCGATCTCGACACTTTAAGTCAAGTACGTTTGGAACGTGCTATTCACTGGATTGGTCTTTACGTGGAGATATCGTTTGTGGAGTTTCACGGGCATATTGGGTCTTCACGTGGACATATTGGCTCACTTTAACATTGGTTGGAGTTTAGACCGGTTTTGGTCTTCTCTCATTTTGGTCAGGGGCTAGACCGGTTGATTGGTCTACCCTCTATTATTTCGTATTGGTCAGGTCTAGATCGTTTGGACGATCGACCTATTGGAATCTCTCTTTCGGAAGTGTTTCTGGTCTGTACGTACCTGGGGTAAAGAGTTCCGCCCTAGGTACACTTAGCCAGCACGGTCTCATATTCAAGACCGAATCAAATGGATCTGCGATCCCGATCCACCGAGTGTGTAACTAGCCCACTCCAATAGGTACACAAGGTGAGATGGTCTTAAGTGAATCGGACCAAGTGTCTCTGGATGATGACCGGTCGTCTGCCAGCAGCGGACGATCGGACCAGATTTTGAATGGAGGTCCGCGGGGTACCCCCCCTCCCCGTAAGTTGGAAGGCTGGGCACGATGGTGGTGGTCGGGTTGTCGATACAAATGTATTCGATTTCGAACTTGACTCCACCACAATGGTGCGCGTGCCCGGATCACTTGGTGATCGTGGATATCACCGCGAGGTGTCATCAAAGATTGAATTTGAAGATTTGAATTATGAATCGTTCTGGAGAGGGCGTAAGGAAAGGCTATCACCTTACGTCTTCGTTCTCGATAAAGATGGCGATGTCCTGTCTGGCCTGGTGGAGGACCAGATCGGGATTAATAATTTTTTTCCTCCCCAAAAGGCTCCCACCGGAGCCGATCGGGACTATAGCAAGTCCTGCTATAGTCCCGGAAAGGATCAGAACCTTGGTCCTGATCCTATGTATGTGCATAAAAAAGTTGATGGAAAATCAAAAGACGAAAAATACTTGGAAGCTGATCTGAACGATCAGACAAACCTCCCCAAGGTCCCCAAGCTACCCAAGATTCCCAAGAAAGGGTTGGGAATGCCGGCCGACGAAGACGACCTCGAAGAAAAGTCGCAGGTCGGAGATGGAGGCATCACTGAAGAAGACCTAAACAAGATGTACTACATTTTTGAGCTGAAAAGATTTGTTCGTTTTGACGTGGTCTTTCGGGTGTTGAACCTCCAGATCCCCGACCGTCTTCTCGGTCCCACTACCGAGCCGGTCCAGAGTGATCGCCCATTAATGTTGGTGAAAAACTTGGTGGCGATGTTGGCGGAGGTTGGCATTAAAATGCAGAACCCCGCCGATGTCCAAAAACTATTTGAATTTGAGACTTGGAGGCTGAAATCGTCCATGTCGACCTTCCACGACCATTGGGTCCCACTGGTGGGGGCGGTTCGCCGCCCAACTCCCACCGCAGCAGTGAAGGTCGCTGAAGCCTCCACAGCGCTTGTCGACATTGGTTCTGATGACGAATCGGTTTATCAGTCTCCACCGGCCTCTAACAGCTCATCAGAGTTGGATACCGGTGTCGAGCGGATGACCGTGGGGGTGGACCATGCCCATCCTGAACAAAAAAGGGACATGCGGCAGCAAAAGGGCTGCTTGCCAGTCGGGGCTCCAGCGACCCTCACAGGTCTCAGTTCCGCAAAAGGAGGGTATCAACACGCTGTCCATGACGCCAGCCAACGTCCAAACCATGTTTGAGACGATGATGGAGCGTTTCATGAAAGACCGGGTAAGACTGTGGAGAAGCGTGCCCAAAATTTGGCACACTTCTGGTCAAGTTTCGTCAAGGCATTTGGTCTAATTTCGGATTGGTTTAAACAAGGGGGGCTTTTCAGCCTATCAGACTCAAGAAGTGTCAAGAACGCAAGTTTTGGTGAGTCACCCGACTTTGGGTATTTTACATATTTTTGTGTTGGTACATTTAGGGACTATAGGGTAGTAGTATTTTAGTTGTGGTTTTACCTTTTAGGCCAGAGTTTATACCTTTAAGTAAGGAAATCTTTTAGCTTTCGGATAAGTGGCAAAAACCTCTTCTGGTCTTGGTTCACACCACAGCTAGGGGTCGCCGTTCTTCCCTTTTCGTACACTAGTCGCCTCCGCCCGCCGCGGAGTGTTTGGGGGCAGAGGGTCGAATTATCACCTCTCGCCTATTATACCCAGTCTGGAAGCGCCGCACGCGCACTTTGGACCACCGGAAGTCCCTCGACGGGAGTACGATTTGGCGATCTCAACACCTCAACTCAAGTACGTTTGGAACGTGCTATTCACTGGATTGGTCTTGGAGTGGAGATATCGTTTGTGGAGTTTCACGAGCATATTGGGTCTTTACGCGGACATATTGGTTTGTTTTAATATTGGTTGAAAACTAGACCGGTTTTGGTCTTATTTCGTATTGGTCAGGGGCTAGACCGGAACGGTCGGTCTACCCTCTATTATTTCGTATTGGTCAGGTCTTGATCGTTTGGACGATCGACCTATTGGAAGTTATCTCTTGGAATTGTTTTGGTCTGTTTGTGCCTGGGGTGAAGAGTTCCGCCCCAGAGATACCTACCCAGATCGGTCTTCTATATTTAAGACCGCTTCGAACCAATCTGCGATCCAGATCCACCGAGTGTGTAACTAGCCCACTCCAATGGGTACACAAGATGAGATGGTCTTAAGTGAATCGGACCAAGTGTCTCTGGATGATGACCGGTCGTCTTCTTGCAGCGGACGATCGGACCCGATCTCGAGTAGTGGTCCTCGGAGTACCCCCTCCGAAAGTTGGAAGGCTGGGCGCGATGGTGGTAGTCAGTTTATCGATGCTAATGTTTTCGATTTCGAACTTTACTCCACCACAAGACCACGTCTGCGGCCACATGCCCAAGACCGGTCTACCCAGCAAAGTGCCAATGTTTGCCGAGATGTGGATATGGAATCGGTAACATCTGTGGACAAGCCCACTCGAAGTGGTAAGCAAGTCGGCAAAGGGAAGCGCAAGCCGCAACCGGCCAGACCGCGTAGACCAAGCAAGACAAGTGACTGTGACATGGAGTCGGTCGGCGGTCTTGACGACCACTGTGGGTCAGACGGTACGGGCGCTGGCAAGCCACGCAAGGTTAACCTAGCCTCCACTATTGCTTAAGACTTTGGATCTGCTGCAATTCCGCGCATCCGTATGGCCGCGACGACCGACCTCAAGGACTTCACTGGCAAGGATACTGATGAAGACCAGGCCCGGTCTTGGTTCGGTCGGGTCAAGTCTGCGTTCCTGCGAGACCAGACCCCGAAAAGTGAAAGGTGTCTGATTCTCCGGGATTTGTTGAAAGGACCGGCTGCCAACTGGATCCAACCGTTAGGTCGGGATGTCCGGTCTGACTGGGACAAGCTATGTGCAGAGTTTGAAGGGCAATATTGTAACTCCGGATTTTCGAGTGCCCGCAAGTATCACCATATGCAGAAGCGGAGCGACGAGACACCGATCGAATATTTGCATCGGTTGAACGTGGCTGCACTTCGTGCCGGCATAACAATTAAAGAGAATAACCCGCCGAACGGTGCTGCTCTGGAACATGTGGGTCACTATATTAGAACCCTGGACGATCAAGAACTGGTGGACCAGCTTACCCTGCTGCGTCTTAGGGACGCGGGTGAAGTTGAACAGACTCTACGGACGCTACAGAAGTCGCGTAGCATGAGGGCGAAGAGTGCTGGTGGATCAGGTCGCTACCGATCCAAGAACCAGACCCAGACCGATCGGGTCAAGAGGCCCTGGACCAGACCGACCCAAGCGGTCAAGGCGATCGTAGCCGAAGACAGCACGGGATCGGAAGGGGAAAGTGGAAGTCAATCCAGCCAGGAGTCGTCGGACGAAGACCAGTATCGTTACGTCTATGTTGCGGGACCTGCCCCGAAGACCAGGTCGAAGTCCGACCAGGTAGACCGGAAGGGAAGGAACGGAAGCAAGTCCGATCCAGACCGACCTCGTCAGAAGTGCTCCCACTGTGGGTAGAGCAAACATGATGGTCCAAACTGCTGAAAGAAGATGGTGTGCAAGAAGTGCGAGAGACGCGGCCACCCGACTGACCAGTGCCTCTTCGTATGCAAGTCATGTGGAGAGATCGACGAGGCCGGCCACTGCAAGATTGAAGATTTTTTTAGCATGATACGCAAATGGTACGTGCCGGAAAAGAACGCGGGGATGCTGCCGCCGGACACAGAAAAGATGTTAAACTAGAACGCTCGCCAGGTTGGAATCTGGATCGAGCCGAGCGTTCTACGGTTCACATCTGTTCATATGTCGGCAAGGAGGATAAGACCGACAATACACGTTCTATTCCAAATTGCGTCGACCGAGACGATCCGGTCTACAGTCTGAAGACCGATGAGTACTCCCGGACCAAGGTGGTTATGCAGTTGGACTTGCTGCCTGGAGAATCCCGCGGATACTGGAAGTATCACGCTCCTGATAAATGGTTCAAGCAGGCGAAAGCCTGTGGAAAGATTAATAACCAGAAAGCGACGATGTTGTTCGACTCTGGAGCTGAAGTCTCGATAATCGACTCCGTCTTTTCTCGTAAGGTCGGATGTCGTATAGACGATACCCAGAGACAAGAATGCGTCGGTATCGGTGAAAACGCTTATATGACCGAAGGAAGAACGCGTGTGAAAATTATTTTGTCGGGATCGCTGGTCTACATTTTCATCGCTTGGGTTGGAAAGTTGGCTGGTCAAGACGCTTTATTAGGAATGGATTTCATGGTCCCAGCTGGTATTCGCCTAGACCTGTCCCATGGAGTGCTTACGCTCCCGGATGAGGTCCAGGTCCAGTTGGCTGGTCGAAGACCTCTGTATGGTTCGTATACCGATCTGTTCCGGTGGGATCAAGACCTCACTATCCCAGTCGGTCGGTCTGCCGATACCCCGGTCGAGAAAGGTTTCCGTTCGAGGAAGTTATGGTTGACCAGGGGCGATCGGTGGGTCTTGACCTTCGTAAAGAGTGCTGGTCGACGTGATTTTGTCCGTGTTACCAATATCGGTGACAAGCCGCTGACACTGGACAATAACACTATTGTTGGTATGTGGTTAGCAGAAGGAAAGGTACCAAG
>CM047583.1:19401945-19416805 GCA_026184515.1 Peronosclerospora sorghi
GCCACCAAGTTCTTCACCAACAGTAATGGGCGATCACTCTGGATCGGATCGGTAGTGAGACCGAGAAGATGGTCGGGGATCTGGAGGTTTAACACCCGAAAGACCACTTCAAAACGAACAAATCGTTTCAGCTCAAAAATGTAGTACATCTTGTTTAGGTCTTCTTCAGTGATGCCTCCATCTCCGACCTGCGACTTTTCTTCGAGGTCGTCTTCGTCGGCCGGCATTCCCAACCCTTTCTTGGGAATCTTGGGTAGCTTGGGGACCTTGGGGAGGTTGGTATGATCGTTTTGATCAGCTTCCAAGTATATTTCGTCTTTTGATTTTCCATCAACTTTTTTATGCACATACTAGGATCAGGACAAAAGTCATGATCCTTTCCGGGACTATAGCAAGACTTGCTATAATCCCGATCGGCTCCGGTGGGAGCCTTTTGGGGAGGAAAAAATTATTAATCCCGATCTGGTCCTCCACCAGGTCAGACCGGACATCGCCATCTTTATCGAGAACGAAGACGTAAGGTGATAGACTTTCCTTACGCCCTCTCCAGACGATTCCAAATTTAAATCTTCAAATTCAATCTTTGATGACACCTCGCGGTGATATCCACGATCACCAAGTGATCCGGGCACGCGCACCATTGTGGTCGAGTCAAGCTCGAAATCGAATACATTTGTATCGACAACCTGACCACCACCATCTTGCCCAGCCTTCCAACTTACGGGGAGGGTACCCCGCGGACCTCCATTCGAAATCTGGTCCGATCGTCCGCTGATGGCAAACGACCGTTCATCATCCAAAGACACTTGGTCCGATTCACTTAAGTTCATCTCACCTTGTGTACCCGATGGAATGGGCTAGTTACACACTCGGTGGATCGGGATCGCAGATCGATCTGATTCGGTCTTGAATATGAGACCGTGCTGGCTAGGTGTACCTAGGGTGGAACTCTTCACCCCAGGTACGTACAGACCAGAAACGCTTCCGAAAGATAGATTCCAATAGGTCGATCGTCCAAACGATCTAGACCTGACCAATACGAAATAATAGAGGGTAGACCAATTAACCGGTCTAGACCCTGACCAATATGAGAGAAGACCCAAACCGGTCTAAACTCCAACCAATGTTACAATGAGCCAATATGTCCACGTGAAGACCCAATATGCCCGTGAAACTCCACAAACGATATCTCCACGTAAAGACCAATCCAGTGAATAGCACGTTCCAAACGTACTTGACTTAAAGTGTCGAGATCGCCAAATCGTACTCCCCTCGAGGGACTTCCGGTGGCCAAAGTGCGCGTGCGGCGCGTCCAGACCGGGTATAATAGGCGAGAGGGGATAATTCAACCCTCTGCCCCCAAACACTCCGCGGTGGGCGGAGGCGACTAATGTACGTAAAAAGAAAAAAGGCGACACCTTGCTGTGGTATAGTCCAAGACCAAAGGACTTCTACTTAGAAAAATCCTGCAACCAAAAGACTTCTACTTTTTTTAGGCAAATCCACAACTAACCAATAATACTACCTCCCTATGGTCCTTAATATACCACACAAAATTATATAAAATACCCAAAGTCAGGTGACTCACCCAAGACCAGCGTTCTTGATACTCCTTGAATTTGATAGGCTAAAAACCCCCCCTTGTTTGGACCAATCGGAAACTCGACCAACTGCCTTGACCAAAAGTGACCAAATTTGTGGTACACTTCACCACATCTGCGTGCAGATCGGTTTCCCACCGACATCGCCAAAACGTTCGACGCTTTTTTCGCGGCTGATCGGCAGTTGCATGACCACTGAGATCAGCTCCGACCGATCTTGGACGGGCTGATCGGCGCACGACATGATCTGTCTCGTTTGGAGGCCTACAGGTCACACCTCCTGGAAGAGCTCGCGGTGGTCAACCGGCAGAGGTTGGAGGATC
Source organism: Peronosclerospora sorghi (assembly GCA_026184515.1). Taxonomy (NCBI): domain Eukaryota; phylum Oomycota; class Peronosporomycetes; order Peronosporales; family Peronosporaceae; genus Peronosclerospora; species Peronosclerospora sorghi. Next base: position 19,403,870 of record CM047583.1, read on the forward strand.
AGTCCGATCGGACTTTACTCCGCACCCAACATGGTGACCTGGAGAGGCAGATCGGCGAGTTGCAGGTCGTGGTCAGGTAGCAGATAGGGAAGGTCGAGTCCTTCCAGAGCCGATCGGATGCCTGGACCTAGGAGTCAGACCGTCGCTGGGCGGCCGTAAATCGGTGCTTCCAACAGTTGGCCGACTTGTTGTACCGGCGTCCGGCTGCAGGCTCTAGCGTTGACCGATCTGCATCGGCCGCTCTGATCGATCTGCACCAAGATCGGAAACGACGCCACCCATTGGATAAAAATAAGCACCCCGAAATTCCAAGAACTTCCAAGAAACGTAAGGACGCATCGAAGGGCTCAAGGGAGCGGGGCATAGCGCGCGACTCCGAACTCGAGGAGAAGCGATCAGTGCCTCCAAAGAAAAGCCAAGACGCTGGCGCATCTTCCAAGCCCAAGATCGGACGCAGGTGACACATCCATCAACGTCAAATCGCATGCGCCCTTACGCCCCCGAACTGTTCACACCAAAAATATGGAGATCTCCTCCGGAGAGTACTCGGGGATCGAATCAGGAGATTCTGAGTTCTTGTTCACTGCCTTATCGAATTCCCGATCCAATCAACGCCTAGGTCCTGTTCCAGCGAAGCCTTCATCGGGGGCTGATAAGGTGATCAGCTTCCAGGGTGATGGTGTTGCACGGACGCGTGAGTTGACCGGATCGGCGCCTTCCTTCCATCCCGGCACATCTGGGCTGCGCCATCACGCCCTATTGAAAGGAGTGTTGGTCGGAGATCGACCCGTTCCGACGTTGACTTCAGATGCCACTTTGCAATGGTCATCGGGGCAGATCGGTAGCTTGCACCGATCAGCCCTGACCAATCCGATACTAGCCCGGTCTCTATCGCGTCCAGACTCCTGGATTATTCCTCCAGCTTCAAAGGCTCCTGCCGCTTCTGCATGGCGGGTGGTCCTGGTCACAGCACCACAAATCGCCCGCCTGTATGCAGATCAGCCATGGAAAGTGTTCATCCGCCCCAAGCTGGGGTCCATGTTTGCGTCGACTGCGTGGATCGACTCGTTTATGGGTCGAGTGAAGGCCTTCAATGAAGCCTACAGCCAAGCGATCTGGGAGTCTAAACAATATCTAGTGCTTCCTCCTGATCTAGCGCAGCATAATAAAGGCCTGATCTCATTCCAGAAGAACCGGAAGAAGCGCCGGAGTCGGGCGGGCGAGGCCTGGCAGACTCTGTGCCAGTTCGTTCTGGGAGGGATGCTGGCCCGCGCGTGCGAAATCGACTTTTTTTTATCCTGTAGTTCTTCATATGGCCAAGAGTCAGGTTGAGAAAGCTGGGGTATTAGCTGACGACGGCGTCTGGTATCCCGGTATTCATTGTGACGAGCCGATCGCAGACCTGAAAGACGCCTTGATCCGGATCGATCGGAAGGAGCCCTGGCGCAATCAGCATCAGGACCAGATAGAAGACCATCCGGCATTGACTATCGGTCGTCTGTGGGGTGACAGCGAATCTTGATGCGGGAGTTAGCTGACCAGATAATCCATAATACATGTCATCATTATTTCCAAATTCCTGATCACCTGATCACCTGACCAAATTTCATCACTTTCTCCAAACTTGTACCAACACGTTATCACACATAGTTTCCATCCACATCGCGAAAATTATCACCACGTTAGTCACTCCACTACTCAAGTTCATCACAGTTCATCACACTAATTCACAATAACTCAGACCACATTCACACCGATCGATATACTGATCGGTGCTACTGTGTGTCTTGATCTTCGTCTTCATGAGTCTGCATCACTGCGAAGCGATTCCGACTGACTCGTTCTCGCTCGAACTCTCGTAGCAGTGCTCCACAATTTAGATCGAGTTCGCCGATCCAAGTTGATTCGTCATGATCCTTCCAGCGGACCAGATATTCTCGGTGGGTGCAACCGAAACGTGTCTTCTTGACCGATCGGACATCTAGCACCTTTTCCACCTCGAATTCTTCCTCTTCCAATGGCCTTTACCGAATGTCTTCCGGCAGCAGAGCCTCATCAAAATCGAATCTCTCCGCTTCGTCCACCAGACAGGGAATTTTAGGCCGATCGGGGAATCATCTGACCAGCTTCAGTTTGGACACATGCACGATCGGAAAAACTTAGAATCCGTGCCGATCGATATCATACGGGCATCATGCTCACCGATCAGCTCTGCTACACGGAAAGGACCGTGCCACATATGAGCCAACTTCTTTGCATAGCCTTCCTTGACCCGATCGAGGTATAACCATACCCTCGCCCCTAGTTCAATACCATGAGGGCGGACCTGATCGTTATTTCGATCTGCTCGATCTTGTGTGGCCTGACGCAACTTTTCGTTGACGACTTCTTTCGCATGCTAATAATGCTTCTGGACCTGCATGCGCCAACGTCGGGCATCGCGATCACGGGTCCGAGTGCAGCCGATCGATATCGCCGCTTCAAGTGTCGATCAAGGGTCCCATCAATACGCCAAATAGAAAGGCGTTTCTCCTCGGACCTGATCGGTTGAAGAGTTGAGTGCGAATACCAGTCTCTCTGCATACTCATCCCAGTCACGTTGGTACGGATCGGCCACATACATCTTGATCGCCCTTGTTATTGTCTGCACCATGCGCTCAGCCGATCCGTTCGCTTGCGGACGATATGCCATCGTCTTGCTCTGCTTCTGGCTTAGCATGTTATTCAATGATCGGAACACCTCAGCCATAAAACCGGGTTCCCGATCGTGTCTAATAACTTCGCTGGCGCCGAACCTTCTGAACACACATTCCTCGTAACTCTGGGCGATCGGCTCCACAGATCGGGATGTACTAGCCTTTTCGATCACCAGACCAGTATACAAGTCGATCCAGATCAGCAGCTCAGTGTTGCCGCGCGTCGATCTGGGCAGTGACGGTATGTGATCCATTGCTATCACCTGGAAAGGGTAAGTAGTCTCGATATTTCCGGGCGATCGGCCCTTGATTATCGGTCTGCCCTTTCCGGTCTCGCAATATGTGCAACAGCCCACATATTTCTGCACGCTTCGAAAAAGTCTTCTCCAGTGAAAGTGGGCCCTGATCTTGTGGTATGTCCTGCCTATTCCTTGATGTCCCCCGTTTAGACTCACATGGTAGTGATGAAGGACATCTGGCTGTTGCAGCTCAGGGATCACCAGTTTCGCCAGTCGATCTCGATCGGCACTGTCTTGATCAACGTCACGGCAGTAATACAGCAATCCATTTTCATCCACATCGTAACTGTCCTCGATCTTGGTACACTCTTTCGCCTGCTCATTCGTTAACTTGGACAGTTCACCGCGCAGATAGTCCTTCAAGTTGATGATCCACTCTTCTTCGTCCTGCGCCTTGAGGATCCGTTCCGCCCTTAGCTGTTGTACAACGTACTCACTCATCCTTTCCTTTGGGAACGATCAGCGAGACTTACGATTTCGCGATCTAGTTGCCGCCATCACATGCACCTGGACTGGGGCGTTCTTGGGTCCGATCACTTCTGGGAGCCTGTTTAAATTCATAAGTTCATGTAGAACGGCCTCCTCGGTGATCGTCGCCCCGATATGGTCGCGCATAGCTTGGGTCGCGAGGTGATCGGCGCTTCTGTTCCAATCTCGTTTCACGTGCAATAGCTCGTGGTTAGGATAGTATTTTAGTGCCTTCATCACCCGATCATTCGGCAACTTCAGCCGTGGTGCCTTACAGTTGATCTCCCCGGTGATCTGCCTTATCACTAGGTTGGAGTCACCAAATATGATGATCCGTCCTTTCTTTTGTGATGACAGCAGATCAAGACATAGAAGGAGTCCCCGATATTCCGCCTGGTTGACCGTTATGTCAGGCGTGAAATCAGCGGCGGCTGCTACTATAGACCACTGTGGTAACTTCCACAGTATGGCACTATAGGAGCCGACCTTCTTCTTCACGCTAGCCGATCCGTCGAAACTCAAGACCAGGAGTTCCTCATCCCGATCAACGATCGGTGGCGGCAGCGAGATTGACTGTCGAGGTTGTTTCCTGGGGGTAAGCGCCATCGGAGCTTCATACACTTCATACCGAGGGGTGATACTGGCAGCCAATGTGCCCAACGTCTCTTCCTCTCCCTTGGTGCACTTGACGACCTCGGGGGACCACTGTGACAAGATCGCTGACCATCTGCCGAGTCGACCGTCCCTCCCATTGGCTGATAATAGCCAGTCCAATGTCGACTTTCTCGAAAGGACCTTTACAGATCGGCCGACCAGTACGTTGTAGCACACATCCAAAATACGTAGTAAAGCCAGAACTTCCTTTTCGACGATCCCATTGTTAACTTCGTTCGGCTTCAACGTCCGTCTCGTAGAAGTGACCGGGTGGTACACACCATCATGTTCTTGCACTATAGTGGCAGAAATGGTCCACTTACTAGCATACACAATGACGATCGGCATTTTCTCCGGATCGAAGTGCTTGAGAATCGGTGCCATCGCCATCTTGGCCTTTAGCATATCGAAAGCAACCTTTGCACGCCTCATGTGATCCTCTGCCTCCACTTGCGGAAAATCTGCGGGCAGATCACAGTCGCTGCCCTCCCGTAAAGTTGCCCGATCTTCTTCGCGCAACATATGGTAGCCGACTTCCCGGAGCTCGTACAGCACGGCCGCGTAAATCGCAAAGTCTTCAATGAAGCGGCTGTAGTAATTTAGGCTTCCCAAGAAGGACTGCATTGCCTTCAGCGATCTGGGAAACGGGAGGTTATTCAGTGATTCCAGATCTTTGGGATTGGCCTCCAGCCCACTGATCGACACCATATGACCCAAATAGGCGACCTTGCACATTCCCCAATAACTTTTCACAGCACTGATCGACAGGTTCCAGCGATCGCATGTCTCCAACAAACGTTCGACCTTCTCGCACAGATCGCTCCATGACGAGGCAGGGATCAGAATGTCGTCGATATACGATCTCCTTCCCAGAACGGACGGTCTCCTCTCCCGGTACGGTTCACCCTCTGTAAATACATCATAATTTTTGGTGAGGTCCTGATCGGTGCTGATCTTGAAATGTCCATACAGTGCGTTGTCGATCAGCCTCTGGTAGATCTGGGGCGCGTTCTTCAACCCGAACGGCATACGGTTCCACTCGAACAGACCGAACGGCGTAACAAATGCGGAGATCTCGCGAGCTCGATCGGTCATCGAAACCACCCAAAATCCACTTGCCTTGCCTAGTGAGCAATACCACAGGGTTTTGTCAAGGTCTTCTAGTAGATCGCTCATCAGCGGCATCGGGTACACCATAAGCTTGGTCAACCGATTTACCAACCGATAGTCGATACACAACCTGATGTCGACGCCGATCTTCTTGATCACGATCACGATCGGTGAGGCCCATGGCATGGTCGACGGTCTGATGATCTTGGTAGCCAACCGTCCTTTAATAAGGTCAAACAATTTTTCGCGGTACTGTGGCGCCACACGCCGGCATCTCTGGGCGATCGGCTTGGCATCTCCAACGTCGATGTCACAAATCGATCCGCGAGCAGCAGGGGGTAAGGCATTGCCTTTACCGATCAGCAGATGTTTCTTCTTCCATATGATCTTCTTTAGCTGATTGATCTGATCGGGACTGTTGAGATCCCGATCACCCACTTGCAGATCGTCCATAGTAACCTCGGGCGGGTCAGCAGACACTTCAGGGAAGACTGCCATCTGGCTCTCCAACTCCTGAATGTATTGGTCCCCGCCCTCATGGATGCAGACCTGGTCATCTTCCGGGGAAATAACACCCAAACCGTCCTGATCGGCTGAACACTGCTGTTCCCGATCGGCGGGCTGTCCTTCACCGACATCGACCTGCTCAAGCGTGCCATCATGGTCCGCCCCAGTCTTGTCATGCTTCCCTTTTTCTATTTGCGCCTTCGCTGTCGCCTGTTCTTGTGTCGCCACCACGTTAACGAACTTTGGATCATCTACTTGATGGTCCACCGTATCCGCGCCTGCGGTGCCTTTCTTCGAACTAGCATCTTCATAGGGGTTACATAGCTGGGTCGTTCCACCATAGGTGAGGTATCTTCTTCCACCGATCCATCATTGCTGACCAGATCGGTGGTCGCTTGGTATGCCAAGCTCTGCCACTCAACATACCGTCTCGATCCGATCGAGACGAACCCCATCTTCCTCGGCACTTTCCCTTCTGCCAGCCACATGCCAACAATCGTGTTGTTGTCGAGCGTAAGCGACTTGTCACCGATATTAGTGACTCGGACAAAATCATGTCGGCCGGTGCTCTTCACAAAAGTCGACACCCACCGATCGCCCCTGGTCACCCATAACTTCCTTGAACGAAAACCTTTATCGAACGGGGTGTCAGCGGATTGGCCGACTGAAATGGTGACATCTTGATCCCACCTGACCAGATCGGTGTACGATCCGTATAGGGGCCGCCGACCAGCTAACTGGTTCTGGACCTCATCCGGGAGTGTAAGCACTCCATGAGACAGATCAAGGCGAATACCCGCCGGCACCATGAAATCCATGCCTAACAGGGCATCCTGACCGGCCAGCTTACCAACCCAAGCACTGAAGAGGTAGACCAAGGAACCCGATAGGGTGATCTTCACGCGCGTCCTTCCTTCGGTCATATAAGAATTTTCACCGATCCCGACGCATTCTTGTCTCTTGGTATCGTCTATACGACATCCGACCTTACGAGCAAAGGCGGAGCCGATTATCGAGACTTTAGCCCCAGAGTCGAACAACATCGTCGCTTTCTGGTTATTTATCTTACCACAGGCTTTCGCCTGCTTAAATCATTTGTCGGGCGCATGATACTTCCAGTATCCGCGAGACTCTCCAGGCAGCAGATCTAGCTGCATGACCACCTTCGATCGGGAATATTCATCGGTCGTGAGATTGTAGACCGGATGATCCCGATCGATGCAATTGAGAATAGAACATGTATTGTCGGTTTTATTCTCCTTGCCGACATATGCATAGATGCCAAACGTAGACCACTCGGCTCGATCCAGATTCCAACCTGGCGAGCGTTCTAGTTTAACATCTTTTTCACGTCAGGTGGAAGCATCCCCGCGTGCTTGCCCGGCACATACCACTTGCACATCAGGTTGAAGAATTCTTCCATCTTGCAGTGTCCGGTCTCGTGGATCTCTCCACATGACTTGCACACGAAAAGGAAGTGATCGGTGGGTTGGCCGCGTCTTTCGCATTTCTTGCATATTAACTTCTTCCAGCAGCTCCGATCATCATGCTTATTTGACCCGCAGTGAGATCACTTCTTGCGGGGTCGGTCCAGGTCAGACTTGTTTCCGCTCCTGCCCTTCCGATCTTCCTGGTCAGACGTCGATCTGGTTTTCGGGGCAGGTTTCGAGACGAAGATATGGCGGTACTTGTCCTCGTCTGACTCCAGACTGGACTGGCTGCTGCTTTCCTCTTCCGATCCAGTGCTGTCCTCAGCTACGATCGCCTTAACAGCACGGGCCGATCTGGTCAAGGGTCTCTTCACCGGATCGGTCTGGGTCTTGGATCTGTAACGACCTGATCAAACGGCGCCTTTTGATCTCATGCTGCGGGAGTGTTGCAACGTTCGCAACGTCTGCTCCACTTCTACCACATCCTTTAGGCGCTACAGGGTGAGCTGATCTGCCAGATCCTGGTCATCAAGGGTACTAATATAGTGACTCACGTGTTCAAAAGCGGCACCGGTCGGCGGGTTGCCTTCCTTGATCACTATGCCGGCGCGAATTGCAGCCACATTCAGACGGTGTAAGTACTCGATCGGCGTCTCGTCGCCCCGCTTCTGCATGTGATGATATTTGAGGGCGCTGTATAATCCGGAGTTGAAGTACTTCCCCTCAAATTCTGAACATAGCAGATCTAAGTCAGATTGGACATCCCGACCCAACTGTTGGATCCAGTTCGCAGCCGGTCCTTTCAGCAGATCCCTGAATATCATACACCGTTCCTTTTTTGGCGTCTGATCCCGTAAGAAAGCAGAATTGACCCGACCAAACCACGATCTGGCTTGCTCCTCGTCGGCGTCTTTCCAGTGAAAATCCTTGAGTTCCGTGGTCGCAGCCATGCGTATGCGTGGGATCGCAGTAGATCCAAGATCAAAAGCGGTTGTAGAAGATAGGTTATCCCTGCGCGTTCTGCCCGCCCCTGCACCGTCTGACCCATAGTGGTCATCCGGATCGCCGATCGACTCCATGTCAAAATCACTATTCTTGCTTGATCGGCGCGGTCGGGCTGGCTGCGGCTTGCGTCTTCCTCTGCCAACTGGTTTGCCACCTCGGATAGCCTTGTACGTTGATGCCACTGACTCCATATCGACATCCCGTCAAGTATTGACATTTTTCCGGGCAGACGGTCCTGGGCATGCGGGTGCGGAGGCGATCGGCGTCGTTCTCCCATGAAACGCTCCATCATTGCCTCAAACATGGCTTGGACGTTAGCTTGGGTCAAGGGCAGCGTGTTGGCATCCTCCTTTGGAGGTACTGAAACCTGTGGGGGATCCTGGGACCCCGACCGTCATGCAGCTCCATGCTGCCGCACGTCCTTTTTATGCTCCCATGAGGGTACGATCCGCCCCCATGGTCATCCGCTCAACACCGACCTCCAACTCCGAGGAGCTATTAGAGGCAGGTGGAGACTGATACAGCGACTTATCATCGGAGCACACATCATCGTATGCTGCCGTGGCCTCAGCGACCTTCAATGCCACGGTGGGAGTTGGGCGGCGAACCGCCCCAAACTAACGGCACCAAATGATCATGGAGGGTCGATGTAGCCGGTGCGTATACGCACGGCGCTTCTAGCGCACAGAAGAAGACTCATCCTTAAAGCGGTATCTACCGCTACTTAGCCGATACGCCCTTATAAAGGGCTTAGTAGGAGAGCTCTCCTACTCGGGGCCAAGATTCCCGGGTTGGTTTACTAATTAGCCTTAACGGCTGTGTTCCCTTTCCGGGATGTAAGTAAAGGGAGGGCTCCCTCTTACCTACGACACTCACTGCACGTGCGACCGGTCAAGGTCGCGCGTCTGCACTTTAGAGTAAAATGTAAACTGAATATATTTAATATGTAATTAGCCTAATTAATTTAAACTAATATAAACTATATGTAATACTAAGTAGAATATTCCAAATTCGTACCTAGCTAAAATGTAGTGTACACACCTGTGTACCGACACGTGGATGGCTGACACGTCACCCCCAAGGGCTCCTGCCCTGATTGGTTAAAATAACCAATGGTTCAAAACCCTTCGAACCGGTCAATACTGACCCCGACCGTAGTGTACTCATGTACACCAACACTAAATGTAACTCAAATGTAACCCGGTTACAGTCGACATCGACATCTCCAGCTTCCAAGTGTCCAGATCGAACAGTTTCTGCACGTTGGCGAGGTTTTGCACTTTTATGCCGACCTCAGCCAACAACGGCAGCAGGTTCTTCACCAATAGCAACGGCCGATCGCTTTGGATCGGCTCGGTGGTGGTCCGAGAAGGCGATCGGGGATCTGAGGGTTTAAGATCCGCATGACCTGGTCTTCACGAATAAATTGCTTTAACTCGTGGATGTAATACATCCTGGTCAGGTCTTCTTCCTTGATAACCCCATCCCCGACCTGCGACTTTTCTTACAAGTCATCTTAATCGGGTGGCATTCTCAGCCTTTGCTTGGGGACACTGGGAAAGTGGATCGGATCGTTCCGATCAGCCTCCAAGTCGTTTTCATCTTTTATTTTCTTATCAAATCGTTCATTCAAATGCATAGGATCAGGACAAAAGTCATGATCCTTTCCGGAACTATAGCAAGACTTGCTATAGTCCCGATAGGCTCCGGTGAGAGCCTTATGGGGAGGAAAAAACTTATTAATCCCGATCTGGTCCTCCCCCCGGCCAGATCGGACATCGCCATCCTTATCTACAACGAGAACATAAAGCGATATCCGTTCCTTATGTCCTCTCCAGAACGATTCCACATTTAATTCGTTATAATGGATTCTTTGCGAGATATAATCTCGGTGATATCCACGATCACCAAGTGACCGGGCACGCGCACCATTGTGGTCGAGTCAAGTTCAAAATCGAACACCGTAGTGTCGAGAACCTGACCACCATCGTGTCCAGCCTTCCAACTGACGGGGGGGGGTACCCCGCGAACCTTCGCCAACGATCCGATCTGATCGTCCGCTGCTAGCAGACGACCGATCATCAACATAGGACGCCTGGTCCGATTCTTTCGTCATCTCACCTTGTGTACCCGATTGAATGGGATGGTTACACACTTGGTGGATCGTCGCTGGGAATTGATGTGGGTCTAAAAGCGTGAGACCGTGCTGGGTGGTGTACCCTGGGCGGAACTCTTCACCCTGGGTACGGGCAGACCAATTAAACTCCGAGTAAGTATACTCCAAAGGGCAGATCGCTCAACCGATCGTAGAGCCCAACCAATACGAGAATAAAAGACCAATACTCCAATATGGAGATCCAAACGAGAACGTTACAAACTACACGAACGATATCTCCACGTAACAATCCAAAACTTGTTTACACGTTCCAAACGTGTGTGACTTGGGCTTGAGAAGCCGACCAATGCGTACTCCCGTCGAGGGACTTCCGGCGGGCCAAGTGCGTCTGTAACGCGTCCCGGACGGGTATAATGAGCTAGAGTGGATTGCTCGACCCACTGCTCCCAAACACTCTGCGGCGTGCTGAGGCGACCAACGTACTTAGCAAAGATGCTAGCGACTTCCTGTTGAGTGTTAAAGGCCAAAAAATAACGACTAACCAAAACTATATCCCTACGGTCCGCAATATGTACAAACATGAAAATATGTAAGTACACGCAATATCATGTGACTTACCAAAATCCGTCTTCTTGACACCCATCGCACACGATAGGCTTAAAATCCTCCTTGATTTCCACCAATCCGATCGCCGATAAGCCGATCGGTGTGCTGCTGACACAAAGTGACCAAAATTCTTGAGTCCACTTCGCCACAAGGACGTGTCGCGTTGGATCACGGACATGCCAGCACCGGCGTCGACGGTGCGCACCGCGAGGTCCTTGTCGACGGCATCCTCGATTGAACAACTTGATGTAGCAGGAGACGGGGCACTGGATGAGTCCGGTGCGGAAACGATTGGTTCGACGATAGCCGGGGCGACAAAAACGGGACCAGGCAGTGTGGTGAAGTGTACCACAAATTTGGTCACTTTTGGTCAAGGCAGTTGGTCGAACTTCGGATTGGTCTAAACAAGGGGGGCTTTTTAGCCTATCAAATTCAAGGAGTATCAAGAACGCTGGTCTTGGGTGAGTCACCTGACTTTGGGTATTTTACATAATTTTGTGTGGGTACATTAGGGACCATAGGGAGGTAGTATTATTGGTTAGTTGTGGATTTGCCTTAAAAAGTAGAAGTCTTTTGGTTGCAGGATTTTTCTAAGTAGAAGTCATTTGGTCTTGGTATATACCACAGCAAGGGGTCGCCGTTTTTCTTTTTACGTACACTAGTCTCCTCCGCCCGCCGCGGAGTATTTGGGGGCAGAGGGTTGAATTATCCCCTCTCGCCTATTATACCCGGTCTGGACGCGCCGCACGCGCACTTTGGCCACCGGAAGTCCCTCAACGGGAGTACGATTTGGCGATCTCGACACTTTAACTCAAGTACGTTTGGAACGTGCTATTCACTGGATTGTTCTTTACGTGGAGATATCGTTTGTGGTGTTCACGGGTATATTGGGTCTTCACGTGGACATATTGGCTCATTTTAACATTGGTTGGAGTTTAGACCGGTTTTGGTCTTCTCTCATATTGGTCAGGGGCTAGACCGGTTGATTGGTCTACCCTCTATTATTTCGTATTGGTCAGGTCTAGATCGTTTGGACGATCGACCTATTGTAATTTATCTTTTGGAAGCGTTTCTGGTCTGTACGTACCTGGGGTGAAGAGTTCCGCCCTAGGTACACTTAGCCAGCACGGTCTCATATTCAAGACCGAATCAAATCGATCTGAGATCCCGATCCACCGAGTGTGTAACTAGCCCACTCCAATGGGTACACAAGGTGAGATGGTCTTAAGTGAATCGGACCAAGTGTCTTTGGATGATGACCGGTCGCCTGCCAGCAGCGGACGATCGGACCAGATTTCGAATGGAGGTCCGCGGGGTACCCCCCCCGTAAGTTGGAAGGCTGGGCAGGATGGCGGTGGTCAGGTTGTCGATACAAATGTATTCGATTTCGAACGTGACTCCACCACAATGGTGCGCGTGCCCGGATCACTTGGTGATCGTGGATATCACCGCGAGGTGTCATCAAAGATTGAATTTGATGATTTGAATTTGGAATCGTTCTGGAGAGGGCGTAAGGAATGGCTATCACCTTACGTCTTCGTTCTCGATAAAGATGGCGATGTCCGGTCTGGCCTGGTGGAGGACCAGATCGGGATTAATCATTTTTTTCCTCCCCAAAAGGCTCCCACTGGAGCCGATCGGGACTATAGCAAGTCATGCTATAGTCCCGGGAAGGATCAGGACCAAGGTCCTGATCCTATGTATGTGCATAAAAAAGTTGATGGAAAATCAAAAGACGAAAAATACTTGGAAGATGATCAGAACGAACAGAACAACCTCCCCAAGGTCCCCAAGCTACCCAAGATTTCCAAGAAAGGGTTGGGAATGCCGGCCGATGAAGACGACCTCGAAGAAAAGTCCCAGGTCGGAGATGGAGGCATCACTGAAGAAGACCTAAACAAGATGTACTACATTTTTGAGCTGAAACGATTTGTTCGTTTTGAAGTGGTCTTTCGGGTGTTGAACCTCCAGATCCCCGACCGTCTTCTCGGTCCCACCACCGAGCCGATCCAGAGTGATCGCCCATTACTGTTGGTGAAGAACTT
>CM047583.1:19421805-19445324 GCA_026184515.1 Peronosclerospora sorghi
GAAAACTCTTATATGACCGAAGGAAGAACGCGTGTGAAAATTACTTTGTCGGGATCGCTGGTCTACTTTTTCAGCGCTTGGGTTGGCAAGTTGGCTGGTCAGGACGCTTTACTAGGTATGGATTTCATGGTCCCAGCTGGTATTCGCCTAGACCTGTCACATGGAGTGTTTACACTCCCGGATGAGTCCAGGTCCAGTTGGCTGGTGTAAGACCTCTCTATGGTTCGTATACCGATCTGGTCCGGTGGGACCAAGACCTCACTATCCCAGTCGGTCGGTCTGCCGATACCCCGGTCGAGAAAGGTTTTCGTTCGAGGAAGTTATGGTTGACCAGGGGCGATCGGCGGGTCTTGAGCTTCGTAAAGAGTGCTGGTCGACGTGATTTTGTCAGTGTTACCAATATCGGTGACAAGCCGCTGACACTGGACAATAACACTATTGTCGGTATGTGGTTAGCAGAAGAATAGGTACCATGGAAGATGGGGTTCGTCTCGATTGGATCGAGGCGGTATGTCGAGTGGCAAAACCTGGCGTACCAATCGACCACCGATCTTATCAGCGATGATGGGTCGGTGGAAGAGGATACCTCACCTTTAGTGGAAAGACCAAGTTATGTTACCCCAAAAAATATGTTGGTCCGAAGAAAGGCGTCGCAGTCACAGGAACGGTGGACCATCAAGTAGACGAGCCAAGGTTAGTCAACGTGGTGTCAGCACAAGACCAGGCGACAGCGGAGTAAGAAACGGAAGAAGGGGAACATGAAATTTCTAGGTCGTACCATGACGGTATTCCTAATCAGACCGATATCAGTGAAGGACAGTCCGTCGATCAAGACCAGGGGCGTTCAGCCGGTCCAGATGGTCTAGGTGATATCGCCCCAGAAGATGAACAAGTCTGTATACATGAAGGCGGGGAACAGTATATTCATGAGCTGGAAAGCCAAATGGAAGTCCTCCCTGAAGTGTCTGCCGACTCTCCCGAAGTTACAATGGATGATTTACAAGTGGGTGATCAAGACCTTAACAGTCCAGACCAGATCGAGCAGTTGAAGAATATCATATGGAAGAAAAGACATCTGCTGATCGGAAAGGGCAACGCTTACCACCTGCAGCCCGTGGTGCGATTTGCGATATTGACGTTGGAGATGCCAAGCCGATTGCCCAGCGATGTCGACACGTGGCGCCACAGTACCGGGAAAAGCTTTCTGATCTTATCAAAGGACTGTTGGCTACCAAGATTATTAGACCGTCGACCTCGCCATGGGCCTCGCCGATCGTAATTTTTATCAAGAAGAACGGCGTTGACATTAGACTGTGCATCGACTATCGGCTGGTAAATCGGGTGACTAAACTCATGGTGTACCCGATGCCGCTGATTAATGATCTGTTGGAAGACCTCGACAAGACCTTGTGGTATTGTTCGCTAGATATGGCAAGTGGATTTTGGGTGGTCTCTATGACTGATCGAGCCCGTGAGATTTCCGCATTTGTGACGCCGTTTGCTCTTTTCGAGTGGAATTGTATGACGTTCGGTCGGAAGGACGCGCCCCATATCTACCAACGGCTGATAGACAACGCATTGTACGGACACTTCAAGATCAAGACCGTTCGGGACCCTGTTGAAAATTATGATGTGTTTAGAGAGGGTGAACCCGATCGGGAAAGAGGACCGTCCGTTCTAGGGAGGCGGTCGTACATCGACGACATTCTGATTCCTGCCTCGTCATGGACTCGAACAATGGTCTAGAGGCTAATCCAAAGGACCTGGATTCGCTGAGTAACCTCCCGTTCCCCAGATCGCTGAAGGCAATGCAGTCCTTCCTGGGAAGCCTGAATTATTATAGCCGATTCATTGAAGACTTTGCTATCTACGCGGCTGTGCTGTACGAGCTCCGGGAAGTTGACTATCATATGTTGCGCGAAGGAGATCGGGCAACTTTACAGGAGGGCGCCGACTCTGGTCTTGCTGCAGTTTGTCCGCAGGTGGAGGCAGAAGATCATATGAAGCGGGCACAGTTTCCTTTGGTATGTTGAAGGTTAAGATGGCGACGGCACCGAATCTCAAGCATTTCGCTCCCGAAAAAGTGCCGAATATTATTGTATATGCCAGTAAGTGGGCTATCTCGGCCACTTTAGTGCAAGATCACGATGGTGTGTATCATCCAGTAACGTTTACGAGACGGACGCTAAAACCAAATGAAGTGAACTATGGAATTGTCGAGAAAGAAGTTCTGGCGTTGCTACGAATTCTGGATGTGTGTTACAACCTGCTGGTCGGCCGACCTATAAAGATCCTGTCAAGACGGTCTACTTTGGCCTGGCTATTATCAGCCAATGGGATGGACGGACGTCTAGGCAGATGGTCGGCGGTCTTGTCGCAGTGGACCCTCGAGGTCGTTAAGTGCACCGGGGGCGAGGAAGAGATATTGGTCACATTAGCTGCCAGTATCACCCCTCGGTATGAAGTGGACGAGGCATTGATAGCGATTGCCCCGAGGAAGCAACCTCGGCAGTCAGTTTCGAGACCGCCACCGACCGTCGACCATGATGAAGAGGTCTTGGTCTTAAGTTTTGACGGATCCGCAAGCGTGAAGAAGAAGGTCGGCGCCTATAGTGCCATATTGTGGAAGTTGCCACAATGGTCTATAGTTGCAGCCGCTGCCGATTTCATGCCGGATATTACTGTTAACGAGGCGGAGTACCGAGGTCTACTTCTATGTCTGGACCTGCTGTCGTCGCAAGAGAAGGGGCGAGTCATCATATGTGGTGACTCTAACCTAGTGATCAGGCAGATTACCGGAGAGATCGACTGCAAGGCTCCACGACTAAGGACGCTAAACGATCGAGTAATGAAGGCATTGAAGGACCACCCCAACCACGAGCTATTGCACGTGAAACGGGACTGGAACAGAAGCGCCGACTACCTCGCGACCAAGGCCATGCAAGACCAGACCGGGGCTACGATCACCGAGAAGGCCGTTCTGGATGAATTGATGAATTTAAACAGGCTACCAGAAGTGATCGGACCCAAGAACGCCCCAGTCCAGGTGCATGTGATGGTCGCGACTAGATCGAAAGCTCAGAAGTCTCGCCGACCGTTCCCGAATAAAAGTTTGAACGAATACGCAGTGCAACAGTTAAGGATGGAACGGATCCTCAAGGCGCAGGACGAAGAAGAATGGATTATGAACCTGAAGACCTACCTGCGTGGTGAACTGTCCAAGTTGACGAACGATCAAGCGAAAGAGTGCATCAAGATCGCGGATAGCTACTAAGTGAATGATAATGGATTATTGTATTACTTCCGCGATGCCGACCAAGACAGTGCATACCGGGACCGATTGGCGAAATTAGTGATCCCCGAGTTGCTGCAGCCGGATGTCCTTCATCACTATCACGTGAGTCTAGAAGGGGGACATCAGGGAATAGGCAGGACCTATCACAAGATCAGGTCCCACTTCCACTGGAGAGGTCTTTTCCGCAGTGATGCGATGGACCACATACCTTCAGTGCCTAGATCGACGCGCGGCAACACTGAGCTGTTGATCTGGGTAGACTTGTTCACCGGTCTAGTTATTGCGAAGGCAATTTCGTGTCGGTCTGCGGAGCAGATCGCCCAGAGCTACGAATAATGTGTGTTCCGAAGAATCGGAGCCAGCGAGGTCATCAGGCACGATCGGGAACCCGGTTTTATGGCCGAGGTGTTCCGGTCGTTCAATAACATGCTGGGCCAGAAACAGAGTGCGACGATGGCATATCGTCCGCAAGCAAATGGATCGGCGGAACGCATGGTGCAGACCATAACGAGGGCGATCAAGATGTACGTTGCTGACCCAGACCAGCGAGATTGGGACGAGTATGCAGAAAGGCTGGTGTTTGCACTCAACTCGTCGACTGATCGGGTCCGAGGAGAAACGCCTTTTATCTGGCATATGGATGGGACCCTCGGTCGACATTGGAAGCTGCGATACCTATTGGCTGCACCCGGACTCGTGATCGCGATGCTCGACGCTGGCGCATGCAGGTCCAGAAACACTACCAGCATGCAAAAGAAGTCGTCAACGAAAAGCTGCGTCAGGCCACACAAGACCGGGCAGATCGGACCAATGACCAGGTCCAACCCCACGGTATAGAACCAGGGGCGAGGGTATGGCTATACCTAGACCGAGTGAAAGAGGGCTATGCGAAGGAGCTGGCTCATATGTGGCACGGCCCTTTCCGTGTTGCCGAGCTGATTGGTGAGCACGCTGCCCGTCTAGTAACAACTGGTACAGATTACAAGGGCTTCCCGATTGTGCATGTGTCCAAGTTGAAGCTGTTCCGAGAATTTCCTGATCGACCCAAAACTCTCTGTCTGGTAGAAGAAGAAAAAATATTTGATTTCGATGAAGCGTTACTGCCGGTGGACAGTTGGGAACGACCATCAGAGGAAGACGAGTTTGAAGTGGAGAAGGTCTTAGATGTTCGGTCGACCAAGAAGACCAGGTTCGGTCGGACTCACCGAGAGTACCTGGTACGATGGAAGGACCATGATGAATCAACTTGGGTCGACGAGCTCGACTTGAATTGTGGGGCTCTTCTACGAGAGTTCGAACGAGAACTAGTCAGTAGTAATCGCTTCGCAGTGATGCAGACCCATGAAGACCAAGACCAAGACACGCAGTAGCATCGGTCGGTCTAGACCGGTGTGAAGATGTGGAAGGTCCGGAGTTGATGTGAAATTGTGATGAACTGTGACGGATTGGAATAGCGGAATGATGAATGTGATGACTA
The DNA here is from genome assembly GCA_026184515.1 of Peronosclerospora sorghi. Classification (NCBI taxonomy): domain Eukaryota; phylum Oomycota; class Peronosporomycetes; order Peronosporales; family Peronosporaceae; genus Peronosclerospora; species Peronosclerospora sorghi. Next base: position 19,426,578 of record CM047583.1, read on the forward strand.
TTTTTCGTGATGGGGGTGGAACTGTTTACGATAACGTGTTCGGTACAACTATGGAGAGAGTGGTAAAATTAGCTCAAGTGATTTGACGATCGTACATATGAAAAGAAATGATGACATGTATTACGAGTTATCTGGTCGACTACCTACGACTTCACTTGCTATCGCCCCACAAACGGCCGATGACCATTGACGGATGATGTTCCACTTGATCCTGAAACTGGTTACGCCAGGGGTCCTTCCGGTCAAGCTGGACCAAAGCATCCTTGAGGTCCGCGACCGGCTCAGCGCAATCAAGACCGGGGTACCATGTGCCGTCGTCGGCCAGCAGTCTGGTCTTCTCAACGCGACGCCTTGGCATGTGGAGGAACACCGGGTACAAGAATATGTCGACGTCACACTCGCGGGCTCGCATCCCGTCCAAAATGTACTGGCACAGGGACTGCCAAGCCTCGCCCTCCCGAATTCGACGTCGCTTGCGCTTGCTCTGGAACGTCGCCAGTCCAGGATCTTGTCGCACCCGGTCGGGGGGAAGCATCAAGTAGTGGGACGCTTCCCAAATTGCTTGGCCGTGGATCTTGTTGAAGTTCTTCACCCGGCCTAGCAAAGTGCCGATCCACGGAGTCAAGTGGAACACAAGTCCTATCTTGGGGTTTTCGAAAAATTTCCATGGTTCATCGCCGTATAGGCGGGAGATCTGCGCCGACGTAATCAATTCCTCCCTCCATGCAGACGCGGCAGGGGTTTTCTTGGCCGGTGGAAAAATCCAGGAGTCCGGGCGAGAGAAAGACTGGGCCAGAAGCTGCTTGGTCAGGGTAGACCGGCGCAAACAGCCGATTTTCCCCAACGACCACGGCCAAGTGACTTCAAACGTCCGCGGCGGAAGGGAGCTGGTATCAACCGCCATTTTCTTCAATAAGGCATACTTGTGAAGCCCAGATGTCCCGGGGAGAACCGAAGGCGCCGGCGTAGCGGATGTCGATACTGGTGCAGCGTCACTTGGCAGACCGATCTTCTGCTCTGATCCCACTGTCGACGCCACTTGGACGAAACTGTCACGCAAATTCGTTCGTGACTTGGACTGGATGGGGATCATGAACTCGGAATCGCAAGACCCTTCGCTGGAGCCCTCCTCAGACGAGATCACTGTGTGCGGGATGAGACTTGCAGTACGGCGCGAGGGCGCTCGACTTTCCGAGGGGTTGAAGATGTCGTCCGTGTCCGAGTCCGAGTCCGAGTCCATGAGAAGCGCCTGCGTCTTGGATCGCTTATGGGACACTGCACGCTTCCCCCGATTCCGGGTCCGTGCGCAGTGCCCCGCGCCCTCGAGCTACCCGGCGCGCCCGCGCGCTTCTTTGATTTTGATGTAATTTCGGGATGCTGAATATCAGCCAATGAGCGACGTCGGTCTTGGTCCTGTTTCAAGCGGTCTTGGTCCTGTTTCAAGCGGTCTTGGTCTTGCCCTGAGGCGACTTATGTTGCCGATGCGGACTAATATACGCTGGAGGAAGCAGTCGAACACGAAGGTAGCAAGTTCATCAAGCGCTGGCGGCACTGGTCTAGTGCCACCCGACGACGACCCGACTCTTGCGTCCAAGCGTCTGACTTGTCTTGACAGGACCGGACCTGCCCGGTATGGTCTTGAATCGCAATTTGCAACTCGGCAATGCGTCGCGCGAGGTCGTCGCCTTGCATGCGCAGTGAAGTCGCGTCAAACTGTCCGTCCAGCTGCTGCCGACGAACAAGTGCAAGTTGATCCCGGAGATGGGACTGATGAGCCTCCAGACGGGACAGCTCATGGCGCGCGCTTATCAACTTCTCCAAAATGTGTCGGAGCTGGCCAACATGATCGTTGGACTGCCTATCGGCGTCAACTAAGGCACCTATTGCCTTGACGACGCTGGGAGGGATGAGAGCTGAAGGCAAACGAGGTTCAAGACAAGTACAAGACGAAGATCAAAGATGCGCACCTCGTGTTGCCTGGTGGGCCACCTGGGTCCTGAGACGCGTGTTCTCTGCGAGCATATCCTGTATCCGCGTGTCGGCTTCAGTATGACACCCTTCCGATGTTTGAAGTGCATGAGAGTTACGTGGGATGTCAGACCGAGCCGACCGGACAGGCGAAGCAGGGTTGGGCGACTCGGCGAATAGCGTTTCTGCAAGAACGACAAGAACAAGAGTAAAAGGGAAGCATAAGAAGATCAAGTGCAGTAAAAGCAGTACCTGACGCAGGTGTCGAAGTTGGCTGGTCCATGGTGAAGAAATGTGAGTGACCAAGGTCCAGTTGGTCGAGTGATGGGTGAGGTCAGACCGTTATCGTTGTGACACGGTCGGACTCAGGGGCGGCTGTGGTGAAGTGTACCACAAATTTGGTAACTTTTGGTCAAGGCAGTTGGTCGAACTTCGGATTGGTCTAAACAAGGGGGGCTTTTTAGCCTATCAAATTCAAGGAGTATCAAGAACGCTGGTCTTGGGTGAGTCACCTGACTTTGGGTATTTTACATAATTTTGTGTGGGTACATTAGGGACCATAGGGAGGTAGTATTATTGGTTAGTTGTGGATTTGCCTTAAAAAGTAGAAGTCTTTTGGTTGCAGGATTTTTCTAAGTAGAAGTCCTTTCGTCTTGGTCTATACCACAGCAAGGGGTCGCCGTTTTTTCTTTGCACGTACACTAGTCGCCTCCGCCCACCGCGGAGTGTTTGGGAGCAGAGGGTTGAATTATCCCCTCTCTCCTATTATACCCGGTCTGGACGCGCCGCACGCGCACTTTGGCCACCGGAAGTCCCTCGACGGGAGTACGATTTGGCGATCTCGACACTTTAAGTCAAGTACGTTTGGAACGTGCTATTCACTGGATTGTTCTTTACGTGTAGATATCGTTTGTGGAGTTCACGGGCATATTGGGTCTTCACGTGGACATATTGGCTCATTTTAACATTGGTTGGAGTTTAGACCGGTTTTGGTCTTCTCTCATATTGGTCAGGGTCTAGACCGGTTGATTGGTCTACCCTCTATTATTTCGTATTGGTCAGGTCTAGATCGTTTGGACTATCGACCTATTGTAATTTATCTTTTGGAAGTGTTTCTGGTCTGTACGTACCTGGGGTGAAGTGTAGCCGGTGCGTATACGCACGGTGCGGCTAGCGCACAGAGGAAGACTTTCCTTAAAGCGGCATCAAGTCTACTGGAAGGGTTACAACGAGCCGTCATGGGTAGACGAGGCAGATCGAACTGTGATGCTCTGATCAAGGACTTCGAAAGGAGGATGATCAACAGACACCGGTTTTACGTAAGGCAAGTGGACGAAGAGTCCAAATAATGCGTGATCGGAGGACTGATCATAGGATTAGGATCAAAGAACCTAAGATTGAGAAAACGATTGACAAGATTACGATTAATGGAGAAACTATGACTGACTTGAAGAGGTGAATTCACGATGGATACTATGAAGTAAGGTGGTGGAACAGCGGCAGATGATCCGATGTAAGGCCGATCTATGTTATGCTTGAAAAAGGTGACGAAGAAACGGTTGAAAATGACATGATTAAGAGTGTTTATTGACTAAAGAAAAAAAGATCAGCTGACTAATCATACCCATAAAACTTGAGGCGGATGCGAGGGATGTTTCGGCCAGGGTGATCCTCAGGAGAAAGGCGGTACTGGATCCGCCAAGGCTCATAGTCATCAACCTCGCTCAGCGCGTCTGATAGGGTCCGAGGTGGCGGGTCCGATAGGAACCCCAGGTACCACGCCCCATCGTCGGCCGGGGCAAACTTCAAGGGACGGTTTCGAGCACAATGGGAGATCGACGGGTCCAGGAAAATGTCGAGATCACACTTCCCGTCGATCATGCCCTGCAAGACGAATTACACGATTCTCTTCCATGTTGCCCCGGCACGACTTCAGCGCTGACGTCGACCTTGTAGTACTCTTGGAAGAAGTCATCGTTCTCGAGAAGGCCTTTATCGATGGGGAGATAATGTGTTGACTCCAAGATCTCCTGCGCGTGATGGTTGAGAAACAACCGGTACTTTGCTTCAAAGTCGGCAAACCAGCCGACTGAGAGGAAATGACGGGTGGCAACATGGTCTTGAAGATGTCCCAGGGGCGTTGAGAATATAACCGCTCTACCTCCGGCTGGGTGATTAAGTGACAAAACCACTGATCAGCCGAAGGGGCGTGCATGGTGACTGGGAACAACCATCCTTCGGGGTGGGTCAAGTAGTCAAAGACCACTTGAGCCGATACGCTACGCAGATCGAAACCACTAAGTTGACTTGGAGTCTACGGCAAGATGTCTTTGTCTGCTGCACCATCCGGCACCATGATCATCGACTTAAAATCACCCGTACGATAAAAAGGGAAACCGGCATAGTCTTGATCAAGTGGATCCTCGCTCCCACACTCTCTGATCGTCGGAGCGGATGTAATTCAGGTGATCAGGTCAGGGAATCCACCTTGATCGTCCTGATCAGGACTTGGAGGATCATCATCCTCCGACTTCGCCTCCGAAATGGGAGGAAGGAGGCGTGGTCGCTTGGACCGAGATGAATATCGTGAACGTTGAATGCGTCTTTTATACGGAGAAGTGACTCGGCCGATCGAGCTGTCTGGATATTCAGCGGGAAGGCCATCAGGCGATGCAGCCTGATCAGAACCTGCAATAGAGAAGCTGGCTACTACCGGGGCGATCTGCATCTGAAGTAACATGCCAGCCAACGGGGCTTGAAGGTCCGAGTGGAATGAACGCAATTGCGTAACTTCATCTTTATCCTGTCGCAGCTGATTGCGCAGCGTGTCGCTATCTGCAGAAACTTGATCGAAGCGGCACTGCGCTGCGGAAAGCTCCTCCTCCAGATGGGAATTCTCGGCGTACAGATCCTACAGCTCGGTCTTGAGGTCCGACACCCCCTTGACACGTTCGCATATCTCCTGCATCTGGGCTATGATCGCGGTATATTCGTCCATATGCAGGCGATTGGCTTTATTCTTTTTCCGGAGGCGATCGCGTTGACGTTCCATCTTTTAGCCTCAGAGTTGAACATGAACGCCCGCTCTACCAAGCGCTGATTCTTGGAATCGGCCTGATCGTATTCTTCTTGTAGCACGCTCAGGCGATACTGAAGTTGATCAAACGTCGCTTGATCAGGAAGTTCCGTGAGACGTGAGATCTCTTGCGCTTGATCAGCGATGGTTTCGTCTTGCACCGATCGTATATAGCGATCGCGACCACGACTGCTCTCCTGATCGCGGATCTGGGCGCGTTAATCGGCCATGGTTTTCTCTTGATCGGCTATAGTTTTCTCGGCGGTCCTTAACTTGGACCTGAGATGGTTGACTGCAGCGCCGACAAAATCACGCAGTAGCACAAGCTGTTTAAGGGCGGTCCGCTCGATCTCAGCATCACGATCCGCCACATTATGGTTGGCGCGAGCGAATGCTGTCGAAGCACCGAGATAGTGTCTTCGCTCACCGCTAGCGAGTTGGATAGCACAACGATCTGCTCATCGCGTGCGTGGAGTGTCTCTTGCAGGCTGTAAGCCTGATTGACCGCGGCGATCAGCTGATCAGCCGTGGCCCGATCTAGGACAAGAGCGTTAGGCGTGGTCGCTGGGGCACCGTCCGTTATTGCTTGCATGATGGAAATGAAGAAAGGCCTGATGGAGAGAGCCTGATCGCGGATGTCACGGTTGGTGGAGGATGAACGCTTGATCGCGATGGGCATACCGCTAAACGGTAACGGCCTGATCGATTGTGGCCAATCGACGGGAGAAAGGGCAGGTTGATGGGTCCTGATCGCCTGATCGAGGATGTCATGATTGATGGGTGTGGACAACACAATCAACGGTGGCATAATATACGGTAGTCAACGGCATGATCGACCCCCGCCCCAACCGCTGAACGGCTGGGACGAGGTTCAGGGGCGGCTGTGGTGAAGTGTGCCATAAAATTGGTACCAATTGTGGGCATTATTATGGGTGCGACAGTGGGCACAACCGGGTGCGTAATTGCGTGTACGATTGTGTGTACCACTGTGTATACAGTGGTATGTACAACTCTGGTGTACATGGACAGGACATAGACGGGGCATCGTGAGAAGGTACAACTATGTACAGTTACCTAACGAACCGCAACGAACGACGGATAAATCAGGTCGACTGGTCGACGGAGTACGCGGGAATGGGTAGTTCTGATTGGTGGATATTAGGTAATTGGTAGTTCTTAGGATTTAAGCAATAATAAAGTTCTCCTTTTGCGTCCAACCTCATAGGACATCTCCGGGAAGGAACCTTTGCGCCTCCCCCTAATACAACACACCTCTACGTCCCGGGCGGGAGCAATTTGTGCGTTTTTGGCCCACCGGCAGATGTAGAGTGTTGAGAACTCTTCGCAACTCCTCCCGCTGTGTCAGCGGTTCTTCTGTAAAGTTTTTTGGTCTCGGGAACGTGATTGAGCAGTGCGCTCTTACCTCTTCACCTTTGGTTTCACGTTTGGCCCCTAGAGTTTGGTTGCTATAAGCGCCCCACGGGAACTCTAGGCGGATTTAGTGAAATTTACCTCCCTCGTAGGTCTAGGCTAAGAATAAATTTATTTTGGGTACTTTGTTAGCTGATTAAGACTAGAGGCTCCGTGATCGGGCTGTGAAGACTTCCGCTGCTCGAGTACCCCCTTCGCCGATCAAAACCTGATCTACACTCTGCAACTTGCGAACTGCGTTCATCTGTTTGAAACTAGCGCCAAGTAGTGCCTGATCGACTAAATCGATAAGACCGATCAGGTCGATCACGATCTGATTTTTGACTATTGGCTCTGATCACCCCTGATCACTCCCTGATCAACGACCAGAGACCCTGATCATCGACTATTTGCGCCTGATCAAGCCTGATCAAGCCTTATCGAGAACAGTTGATTCATCACAATTCATCTCAATCTTTCAGCAAGGAACTGCAGGGTGCCATCCCTGCCACCTGGAGAGCGACCCACGCCCAAGCCGTCGGGTACACAAGGTGAGCAGGAACACAAGCATTCAAGGACAACCGGAGGACCCCCTTCGTTAGTCGGTTGTGCGGGCGCCGTGGTAACGCCTGATCAAGCGTCAAAAACTTTGATTAGCCTCTCCACCACATACTCACTGCGATCTGCAGTCAAGTCCCAAGAATCTATTGGTTGGGTTACTCACTGCTTTTGCAGTCAATCCCCAGAACTTCTACTGGCTAGATTACGCACTGCCGCGTGCAGTCAAGTCCCATAATTTACCCGCATTTGGAGTGGCAATATCCGCTCCATCTGCAGATCGACTACATTGGATTATCTTTTCGATGGTTTTTGGATCAAGTACCCCAGAAGCGGTACACCCATATCGGTACCTGCGAAATTCCTCACTAAGCGACGGTCCACCGAGTGTTTAGCTACCCACACCAATGGGTACACAAGGTGAGACAGAAGAAAAATCGGACTCGGCGTCCTGCATTGACGATCGGTTATCTGATCGGCACCCATGCGAAGGTTCGCGGGGTACCCCCCCCCACCGTAAGTTGGTCGACTGTTCACGATGGTGGTCTAGTTCCGGAAACTTCGGAGTTCGATTTCGAACTGGACTCCACCACAGACATTGGATTGCGGAGAGGCATCTGGTCGATGGCGGCCTGAAGCTCTTGACCGATTACCAGCTCGTCGGGATCCTCCGCACTGCCTTCGTTACCTCCTGCTTTCCATTTTTCTTGAAGATCCCAGTATGACGGAAACAGTTGGCAATCGTATGGCTGGTGATCTCATCCCAGGCTGGCAAAGACCAACGCATCGCTGTGAGCTGGTCCACATTGTACATCCCAGCTCTCCACGCTCGTCACGGTCCAGCGCGTTTTGAAGGTGATGACGGCGATAATGGCGCTTGAATGCGGAAATGATGCCAGCGTCCGCTGGTGGAATCTTGGAGGTCGTATTGGGCGGAAGGAAGATAACTTTAATGTGGACGAGTTGAAGATCGTAACTCATGTGCGACGGCACATTATGGAGGAGCAGAAGGATCTTGCGCTTCTGTTTCTGTGATACATTTGTATGAGTGGAAATTTACATACATCAAATCCTTGTGTTTTTGTCAATCTAGAACAAATCTTCATGTCGGCTTCCAACTTCAATAACAACTCCTGGATAAATATACCGATCATCCATGCATTCTTGTTGCTCCGGTAGTAGAACCCCATCTGGGCACCGTTCTTGCGCTGGAAAGCACGTGGTATCTCAGCATACCCGATGAAGAACGGAGGGAGCTTCTCATATCCATCTGCATTTGCGGTGAAGGCAAGATTAAAACAGGTCTGCATAAAAGACAATCAGAACAGAGAATACGTTACAATAATGCAAATGTAAATTTAGTCCATACCTTAATCTTTTTGAACCCTCAACTTGATGCTGTGCAATCGTTTTCTCTGGACACATGCTGTAGAAAAGGCATATGAAATTACAAATTATCCAGATGGTCTGATACCAAATATAAATTGAACACAGCGAATATACCTGTTTCATCCATGTTGAAGATGTCCAGTAGATTGTACTTGGCAATGGTGGCCTTCATACCTGGAAGAGCCTCTGTGATGGCGTTGTTATCGGCAGAGCCGCTCTCCCCGTTAATAAGGACAGAGCGCAGACGGTGCCGCTGCTGGAATTTGTGCAGCCAGCCGGCGGAAAACTCGATGACATTCTCGGGGATACTGAGACTCTGAGCGAAGTTCTTGGTCTTCAACCTGATGAGATATTCAGTCAGAGCCACTCCACGACTCTGGTACTGAAGGATACAGAAGGCCAAAGTGTCCTCCAAGACAGGGTGTTGAACAGTCCGTGGCCGTTTAGCACTTAGCTCGGTGGGATCCATAGCCTTAAGCTCATTTCTCGTTTTCAGTATGTTGTTGATGGTGGCCTGGGTGATTTCTTTGAGATGTTGAACCGCTCCTTTGCCCAGGAAGCCAGCTTAATCTGGCTCATGTTTGGTTTTGCTGTCTTCTCCCGGCAGATCTTGAGTTTCTGCTGGTATGTGAGGCGGAGCTGGCTTGATATCATAAGATAAGTCAAGGAGCAATCAGAATCCATATGGAGCTCTTTTGGTGACGAACAGGCTTTCTTTTGTGTTTCCTGCCTCCAAGTACAGCACACAACTAACCTGTTTCAACAGCCTTAAGCTGGCGGTTGAGTCTGAAGGAGAGGGTGGTGTGTGAATAACTGTCCTGATTCTTGAGTTGTGCTTTTGGTTGGTTTTTGGTGGGTTGCCTGGGATGGGGGAGCACACACATTTTCGCTTTTTTTAATTCATGATTAATTTATTTTTCCGCTAGTTTATACCCTTCGATACGTTATAGATTCCACCTTCCACCGAGACTATAAAGTTTCGGAGGGACGTATGTATTCTATCTACAGTCAAACCTCTCTAAATATACTCTCCCTATTTGATTACACCTCGATAATTGATAAGGAAAATTGTAGCCGGTGCGTACACGCACGGTGCGTCTAGCGCACAGAGGAAGACTTTCCTTAAGCGGCGATGTGCCGCTACTTAGCTGATACTCCCTTTATAAAAGGGCTTAGTAAGAGATCACTCTCTTACTCGGGGCCAAGATTCCACTTTGGTTTACAAGTTATCGTGAGCTAACGCCTTAACACAAGGCTCCCTTAATAAGGGGGTAGTTAAGGGAAGAACTTCCCTCACACTACAACACTCACTGCGCGCGCGACCGGTCGAGATCATGCGTCCTGCAGTCTTTTGAGTGAAATGTAAACTGAATGTATATTTAATATGTAATCAGCCTAAATTAATTTAAACTAATGTAAACTATATGTAATACTAAGTAGAACTTACTAAATTCATACCTAGCTAAAATGTAGTGTACACCAGCTGTGTACTAACACGTGGCTGGCTGCCACGCCTCCACCAAGGCCTCCTGCCCTGATTGGTAAAATAACCAATAGGTCCAAACCTTTCGGACCGGTAGATACTGACCCCAACCGTATTGGATGTAACCCTGTTACATCCTCCCCCATCAAGACTATTGCTTACGCAATAAATCAATTCAAGTTGGAGAATTCCAACTACCAGAACCTCTGGCTAACCATGAGCACCATTAGTGATGCTGTGAATTCTCCTCAAAAAGAGGAGGTAGACTATTTCGAGAACTCGGAGGTGGATGCCCTTGGGGATACCCAAGGGCATCCACCTCCCCAAAGGCTGACCACTCCGACACCGCCGAACGGCGATGTCGGCAGCCTAATCCGTTCCCCACACGTGGGGAAAATGCACTAACTAGTGCGCCACCCCTGCCAATGTCGGATGATACATCCGGATCGCCGAAGGCGATCATCACCAATGATCTGGACGCAGCTCAAGAAACACAACTTGCCGCACAGGCACGAAGGGCTGCATTACGCGCCCCCAAACGCCCGCCACGGGCGGCATATGATTTGGAAGGTCCTCGTGACCTTCCAAAGTGGTCAAGGAGTATGATAAGGAATGGTTTAGCATTCTATACCCCTGGCCCCGCGGCTGAACAGCCGTATCAATGAGAACGCCGGGAAAAACTCCGGCAACAACTGCTCACGCAAAAGCAATTCACTAGCGTCTCATACCGAGATCGCCTCGACAGTCAGGCACAGGGTGACCCTGTTGAAAACCTCCGCGAGGTTTCTTATCATTCTCTCTCCGGGAGAAAAATGTCGAAGATGCAGAAAAGAAATTCCGCGCTTGGGCGGACGGGAATAATCTCCTCCCCAGCTTTAATGAACTGCACAACAGTATTCCCGTCATGACGTTTGGGTGGAGAGGGCGTTGCGCATGGCATTCGCCAGAGCCAAAGCGATGCTATTATGTGGTGAAGCGGACTCGAGAAATTCGGTCACTTTGTGTCAGCGGCACGCCAATCGGCTTATCGGCGATCGGATTGGTGGAAATCAAGGAGGATTTTAATCCTATCGTATGCGGGAGGTGTCAAGAACACGGATTTTGGTAAGTCACATGATATTGCGTGTACTTACATATTTTCATGTTTGTACATATTGGGGGCCATAGGGAGATAGTTTTGGTTTTACCGATTTTGGCCTTTAACTCAACAAGAAGTCGTTACATCTTTAAATACGCTAGTCGCCTCTGCACGCCGCAGAGTGTTTGGGAGCACAGGGTAGAGTAATACCCTCTATCTCGTTATACCCGGCCGGGACGCGTTACAGATGCACTTGGCCCGCCGGAAGTCCCTCGACGGGAGTACGTATTGGTCGGCTTCACAAGCTCAAGTTGTACACTTTTGGAACGTGCAAACAAGTATTGGATTTTTACGTGGAGATATCTTTCGTGGAGTTTGTCACGTTCTCGTTTGGATCTCTATATTGGAGTATTGGACTTTTATTCTCGTATTGGCTGGGCTCTACGATCGGTTGAGCGATCTGCCCTTTGGAGTATACTTGCTCCGAGTATAATTGGTCTGCCCGTACCCAGGGTGAAGATTTCCGCCCAGTGTACACCACCCAGCACGGTCTCACGTTTTTAGACCCCACATCAATTCCCAGCGACGATCCACCAAGTGTGTAACCAGCCCATTCCATCGGGTACACAAGGTGAGATGACGAAAGAATCGGACCAGGCGTCCTATGCTGATGATCAGTCGTCTGCTAGAAGCGTACTATCAGATCGGATCGTAGGCGAAGGTTCGAGTGGTACCCCCCCCCCGTCAGTTGGAAGGCTGGGCACGATGGTGGTCAGGTTCTCGACACTACGGTGTTCGATTTTGAACTTGACTCCACCACAATTACGTGCCCCTTATCGCACGTGCTACGCCAGCGCCCCTTCCCCCACCGCTGTGCCCGAGGACAGTGTGAGCGCCACATCTGCCTCCGGCGAACTCCCAACTACTGGGAGTGAAGGGGCTTCTCGCGCCCCTTTGGTCGTTGACCCTCAGCGGGATTCTCCCGCTCGAAAGCGTCAACGACGTCACGGCAATCCTGCCGTAGGGTAGTCTCGGACTCCGACTAACTCTGTGAGTGTGGATAACCCTTACCCTTCACCAGATACTGGGTCTGACCCCGATGATGGCGTCGCACCATCAGACGCTCTACATGATAATGTGGAGTACCCTCCGCACCGAGCATTGGAGGAGGAGGTCGCGCAATTGCGACATGAGATTCGTGAGCGCTGTGATCGACACAGCCGTATTATCTATGATGTCCACGAGGGACTACGCGATGTGTGGGATGCCACTGAACGCTTCGAGCGGCGGCTTGTCTCTCTCGAGACCACCGTTGCGCAACTTCGTGGTCGCATTTTAGCCCTGTCGGGCTTCCTCTGGCCTTCCGTGCCTTACGGCTCTTATGGCCATTCGCCTTACCAACCCCCTCCAAGAGGGGACCCCGGGTCCTGGTATGGCTTAAGCATACCTACATAGAAGGTTGGATGCGTACGCATTACCTTCGGGATGTCCAAGGTATACGACAAGCCCTTTCGGGCCAGTACCTTAAAGGTCCCACAAACCTGGGGCGCAGTTTTTTCCGCAACACGTTGGAAACTGCATGTGTAGGAAGATTCTTGGCGTTTAATAAAACACTTTCTCCTACTTTGTACGTCTTTTCGTTACGTCGATCCTTGCGGTCGGCCTGTTCCTTTTGCCTGTCTTGGCTTTCCGCCATGGCATCGCAAACGTGTCGTAAGGCACTAAGGCGCGTCGATAAAACTTATCGATGTGCTTTAGCACAGATACAGGGCTGACATCGGGGAATCCTCCCCCCTCAAGCCCTGGGCCTCACACACGTGGCGTCAACGGAACCCTCGTATTCACTAATCCGTTCACGTAAAACGGGGTAAACCCCGTAGATGCATGGACCGAATTGTTAATAGCAAATTCGGCTAAAGGAAGCACTCCAACTATTTGGAGAATCCGGACATAAACTCCGGAGAATATCCTCAACAACGCGATTAACGAGTTCCGTTTGACCGTCCGTCTTCGAATAATCCACAGTGGACATGAGGATCTTGGTGCCCAGCACCCTAAACAACGCTCCCCAAAACTGTCCCGTAAAACGGGGATCCCGATCCGACACAACGGAATAGGGTAGACCATGCTGTCGAAAGACACTGTCTAGGAACACTTCTGCTGTTTCTTGTCCATCAATGGACTCTGGCACCGCCGCCAGGTGAGCCATCTTGCTCCACGGTCTTCAAAGACCAATATGCCGGTGTTCCCGGCCTTATCCTTCGGAAAACAAACCGAAGATAAAATCCATGCTAATGGATTTCCAACACTTCGTTGGGACCGATAAGCTCGCCAAAGGCGCATCTGAACTTGCAGAGGGTTTAACCCTATGACACGTCTCACAGGCGCGTATATACGCACCGACCCACTTATACATGTTGGGCACCCAATACAAAGCGCTTAAAGCGCTGTAGGTCTTATCCCGACCTAAATGACCCCCGGTAGGGGCGTCATGTGCCTCAAAGAGTACTCTTTACTTTAGTTCCTCATCATGAGGAACAACCACCCGCGGAGTGTCCTCCGCGCTCGTGCTATAATATAGCAAACCGTCACAGTACCTGTAACGGTGTAAAAGAGCTTTAGATCGACTTGACATGGTTGGCTCAGACGAGCCAAGTCCCTTTCCACCCAACGCGCTGATAAGCGCCGTACACTGTGGGTCTTTCACATACGCCTGGCGTATGAGATCCACCACAGACGAGGTGACGAATGTCGCGTGAGCGAGCTCATAATCGGGACGACGCGACAACTCGTCTGCAAGTACATTCTGTTTTCCCGGTTTGTACTTTACCTCAAAATTGTACTCCGCAAAGAAGGAGAGCCAACGGGCCATTCGTTGCGAGAGATGAGGCGACTTTGTCGCTGTCCGTAAGGACGCGTTGTCAGTATAAACCACGAACGGCTTTGAGCCGAGTAGGTGAACCCTAAATTTGACAAGGGCATACTTCATTGCAAGTAGCTCCTTGTCATGAACGGGATAATTCCGTTCCGCAGCTTTAAGCTGCCTCGACTCAAAGGCGATAACGCGTTCCCTTCCTGCATCGTCTGCTTGTAACAAAGCACATCCGATTGAGAAATCGGAGGCGTCGCAGACGACGCTAAAAGGTTTCCTAGAGTCTGGGAGAGCAAGAACGGGAGATTTTAACAAGCTCCCCTTTACCGCTTCAAAAGCGTTTTGGTGTTTGGTTTCCCAACACCAATCAACGTCCTTCTTAAGAAGGTCGGTTAATGGCTTCGCCATTTCAGCGTAGTTCTCGCTGTACTTGTGGAGATAGTTGGCTAATCCAAGCCACTTCCATAAATCTCTGAGATTTAGAAGGAAGGCCACTCCACAATGGCTTTCACCTTCGCGGGATCTGCCCGCACTCCATCCTTACCGATGAAGAATCCGAGGAAAGGAATTTCCTCAGAACCAAAGATACATTTGGATGCGTTCGCATATAACTTATGCTCCCGCATACATTCTAGCACCGCTCGAAGATGTATTAGGTGCGTCTGAACATCAGACTAGTCGCCTTCCGCGTGACTATGAACGAATATATCGTCGCAGTACGTCTGAGCGTACTTTCTATGAGGGCGGAAGAGTTGAGTCACCAAGCGATTAAAAGTCGCTGGTGCATTCAAAAGCCCCTGTGGCATAACAAGCCACTCCCACAGCATGCCACTAGGCGTGCTGACTGCTGTAAGCGGAATATCGGACGCTCGCATGAGCACTTGATAATACCCGTCCACCAGATCTAAGGCACTGTACACAGTACAGCCCTCCATATTGTTCTGGAGGACATCCTTCCGAGGAATCGGAGTCTGCATGGGTACAGTCGCTGCATTCAGCTTATTGTACGCATGCACAATGCGCCACTTTCCGTTCGGTTTCCGAACACAAAAAGTGGGAGATGAGTGGGGAGACTAACTCTCCCGTACCATCCCTGCCTCTTCTTTCCCCTTGACGAATGCGTCGATGACGTCACATTGCTCCTTGGGGAGAGACCACTGCCTAGTGACGCAGTATTTGGTTCCAGGAACTAAACCGATTTCATGTCGGACTCCCCGATCCGGTGGTAACCCCATCGGCGGGTTGTGACTAATGGCATCTCCGAATTCCTTTAACAAGGAATGGTAAGGGTCCTCAGGATCCGCAAGGATCTTGATAACGCTTCGGGAATTCAATGCCTGTTTGGTTTGCACCAAAACTGACTCGTCCATCGTGTATGAGGAGTTCAACTCCTCTTCCGGACGTAATACGACAACCTCGTCGATTTCACCTGCTTTCAAAGCAGTTCCAAACTCGTTGAAGGACATCTCCTCAAACGACAACAGTTCGACTACCCCAGGAAACCGTTCAAGGCTTACGCCTTCTGTGAAAACACCTGTAGCACTATTCAGCATCCGATAGGACTGCTGACTACTGGCCTCGGGACTCATCCCGACACCCAGATGGGGGGAGTCAATTGCCCCATCTATTGGAAGCGCCACGCGCCTATCCACAGAGGTCTCTACCTCTACCACCGGTGACTCGCCGGTCTCACATATAACAACGTAGTCGGAATCATTTACGACGTGCGAAAGAGACAAACTTCGGGTCTCTTCGCTTGGAAGCGCCTCGCGCTTAACCACAGGGGTCTCTAGCCTTACCACTGGAGTTACCACAGGTAACTCACCAGTCTCGCCGTTCACGGCGTGGGGATTAACCGCCGAATCCCCCTCGTTAAGGAACTCTACCTTAACGCCATTGGGAATGATCATTTCAGACATCCCAATATCTGGCATCTCACGCCAGAATCGCTTTTGCGATCGAGCAAAGGTGTGTTCATGACTCGCCAATGCTTCACCCGACCGCGGGTGCGTTGATCCAATGAGCTTAGACTTCCAGTCTATCCATGGCTCGTAGCGTTCCAGCCACTTCATGCCCAGAATGAGTCCAAATCCAGGACTCAGGCAACGTTCTTAGCTATCGAAGTTTGCAAACTTCAGCTTAAGGTCAATCGGGACCTTGGGTACAGAAACCTATACGGCCGTCGCAAGACGGATCGTGACAACGTCACGAGAACGTGCCTCTAGGGCCTCGGCATACAGCCTACTCCTCACAAAAGAAGCCCGTCTGACATAATTGTCAGACGCTCCAGAGTCTATCAAGACTCTCCAAGGCTAATCAAAGTCTTTCACGTCCGCAAGGACTACCAGCAAACCTGGCTGGTACACCAACTTGGTGCTAGAAAACACCGCTTCCCTCGGGCTTTGTGCTGTCGTCCCCTACCCTGGGGCTTAACAGCACTTAGGGGTCCCCCAGTACGGCGCCACGCACCTATTGGGAGCCGCTGTTTTCCCGACGGCTTGGGCGAGGGCTTTTTTGCCGCCCTCGGCCCCTTCCAGCGACTATCTCGCTGGGGATTTTGTGGAAATCTGTTCCGCAGATGATCCACGCTTCCACATAGGAAGCACCTTAGCGGCCCACGCCGCTGCAACATAGCTAAGAGCTCCGCCCCGAAGCTCTGCGAAAAAGAGTCAGAGTGACTCTTAGCGGAAGGTTTCCCCTCCACTTCGACCTGACTCAGGTCCATGGGTTCAGGACCCACCTTAGAGGAACGAAAGTTCCTCTCGGCGTTAAACGCCATCTTAAACGCCTCCCCCAGGGATTGGGGTCGGCATCGGAACAGTTACGAACGTTCTGGTCCTTCTTTCAGGCCTCCCATGAAGACGGGGATGGACACATCGTCCGAATACGCTTTCGCGTACATCCCTGCCAACAGGGTCTTCAGTCCTTGGACATATGTCTCCAAATCCCTAGTGCCCTGACGGCATCTCAAAAACGCCAGCTGATTCTGGAGAACCAGATTAGGCGTTGGATACCTGTCCATAAGCTTTCGCTTAAGGACTCCCCAGTTCGGGAACACGGTCGTGACCGAATCCTGACACGTAAACGCCCATGTACGGGCTTTACCCGTAAGATGGGTCAGTGCAAGTCCCAATTGCAAGTGATCAGCGATCACATTCGCTGTGGCGAAGGCCGTTTCGACCTCTCGTAACCACACATAAAGGTTATCACCCTTTTCACCGGTAAATTCCTTTATCTTAAAGGACATCGGAGGGCGCACCCCCGTAGACGCGGGATAACTCCCGCGAAGACTCGCCCCATGGGCGATAAGGTAATTCACCCTTTCACGCACGGCATCGAGGCCCTGCGCCACTAGATGGCGCATGCATCCTCACCCAATATGGGTAACAGCCTTTTAAAGGCTTCCTGTTGGACGGGGGTTAGTTTACCCCAATCGTCCTGGTCCATCCCTTGCAGAGGATGTTGATCACCAACACAGGTGTTGGATTGACTACAAGTGCTACCAGATGTAGCCGGTGCGTATACGCACGGTGCGGCTAGCGCACAGAGGAAGACTTTCCTTAAGCGGCGATGTGCCGCTACTTAGCCGATACGCCCTTATAAAAGGGCTTAGTAGGAGATATCTCTCCTACTCGGGGCCAAGATTCCCGGGGTGGTTTACAGATAGCTTTCGCTAACCCCTTGTAACAAGACTTCCCTTATAAAGGGAGGTAGCGTAAGGGAGAACTCCCTTAGGCTACAATACTCACTGCGCGCGCGACCGGGCGTGGTCGCGCGCCTAGATCCGCTAATGCCTTAACGGCAAGGTTCCCTTACTAAGGGTGTAGCTAAAGGGAGGGCTCCCTTTAGCTACTACACTCACTGCGAGCCCTACCGGGCGTGGTCGCGCGCCTGGCAGTCTTAAGTATTTTTGTAAACTGAATATATTTAATATGTAATTAGCCTAATTTAATTTAAACTAATATAAACTATATGTAATACTAAGTAGAATATTCCTAATTCGTACCTAGCTAAAATGTAGTGTACACACCTGTGTACTGACACGTGGATGGCTGACACACCACCACACCAAGGGCCCCTGCCCTGATTGGTTAAAATAACCAAAGGTTCGAGACCTTTCAACTCGGTCAATACTGACCTCAACCGTAGTGTGGTGGAGCGGCTGATCAAAGTTTTTGAGGCTTGATCAGGCGGTACCACGGCGCCCGGACTGCCGACTGACGAAGGGGGTCCCCCGATTGTCCTTGACTGCCTGTGTTTCTGCTCACCTTGTGTACCCGACGGCTTAGGCGTGGGTCACTCTTCAGGTGGCGGGGATGCAATCACGGCAATTCCTTGTTGCAAGATGGGAATAGCTTGTAACTCAGTGTTCCGAGTGCTGATCAGGCGTGATCAGGCACAATCAATCTTGAATCTGGTGTGATCAGGTGCGATCAGCAGTGATCAGGCTTGATCGGGCTTGATCAGGCACTAGAATTCGTTGATCAGGCTTGATCAGGTGCGATCAGGCACTAAAACGTCGTCGATCAGGCTTGATCAGGTGCGATCAGGCACTAAAACGATGTCGATCAGGCTTGATCAAGTGCGATCAGGTACTAAAACGTAGTCTATCTACTCGCTGATGCGATCTGCGGGCTGCTTATCGCAAGGCGCAGTTGCTGATCGTTGATTCCAGTGAAGATTAGGGGGAAGGGTACTCGATCAGGCAGCGGAAGTCTTCACTGCCTGATTACGTAGCCTCTAGTCCTTAACGGCTGAAAGAATACCCAAATCAAATGTATTCTTACGCCTAGACTTATGAGGGTAACTTCACTAAATGTGCCTAGAGTTCCCGTAGGGCTCTTATAGCAGCTGAACTCTAGGGGTCAAACGTGAACCAAATGGGGAAGAGGTGAGAGCGCCGCTCAATCACG